>JANBPO010009603.1:83754863-84954863 GCA_024336825.1 Amorphophallus titanum | reverse complement strand
TGGTTGAGGTGAAATTGATAAAAGAAATATGATGCATGCGAATACAGTTTAACAGAAGAAGATGGGGAGCAGAAGAAGGGTAGAAGAAGAGAAGCCTCGGAACATTCTCCTGTGAGGGCTGGACGCAGTTGGAGGAAGCTTCCGCATGGATGAAGCTTTACGCGTCGTGGGTGCTTCCTCCTTGGGGCACAAAATTGACAGCACCTCCCCTGTAAATTGAAGTTGACCCCTCTTTGCAGAGACGCAGCAGCATATTTATATGGAAGGATATGTGGGTAAAGAATGATTTAGAAGTGAGATAAATATTGGAAAGAGACCTCTTCAATTTTGGAAACCCACCAAATTCTTTCCCTAGTTGAAATGGACCGTAAAACGAGGAGAGAAATGGCTTCGGGCGAGATTTGGAAATCTCAGGAAAAAGGCATCCGACACACGGGACGCTATTTGAATTGGCGTCCAACGTGACAGACGCTAATTCCATGCCATTTTTAGGAATATTAAAATTTCTAAATTTAAAGAAGAAATCGCGTCTGGGTAACTGGATGCGAATTCAAAATTTCCTGAATTTTGCAACGGTTGAAAATATCCCAAAAATGACATTGATATACGCGTCTGGGTTCCTGGACACGTTTAAGGGGCTAGGTGGCTAGCCCGCGTAAACGTCCCCTAGAGGGGTTTAGGTGGGGTAGACAGAGAGAGAGGAGGAGGGAAAAATATTTAAATCTCGTGGACCCCTCTTAAACACCCACGTACGCATTTTGAACAGGCTTTTTGGGCTTTTTCGACTGACTTTGGTCTGATTTTTACACCTGGAAGGCAAGGATTGGCAGGGCTGCTCGAGCTTGCTCCTCGCGCCTTTGCTCCGTCTTAGACCTTTCTTGGACGCTCCTCGTGGTGAGTTGAATCTCCTCGGACTAGAACAATATTAATTTAAGTGCTGAGAATGCTAGGATGGATAGTAGAGAAAGGGAGAGCAGCCCCCCCCCTCGGGGCCCGGGGTGACCCTAGCGTGGGGCGCGCCCCTGGCCAAGAGCCAGGGCGAGTGACCCCAGGGCTTGTCCCCTTGTATCTTTCCCCTTCTTTTGGCTAGCTGGTTGGTGCCTCGTGGTTTGTGCATTGTCACGAATCTGGGATTGTAGTGTAGCTGCCTTCAAGGTGTTTGGGGTAATTCCCCAACCTTGTCGGCTTGTTGTAAGGTGTGGCTAGCGGCCCAGGTGACCCACTAAAACTTAGTATTCATGTCCAACAGTGCTTGGGTAGCGAGATGGAAGGCGTTGCGGATGTGGGAACCCAGCCTTAGCATCACGTAGTGCTTTGTGACGAACTGGCATGTAGTCTCGGGTTGGCCCAAGCGCTATAAAGAAAGTGGCTCACCGCCGCATGTCTGGGAGTCGGGGTAGTCCCTATCCTTTTGTAGTGACGCTGTATGGCACGGTGAGCATTCCCAAGTCGTGGGTTGACCCCGGCTCGTGGTGAGATGGCTGTAAATGCGAGAACCCGCAAGTTGTTCAAGATAATTCCCGACTATCATCCATGGGCTATATGGGCTGGTTTGTGACCCCCGAGGCCCAAATTTGAGTGGGCGACTGAGTCCACTAGTGTTAGCTGGCTGGAAGGAGGCATTTTGAGGGGGGTCCTCGACCTCGTGGCTGGTGCCACATGCCGCAGCGTATTGCTGCGAGTCCCCAGGTTGGCCCGGATAACTAAATTGTCGGTGAGCGAATGTTGCTTGTCGGAAGGTCGGGGTTAGTCCCCGTTTTATGTAGAGTCACTACATGGCGTGGAAAGCAATCCAGGACCTTTGGCTGACCTCGGGTTGATGTAGAATGGCTGGAAGCAACGCGCCTTTAAGGTGTTCAAGATAATTCCTGATACTTTGTTAGGAGCCGTATGAGCTGACTAACGGCCTCCAAAGCTCGATTTGGCCTCGAGTTCTAAAACCATTAGTGTTGAATTGCTGGGAAGAGGCGTATTGGGATGGTCCTGGGCCTTATTGCTAGGTGCCACATGTTGTGGCTCGTTGCCGGGATCCCCCGGGTTGGCCCGGGTGGCTAAGTTGTAGGCGGGCCGACGTGGTATGTCGGGTAATCGGAGATGGTCCCCGCTTGTTGCTGAAGTTGCCGTGAGCCACGGCGAGCCGGTTCGGGCCCACAATCGGACCTGGAGTGTTGTAGAAATACTGAATAAACAATGCCCGCAAGGTGTTCCGACATGGTTTCACGCCTTTAAATCTGAGTTATTTACTGGGTTATTTGCTGGGATAAACTTGTGTCCAACAGGAAAGAAACATGAAATTGGGACGATCCCTCCTAAACACACACTTCAAGATTGATAAAATTCACTTGAATGTCATGTCTCTTGAATGGTAAGAACGAAATCTTAAATCTTCTTTGTACACATGCAAATGTAAGTACGAGTCCTTGATTATCAATAATGTACCTTTGAATGAAGATCACAAAAGAACTGGACAAAGAGATTCTGAATGCAACATTTAGTCAGCATGTATAATGAATGATCCACGTTGCAGTGGATGTCATGTATTGCTAAGGCAAAGTGAGTAAAAGCAATCAGAAGAAATAGTCAATTGCAGCTAGCCATGTTAAACACTAAATTGTTATACCAGGACTTGGCTGGAGGATCCATATAATGCCTCCTCATGCTCAAGGAGTCGCTGATGAAGAATACGATAGTGATCAAGATCCAAATTTACCACAGGTTCTGTTTGGACAGACAAGCCAGCAAGGCTTGTCACAACATATGAAGCCATTACTTGTCCAAATATTGCTGGTATGGTTCCCAAAACTGGTATGATGCGAACCCTGAAACCTGGTACTATCTGACATCACATTTTGATTACAAATTAGGACATAGAGGCAGAGAGAGTACAGGGGAGCAGCTCTCCCCTTGAAGAATCTCGAACCGTGTCAAACATGAGTGTCAATATTTGGTCTTCCAACTCCGCAGCAAAGCGCAAGGATACCACTTCTTCCTTTCCCATTCCTGATGGTCTTGAGCGCAACCTCATTAATTAATTAATTAATTCCTACGACTCTGCGAAGTCTGTCCAGTACGATAGGCCCAAAGTGCTCCGTACATCCTCTCTTCCCAGTCCTTTTTATTGGACTTGACAGTCTTCGCCAGCAGCGTGCATAGCGTTTTGTTGAAGGTTTCTGCAAGTCCATTGGCTTGAGGATTGTAGGGGGATGACGTCCTCTAGTCAATCTTGTATTTATCAGCCAGCTGATAAACCTGCTAGTTTCTGAAATGGCTGCCGTTGTCAGAGATAATTCGGCTGGGAACCCCGAACCGGAATATTATGTTCTGCCAGAAGAATCTTGCAACCAAATCTCCCGTCACTTCTCTTAGTGCTACTGCTTCCGCCCATCTGGAGAAGTAATCTGTAGCTACTAAGATGTATTTGCATCCTGACGAAGATGCTGGCAGTGGCCCTACCACATCCGTGCACCATTGAGCAAACGGCCACCTTGGTATGGTGGGGTGTAGCGGCATTGGTGGTCTTCTCGACACGTTGGTGTGCTCTTGACATTTCTGACAAGCCTTAGCGAACCTGCAGCAATCATCGAACATAGATGGTCAATAGTAGCCCAGCTTCTTTATTTCGTTCTTCATTTTGGGGCTGGCCTGGTGTGCTCCAGCTGAACCCGCATGGACTTCTTGCATCACCTGTCCAGCTTCTGCTGAAGACAAGCAATGTAGCAGAACTTTTCTTCGGGCATCTACCATTATTCAGAACAGAGTTCTGTTTCTCATCTCGTAAGAGTCCTTGACCCTCAAGAGCTTCATTCTTTGTTCTTTTTCCTTCGGGAACTGCTGGTGCTGGAACCATTGTAGGAGATGTTCTCGCCAATCGGGCTGTTGAACCTCTTCCACAGCTGCCACTTCATTTTCTTATTCGTCGGATAAGACCTCTGTCACATTGGGAACTTGCCGGCAGTTGATCACTGTTATATTCAGGTTTGTGTCTGGCGGGATCGCCAAAGAACTTGCCAGCTTAGCGAGGGCGTCCGCCTGAGCATTCTATCCTCGGTTGACATGCTTGACGCTGATAAAGTAGAATCTTAACATCAGGCGAATTGCCAACTGGTGGTAGGGGAGGAGTTCTTTCTTTCGCACATCGAACTCTCCTTCCAGCTATTTTATAACTAGCATGGAGTCCCCGAACACCTCTAACATTTGGATTCCCATGGATAGAGCAATCTGTAACCCGATGATCAGGGCTTCATACCCTGCTTCATTGTTCGTGCACGGCTTGTTTATCGAACAAGATGTGTGGACAACTTCCCCCTCCGGAGACCTCAAGACTATGCCTGCCCCCGCTCTGACCCTGGCTGATCCAGTAGCTGAGGTGTCAATTCTAGAAGCACCGTCAAAATATAGCTGCCATAAGGAAGGCTGTACTTGAGCGGCTTCTAGGGTCTCATCTTCAGGAAGTTCTGGTTCCAGCGGACAGTCTCCTGTTAGCGGATGCTCAGCAAAGAAGTCTGCAATAGCTTGGCCCTTGACAGCCTTTCGCGACACATAGGAGATATCAAACTCGATGAGGATCACCGCCCATTTGCCCAGGCGACCTTTGAGTGTCGACTGGGACATGATATACTTCAGCGGATCCTCCTTGGAGATCAGGCTGATTTCATGCAACAACATATGGTGTCAAAGCTTCATGACTGCGAAGACCAGTGCCAGGCAAATCTTCTCAATATAAGTATATTTCTCCCCAGTTCTGACCAGTCTTCGATTAAGGTAGTAGAGGGCTTGCTCTTTCCCTTCTTCACTATTCTGGGCCAGCATTGCCTCCAGGGAGTTGTGTGTGGCCACTATGTATAATATCAACGGTCATCCTTTCACTGGTGCGCCCAGCACTGGAGGGGTTTTCAGATAGTCTTTCAACTTTTTAAAAGCTATTTGGCAGTTTTGGTCCCAGTAAAAGGGAACATCTTTCATCATTAACTTGTGGAAAGGCTGGCATCGCCGCGAGAAATTGGAGATGAACCGCCGGATATACGCCAAGTAGCCTTGCAGAGATCTCAGCTCGGAGAGGTTCCTTGGCGAGGGTAGCTCCTGAATTGCCTTGATCTTTATGGGGTCTATCTCAATTCCCTAAGATCTGACAATGAAACCCAAAAATTTTCTACTCGATACTCTGAACGCGCATTTCATCAGGTTCATCTTTAATTCATACTACCTCTGCCTCTGAAAAATGACTCGGAGGTCCTGCAGATAGTCTTCTTTTCTTCTGGTCTTGACAACCAGGTCATCTATGTAGCACTCGACCTTGTGGTAGAGCAACTCATCAAATATTTGGGTCATCGCCAGCTGATAAGTTACGCCAGTATTCTTCAGTCCGAACGGCATCCTCTTATAGTGATAGATGCCCTTGGGGGTTCGGAAGGCTATGTGGACCCAGTCGTGCTCCGCAATCCAAATCTGGTTGTAGCCGGATGACCCATCCATGAATGATAGGGCCTCATGGACAGTAATGCTATGCAAATGCAAAAACACTCATACAACCACTCCAAAAGACTACATAACATAGATATGTAAGATAAAGCTTCTCCCCCTTTGGCATCATAAAAAAGAGGGGGCATGGATACATAAGAAAGTGGATCATAGGCAGACATCAGAATCCAAAGGCAATCACCGACGAGGGTGAGCTAGAGGGTCTGAGGCATGATCATCAGAAGAATCCTCATCACTAAGATGGTGCTGAATGGTAGTAAGGATGTCATCATGAGCCTGCAGATGGTGCTGGATGCCCACTAGGGTGCAGTTGGTGGCATGAAAGGCCCGATGGGAATCCTCGTGACTAGCAGTGAGGGTATCCATGTGGTGGGCTAGGTTGTCCAAGGCTTGAGAGAATGTGTCTATCCGACTGGTCATTGTGTCCAAGATAGTCCCAAAGTGAAAGATGTGCCCCCGCAAAAGAATCCATCTGAGTCTCTATTCCAGTTAGGCACCTGTCAAAAGCCTCAAAGCCCTAGTTAGGCTGTCCAATTCCTTGGGTAGATGGCTCTCCATGATAGAAATGTGGTGGCATCTCATGGTCCATGGGCTCTGGAGGAGGCTGCTCCTCTGCTTGAGCTGCGGGTTGGTCCTATTCTGGAACCTCTTGATGATGGGGCTCTTCCTCTTCTACATCATCGAAATCTTCGCCATATGCACCCACATCTCTGTACCAATCCTCATTGTCACCTTGCTTGTAGTACATGGATGTTAAGAGCTTGTGTCTATTATAAATATCATCATGTCTGACCTGTACAATTAGCTCATTTGCTAAACTGACCCCAGCATAGACAAAGACTCCAATCATCTATGCAGCATAAGGCAAAGACCACCTTCTTTGTGTACAACTCAAGGCTATCAAATCTGTCATGAGTTGCCCCATGCTGACTGGTAATCCATTCAAGACACAGTAAAATAGGAATTTGTGCACCTCTGTTACTTCATCTCTGCTTCCACCCTTAGGATAAATAACTATTGTAAATATGTGGTGAACAATCCTTTGAAGTGGTGGGAAAAGATTCGCATTGAGCTTGATTAAATTACTAACTCCATGAACATAATGATTGCATGTCATCAGAATAACGATATCCTCAACTGGAGCATGAGAGTTATCCATAGTGTGTCCTATGGTGGAAACCCCTAGAGCTCTTTCGAAAAGTGCCACATTCACTCTTATTTCAATCCCTTTCACTATGGTGTACAAATGTTCATTTCTCACAAATAAGTTTCCATAAAACTACTGAACTAATCTAGGACAATATTTTGTATGCTTGGTCATAAAATCAACCCAGCCATCTTGACCTTCAAAAGTGAAACTCTAGTCTGGCAATATTACATCAAGCTAAAAAAAATCGACCAACCTAGGCTTGAGAATCTATCTTGAAACTAAAGGTGCCATGGGCACAGGAGCAGGTGCCTGCGGGGGTGGATTTGGTGCCAGAGCATCTTGTCCCCTAGCGCTGGACTCTCCCCAGGTTGATCTCTGAGGATTTCGAGAAAATAGACTCCTTTTAGGTGCCATGTGAATATTGATCGAAATGGAATCCCTTGGGGAACTCACCTCCTTCCTTGGGTTGAAGATGGGATGGACGGTACACAGATTGTAGGAAGACCTTGGGAAAGTATGCAACACGATCCTAGAGCCAAAAAGTGAGCTCCAATGCCGCACACACCGCCGCACAAGCTCGACGATGATCGACGAAGAAGAACCATATTTTAGGTTGGAGATGAAGAGGGAGGAGTTTCTAGGGTTAGAGTGGGAACTTGGGATGTGGAGGAGGCAAGATAGGTTGGAAGAGGGCAAATGGGGTGAATGAAGAAGAGAAAAGGGTGTAAAACCCCTTAAAAGATGAGTTCGGTCGAAGGCTTGCCCGACCAGTTCGACCAGTTTCGGTCGACCGGGCCATGCCCTTCGGTCGACCGTAATGGTCGGCCTACCCCTCCTTTGCAAGTCATGTCATTTTTTAATTTCTTCCTTCTTTCCCTTTTTTGTTTCTTCCTTCTTTCCAGTTTTTTTGTTTTGTCCACTTGTTTGTTTTTCTTTTTCTTCCCCTTTTTTATTTTTAAAAACATGGGAAGAAAGGACTTGACTTACGGAGTGAAGACAAGATGGTGAGTAGATGGAGAAAGAGGAAGGATTTTGACAAATCATTGCCACAGGAATTCCTCTGACTCTCCCCCTTAGAAAAAACCTTAGATCCTTTAGTAACTAGATCCACATTTATTTATCAAAGATTAATAGGCCTTAGAAATTTTCAAGGAAAGGCAATAGATGCATTTACATTCAAGCATGCAAGGTGGTATATCGACATACAAAGAACTAAAAATAGCCAAACAATATATGCATATCTTCCATACAATCTACCACTTATTGCAAAAGACCTTCCCACACATGCAATACTCAGGATAAGAACTGTGAATGGACCTCTCTTTATATGCCTTCTTGCTAGAGTCTCCTGTGATGGTGAGCATATGGGGAGCCCTCTCTCTATTTCTAGTTGTGGAGAAAGCTCTCGATATGCCTGAGTGTCTGTGCATGTCTGCCTCCTCTTCTCTATCCCTTCCTCTGTGTCTGTCTTTCTTCTCCCTTTCTAGGTCTAGCTAGGGACCTATTTATATAGGGAGCCGGGATGTGTCTAACTTAGTAATGGTGTCATTCATCGAGTGGTGTCCTGCTTGATTGTGGGGATCTCCTGTCATCCTCTCGCCCATTCCCGACGGGAAGCCCTTGAGACAGGTATCTCAGTGACATGGGTGCGACCTCACCCTTGTTGTGGCAAGACCCATGATGCAAGCCCCAATGTTCACCCGTTGGCGAGCTTTGTGGTGTCTAGGATGCACGCTCATGAAGATTCCGCTCGAGAATTTAGAGAAGCTTTCGTGGGCTGGAGAAGCTCTCATAGATCTTGGTTGGGCAGTGCTTATGGGGATACGATTGGGCGGGGTATGCTGCCATGGGCCTGGCGTTATCAGGCTACGCTGGGCCTGGTAAATTTTTCCCTCCTCACTAGCCCACTCCTGAGCGTCAAGCGTGCTCAGTGCTCAGGAGGAATCGTACGAAGCCTTTTGAGAGAGTAAAATTGTCATGATCTTCTAGCGGGCTACTCCCCCAACGCTGGCATGAGCATGACATGGCTGTCATTGATGAACCTAATGGCGATGGGACGAGTGCTTGGCCTGTGGGAGGTCCACTTCTGGGAGGTTGACAAACACCTGGGCCTATGGTAGATAGAGGTAGAGGTCCTAATGGGATGGCTCCAGTCACTGGAGGGGCACCACACTGGTCTTTAGGCTCCTCTATATTCTCAGTGGCCCTCACTAGAAGTGGTTGAGTGGGATCGCGATGCCTTCATGGTGCAGTTACAGTTGTCAAAAGTCGCCTGGCACCAGATGAAGGTGCGGGTGGAGGCGGTTGAGGAGAGGGTGGTAGAGTTGGAGGCCGCCCTGGCAACGGCCAAGGCTGAAGTGGTGTCAGCGGCGCAGGAAGTGGTCGAATGCTTCTGGGAGTCCACCAAGTACGGGGAGGAGTTATAGTAGCAGGCCAGCGGGGTTTACGGGCCAGCCAAGGACACCAACTTCTGAGAGGAGTGGGCAGTGGCCTTGAAGGCCGTGGTTGACGGCACCAGGGCCCTGGCGGCTAACCTGCAACTTCCTTCCTCTCCATTCAAGGCTGAGGACTACCAGTCGGAGGTCGCATAGGACACAGGGGGTTGAATAGGTCGAGGGGACGTCAGGGGGAAGTCGAGAACCAAGCACCCTGGTGGATAGCCTTGTTTACACCTAAAATTTGGCAATGATAGTAGCAAGTCCTGCCGAGCCAAACAAGAGTAGTCAAAAGAAAATAGTCCAAAGAGATGACAAGAATATTTTGTAAAGCCTTGCATCGGGCAAAGAAGAAAAGAAAGAAGATGAAGAAGGAAAAGAATAAAATGGAAGGGGAAAGGAGAGGTGCTGTGTTCGCACCTTGACCCAGTGTCTTGCCTCGGCAAAAGAAGTAAATGACGAAGAATAAGAATAAGAAAATAAAAGAGAAAGGAAGAAAAGGAAGAAAGAAAGGGGGATCTGCCATATCAACACCTTCGCCAAAGGTCCAACCGGTCGCCCTGACATCGACATAAAAGAAGAAAAGAACAAGAATGAAAGAAGAAGAAGAAGAAGAAGAGAGAAGTGGGAGCCACATCTGATACCCCTACTCGAATCTTTATTGACGTCTAGAGATTTAAACACCACAATATACCACAACATGACAGAAAATGTGGGAAGTTAAGGTGTTTTAAAGATACACTATCATGGGCTCAACTGTATGAATCTGGCAACAAAAAGACACAAGGAGTGGTTAGAATGGCAAATTTCAACATCAGTGATGGTAGTGCTATATCTTATATGTGACACCGTGTCATTGTAAATCTGCGTCTTGACGGATGAATTGGATTTAGAATCAAAGGAGGCTCAGGCACCCCTGAAGACATACTACCGTGGTCTGGAGTGTGGAAGCCAGGGCGTTAAGAAGAGGAAAAAGAAAAGATATAAAAGACAAAAGAAGAAAATGACCAACAGAAAAAAAGGACAAGAAACAGAAAAAAGAAGAAGCAAGGGGTTTATCGAAAAGGGCAAAAGAACAAAGAGAAAAGAAAAAAGAAGAAAACGGAAGAAGAAAAGGAAGGGAGGGGGCGCACCACCAGGAAAGTCGGTGTTTTCAACATCTACATTCCATCGTAAATCCGTCAGAAAGACGTATCAAAGATATGTTTTGACATAATTCTGACAGAATACCAACCGAATTTAGACATCGCAACCATTTGGTCGCTAATTTTTGACGTATTTTTTTTCGTCTCGTTTGCCTAGTCTATCTTGAGTTAGTGAGTAATCCAGTTCTAAATTTCACCACAGAAAATACAGAAATAGTAAAATTCCTGTAACACCAGGTGTTCGTAGATCTACAAAAGAGCTTCACAACGGCACTTATTTCGCATCTATCTGACATCGGATTTGATCACAGTAATTATTTTCACCGAGTAGCGCAGTTCTGAATCTGCAAAATAGGTTTGGGACAGCAAGCAACAATGTCCAACAGTCGGACCGCCTCGCCTCCCATAAGGTGATCTAGTGCGATCCCCTCCAACAGATTGTTCCTCCAGAGTTCCCTTCACAACGAGACCAATCCCAACTTGATTGGCCGCCCGATCTGAGTGTGGTCCTTGCCATCCGGCCAACACTGAATAGCAACGTGTCGGCACCACTGGCGCTGCCCAAAATGCTGCCCGTCAACCCAAGCTCGATATTCACAGGTCCCACATGTTACTTGTTACCTCCCTGCATGGAGTGGGTATAATTTCTGTGCTATAATTGATAATTGTTTATACCGGGAATACGGGTCTTGGCTGGGATCGTCTTCCCCACGCCCAGAGCGTGAAGGTATCGTCTCTATCTCCCTCAACATTTGCTTAATTTGTATGTATTTTTTTGCCGCTGCTAGTGAGTGATAGGATATCTAGCTCGGTAAATTTTTATCACCACTGTGAGAGTGAGAGCGTGACCTATCCCGTGACTCGATCCGGGCATGAAGGAGTGCTGACCACCCTAACTCACCACCGGTTTCTCAACCGCGTAGATCCGCACGCTTCTCTTTCTTGGGATGAGTCACGAGCTTGCCTAGAGTCTCAAGTTCACTTCCAAATTGGTCTCGAGTCGCATCCCGTCCCGCATCAATGAACCATATAAAAATTAAGATAAATACAAGAGTATATGATTTTTGGCATGAAATTAACATAAGTTTAAAATAAGTCTCAAGTGCATAAAGAACATGAAATCTACTAGGATGAACAATTAACGTAACTAAGTACATGAAAATAGTACTTAAAATAGGAGTAAGACCTAATTAGCTAGGCTTACCATATGATAATTAGGACTGTTCTGCATTAAGTTTCGGGTTAACAATAATACATAACTCAGAAAACTCAAGTGATCTTCGGAGGACCGTTTTATGGGCCTTAGCGGTCTATCGTAGGGCCGCTAAAGGAACCCTAACGGTCTGAGGAGGACTGTTTCTTCCTATCTATAGCAGCAACAATAAAACCAAAATATGTGCTAATCTAGGGTAAATAGATGCATGGTAGAATATGTCAACCGGTAAATATGGCTTGATAAGCCCATATTACAACAAGGAGATGCATGGGTTTAAGTAAAGTAAACAAAACATTATCAATTTCTTATTAAGGCCAAGGTTCATTCATGCTATATTAACCCTATATGCGTAGTCAAGATAAAACATCAAATTCATCATGTATAATCAATGAAAATAGGAGGAAACAGAGGGATGTTATTCCTATCTCGTTAATTTAGCCTTTTCATGAGATAACCTACCTTTTATTCGTTCCCTAGACTTTGGATTTCTGACTGGAAGTAGACCCTAGTTCCTGTAAATCTGGTGTCAAACCAGTAACTTCCCGTCCCTCTATCTCACGATCCTCTTGACCTAATTCTATAAAAATTGGAGGATAGATAGAAGATACGAAGGGGAACAGAAAGTTATAAAGAATCAACTCCTAAATACCTCGATTAGGGTTTCTATTTTTCGAATCTTCACTGGGCCGCCGCACTGGTTCCTGTGCAATCTGTTGCGATCTAGTGACTTGCAGAGGCTCTAACTCCCCAACGAATGGAGCTTCTAGCACGAAAATTTGAGGGAAGTTAGATAAGACTACGAAGAATAATTTATTCTAAACTTGAGTAGACGTCTCCTTACCTTCGAAATACGTGAGCCAAAATAAGGATTCCCACAGGTCGAAATTAGGGTCTTTATATAGGGTTTTAAGTTAGGGTTGAGGATTTGTTCAAATTGAGAGTCCTAATTAGCTATTAGATCGATCCTAAAGAGTCCTAGACATGCTCACAAGTCTACACACTTAGATCCTTGAGGATTTGGATGCCAAAGATCCAAGCTTCTTACGTTTCTTCATCTCACGGAATCTGGAGAGCTTAGCGGTCATGGGAGGACTACTAGGATGGGTCTTATGGTCGCTCGATAGACCGCAAGGCATCATTAAATCTAAAATTTTTAGATTTTCATATTATCCCCCTTGTATCCCTTATTTGATGCTTATAACCCATTTTAAATCCATAAATTACCTAATTTACGTTTCTAATAATGGGCTTGGGTCTAAAAGCCTCGGAATTGGGTCTTTGGGCCTATTTGAGTTGGGCTTAACCATTTACTTGATGTAGGGTTTTTAAATGCATCAAATAAATCCTTAATTCTTCTTAATTGGGGTATTACAGTGGGGTCCACAGCCAACGTATTGACACAACATGTTGCACGGCATTGGGAGTGGAAGCAGTGGTGGTAACGGGAGTGAAGGAAGGGGTAGAGGTACCCGCTTGAGTAGAGGCTTGGGTAGGTGGCGGCGATGGAGCCGGGGTAAGAGATGGAGATGGGGTAGGTGGAGACATAGGTGAGGGAACGGGTGATGGACTGGGCGACAGAGTGGATGATGGAGCGGGTGCAACACTAGACGAAGAGGATTCACAAGGGTGCCCCTGATCTTGCAGTGATGAAGACGACTGCTTGGGCGGCATTTCTTGCTGCTGCTGATTCCTACGAAGATCTAAAATAACTTTATGCATGGCGACCCAATCAATCATCTTCTTATCATCAGATCATAAAGATAATCCCAGAACTTGGGGGAATCATCGACCAAATGTCCCTACTGGTGGTGAAATTCACAAAACTAGAGCATATTCCTGACTGCGGGTCGACAAGGCACAACCGAAGGGAGTTTTAATGCGTGAGTGGCCGTCAAAGCCTAGAAGATATCGATGAAACACTCTGGCAACAGAGAGTGAGAAGCCCATCTAAGGCAAGGTGGATGCCGAGAGATATGGGATGAAGGTGGAGAAGGTTGCGAAGACAGAAGCGGAGGTTGCGTAGGCAATGGTGCGTGGTGACTGGCGGAGGGATTTGGTGAAGGCATATGTGGAGAGGGAGAGGAGATGGAAGGTATATAGACGGCATCCACCTACTCGGGATGTGGAATTTCCTTGACCGTAGGTGGAGATGGACGTGGGTATGGTGAGGCTGGAGGCTGACTCATGGAAAGTTGATGTGTGGTGGTCTAACTCATGAAGGGTGCATGAGGGGTAGATGGCAATGTGTAACTGGCGGTAGACGGTGGAGGGGACTCGGGGTCAAGGAAACCTTGTAGTTGTTGGTGAATAAAGCGGGCTCGACTATAGAGTTGTTGCTAGGAATAAATATCATTAAGGGCTAAGATAAATCGATATTCTGGTGTTACATTGGATATTAACATCTTGATTTACTCCTGCTCCGGAATGTGCCCGGAGACTTGCGTAGCCAAGCGACGCCAGCGGTCAGTAAACGTGCAGAATTCCTCTTCAGGCTTCATCTTCTCATGGGCCAGATCCACCATGGAGAACCTGGGCCCAACCTGGTCTTGAAACTGCAAGATGAACTTCTTTTGAACGGCTTGAAAATTCACAACTTGCTCTTATGGGAGAGAAAAGAACCAATCTCGAGCTGGTCCTTCTAATGACAGACCAAATAGATAGGCCATCAAATGTTGGTCATGTCGAAAATGGGCCGATTCATAAACAAACTCCTTTAAGTGCACAAAGGGATCACCGACTCCACCATAATGGCGATACGTGGGAATTTGTGAATGTGACCAAAGCCGAAGATCTTGAAATGTGAATAGAACACTTATGGAGGATTTAGGATCGATTCGGCATTGCGTTCATTAAGCTGGGGTTGGATTTGAGCAATCATCTCCTGGGTAGGGAGAGATCGAAAAGAATATGGGCCAACTTGAGCAAGAGGTTGTGGATTTGGACCAGGATGATAATGGGCCGGATGAGAGGATCCGGGCTGAGGAGAAAACATGCCCAGTCTAGGAGGAGAAGGATATGTAGGCCTAGAAGAAACATTAGCATAAGGGCCAACTAGGCCAACAGCGTAAGGAGAAGAAGAATAAGGCCCATTAAGAGAATAAGGCCCATTAGAAGGATACGGCCCATTAGAAGGGTGAGGCCCATTAGAAGAATAGGGCCCATTAAGAGGAGAGGGCCCATGAGTATGAGATGCAATAAAGCTTTGGGCCTAGGCCGGGTCCATTTGGCAAACAAGACATGATAGATGGGCCATGAGATTAGCCTATTCCTCGGATGGATCAGAGGGATCACGTGAAGATGGGCCGGCATGGGAAGAGGATTCCACGCGGGAGTAGGAAGGAGATTGGGGAATGAAACATGGGATGACAATGCTCCATGAGGGGAAAATGGAGACTTAATATAAGAATATCAAGGGAACTATAGGTGGGGAAGCAAGGGCTTAATGGGCTTAAGAATGGGACGGGGCTGACCCACTAATGCAAAGACTAAGGGAGAATGGACATGACAATGGACTAGATAGTGGACACACAAAATGGGCTATCTAAATGGGCCTAACAGCAAAAGAATATGTGGATGATTAAGGAATGCAACACAAACACCACAAATGGGCTTGGACAAGCCCAAACAACACAAATAATGTAATGTGAGAGTTTTCGCCCAAGTCAAACAAGTTAATATGATGGAAAATATTTTAGAGGTTTAAATGGACCTGCTAATGATTTGAATTAAGTATAATTCTCTCAAGATAGGAATCCTATGGGAATAAGGTCCATGCTTTGGGTTGGCTAAGGCCATTGTTGTTGTCTAAAAAGTAACCTGCATTTGCAAATTGAACAATTAGTATTTCAAGAAGTGGCCGTAGGGCCCTCTGATCCCGGCGAAGAGATGAAGGGTAGTTTCGGTCCCATCGAGGGTGCCAGACTTGTGGACGCACTTTAATTTTGTTATTATTTTATTCATTAATTTACCTCTTGTCTTCATTTATTTAGTGCGAGGGCGTGTCAACCACAAAATGACGATTTGTTCGGGCTTCATGGAAGTCATGGTGCGCCATCTGACTGATCAGACGATTGTGTGGTTCATGTCGAGACTGAAACCCGCTGTGCTGTAAAGGTCACGGCGTCATTTACATATCCCCGGAAGAGAGAACACCCTTGATTAATTGCCGAAAAAGGAGGGCCCTATGGCCTAAAGAGTTGTAAGTTACATGAGATTAAGAAGACCTAGAATTGTACTGGAATGGCTCATACTACCGGTACAAATAGTAAAACATGTCGGTCACTCATGGACCATTTGGTGTTTGGACAGGTGTTCATCTTAGAAAATGCGATAAGAGCGGGAATAAACCCGTGCAGATGTCTACCAAGGATACGGCAAGCTTGATATTTAATTCAAGAGTGGGTTAGATCGTAAAGGGATATTGGCTCGAGCATGGCCTGCCCATGGCCATGTCAGAGGATAACTCTCCAGGGTCCAAAGTCGGCCGGTAGGGCAGCGTTGATATTCCCTCCACGGGGTTCGAGGGGAGAGGGGGTCTTCGAGAGTGTATGTCACGAGGTTGCGGGTTTTATCTTG
Source organism: Amorphophallus titanum (assembly GCA_024336825.1). Lineage (NCBI taxonomy): Eukaryota > Viridiplantae > Streptophyta > Magnoliopsida > Alismatales > Araceae > Amorphophallus > Amorphophallus titanum. The sequence goes on along the minus strand of JANBPO010009603.1, from coordinate 84,938,864 downwards.
TTAGTTTAGTTCCACTTCCGTATGAGTTTTATTCCATTTATGTTTCCCTCCCCATTTTTAGCATTTCCTCTTTGGGTAGCAATGCAGGAAGACCTAGGGTTGATGTTGGTAGCCACTGAGTCGGGGAGAGGTCGACACAGGTAGGTGTGAGGTTAGCGCAAGGAGGCCTGAGGTCGACGCAGGTGGCGGCTGGTTGCGGAGAGGTCAAGGTAGGCAGGTTTGAGGTCGACGTAGGGAAGCCTAAGGTCAATGCAGGTGGCAGCTGGCTGTGGAGAGGTCGACGCAGGAAGGGGCTGCTCTGAAGGGAGGTCGACATAGGGGGTCGCAATGGGTGGATTCACATTAAAGGTGTACCACCCGAGGGCACATCTACACAAGACTTGGCTCACACCTATGCTAAGTATGGTGACTACATGGGTTCGAGCATGCATGGGATGGAATCGAGCTCGGGAGTTGGTCCCCGATACAAGGCGGAGGTCAGTCCTCACGCGTAGGGAAGGTTTTTGACCGGACGTGATCCGACCTTTCACACATCTCTATTTTATATACTGTGGGATCATGGCACACTAGCACACATGAAATGTAATGATGTAGTCATATGCCAAGGAACATGGTCTCTTTTGTTCACGATAAGTGTATGCAGAGTTTTAATTAGTTCCCTCCTTGGTTCATAATGGATGTCGATATTCATGCTGACCAGTGTAATGCGGCAATGCTCATGCCCAGCTCTCTTCGTGTCTTACACAGTTCTTATGTCCCGACCAGAGCATCTCATTGCTGTTTATTTCATTTGTTTGTTGCTTCCTTTTATATTTTAATGTGTGTATAATTCTGACAAAAATTTGGCAGCATCTCCCCCGGACCTAGATGCGGGAGGGGTAAAGCAGGTACACGTCCACAAGGAGTGCCATAACCCAAAGTAAAGGTGTGCACAGAAGCGGCAACAGCTCGAGGAAACCCACAAATTAACAGGTTGAAGTCACAGACCCACAGTTAAAACATAAGGTAGGAAGGTGGACTCCACCAGATTAAGAAGGGATGGTGGCAAGGCCACCGGATCAGGATGGTGGTAAGGGCCACTAGATCAAAGGGCTAAGGTGGCTGAGCCACCAGATCAAAGGGCTAAGGTGTCTAAGCCATCGGATCAGTAGGAGAGCGGATGAATCACTGGATCAGATGAGTGGGCGAGCCACCAGATCAGCAGGCTGGAAAGGAAAGGGGCCACCAGATCAGGCGTGATGAGTGTCACCAGACTAGGGGCAACGGGGGAACCTCCAGATCAATGAGCGAAAGGAAGGGGGGCCACCGGCTCAATAAGCGAACAAAAGGGGGGGCCACTGGATCGCGAAGGATGGCGAGGCTACCAGATGAGGGGGTTGAATGATGCCACTAGCTCAAGAGAGGGGACGACGCCATCGGATCAGGAGGTAGTGACACCACCGAATCAAGAGGGTGGATGACGCCATCAGATCAGGAGAGTATTGATGCAGCCGGATAGGCCATGGAAGAAGCCACCGTATGGGAGGGGGCTAAGTCACTGGACCATGAGGTGGATAGGGCCACCGGATGAAGGCGTGGGCTGGTCCACAGGAACGGAAGGGGGGTATAAGGATGCCACCAGATCATGAGATGGACTGAGCCACCAAATCACCAACGGGATAGGGTCGTCGGATCAGGGCTTGAATAAGGCCACCGGATGGAGGAGGGCCAGGTCACTGGATTGCTAAGGGAGGTAGGGAGGTGTTTTAGCACAGATTATCAGGGACAGTAGGAACAGAGTAATGAGAGTTTCTGGAGCAGGAAACATCCAGACTCACAGAGAGCGAAGGGAGGGGTGGCAGCGAGATATGACTAGGAGACTGAACAAGAGGCTCATTCACAAGAAAGCTGAAGAATGATAAAAAGGGCGAGGGGGCTCTAGGGGTGAGGTAGCGAATGCAGTAATGACCCAGGGACCTTCCGGCATTGTACGTTGGTCATCACATCAGGCCCGGTGCATCGATGACGTCCCCACCGTTGTCCGTGCTAGCCATCGATGTCCGGCATCCTCTCTTGATCTCTCCCCCTATGTCTGCGCTCTCCCTTGCGATGTGTTAAGGTCGGTGAAGTAGAGCCTGACATTGGCAGTGTCTAATGGGAAGGTCATCGGCAACTGGGGTGGCGACGTTTGTCCCAGGCAAGGTCAACGAGAGCAGAGATCGTAGAGTTGTCAGGCGGTTGGTGGGGTCGGCGAAGTTCAGCCTAGACATAGCGACCTTTGCCATAGGTCAGCCTGGCGAGAGCGGCAACTGGAGAGCTGCCTGGTGGTCTGGTGGACGGCTGGTTATATTGGCGGCTAGGATTTTCATGCGAGGAAGAAGAAGAAGAAGAAGGGAGGAGGTGTAACACCCTGATTTCAAAAGCCCAATAGTGCATTTGATTATCCATGATAAGAGCCCATTAAGTCGGCCCATTTAGTGGATTTGAGCCCATTAAGAGGAATTCGTAACTTTAGAATAGTAGTTTGTCATTTTGAGCATAACTTTATGCCGTAATGTTCAAATGAGGTCCAATTAAACTCATTGGAAAGATAGCTTGATTATTTAAAACTTTGTTGTTGAGCACTTTTTGAGATTCAGCTATTTAGTAAGTCAAAAATGTCAAATAACGAGATGTATCTTTAGGCGATGAGTTATTTTAAAGATAGGTGTTGATAAGATTGGTGAAGTTGAGATAGGTGCTAGTAAAATAGCCAAAGTTGAGATAGACAAAGTTGAGATATGCAAAGTTGGGATAAGTATCGGTAAGATAGGCAAAGTTGTGAAGAAAAGTGAGGTTGGCCAAGTACCATTTATTCTCTCCCGCCTTCATGCAAACCTACATCAATAAGTGAAAATGCTCATTTTGATTTGGGTATCCAAGCAAGCTTGGGTCCCTTCACGTTAGCATACTCAAAAGACTGATTGTATCTATTGAAAAATATGTCATCATCGTATTGCATGAGTTGGCATATGTACATGTCATGCCCTATCTTCCCACAGTAAAAATAAGTGGGTCTTTTCCTACCAAAGTTTTTCCTTTTATTTACATTCCTAAAAGTGGAGGGGAAAGTAGAATTAACACTTGATGTTTTGTGATGTGTGTGTGAACATTCTCCTTCATGAGATGAACTTTTAACAGCATACTTAACATGATGTTTGTTGCCATGCATTGTACTTGAAGTTTTCTCAACTTGTTTTCCTTTGGCATTTTTCACTTTTTCAAGTTCAATGATAAAACTCTCATTTTTACCTTTCAATTTTTCTTTTTCTTTCTCACACTCAATCAATTTGACATTTATCTCTTCCAGTTCCTTTTTCAACAGGTCATGCCTTTCTTGGATTTCATCTTTAATTTTAAAAGTATTTTTCTTTTCTACCTCTAGGCATGCTATTTCATCTTCAAACAAAGCTAGTTTTGTTTCCAAAGCATCATTGGCATTTTTCAGGCTTTTAACTTGCATTTCTAGCAAATTACATTTTCCACATGAATTAGATGAGTGAACAATTTCATGAATCTTTTTCTTTAATGTTCTATTTTCAGTTTCATTCTCTTGTACTTTTCATCTAATTCCTCATAGGCAAATTCCCATTGTTCATTAGAGATAAACACTGTGTTAGAGATTACCTATTCACTGTCGCTTTTTACCATGAGGCACATATTCTTGACTAGCTCCTCGATATCTTGCTCTTCATCTAACGTGGACTCATCCTCATCCTCGTTGCTCCATGTAGCCTTCATCGCCTTGGGTTTCTTGCCTTTCACCATCTTTCCTTTCTTCTTTTGTAGCTCAGGACATTCTCCTCGCATGTGCCCCGCTTTCTTGCACTCATAACAGATGATCTCAGTGGCCTTTGATGGTTCATTTCGCTACTTTGGCTGCCTCTTTCCTTTCCTGAATTTCCCATCAAACCTTCTACTTTAGCGTAGGAACTGCCTCACTTTCTTCATCAGCATAGCAATTCTTCATCGTCGGTGGTTCCCAACGGCTCCTCTTGGCTCGAGACACTCTCTGGGAGTGCTTTTAAAGCGATTGGCTTTTTCTTCTTTGGATCCTCTTCCATTCTCTTTATCACATTGATCTCATAGGCCATTAATGACCCTATGAGCACATCCATGGTGAGTGTTGACAAGTCTTTTGAGTCCTCTATCACGGTCGTCTTGGTGTCCCAGCTCGGTGATAGAGACCTCAACACTTTCCGTACCAAGTCCTAATCTGTGAACTCTCTCCCGAGTGATTTCAATCCATTTGTAATCTCCATGAGACGTGCAAACATCTGATAGATATTTTCTTCCTCCTTCATCTGAAATAGCTCGTAATCATGAATTAACATATTCGCCTTTGTCTCCTTAACTTCTGTGGTACCTTCGTAGATAAGCTTGAGCTTGTCCCACATTTTCTTTGTGCTGCTGCACATGGAGACACGAGCATACTCGTTAGGGTGAATATGCAAAAAAGGGACAAGTACAATCAGGACCCTTAGAAGGGACGCATTACAAAACAAGGAACGACTAAGGTCGCCAGAAGATGTCCTCAAAATCAAGGAGTCCAACATTCAGAGCCGCACCTAATTTGTGAAGATGACCTTCTTCTTCTTGGAGGCAAGTTACTTCATCCTGCAATGATGCCACCTGTCCCTCTAGCAAGGCAATCTCTTTAGCACTCTGAGACCGTGTCGTCTCCACTAATGGCAGTTCAGCCTCAATAGCACTCAATTCTACCCGTAGCTCATCCATCTGGCTGCGCAAAAATTATGTATGAGTAGATGAAGTTTCCAACTGGGTTCTATGCCTTTGGAGATTAGAATTCAGGGTCTCTAGCCCTGACCGACAATCGACTTTCTGTAATTTAAGGGCCATTAGTTAATCATTCACAGTGCGCCCCAGAAAATCTCGACGATTCACAAATTTCAACAATAATAGCACCCGCTGGGCCCATGTCTCTAAGGGGTAGCCTAGTGCTTGCAGGCCAACTGTCAACCGCTCAGCCACCTCCTTCAATTGCAAATAAGTCAGTGCCGGCTGAGATTCTACTTCCTGGCATAGCATCCTCAAATTTTGCCAGATAAAATCCTCTGATGATGTGAAGCTAAGAGAGACTACTGGAGCCACATCAAAAGTAACTTCACTATCTATGGACGCCCATAAGCCAGTGTTTGGCTCAGAAGAGGAAGATGGAATGGACATTGAAGTTGATGAACCAAGCACTTCAGCAGCTTGTTCTTGAGCTGTTGCCCCTGCTACTGTCGGACTCTCAGAAGATGCTTCTCTTATAAGTGCTGGAGATGGCAAAGACTCCGATTCTATTGCCTGCGTAGATGGGGCTGTAAATTTAGGTGCAATGGTCAGTACGGCCGTTGGGATGAAGGCAGAACCTCTAGACGGATCTACTTCAGCCCTCAACTCTGAAGCCCGCACTAGAGCAGAGCTCTCCCCTAATGAGCTCAGCTCTAGTGATGGCACCTCAGCTGCTGGTTGTACCCTTACTGGCACAGGACGAAGTACGGCAACTGCCTCTGGGGAAGATACGGTTGCAGGAGGTGGCATATCCGAAGCCTCTGATGAAATAATGACATCTGAAGCTGATATCAAAGGATGACTAGTAGTGCCAGGCTCCTAAAATAAAATTCTGATAAGCATAGAGATGACAAAATGAATGAAGGGCTATGCAGCCCGGCAAAAAGAAAAAGAGGCAGAACCTACCGTGATCGCTAAATCCATCTCCTTAAGTGCCTGTATAGAGGATGCTAATTCCGCAGATGAAGCAACAAAAGGAGGGGCTATCCCTTCTTCCATACCAATTTTGGCAAACTCTTCTTGTGATATCCCCTCGAACGACTGTGCCAGCAATTTTGGAGGGCTAAATATTGGAGGACCACTCAGTAGTGCAGGAGGCGTTACTACCTCTTCACTGACTGTTTCATATGATTCCTCCTCACCCTCAAAATAACCATAGTCAACTTCTTCATCGGAAGGGGAAGTAGAGCTACTGGAGGAGATGTCTACACTAGGTTTGGGTTGGCCCACTACTTCTACTGCTTTTCAAACTGCTGAGCGGGTAACTATACGCCGCAATGGGATAGCACCCTTTTTCAACATGGTTTTGTGCCCTTCCCGCGGTAAAGGGACATCCAAAGTCGATGTCCTAACCTCAGTGCTGGTTGCTTCGGCCACTACAGCACAAAGATATGCCTAAAGTAAGATCAAAGGTCATCAAATGAAGAAGGGAGATCGAGAAAATCAAAGTCACTTAGCTCACCCTCGGCCTCACCAACCGGTGTGGGCGAAGGTAGCCTGACATCCTCCTGAGCGGTGGAGGGGTCCTCTCCTACGGCTTCAGCTGTCTCAGTTATCTCCACCATGGTCGTGGCAGAAGGTTCTCTCTCTACATCCTCCACTACCTTGGCAATCTCCTCAGTGTTCGCAACTGGGGCCACTATTTCTTGAGCTATTGCTAAATAAGGGAAATGTAAAATTAAGAATGGAGGCACCATGTAGGGAATAATTCTACAATTCACAAAGAAGAGTAATATCACCTCCGGTTGCCTACCGGGCAGCCTCCTGCTGAGCAGCAAACTCTTCATATGATGGAACAAGGCGCAAGGGAATCTCAACTATAGCAGCTGTAGAAGATGATTGCTTTAATGAGGCTTTCCGGGCCTTCTTTGCCCGTCCCATGATGACTATCATTGAAGAATCTGCCCTCTTTCTGCCAAAAGAAAATGGAGTCGTGGTTGGCGTTGGTGCAGGAGTGTCAAAATATTCAGGTTTCTGAGCCTGAGAAATAATTTTCCTATAAAGCCCCTACTGTTTTATGTCTGGTCTATCTGCTAAGGAAAATATATATCGTTAGAAGGAAGGTCAAGCAATGAAACAAGGGCAAGAAGATACTTAAGCCGAAGCTTATTCTTCATCTCATTCCAAGATTCAACCTGGGGCTCTTGGCGTTGAAATAGCAAACTCTCCACATTCCTCCAATAAGTTTGTGCTTGCCCTAACAGCTTCATTTTAGCGAACTTGGCTCTCTGGTGGTTCGTCATCTCGAACCACTCGAAGTATCGGTCCATGTCAGCCTCCCAATCAAGATAGACCTTCGGGTCCAAGGACCCGTCAAAAGTGGGAGGGTCTGCTCGCATGGTCCTGAGGACTCTATCATCTTCTTCATCCCTCGACTGATGAAAGCCACGACGGCATCAGCCATACCCCTCATAGGCATTATCGGACCTATAGTCCTCTAGACCAAGGTCATGATGCTGTGGTTCGATGGCCCGGTGAGGGGCTGGCTGAGGAGCAGGTTCGGGCTGGATCTGGGCCATGGGAGCAACTTGGCTTTGGGCTGCTATGGGAGTGGGTGCGGGTGGACCCTAGGCCGCTCCAGGAGGGTCCCTATGTGACATCCTATCTAACCGCCTTACCAGACCTTGGACAGATCTGTCGGATGGCTCCATTCGTTCCTCCACGGCTCTAAGCCGGCCATCCATACGGTCCAACAAGCTCCTAAAGGTCACCTTGGATTGGTCCATCCGGGCCATGAGGGCCATCATTACCTCGTGTAGGGAGTGTAGGTCTCCAGAGGCGGCATCCTGTGGGTTTGCCATAGACACGGGGCGATGGTATTGGGTGCCTCACCGGGTGGGCATGCAACGACACAAAGGTTGGAATGCACTAACTAATTTGAGCTGAGGAACCTAGACTCAAACCAGTATCTAGTACCTGGCGGAGATATAGGTCCGAGGACCCAACTCACGTAAGAGATTACCTTCCAGATAGGCATAACCTATCGTTCTAGCAATGCCTTTTCATATATCGGATAGAGGCATGATGTGCAACACCTTGGACAAACTACCCTAGGCTCAAACTGACTCTGATACCAATTTGATGCGGGACGGGACTCGAGAGAGCTAGGACCTACGACAGACTCGAGTGTGGCCAGCACTCACACGCTAAAAGGTAAGCCGGGCGGCTAACCTTGGTGGCATTCCTCCAGGTGGAGGCATCTCTCAACAAGAAACACTCTCTAGTCCAATGATCATCCCTGTGAGGGAAACGTAAGATCGTAGCAGTTAAGGAACCACTATCGCCTAGGGTATTCTAGTTCGGCTCGATGCTCAACTGGGGCTATGGGATCAGATGTTCACTCTCTCAACCACAGTGATTTGTAGTGGGCTAGGGGCCCTAATCGCACATGCATCGCATATAAGATAGCATCCTAAATAAAGTGAATGCCAAGAAATCAGGGACGTCGTGTGTACCTCCATGACTAGTGCGTACGGAAGAAACTCCAGCCAGATCCGACAACCCCGATACATGCTAATGAAAGAATAATTACAACCCACAATTATTCGCCCACTCCTCGTAGGGAGATACCAGGATACAACACTGATTTCGGGGGCTTGGGGATAGCGCTCGGCTCCCACCCGTTTGGTTCTATCCACATTGACCAGATTGTGCAGTCGGCTTGCAGGAGGTGGTACAGCTAGATCCGGGGTAAGATCGATGTGTCGTTTGTTGGGATGCGTAGAGGACAGGACGCTGTTCAACGTGTCAAAGTGGCGCATCCAGATCTGCTACGAATCGAATGTGGCGATTTCTGCAAACTGAACCTGGTTCTATTTAGCAGATCTAGAGGAAGATCTGAGCCAAAGGGTTTGGCCAGATCTTGAAGGAGACGACTGGAGGCTCTCCTATTATATTCAGCTAGTTCTGGGTCAGATCTGCACAGGTTGGCCCACACTATCCCACGAAAACCTTCGCCACGCCCAGCACAAAGATTAGGATGAAGTGTGCTTGGCGGTGTTACGAAGAGGGAAGAAAATGCTATGATCCATACAAATCTTAGGACAAAAGGCGTTGAAGTGAGATCTGGATGATTTTCGCTAGGAAGAGAAAGGAATCTACTTCACTAGGATGGATAGCTCTGCGTGACTTCACGATCGGAATTGTTTCTGGCGATCCTAAACTCCGATCGATGCCAAACCAATGCTAAATTCTTCTTGACTTGTAGGATCAGCTCTAGTAAAATCTCTAGGGCCAGATCTGCTCAGCATGAGGCTGTGGATGATTCACAAATCACAGACATGATCTAAGATAGCAGATCAAGATCTACTCGCGAATGAGGAACGATCAGAACTTCGGTGTCGCACCGATTGCTCGGGGCGTCACACCACACCTAGATCCCATCTCAGGATCTAGGGTTCGTGGACATCCCACCCAAGGAAGGCGAAGGAGAAGCTCTCTCTCACATATTTTTCCTCAAATTTTTTCTACATTAAACTGAATTTTTCCTTACAAGAGCATATATATATGGGGCCACCGCTGATACACAGCTTAGAAGAAATATGAAGACTGAAAATAGAAAATCACAATGTTCAACATTGAAAAATAGATAATTAAGACAAATCGAAAGGCTCACATAGGAGCAATGTGACTTGGATCTGATCCAGAGGACACAGTGGAGAACAGATCTTCAAGGCCTGCTTCAATCGCTTCACGATATCTACTCTTGATATCTCTCTTCTTCACTATCTCGCTATCTCCTATCAGTTACAGACTCACACTCTTCTTTCTCTCTTGGACCTTTTTCTTCCACAATTTTTCACGTCTGACATCAAAGGCGCAACTGGGTCTTATATATATATATAAAGTCCGTGAGAAAGGGGCACGTGGAAAGCACATTTCCTGCCCAGAAATTCCAACAAGAGCGCGCTTCACAAAAACCATGTGTTAAATCTGGTTGATAAAAGGACACGTGGCTAAGAGCAAGAGCCCTCGGATCACGTGCTTCGATCATAAAGACTTGGAACACATGCCTCACTAGGAGTTCTGCTTATCTCAAAGACCTGATAATTTCATTAATCCTTCCAATCAAAGTAGAGACAATTAGTCAAACAGTTTCAGATCAGAATTCATGCTTAGGTAAAGCTGAGAGCAACCTTGATCTATCATGTGCACCGACTTGAAAACAACCACTGACTAATGTGCTGTCAATCAAAGAAATGCACAGACCTATATGTGCTATATGCGAAGCATGCACCAACCTCTGTGCATTTTATGCAGAGCATGCGCAGACCTACATGTGTTATATGCCAAAAAACATGCACGGACATATATGTGTCAAATGTGAAGCATGCATGGACCTCATATTGTGCAAGATAAAAGATGCACCGACCTTGTTCTACCTAATGAAGAATATGCACTTATGCACGAGGCAAAACCTACATCGACCTTATGTACGCAAGATCGAAACATGCACCGACCTTGTGTTCACTCACACAGGATGTGCACCAATATGCACCGACCTTGTGTGCATTCACACAAGATGTGCATCGACTATGTGTGCAACAACACAAAGAATGCACCGACCTTATTGGGACACAACAGGAATGTGCAACGACATTTTGTGCTGAACGAGCACATATGCACCAACCTACATGTATGTGTAAACAAAAATGTGCACTGACCTAACAGTCATGTGTGCACGGGCCTATGATATACAAAAGCTCAAACCAACAGAGTGCTCGGACCAAGAACATGCTTAGACTTAGCATCCAGACATGCACCGACCTAATATGCAATGAGCTCAAAGTGTGCACCGACCTGCATGCTGACGATATGCATATGAAGGTAAAAATGCACTGACTTATTTGCTATCCTTGCATGAAGACTCACAATGTTTGTATAGACCTATATGAATGCATGAACATAAACTGCATTAACGTTAATGAACACTCTGAATGATTATACAACAACCTATATTCTGATATTAAGACACACATCAGATTTGAATGAAGTGTTAATTCATTTTAGTCTTAACATGATTCATAGAATGTCATTCTCAAAACCAGGGTTCCAACAAAGCCACCTATCACAGGCTTAGTAGGGGTCCCACGGAACCCCAATCGAAAACAATGGTGGTACGAAAAGTAGTAACTACAGCAAGAACAACAGTAACGGTAGGAACAGTAAACCCGGTGGCTGGTAAAACCTCATCTCTATAGCTACTCCTACTGTACCAAAAAATATGCCCTGATCTCACAATCGGGGGGCCACCAAAACATGAACCACCAGGCTACGACCACCCTAGTCATGCTACCTGAAAAATGACACGATGCCACTATCATGGAGGCTTGTCCTCCCAGACAAAGGCCCACACTGAAATCGCACGGTCGGGAAGCATGATTACGACCTCATCGTCATGAACTTTACGTCATCTAGAGAAAAGTCCTTGGTGATGCTCACCGAAAATCCTAGACCTCGGCTCCAGGAAAATGCCCAAACTACACACGAAACTCTGTCTCGCAGACAGAAAATGAAACCCTGCGACATGACAACTCACATCACGTGACGCGAGTACCGCCCACCAGAAGCAAGGCCGGATGCGTCCACTGACAACTTAGTTCGTAGCCTCTGGTGTCTCGCTACGACGCCCCAGGCAGACACTGAGACACCGTGCAGTAATCAGGAACACTGAACAAGGGCTAACTGGGGTCGCGCTCGTCAGCGCGGGTCTGACGGCCCCAGCCACGTGTGCACACACAGACCATGCGCCCTAGGTCAGATCCTCTAGCTGGTTCTTCCCCCAAAGCCTGGACTCAGGTTGAGCATGGGGGCCCTACGGTAACCAACTTAAAAATTATCTCACTCGGGTCACGCTCTCCACCACTCCCAAGTGGGTCCGCACCCGCGTGCGTAGGAAAGCTACGACTAGTGGGGGCTCACAAAACGTGAACACTGAAAATTATCTCTGTTATTCAAATAAATCACTGTCGTTATTTTAAATCGACAAAAAATAATTAAATCAGAGTTAAATTAACCCAACTTTGCTAAAAGACTAACTCACCCCTAGTTAGGAGAGAGAGAGAGAGAGAGAGAGAAAGAGAGAGAGAGAGAGAGAGAGAGAGAGGGATGGGGTGGCCAGTGAGGCCGGTTACCTTGCTCGTGGCTACAGAGGTCGACGGTGATGGCCGGCGTTGTGGCCTGTAGGTCGAGCAGGCGGTGTGCTGTCGGTGTGGTCACGGTGGTCAGCGAGGCCACGACGTCCTGCTCCCAGGTGGGCATGCTGTGCACAGGGGTGTAGAGGGTGGAGATGGCGGGCCGTGGAGGTGGAGCGGAGGTCGGTTGGGTGACGCAGGCAAAGGGTGCCACCGTGGAGTGCGATGGCGGAGGTGGTCCTCTGCGACGACGTACGACGGACGACGCCCGGTGGGTGGCGACAAGGCAAGGCGGCCCCCGACTGTGGCCGTCAGCCTGCAAGCACTGCTGTGGGGCGACGATGGCTGGCTGCGTCGCGTGCCCTCCGGTGGTCGCCTGCAAGCACTCCACCAATGACAGCACCAGCACCACCACCACCGGTCGCATCATAGCACCAACGGCAGTAGTAACCAACGGCGAGAGGGTGTGTGTGTGGTGCAGAACAGAGAGAAGGAGACGAAGAGGAGGTCGACAGTGGGACAGTGTATGTGCGGTGTGTGTAGAAGGGGGTGGCGGAGGTGAGCAGAGAAAAGTGAGAGGGAGAGGCAGGTGTAAAGGAGAGAGGGCCGTGAGAGTATGTGTGTGTGGGTGAGGAATGGGACGAAGCTACGGTAATGCTGCTGGCGGTGTAGAGGACTACTGAGAGGTAGAGGCGAAGGGCTGTGAGCGTGGGCGGTGGCTGCGGAGTGTGCAAGAGGGGGGCTCCGCGGTGCAAGGTGCATGAGTGAGAACCCAGTGCAGAAAATAGAGAGCTGCAAGAGGGAGAGGGGAAGCAGTGAGAAGGGTCTGGCGATGCAGAAACCACTAGGTTTTATACTCATTACCTGGACAAGTAATGACAAGTAATGAACCAGAGGCATGGATAATGAGAAAACAAGTCAAACGACAAAACCTAGATCCAAAATTTACCATCAAAGATCCAATTATAGAACATATGCCCAAGTATATCATTATGTTCGTCTGTCCATGTCGTTGTGAACAATGCAGCATCAATACCAGCGATACAGCAATTGCAGAAGCCGTATACAAAAGAAATGCTGGACGAAGCACACCACGTCAAGTAATCTAAACAAGGAGCAAACGGAAACAAACGCCCTCCCCCACAGATCAAACATATACTAATCATCAAAATTACCTGGCTGTGTAGCCAAGTCCCAAATCTCATCCACTGAGGTCGGCGTCTTCTCCTCAGGCGCATGTAACACAATCACCGTGGACCCCGCTATGCAAAGCACACATCCCAGAACACCCATCCTCTGCAGCTTTTCCTTCAGTATGAAGTGCGCCAAAACAGCACTAACCATTCCATTCCAACCATGAAACAACCGCAAATGAGCATATAGACGTTTATCCAGAATGAGACAAAATACACAAAACAAATCGGGGAATCTCTTCCATGTATTCGTTCCGTATCACCTCACAATTATACTCAGAGCACCCAACGGCGTCACGAGCACCGCAGGGGCGAATATATACGCCACAAAGTTCGCAATCTCGCCAACGATCACTGCAACGTTCCACCGTACAAGCACCACTGGACATCAAATTTTCCAAGAGAAAACACGGAAAATTAAAATACGGGGGGGGGGGGGGTTGGAAGTGTCCGTTGAGGAAGAAACGCTTACTCGTGACCATGCCCACCCACCAGAGCGGCTCCAGCAGGTACCCGTACCCTCCCACGCCTTCCACAGAGCAAAGACCCACAACCTCAGCAGCAGGCAATGATAGAAGCAAGCAAGCAAACAAGCAAGCAAAAAAGAAGACAGGGACTAGCACTCGCATTCTTCTTAGGGTTTGGTGTCCCGTCCCCTTACGGGAACTCACCAGCGCGGTCGCCGGTGGATCCCGCGCGCTTGAGGCCCTTCTTCTTGAGGATGAAGCTGGCGCCGATGAAGGCGCTGGAGGCGACGGCGAGGATGAACCCCTTGAGGTTGTCGGAGAACAGGGCGGAGGACTGGAACGCCGGCAGCCCGGCGTTGGTCGGAGACGAGGCCATCGATCGGATGCCCGCCCGCCGCTCATCTATCCAGAAACAGGTCCCGACGACGCAGCTGCAGAGCAGATCCCGCATCGAGAAGAAACCGAACCCAACCCCCCTCCCCGCCCCGCCACCCCCATGTCTCCCCATCAGCGTCAATCTACCGTACGCAGCTGCGAGGTAGTAGAGACCCACCAGAGACCAGCGAAAGCTGCGCTCCACCAGTCTGCAACCCTCTAACCCTCTCCCCTAGCTGCGACGCCAGCCCCCCTACACCCCTCCATCAACCCCCAACATTCCCCCTCCACCTCCCACAGCCATTAGCCCCTCACCCCACTACAATCCCATCACCCCTTTCCACCCCTACCACATCTATCACCACCTAGCACACCCAGCTCACAAGCAGCAACAGAAGCCCAACTTGTAAAGCCTGTCCCGGGGTCATTCGGTGACTTCTGGAGGTGTGCCATACATCGACGGAAAGCTCTCCCAACCAGCTTTGCAGGCAAGGTGATCTCACCCCTATCCGAGTTCGGAGCCATCCGAGAGGCTCATTTTCGTCCGACTGCGCAACTGGGGCCTGAGCAGGGACCAGAGCCACAGTTCAGAAGCTACAGCGACCACACCGGAGCTCCCCTTGGCGCGCCACTTAGCCAGAGTGGAGTCCCACTAGTCACCTGTCCAACGCATTAAGCGGGGCACCGATTGAAGCTCGGAGCAGCCTGTTCTGATTTTTCTACCCCAAGGTCACAGATCAAGTTAGTCAAGATCCGCCCAGACCCCCTCCCACTCTTCTGGACATATCTCTTGACCCCGACGTCGTTTGGTGCTCTTCCTAGCTGCCGCTCGAAGAAGACTCGATCACAGCTGTATTCATCTTGATCCCGCCACATTTTGACTTCGGGAGTGGCCGTGACAACTTCATCCAATTGCTGCTGCACCCCAGGACTAGTCTGAGCCAGAGCACAGAGGACCAGGACCTGAGTCTACCTCGGCCGGTGCTGACGACGGGGCCACCCACAGAAATTCACAGGCGTACCAGGGCCTGTCAGTGACGTTTTGGCACCAGCCATGATGACTTCTGAGTTCGGGGGAGTGCATGGCAGCATCTACAGCGACTCCCTATCCTGCTGTTCCAGACCTGGACAGAACTGAAGAAGCGCCCACCTGGCAACTGCTTAGCTAATCTCCCTCCCCGCCTGGCCGACTTACCGCCCCTTCCTATGTGGAGGTAGTGTTTGTTTGTACTCCACTTCTCCCCATCCTGAGGTCCCCCTCCTGCGCGAAGAGTAGTGCTTGTATAATCTGAACAAGGGAAGCTACATCGGCGCAGTGTGCGGGGAACCCACACTCCCCGCTCGCCCTCGTCTCCGATCGGGATTGGCGTCTTCGCGCCGATCAGGTGAGCTTCGGGCCACTCTCCTCTGCTGGTTTTTCTTGCCTTTGCTCAGCGTAGTATTGTCTCTAGTGGCGCCGTCAGCGGTGAGAGAGTGCTCGTTCCACTTTCCATCAAATTGAGTGACCACCGCGGAGAGAGAGTTGAGAGAGCAACCCTACAACCTACGCCCTCGGCGTGCCGGCCGCCCTTGAAAATTGGGCATCCTTGGCCCATCGGGAGTTCATCCCTAGCTGGCCATTCCCTTGGAACCCTAAGGTCCAATCTCAGACCCTCACCCCCATCGCCGATCCGCCTACGGACCCGAGTGTGCGCTACGCGAGTGAGTCTGCTAGAGTGGGTCCGCCGACTCCGTTGTTTGCTTGCAATTTAGGTCCAAGGAGTGGTTTCACATCAACCGCTAATGACCTCTAACGGTCGCGCGATAGACCGTTAAGAAGGATTATCCTCTTAAAAAGATAAGGTCAACGGGAAAGAGATAAGATAATAGGACCTCTGCTTGCCTAGCAGTCTACCAAAGGACCGCTAACACCACCTAACGGTCGTTCACTAGACCGCTAGGGTAGGTGAATGTGGCAAAAAGAGAGAAAGCTTACTAAGTTCGAAATCCGACGAAGAAACAATCCAACCAGGGAGAACGACCCATAAAATGAGCCCAAATGCAACCAATATGGCCTAACAATTGGTGAATAACTCGAGAAATCATAAAAATAGATAAGAAAATGAGCCAACCCATTGGCTATAAAACGTGTGTCAATAGATGCCCCTCCTTAACGTCCACTTTATAGGGGAGCGAGCGAAGGTGAAGCGGAAGTGAAATAGAACATAGAGATGAAGTGGAGACGCAGCGGAGCGGACTGAAAAGTGGGCGTTAAGGTACTCGACACCCATTCTTAACCAACGAGTGATAGAAATCTTCCAGAAAACTCCAAACCAATCACAAGGAACGGCTATACTGAATAACACATGCCTGGAGAAACTACCAACTAAAGGAAATGAAAACACGACCAACCACCTCACTGGAACGCACAGCTGATAGGTGGTCAGAGCAAAATGGAAAAGTAAAGAAATGAGCAACTAAACTCCAGATAGGAATCCTTAGTTAACCAAACCAAGCAAACAGACCGAAGGAAACCTTCCAACTCAGAGTGGAATAATTCTCCTTACCTTAGACCATGGATACATAGCTACCCACCATCACTAAGACATTTTAGACAGATGAGGGTACATGAATGCTCAAAAGATGCGCATGATGTTTGGCCTGAAGAATGCCGGTGCAACCTATCAAAGGGCAATGTCCAAGATCTTCGACGAGATGCTACATGACCTCGTTCAATGCTACGTCGATGATTTGGTCGTCAAGACAAAGAAGCGAGAGAATCACTTGACTGACTTGCGTCGAGTCTTCGAAAGGCTTCGGCAATATCAGCTCAAGATGAATCCAATGAAATGTGCCTTTGGCGTATCTAGTGGCAAGTTCCTGGGCTTCATTGTCAGATATCGAGGTATAAAAATTAACCCTGACAAAATCAAGACTATAAGAGGATTGCCTTTACCCAAGAACCTGACAGAGCTCAGATCTTTGCAAGGAAGACTCGCCTATATCAAGCGGTTCATTTCTAACCTCTCAAGAAGATGCCTACCTTTCGGCAACTTGACGAAGAAAGAAGCGCCCTTCATATGGGACGAAGACTGTCGGAAGGCCTTTGAGCAAATCAAGGAATATCTACCGACTCCTCCAGTTTTAGGGGCACCTGTCAGAGGGAAGCCCCTGATTCTCTATATTACTGTCATGGATGCCTCTTTGGGGGCTCTGCTAGCCCAGATCAATGATGAGAGCAAGGAGCAGCCACTATACTACCTCAACCGAAAGCTAATCGGGCCTGAGCACCGGTATGCTCCTATGGAAAAGGTGTAATTAGCCCTGGTATTCACCGTCAAGAAACTAAGGCACTACCTTCTAGCTCATAGGGTGGAGCTCATCTCAAAATAACCACCCTGCCCATGCACTCAAGTAATGAGTGGGCAGCATAATATTCTTCTCCCACGGCGATGAGTGAGAAGACAAAGCCCCAAGCGAATGATAGATATTCGCCAGGCTGCTGGTGCAATGGCAAGTCTCTGACCACATGACAGTAAGCAGGCTGGATAGATCACCTCAGGCCGCAAGACCCCATCCTCTCCGTGGGGAACTACAAAACTGGCCAGCCAGTAGGCCAAATAAGCCGCCAAGTATGTGATAGGAGGCAATCCCATTGAATTCCACCCCTGTGTCGGTGCAGGCAAATGGCGCAGATGAGAAGGAATGTCTACTCTGACTTCTCTGCATTCTTCCTAGGTAGTACCAGACTGAGCAAACTCCTCGTGGAAGCAGAAAGAGCCACTGTAGAAATAGCTCACCCATGCATTTAAAGTCACCCTCGGGGCGCGAGGGATCTAGTCTGTGCCAACTCGAGCTAGATCCCTCCAGGTCTTCATCAAAAATCAGAAACAATATGGCAGGGTATATCGCCCGGCGCTGTCAGTGGAGCTAAGGTGTAAATCATCAAGTGACAGCTCCTCGTAAGGCCTCCCGCAGATCGGAAGACAAGAAATCCTCTGAAAAGTCCAGAGGTCCAGAGAAGTCTCTCCTCCAGCAGTGACAAAGGTGTTCCACCGGCGGTTGAACCTCTCTGTCAAGGCCTGTAGCAGGCCCATATGACAAGGGTAGGAGTACAAAGCGGCAGTCACTGCAGGACGGATCTCCACCCTGTCCAATACTGACCGATACACAGTCAAGATGCCCCAAAGCCACTCTGTCGCGCCCCGGTGATAGCTATGAGACGGGATAACTGACCATTTCCCGTACCAACTGGGGGTCTTCAGCGCTAGAATCCTATCAACCATGCGGTCATGAGCATACTCCTCCTGTGCAAAACTCGCCCCCGAAGGCATCAGGAAGAGACCATGCACAATTTGATCCATGGTCTTGTGTTGTCCATGCATGTGCCAAACCACTGGAGCCAGTGGTGCAACTCGAACTATGAGGCTTTCATGCCGCTGAAAAGAGCCCAGACTCTGCCGATCTGGATACTGCCTCTGCCGAGTGAAGCCCTCTAGAAAGCTCGGGTATGTCAGGGAACATAACCCTTGCATGCTGTCCCTCCCTACTAATATGGCCCGCTCAAGGCGACGTCTCTCCTCGGGCAATGAGGGATCGTCATCCTCCATGCCGATCAATGCAAAGCTCTGGAGGAATCGATAGAGGTGACGATCCAGGGGATAGTGATGTGGATATCCCCTCGAGCGATCGTATGTGTAAATGTCATCCCGTCTCATAATGCGAGACACATCCACAAGGCCTTCATTGCTGCCAGCACTCTCAATCAGGCCCTCGGCGATCCACAAGTAGCCGAAGTCTATATGGCTGAAATTATCATCATCAATGACCCAGGGAGGAAAAGGTGGCATGCGCCGATCGATGCGCTCAATCCGGCACTCGTCAATGCCCCTAGCCCTCGGCCTCCTCGACCGACTCCCATCTATGGTGTTGCGAGCCATGCCTACAAGTGCAGAGAAACAAGAATGGAAGAGGAACATCAGGTCAAACACTCCAGGGCAGCAGTATAAACATTAAATGGAGTCCTACAAAATCGAAAGTCCATGCAAAGGACACGTAATCATATTTCCCTTCAAAGGACACAGTTGGGCAACTGGAAGTTGCAGACTTTCTCTCTGCAGTGACCTGCCTCAGTTGTACTCCGGTTCCCCCTCCTCTTCTTCCTCGTACTCCCCTTCCTCGTCGGCGGTGGCGTCTTGGTACTGCTGGTACTCCGACACCAGGTCGTTCATGTTGCTCTCCGCCTCCGTGAACTCCATCTCGTCCATGCCCTCCCCGGTGTACCAGTGCAGGAAGGCCTTCCTCCTGAACATGGCCGTGAACTGCTCGCTCACCCGCCGGAACATCTCCTGGATCGACGTCGAGTTGCCGATGAAGGTGGACGCCATCTTCAGCCCCGTCGGCGGGATGTCGCACACCGTCGACTTCACGTTGTTGGGGATCCACTCCACGAAGTAGGAGGAGTTCTTGTTCTGCACGTTCAGCATCTGCTCGTCCACCTCCTTGGTGCTCATCTTCCCCCGGAACATGGCGGAGGCCGTGAGGTACCGCCCGTGCCGCGGGTCGGCGGCGCACATCATGTTCTTGGCGTCCCACATCTGCTGGGTTAGCTCCGGGACCGTTAGGGCGCGGTACTGCTGCGACCCGCGGGAGGTCAGTGGCGCGAACCCCACCATGAAGAAGTGCAGGCGGGGGAAGGGGATCAGGTTCACGGCCAGCTTCCGCAGGTCGGAGTTGAGCTGCCCCGGGAACCGCAGGCAGCAGGTGACCCCCGACATGGTAGCCGATATCAGGTGGTTCAGATCTCCGACTGTGAACACACACCACACCCCCATGATGAGACGATCTCTATCTTCAACTTACTCGTCAAATGAAGAAGATGAGACCCCCTCAGAGTGAAGACGAGGTGGGGAATTTTTGAGAAATGAAGGAGAAGATGGCTTTATTACATACAGCTGGGGGTGGTGAGCTTGAGCGTCCTGAAGCAGATGTCATAGAGGGCTTCGTTGTCCAGGACCATGCACTCGTCTGCGTTCTCCACGAGCTGGTGAACGGAGAGGGTAGCGTTGTAGGGCTCCACCACGGTGTCGGACACCTTCGGGGATGGGAAGACGGAGAAGGTCAGCATCATCCTATCTGGGTATTCCTCCCTGATCTTGGAGATCAGCAGCGTTCCCATGCCGGACCCGGTTCCTCCACCCAGGGAATGGCAGACCTGGAAGCCTGCAGCAGAGCATCTCATCCAAGCAATGAAAATCAAATACTGGAACCCCCCCCAGATCAGACCACAATGATGGAGAGAAACACGCAGATCTACTACATATATATATATACCTTGCAGGCAGTCGCAGTTCTCGGCCTCCTTGCGGACCACATCAAGAACAGAGTCGATGAGCTCGGCGCCCTCCGTGTAGTGGCCCTTGGCCCAGTTGTTGCCGGCGCCGGACTGCCCGAAGACGAAGTTGTCAGGGCGGAAGATCTGGCCGTAGGCCCCCGAACGGACGCTGTCCATGGTGCCGGGCTCCAGGTCCATGAGCACGGCCCTGGGCACGAACCGCCCGCAGCTGGCCTCATTGTAGTAGACGTTGACGCGCTCGAGCTGCAGCTCGTTGTCGCCGTCGTACCGCCCGGTGGCGTCGATGCCGTGCTCGGCGCACACCACCTCCCAGAACTTGGCCCCGATCTGGTTGCCGCACTGCCCCCCCTGGATGTGCAGGATCTCACGCATCTTCGCAGAAAGGATTATTTGGGCCTGGATCTGGAAGAAGTGGGTACGGTACACGCGAAGGGAAGAGGACGACAAAGATGCGTGAGAGAAAGGAGTGGGGACACAGAAGAGGGAGGAGGAACAACTGATGCAGAGAAGAAGAAGAGAGAGGTGGGGGCTGCTGGGAAAGGTTAGTAGGTATTTGAACAGGAACGGGGAGGTGGGAGGAGAGAGTGTATGGAGGAGAAGGGGGAGAGAGGGGTATATAAAGGAGGTGGGGGGCCTTGAACGGATAGATTTTTCAAATTTTTTTGAAAAATGGACGGACGAGATGAGCGGGTGACTGTAACGAAGCGGAACGGTGCAACGGTCAGTTTGCTCGGGGACGATGACGTGGGGTTTCAAATTTCAAATTCTTTTCTGTTGGGAGGGAACGGCCCCGGCCCGATACCTGGGACGGGCGTTTTGGGCCGTGTAGACGTCCCTAACGGTAAGCTTCCACGCGTGTGGGAAAAAGGAGAACACGTGTGCACGTGTAAAGGTGGGCCGGGTCGGCCCAGCCCCGCCCCGCCGGCCCGATATGTTTGCAGATACCGTTGTCAAGGATTTTGGGAGAGTTATGTTTGTTGCGCACAGTGATACCATCAATTTCCGTGGCCCAATCAGTATGTGACGTGCACGTCAATTGGACACGAAGATGTCCATTAAAGTATCAGTAACTAATCGTATGTGACTGAAGGCAGATGCATTGGATCAAAATGCTAACGAGGGTTTATGTAGGTATGCAATTTTCCTATTATTGCTCATGCAAACTGTCCGCAAGACAACCTTGGTAAGACTCTATCATGTTATATGGCAAGAATGCTTAGATAAGAAAAACGTGCACGGACTTGATATGGTTGCAGGGCTGAGAAATGCACAGACTACGTGTATGCATGATGTAAAGTATGCACAGACCTTATATCCCATGAACTTAATATGCACGGACTTCGCTAGGCACAAGACAAACCTTGCACGGACCTTATATGCATTCTGTCAGGATATACACAGACCATGCTTTAGCCCGAGACAAATATGCACGGACCTCTACAAAGATTGCACAGACTTTATGTTCACAAATTCGAAACATGCACGAACTCCATGTAGCGTAAAGCAAAATATGCATGAACCTTGTGTTCACAAAATTGAACCATGCACGGACCCCGTGAAACGTTAAGCAAAGTATGCACGGACCTTATCTTGCCCTAACATGAGATATGCACAGACTTTATTTTAGCATGAGACAGATATGCACGGACCTCTACAAGGATTGAATGGACTTTGTAAAGACAAATGCAACCATGCACAGACTTTGTATGAGTTTGACAAAGATATGCACAGACCTTAACAATACAAATGCACAGACTATGTATATGAAATGAACTCTGCACAGACCTACTATGTGGTTGACTAAAATGTGCACAGATTTGAATATTGCACAGACTTTGTGCAACATGCAAGGACCTACATCCAAACAATGCTATGAGTATGCACGGACCTTATGAAGATATGCACGGACTTATAAGACACTGAACGAGGATATGCATGGACTTTAACAAGAAAAATATGCAAGCACTGACCTTAACAAATGCAGAGATAGAGTTGCATCAACTTTAATGAACTCTTGAAAGAATATTCAGCAGCTTGTAATGTGATGTAAAGAGATAAACTAAAATTGATTAAAGTGTGTATTTATTTCAGTCTTAGCATGATCCATAGATTGTCATTATTAAAACAAGAGTTCCAACATGGAGTACCAATTCTCACCAGAGGTTCTCATCTCGGGTGCCTCCGGTCAATGCGGCGATGGCCGAGGTGACTTCCAGGTAGGGGATGCGTAGTGCTTCTGACTTAAATCAGTTGATGTAAGCCTGTAGCTTTTTCCCTTGTGCCTACTTTAGCGCCAACATCCCCACAATTGACCTTGGAGCGCCACTATCGGTAAAGCTTTCCTTGAACAGTCACTCGAATTGTCTGAAGTTGTGGATGCTACCGGGGGCGAGCGCTTGGAACCAGGCTTGAGTGCCTTGGACCAAAGTGGTCACGAATGCTCGGCACTTGACAGCGTCAGACGCTCCGTGCAGGGTCATCAGAGCATCAAAACTATCATAATGGTCGGCCAGGTCACCCTGGCTATCATAGGACTTGAAGGTCGGTAATGAGGCTCTCGGGGAGACTTCAGCCTTCAAGATTTGGTTAGAGAATGGGGATTGCTCCTCATCCTCTGGGGCGGAGTCCATTTGTAGGGCACAAAGGGCGCGCACCTGTTCGGCAAAACATCGCTCGAAGTCTCACAGGCGGCGGGACAACTCCAGTTGCCGTGCAACCAGGGGACTGCTAGTATGTCCCCCACAGTTTCCCCGTCGCTCCTCAGCGATGGCGTATGCTTCTGAGGGCTGCTAAGGTAACTCGGATTTCTTTCCTCTCAGATTGGAGGAATCTTCTTGCTCCGAGGGCAGTGTTTGCGAGGGCCCACCTGACCCATTACGGATGAGTCGCCCACCTAGAAGGGTGAAGCAGCCTCCAACCATTTTCTGAGAGGCTTCTACTCGAGGGGGCCTCACTCGAGGAAGCCGCGACTTCTCCTCCCTGGCCACTTGGGTCCTCATCAAGTGGACAAGGTCATCCAATTTGGCGTTGAGGGTCTGGAGAGCATCAGGGTTCCCAGGGGTGGGCTGTCCCCCTGCGGTTGGCAGAGGTAAGGCATTAGCTTGATTGGCAGAGAGGGGGTCTGTGGAAGAGCAGGAGAGCACATGCTCCCCCTCTGTGGTCACTGGTGCCTTTCCCTTGTCGACGACGTTTCTCCTACTAGAACTTCTTCACACCACATTAGCTCTTTGTACGTTTCCCACAGACGACGCCAGATGAAGAGGGGTGATCTCGCGCTGGATCCTGAGCCACATGATCTTGGATTAGCCTTTGTCATCACCACGATTGGAGGATCTACAAGGCAGGAAATGGATCAGAGGAGCCCAGAGTTGGAACCCTAAGAAAAACCCTCCGATGGTTAAGTCAACAAGTTGATAGAGCAAAGGTGGAAGAATTGTAGGAGAAAAAGTGAGAGGCACGAGATCGTTCTCCACTAATAGGTGTGGTGTTAAGTACTTAGGATCACCTTACCTTTCTGGAGGGTCTTCTTATGTCACGTCCTGACGCGAAATTCGAGGGTGTGAGCGAGTCGTAAACATTCAGGTCGATCCTATTTTGTTGGGGAGGAAAAGAAGGGTAGTGTGGCTAGAGCTGTGGAGAGGTTCGACCAGAGCCAAGATTTCATGATCCACATCCAATCTCAAGCCTCCAAAGTCAGATTCGTGGCCGGATCTTTAAGGAGAAGCACTGGTGGCTCTGTTTAGTTCGAGATCGACCTTCCTCCCATGTGGATCTAGTTGAAGCATCTTCTATCGGCCTCCAACCTAAGAGGAGATATCTCAGATCTCATTTCTATTAATGATTTCTGATGCCCTTCATGTTTAATCCTTTATTTTGAGCATTCTTGATGTATTTTCCCTCATTTTAGAACATGATAATGCTATGTGGGTGTGACCGTTTATGTACGGTCGTGTGTCTGTGTTGATCCGCAAGTCGGATCATTGTGGAGACGATGTCTCCGTGTGTGTTGGAGATTTTTCTCCGTGTGCTTCAGTTCGAAGCGAGTGAACCCTCGCCGATTTGGTGAGGGGTGGATGTAGGGAACCCATCATGGTCCCGAACCACCTTAAAATCCTCATATTTTTTGGTTGTATGCTTGCTTCTTATCTTGTTCCAACACGATCGAGTGAGTTTGGGGAGATTGAGAGAATTAGAGTTGCTTCTGCTTAGTTTACTTTCTTCAATCTTGTTAAATCTACAAGTTAGTTTTAAAATCTGACATCTCGTTTAGGGGATAATTCAACCACCCCTTTGTTGTGCACTTGCTAACTGGGCCAACAATCTCCAACCATAAGGATGCTAGAAATTCTTCCTAACACATCATGGATGCTCGAATCTCTACAGTCACACGAAGGCTGATCTTGAGGAAAAATTGACCTACCCCCTTCATTAAAAAATGATGATGATAAGTGGAATGTGAATCCAAGAAGTCGGGAATCCCCATTGAAACAAATGGGAAAACTCACAGAAAATGGTGAAGCAATGTCCACAATAAAATCACAATAAGGGAATGTAAATCCAAGAAGGCGAGAATCCCCACTAAAACAAATAAGGAAACTTGTGCAGAATGATGAAGCAAACTATACCATAAAATCGCAATAAGGGATGAATCTTAGTAGCTAGGATTCCCTATTGAGACATATGAGGAGACTCACGTCGAACGGTGAAATCTAAAATTTACAATAAACAAGGTGGTTGTGTGAAGCTACTGAAAGTTAAAAATCCAAAATGTATGTGTAAGCACTAGAGTAATCCTCTAGTGTTACATAGAACGTCTACATATCCCTATGTTTAAGGTTCATTGCTCGCATGCCTACACTATCACACTATGGAGAATAATATTGGGTGTACATTATGATTTATGCTATGCACACATTCTATGTGGTCTCCTCTTTACGAATGCACGTCTCCCTTAGTTATGCTTCGTGAGCCGCACTGTGTCCATGAATAATAGATGTTGTTCTTATCCCATCCCCGAGAGAGGGGAGCTATCCTATATGTCTATCTTATGTCTGTTGTTGATGAATGCCTGCATGCTTGCATGAATAAAAACAAAGAATAAAAGCCACATATAACATTTTCAAACGGCCTACACCTGCAGGCCCCGCACACTCGTCCCTCATTCGCGCCACTTGTGGGGGGGGCATTTGTTGACACACTAAAAACAACGCTAAACTATTTTATTTTTGTTGTTTCTTATCTTTCAGGAATGAAGAGAAGAAAAAAGAAAAGAATGGCAGGAAAAGAATAAAAGATGAGACTGAAGAAAAATAAGAAAAGAAAAAGATGCTCGATTGCAATGGATAGTTGTAAAAGCGAGACCCGAGAGTTCAGAAGAATATTCGGGGACATCCCGGAAGGAACAGTCAGACCCTAGACGATAAGGAAAAGCCATTTAATTGGCCAAAACATTTCAAAAATCCAAAATGGGTCAAGGATACTCAAACCTGGGCCAGGCAAAGCATAAATGGGCCAAGGTATGGGTGACCCGATAGCCACCCATGACCCAGCGGCCAAGGCCACCTGGTGCCGCCAGGTAACCTCCAGCCTGGTGCCGCCAGGGAACCTCCGACCTTTTGCCGCCATTCCAGCAATGAGCCCCTGCCCAAATAAATCCCACGATTCGAATGCCCTAGAGCATATAGAGACATGGAGTAGAGTAGAGAGCAAACAAGAAAAGGAGAAGCAAAAAAAAAATTGCAACCAGCCACAAAAGAGAGCAGAGAGAGCAGAAGGAGGAAGAGAGATCCCAAAAGGGAGTCGATAGAGAGAGAAAGATCTAAGGTGCTATTGCTGAGGTGGGTTTCTCCACTGGATAATCACCTGTATCGGGCTATATCTCCCCTCCCTATTGATTATTTCCTTCTGCAAATTATGTAAATTTACTTTCTCTCACATCCTGTAACATCTACTATCTTTCCGAAAGTCAATAAAAGAATTGAAGATTATCTTGGGCATGGATCCCCCTATTTGCTTTCCCCTGTGTCTCTCTGTGATTCTCCAGTGGCTAGAATGATTTCTAATCTAAGCAAATTGCCGCACGGGGATACAAAATTAAATTGTCTTATTCTCCATCAATTGGAGTTTTCCCGTTTCTTTAATTTCGAGTGCTTTCCCTATAATCACATACCCCCTCGCCAAGGATTCATTAACATCCAAACGTGATCCTTAAGCATCCTGAAATAGGGACATCTGTTGAATTCGTTCATCCTTCTTTTGCCTATTTATGTATCATCGGTTTGAACGTTAGTGAAGTATTTATGCTGTGCTTTCAAGTCTATTGGGCTTTGGCCACCACTGATTGCCTCAATTGGAGGCTAGGGGCGCATGAATCCCTAGCGTGGTGTCTAGCCCTCCAGTGAGGAATATCTCTATAATGTGTTTCCTCTTTTTGCCTATAATAGGGGCATGATGTAGCCACCATCTCACTAAGCATTGCTCAGTTTGGTCGCGAACTTAAGCCTTTTTCGATTCCATAAGATTCTCCAGCCTCGTAGGACATCGCAGTTGAACCTCCCTATTGACCCTCTCTAATCTATTGATAGGGTAAAATAATTACTTTCTATTTTGATCTGGCACGTTACACACACCGGATTAACCATTTCCCACTTATGGCCACCGGTTCAACCACCCCTATATGGCTGCTGGACTAATCTCCTTAACCCGTAGCTGCCGTATCAAGCACCTTTCTGTCGTTATATCTTTTTTATTTTCCTTTAAGCTTGCCACCAGATTACCTTGTTGGGTTGCCGCCATGCCACATCATTGCCCCATCTGCAATGCCCACTAGATCGCCCTTTCGCATGTCTACCAGATGAGAAGTTACCTCCATTTGCCATTGCCACCGATTCAAGTGATACTCCACCTCTAGCCCCCAGATCACATGGTTATCTCACTACTACCTGGCCACCGGATCACATAGTATTCCCCCCTCCTCTCAATGGCCGCCGATTCAAAGGGGCACACCCACTCCTTCTATGGCCACTGGCTCAAGCGGTACACCCCGTCCATTCAATGGCCGCCGGTTCAAAGGGGCACACCCCCTCCTTCTATGGCCACCGGTTCAAGGGTTACAACCCCCTCCTTCAATGGCCGCCGATTCAAGGGTCACTTCCCTTTCTCCTTGCCTTAGCCGCCGAATCAAGAGAAGGGTCTCCCATATTGCTTTGCCGCTAGATCACATGGCCTTCTCCCCATTCCTCTTGTCGCCGGATCACATCGGCTTCTCCTCCATGTGCCTTGGCTGCTGAATCAAGAGAAGGGTCTCCTATATTGTTTTGCCGCCAAATCAAGAGGATCATCCCATGCTAGCGATCTCTGAATCACCGTTCATGCAGCAACCCGAATTTTGTTTAATAATAATAAATTGAATTTCTCTCTTAGGCTAAATTTTAAGAGATTTATAAAAATATCAAAATACATAATTGTGTAGAGGATCGATTTTCCAACAACTTTATCTTCTAGGTCAACCCCAAAAGAAAATTTAATCAAATATGAATTAATGGTTTTTGGGTAAAACTCAGAGTTTGGGTAGAGCGGCCCTAATTCGAGCCCAATTCGAGCTCTTGTGGGCTCAATCCAGACCCAATACCTAGGCCCATGATGGAGGCCCATTTCCCCTTCGATTCCCCACGTGAAACCCTAACCCTAGTAGTGAATTTTGGAAAGGAGGTGGTGTGACATGATCAAGCATGAATCTCATGTGCGTTTGACTCCACAGCTCTCCCCTGTCCATATCACATCCCTAGGATCGACACTAGCTCTATGTAACGAAGCCTAACACTACTGTGGACTCCCATTTGCTGAGGCAGCCAATGACGTGCGTGTTCGAGGGTGGGAATGTCGAGTTTAGGAGGTGGTTCCGTCAAGGGTTCCAAGGAGGTCATCATCCTTTTTCGTGTTCAAAGGTAGGATTCTTGTAGGATTAACCTTTAATTAAGCATACTATCTTAGGCAACCTTTTGTTGTCTTTCCATTGATACTATTTTCCACAATTTTCATTCACCGTACCGAACGAATCAGGAGTTATAAGCAAGGTGTGTTGAGGTTCACTGGAGGCCAGGGCTTATTTCCTGGTAACGGCCGAACCAGTGACTGCCGCCTGAAGTAGTCGTCACCCACAGACTACTACATGTTACTTTTTAAAAATTTTCAATAGTGTGATCACAGTCGTTGATCGACCGCTACTAGTAGGTAGCAGCCCTCTCCTGACTGCCATCAGCGATTGGGTTACAGTCAGATCACCATACTTTTTACTTGTGTTCCCCTATGAATAGACATGTTTAGGGTAAGAATGCACCTAATGACTAGGGTTTATATGGGAACATCTACATCTATTTCACATGTGGATCATGGCTGATTGAATATCATCTTTCTTCTATTCAAATCATGGCTTGTCATTTTTCCTCCATGTTGTAGCCTGCTAATAAGTAGATTAAAAGTGACTTAATCTATCCATGATTTTAATAATTGCTGCAACACTAGCACCTATTTGTCTACGGGTTGATTACTTTACTAAGATTGTTTGAGGGTCATGCCACTCTGGTGGTGATGACTTACCATTCACTCCTATTTTTCGTAGTTTTATTACCCTTCAATCTTGTGATAGTCGGGACTCTCCGCCTAATATTCCTTCTGTCAGATTAGGACCGCTATTACAGGGCTTCCATAAGACCATGTGAGCGTGGGAATCCCACTAGGGTGCCGGGCATGTTGTACCCTGAAAATATGAACCCAATGACTCGATCGAATTTCATTTGGACAGACCGAAGTTGTGACTGTTCTATCCAGTCTCGACCAGCACTCCCTCTCTCTCCTCACTCTCTCGATCACTCTCTCTCTCTTTTCTCTCTCCCTCACACGTTCTCTCTCCTCTCTCCCCCTTTCAATCGGTTCACGGTCCAAACGGACCCCGATCGACGTGTGGGAGGTACCGATGGGACGGACTCGACGCGAGGATCGCGTCGATACCCTTCATCCATTGGATCGTGGAGCGTGGAGACGCGTGCGAGCGGAAGGACGGCGTGGCCCCCGTCGCCCGTTCTGCATCGATTCGCGATCTTCGCCACGCAAGAGGTAGGGGAACGAACTTCTCATCTCGCTAGAAACCCATTGACGCCTCATGTGTCACCATCCGTCGTCATCTTTATCATTTTCTGTACAAATCTCATTTTGGGCGATTTTGGGCTAATTTCTCGGAATGCGTTTCTCTCTCGATTTCTGGTCCAGACGGCCGTTGATCGAAGCAAGGGAGGTACCGTTGGATTGGTCACGTCGTGAGGATCGCGTTGACGCCCGTCTTCCCTCGATCCGTGGAGCGTGGAGCCGAGTCAGGCCGGGAGGCGTCGCATCGCCCTCTCATTGGATCAGCATCGAATCGTCAGTTTCGTCGTAGTCCAGGTAGGGGGATGGACTCCTTGCCTCGTTAGGACACCGTCGGTACCACATGCGCCATTTACCTCATTTTTTGTGCATGTTCCCGTTTAGTTCATTTTTAGTCCATAATGTTTGAAATCAACTCCATGGGCATCGTCTTTTAATTATAGCGGCATGCGTAGGTATTAATTGTTGTTGTGGCATGGTATGGCATGGTAGGATAGTTTAGAATTGTGTTTCCCCATGTCCACCGTCGATTTCGGTCGATCGGGAGGGAGTTTCAGTTCCAAACTCTGGAGTCTCGAAACCCAGGTGACATAACGCGCCTGCCCCGGTGCGTTATAGTCATTTGGCGCGCCTGTAGATGTGTGTTATATCCCCTTGTGGCGGACTACTTTAGGTCCATTTTTGTCCTTTAACGCCCCGACATAGGTGCGTTATATCATGCATGAAACTGTGAGTTTTCTGTGGATTTTCAAGTTTGGGTGCCTTTAACGCGCCTTGTCTGGTGCGTTATAGCTTGTTTGTTGTGTTGAAGGTCTGTTGCCTTTAACGTCTCTATCCCTGTGTGTTATATCCCCTGTTTAACTGTGGATTCTGATCATTCTGGTGGGCATAACAGGCCATGGGAGGTGCGTTATGTTCCTTTAACGCCCCACCCTTGATTAGTTATCGCCCTTGTCTATGGTGTTGTGTGCCTGTTGACTTTGACGCCCCTTCTCACGTGTGTTATAGTCCTATAGCGTGCCTGCCCTGGTGCGTTATAGTCCCATTTGACTGTGGATTTTTGTAAGTTCTGTTGAGTATAGCGGTCCTGCCTTAGTCCGTTATAGTATGTAACGGGATAGTCCTGATCTGTTATATACCTAGAGATTTCAAAAGCATGTTTATGTGATTTCTAATGCATTTTATCTTTCATATACGCCATGTTTAAAGTATTTTGTATACTGTGGCATTATTTTACATCCCAAAAGAGTAACTTCCTCTTTCCTTGTGATGGAATCACTAGTCGTAGCCCGACGACGTCCATGTCGGCCCACTTGGGAGAGGTGGCGGGGTGTTCCCGTTGTATGATTTTTAAGCTAGTTTTCGTGGGCCCTCTCACATAGTCAGTAGTGTCCTACTAGGAGGAAAAACTAGCTAGAGGCCTGGCTCAACGCGATGGGTTAGTGTGTGCACACGTGGTCAGAGACTTGAACGGACGCTGACGAGCGTTACTCTGATTCGTCACTCGGTGCGGTACTGTTGTGTCACTCACTTGTCACGAGCTTGACTACGAGGTGCTTGAGACACGGTGTAAGACGTTAGTGGACGCATCTGGTTTCTTCTTTTTGGTGGTCTTCCTTCTTCCTATCACATGGTTAGTTGGGGTTTACTCTCTTGGTAGATTTAGCTCCTGATGCTATTATTTAATGTAATGTGGCATGTTTACCTGATTAGGTAGACTTTTCTGCTTGGTTATAACTGTGATTTAATTGTGCCATTGCCTGTTTACTGCATTAAATGCATACTCTAATTGCCTTTATTATTGTCTGCTTGCGTGTTTAGTGCGAGGTAGGGATCCGCATGACCCCTACTGAGTTTGGTTGTGACTCACCCTTCCTTTCTGCAGGTGAGTCATCCCAACCGTCCGTCGGTCCATCGCATGTTTTTGGAGACTGTGCCTAGAGTGCCAGCTGTGGTCTATCCGTCCTTCGTGTACTTTTGACCGGGATATGTCCCGTGTAGTTGTACGGTGGGACTGTTCTATTGTTGTCGGGACTTGTACATTTGTAAATTCTGGACTATTGTATATAACTATCGCTTTGATATATTTTAATTACTTCCGCACTTCAGTTAAATCTCTATTCTAATTACCAGTAGATCGCATCCATTGAACAAGAGCTTCATGTCCACATATATTTCATGCATTTCGGGATTTGTTTTGATTTTGTTTATTCAATTAGAAATATTAAACCATTTGAGATTTGAGCTTTACACAAGGCATTCTAAAACCACGCTTAAGGACACTTAATCCACATTTTGATTGGATTGACACGGCACGAGATAGATACGTAATGCGGGGTTTTGTTTATCATCAAAATCATTCAAAGAAACTCAATAATCTCCCCCTTTTTGATGATGACAAAACTCGAGTAGGAAAGTACATAAGTTTTGAACAAGAATCAAATCCGTCAGACCAATCCAACTTGTGCAATCCATTCAAATCTATTTCAATCATTCATATGCGCCCAATTATTTGAAGTGAAATAAAACCAATATAGGTGCCAATACCAAGTGCATTTCATTCATTGAAGTTCAGGATACAACTTACATGATATTGACATTACATGGACATGGTGCATGACACGAAGACCAACAACCAAATGCAGGACTCTATGGAATGCAAATGACATGCAAATGCCAAATGCCACACAAACATGCAAGCATACCTAAAGTATAACATATAGAGACCTAACTAGCTACTTCTCCCCCTTTGGCATCATCAAAATGGGGAGTGGGATACAAGAGAAGTGGACAAAACAACACGAAGGGAGATAAGAGCAACTATGGAGCAGGGTGATCTGGAGTCCCCTCGGCTTCATCACGATCAGAAGCATCGTCCGCATCCCCGGAGCTAGCATCATCAGGAGCGGGAGCAGGAGGTGGAGGTGGAGGAAGATGACGCTCAAATGAATGCAGAAGATAGTCCTGATGCGCCAGTTGAGAATTGATACTAATAAGTGCACGGTTGTTGAGCTAGAAAGCAACGTGGGTATCCTCGTAGCGAGAGGTAAGAGAGGCCATGTAGGTAGAGATAGAATCCAAGACATGAGAGAAGGAGTCCATCCGGCCAGTCATTGTGTCCATGAAGGTATCAAGTCGCCAAAGGGAGGAGTCAATGTGAGTTTTCATGCCGGAGAGACGCCTATCAAGAGCCTCATAGTCCCCCCAAGTGGGTTGTCTAGCACCTTGAGCAGAGGACTCCTCATGATGGAACTGTGGTGGGGGAGGCAACTCGAGATCCATGTGAGGGGGTGAGGATGGAGGAGGTTGGCCCTCGTCCTGAACTGGTGCAGGTGCTACCCCTTGATCTTGCTATTCTTCATGCTCTGCTTCACTTGCTGATTCGTCCCCGTAAGTTGGCACATCACGTCGAAGCTCACCATCTGGACCCCAATAATAGCCCATATCTGAGAAAATCTTGTGGGCATTGTAGATATCATCTTGTCTAACTTGAATGAACATTTCAGCACCCAAATTGACCTCAGCATAGATGAAAACTCCTGTGAGCTGTGAAGCATAAGGGAGAGATCGCCGTAGTTGGGTTCGGCATGTGTCAATCAACTCAGTCATGAGCCGACCCATATTTATCAAATTCCTATACATAACATGGTAAAATAGGAATCTATGAACCTCCGTCACTTCATTTCTACTCCCACCTTTTGGATAAATCAGTGAAGTAAGCATATGGTGTAGAATACGTTGTAGTGGTGGAAAATAATTGACATTTAACTCAATTAGATCACTGACACCACAGACATAATCACAACCCGTCAGAGCAATAAATGTATCCTCGACTTCACCATGACCAAAAATCATGTCTGCACCCCAGGCTGAGACTCCTAAGGCATGCCTAAAAAGGTCGGGTGTAATGTGTATCTCAATATCTTGAACAACTATATACACCTCTCCATTTCTCTCAACTAGATTACCATAGAATTGTTGCACTAGGTTTGGATAATACCTAGTATATCTGCTGACAAAGTCATTCCAACCTTCTTGGATCTCAAAAAGTGCACATAAATCTGGCAGAATATCATTCACCTCATTGAAATCAACCAAGCGAGGGTTGATAATGGACCTCGGGGGGAACCGAGGCGCACGAGGAGGTGTCGGAGCCTGTCGTGGTGGAGGAACCGGAGCCTCACATCTCCGAGCACTGGATTCCCCTTGAGTAGGACGCCGAGAACTCCTTCTAGGTGGCATCTTGGACTAG
Organism: Amorphophallus titanum; assembly: GCA_024336825.1. Taxonomy (NCBI): domain Eukaryota; kingdom Viridiplantae; phylum Streptophyta; class Magnoliopsida; order Alismatales; family Araceae; genus Amorphophallus; species Amorphophallus titanum. The sequence goes on along the minus strand of JANBPO010009603.1, from coordinate 84,905,154 downwards.
GAACTGCGTTTTGAAGACCCTAGAATAGATAGATCTCAACCTTGGGAGGAAGATGAACTAAGAAACACTTCTGACGGCTTGGGAATACTTTCTCCACGTTCTGGAACCTAGGAAGGAGCTTTTCGAGAGCACAAACAACCGCCGAGATCTCGTCCCGAGATGGTGACGGATCCGCTGGAGTTTGTGCAGATGGAAGAATGGTGAGGTTTTAGAGGTTGTGGAGTGGGGTTTTTATGCTCTTAGGTAAGGGAAATATATGGGAGAGAGAATGGGTAGGATAGAATAGAAGAAATGAGATGAGAGAACCCCATCCTTTAAGAAATTTCATCATCAAAATTTAAGGACTAACCAAGGAGAAGCAGGGAAGAACAACCCGACAACACAACTACGAAACGACACGAATCATGAGAAACAGAGCTCAGAGGGACACCGTCAAACCATAATCACGAGTATAGGCCCGGGATAGAGTGCGACACAAGTGAGCAGAAGTCCGACACCTCCGAAACATGGCAACGTCGCTTACGTCTCACAAGAAAAGAGACACGACTGCCCCAACAACAGACACCAAGGAAAACAAAACGACAGACACATCAAGTGACAGCTTAAACAAGGAAACATAGTCCCCTCAGCTGACAACCTAACAATATCATCGGCTTCAGTGCCAAAGGTAACAGGGAACACCTGGCACACATGACACCAATGACAGATTCAAGGAGAAACAATAGCAAAGTGATAGCACCGGACCACGAGCACAATCAAGTCAGTCCTCACTCAGATATTACATCTGATCGAGTTGCAAGCTAACTCTACCAGGAGAAAAGGAGTGTAGCAAAGCCAACTGATAAGAGTTTGTCCACAAAGTGCTAACAATAGACATACAAAATCATAGAGAAATAGCACTTACAAAAACAACAATAACGGTAGCACTCGTAGGATTCTGGCTCCGTACAGGACACAGAACCACGGAATACAACTGCAAGGTGGGTCACAATCAAGGCACAACAGCAGCTGAGCACATGACTACAAGGACGAGTCATGCATCGAGCAACTTACCAAGAAAGACCCACGACAACAAGAAACGACAATCTCGGGAAATGTATCTCAAGGACTATGATCACGCCCTGAGAGCACAACACCCAAGAGAGAAAATGCAGAGCAAAGGGTACTCAATCAGCAGGAATGCCGACCAATTCTCCAACACTCGCAAACGTCGATGCCAACACGACAAAAATTACCCGCAACAGCACGACAATCGACGCCATCGAGGCACAGGAAGCCAAGATGAAGTCACATCGAGAAGAAGCAATTATCTCGACTAGCTAGAACCTTATGAAAAGATCCTCGACCTGTGGGTTATCGGCCCACACGCTTCCACTGCGCACTCATCCAACGGGCATCAGAAATAGCTCGGTATCCGCATCTTAGCACACGCTAGGCACCATCACAATCTATGAAAATCGCAACACAGTATGCCACAAGTGCTGATCCTGTGACCAACCGATCAAAAAAAGCCTAAGTGCAACGAAAAAAGAGTAGCAGCTTCAGCACAAAGCCCGAGAAAAAGTGCTAATCTCAACCTACCTTTACGTCCTGAAACGGTTAATGAGCCTTCACAACACATCGGCCGCTGGACACGGTACGACGAAACACAGTACACAACAGCTCTCGACACAGAGATTAGGTCCAAAGCCAGGTGTTGTACCCAGACTATTTCTTGACAAAATCACAAGAAATGAGGGTTCGGGCATTTCACTGAACACCCTCTAGGCACGGGCTATCCAGCCCTTTCTACAATCCCGTGGGTCCCTACAAGGGCCTTGATCGGCCTGCCATGATGCACGGCGACACAAGAAACTCCCCGGAGTCAACTCCGGCCACTCACATGTGGGCCTTGCCTGTATCCTGCATCCCCGCCTGGGCCAACCCGGGGGTGCCTCGATGTCGAGCCACGCCACATGGCACCCAGCAAAAAGGGCCAAGGGGCCCACCCAGAAGTACGCCTTTCAACCCTCTAAGGTCAAAAGGAGACCTAACTAAGTCAACCACGGGATTTGGAGGCCCACCGCACACATATATAGCTCACGCGGGTATGTTTGGCATTCCGTCGAACACCTTGTGGGCGCATATGTTCCAGCCCATCTACACCAAACCATGGGCCACCCCATGGCTCCAGCCCCTCAATTGGGTCCCACAACGACCTCCCAGCGAGTCGGGCCCAACCCCGACACTCAGACATGTGGCAATGAGCCATCTGATCCTAGCATTCGGGCCAACCTGAGGCTACCTTGACAACCCACCGTACAATGTGGCACATAGCCCGAGGCATGGCACACGTCCACAAAACGTCTCCTCTTAGCTCCCACGAGCTAACGTCATCAACCCAAGGCCCGCCGTGCGGCCCCTCAGCCACCTACTCAAGCCGTTCGGTAATTCGGGGCGTGTCGGGCATTTACCCAAACACCTTGTGGGCGGCTACAACAACCCAAAGAACGGCGCCCCCACGGGCCCGTAGGATGCGGGACGAGACAGCGAACCTGGGACTCTAGCTCGCGGGTGTCCCTAACCGAGGGAAACGTGGGATCATTCACAGTTGAGGAACCGGCAGTGAGTCTCGAGTATTCGGCTCTTCTGCGTGTACTCAGATTCAGTCACGGGACATGTTTTACTCTCTCGCTCGCAGCGGTGATTGAATTGATATAGCGAGCTAAATTATCATAGCATGCTCTCTAGCAGCGGCCTTACCCCACCCTATCAACTCTAGTTTAGAGTTTATAGTAGGGTCTTGACATCTTTGTATCAAGACTAGGGTAGGAATCTGAGGGGGAGCGCATGTCGACTCCTATCGAGGATGACCAGGGAGAGCCTCTTGTGCCCTCGGTGGTTGCTGGGGACGACCGGAAGGTGGAAGAGCTTCTTCCCTCCCCGACTCCAGCCGGGGATGTCGCCGATGTGGAGGAGAGGTTACCCTCACCAACCCCTTGCAGAGATTCCACAGGTGTGGCGGGAGCCATGTTGGGTGAGGATCAAAACCTTTCGTAGGTTTTTCACCTTGTCTTGTCATAGGGAAGCCCCGGGTGTTGCTGACTCCCCTTTGTGTTTGGTGGGATTGTGTAGGTCCTCTTGGTGTACTAGATGAGATGGGCCACTCTTCCCTGGACCTGGGGGTCGAGTGGCCTATGTCCGCTTGTCCACAAGAGCCACTGCTGGACACGAGCGTGGGTGGGGCCCTGCTTTAGCCAGCCCGAGGCTACCTGGGAGGCGACCCCCTACCTTCTCCAGAGGAGCTTAGGCAGCGGTTGCAGGACTGCACCCAGGGCTACCATGGCCTAAGCTTCTCACGCGAGCTCTAGATGTCCGGCTTGGCCAGTATCTAGGTAGAGTACTTGCGACTTCTGGCAGCTCAGGAGCAGAGGGTGCAGTGGTTGGCGGTCATCCGAGAGGCACAGGAGTAGTGCGCTCAGCTTGCGTCAGTGGTAGTCGAGTAGAGGAGACATGCCGACGCAACTGTGTCACTTGCTAGGGACCACGCCATACGAATGAATGAGGCAAAGAGCAGAGCTGAGGCCTTGCAGAAGGCCTTGGAGGAGTAGCGGCGAGCCGTGGAGCTCGCTGAGATCTAGTGGCAGACCACTGAGACTGGGGTTGAGGCTAGCGTTCAGCTTGCGTCGACCTTGGAAGTGGAGCTGGCAGCTACGGACTCTCGCCTGGTAGTGCTAGCGGGGAGTGAGCCTGGGATCTGATTGTATCGGCCCTCTATCTTTTTGCTTTTTGTTATCCGGACTATATGTCTTTTATCACCGCAAGGGCATGTCTTGGGCTCTTTTTTATAGAGAATCAATGACAAACTCCAGACTTTGATGTTGTTATTTGCTGGGTTGTTTCACTTCCCATTCTATGGAATAGTGTTGAGTGCAGAGACTGGCGACCACTTACTATTAGTCTTGCTTCATTTCCTCCACTATGACTAGTGTAGGGGGCAGGAGATTGGGCTTACCCGATTTTAGGGTATTGGCACAGAGGATTGGGAAAGGGGAGAGGTGTAACTGGATTTTGGATACTAGAGGCTGGGTGCTAGGTATTGGGAAATAGGAGAAAAGATCGAGTGCTGGGGGTGAGACCCTTAAGAAGGGGAAAACCGGTGTTGTGCAAGGTTAGCGTAGGCCCATCGGGCCTTGGGGGCCCATGGGATTAAGGTGGGGAATTGATTCTGGCATGTTTCAGTTGTAGGGTGATGCTTAGTATTGACTGTCTTTATGTCATTAGCTAGCAGTGTGGTTCACATTGGCTTGGGGAATTGAAGCTGAGCTAGCTGAATGGCCCTTGGAGGTGTCACCACCAAAAGCTAGGATTAGAAACTGGAGCTGGATGCTGGTACCGAGTCTAGGTAATTGGTCCTCTGATGCACTGTAGCTAGACTATTGGATTGGCAACTGGCACTGGAACCGAGCGGCTGCCCCATGGGAGCATCGTAGCCGCAATGTTGGACCAGGCAACTGGTGCTGGAACTGAGCGGCTGGCCTGTGGAGGCATTGTAGCCGCGATGCTGGAGCTAGCAACTGGTGCTCGAACTAAGCGGTTGGCCTATGGAGGTGTTGTAGCCGCGGTGCTGGAGCTGGAGACCGATACTTGAACTAAGCGACTGGCCTGTGGGGGCATTGTAGCCGCAGTGTTGGAGCTGAAGACTGGTACTGGAACTGAGCGGCTGGCCTGGGGAGACATTGTAGCCACGATGCCGGAGCTGGAGACCGGTACTAGAACTGAGTGGCTGGCCTGGGGAGGCATTGTAGCCGCGATACTGGAGCTGGTCGGCCAATCGTGGAGGCAGGTAGCTGAGCGTTCGATGCTAGAGTTGATGTAGGCCGACCCTCAGGAGCGTAGTGGCCATTGTTGTTGTGTGGTAGTGCTGAGGTCACCATCGATAGAATGTCGTAGTCAACGACCTTCATCTAGGAGGAGTATAGAGGAAGTGAGTTTTTTTTTTAATTTCTCCTTACCAACTCTAACGCCCTTGCGGGTTTTCGCTAAAGCTGGCCCCCTTTAGCTTTTTTTGGTATGCCCTTTTGGGTTTTTGCACCGAGGGGTAACCCGATTTTACCTGAGATGCCCTTTCGGGTTTTCACCTCAGCTGGGTTGATGGTAATTTTTGCCCCCAGTCGCCTCCTCGTGTCTAATGATCTCTTGAAGAGGTATGCCATAGATCTTTTGTCATTCTTCCAGAATGAGGACTCATACATAAAGTCCTTTAAATGGGTGAAGGGGTTGCCAGTGCCATTGTACCTACGGTACGTGGGCATCTCAGAAGGGGGAAGGCGGAACATCGGGAAGACTGATAGAGAAACTTCAGGGGTGGATTTTACATCCACTATTTTCTTTAAGTCCCAGAATTGCTCGTCCATCTTATTCAGTTTGTTTAAGAGGGACTAGGTGAGTGCGTCAACCGGGAAAGGTGGCGCTTGCCACTGAGAGACCGTAGGCCTTTCGGAGGCCTGAGAAGGAAACCTAGGACAGGAGGGGTATTAGGGTCTACCATTGGATAAGCCCGGCTGGATTGGTGTTTGAAGGGCGGCCGACGCCAGGGGTTGCGAGGGGAATTGGAAGGAGGGGGGTTGTTGATTAGCCTGCCCAAAAGGTGAGGAAGGAGGAATAGCCTGTGCAGGCTCTTGGATGGGTGTAGTGGCCAGATTCTGCTCCGGGGGAGAGGGGGAAACAGATTTCCCTTTTAGAATGGCCTGGAAGGCCTGGAGTTGCTCAGGGTTGAGCTGAGTGTTGGCAAGGACACCTAATAGGGTGGAGATGTCCTACGACTGTGGTCTGCACCTCATGAGAAGGCTGATGGGACGGACCGGCGTCCACAGCATGGACGTGTGTGGCTCACCTTGGTGGCCTTGGTCCGGGTTATACTCTCCATACGCGTCATGGCTTTGCCTATACATCTGGGGCTCATAGTCAAAGGCCCCGACCTCAAAATCATCGTAGCTGTATTCGGCCATCTTTAGCAACTTACCAGAATGTAATAACATACACTATCAAACAAATAACAGAGATTAGCAAACAAGTGGATGCTTTACGCCCCTTTTTTTGTTTGTGTTTATTTATTTTTAATTAGAAGTTCACACAAAAGGGAAGACCCTAGTTAGAATTTCAGCCACCACCGTGCCAGTTAAGGTCACTCATCTCACCACGGATAGGTAGACTAACTCGAGGGAACTTCAATGGTACAACCTGCTCGGTGACCGAAGAGGAAATCCTTCGCTGTCGAGCACTTACAGAGGTCCCGGTGGAGGAGATCCTAGTCCGTCGAGAGGAGTTTTCGAACTATGAGTCCTTCCTTCATTGAGAGAGGGAATCATTAGAAAGATGAGAAGAACAGGGGTAGATGCATGCAATGCAGTGCTGTGTAACAGAAATATGCGAAACACAAACAAAACAAAGAGAATAGGAATTATGCAGGACAGACTAGAACTAAACAATTTTCACAAGATAAATAAGAACATGAATTGTACAAGACAAATTAACACTAAACAATTTTCACAAGAACAGAACCTATGTAGGATAGAACTAAATAATTTTCACAAGATAAAGGATAGTAGGGATTGAATCTTTTTTGCTTCTTTTCTCTTTTGTTTCTCTTTTTTTTTAAAGGGAGGTGCCAAATGGGATGCTTTTGAGAGAACACGTCCACTTGTCAAGACGTGTCTGTACAACGGTTGACAATTGCTGAGGGCGATGATGCTGAGTACGCAACCTGAGGCTCTAGATACGTCCTCAAGCTAAACCCCACTTTTCAGAAACGACGGAGGAAAGATAGGATTGGATTTCCACACCTCAAACACACCCTGATATGATGGATTGCCTAGAACCGGATTTCCTTTTTTCGCAACACGTAAATCTCTCGATGAATCACAAGGGACTTTGGGGGGAGTGCACGTGATGCACGTGGGATGAATGTAAAGCAAAGTGCTACCGGAAGCACAACTGTAGCGCACGTGGGTGCCGAATGGAGGGGCACACGTGGGTGCCGAAAACACACGGGTAACCGAAGGAAAATGAAAGAAGTCCCACCATGATCGCCAAGAGATGTGGACGATGTCACGACGAAGGGAGGATCCCGTAGCCGGGCAAAAATTAAAGAGGTCCACGCGCATGAGAGAGAGAGAGAGAGAAAGAGAAGAGAGAGATCTACGTGGGGTGTGTAAAAATAAAGAGAGAGGGGGGACAAGATCCTAAGAAGAGGGAGGAGAGTTAAGGCGGGTGAGATTTTATTATTATTATTATTATTATTTATGACTGACTCCTAGATTATCACAATCATGTGAAGAAGCACTTCATGTTAGACCAATGTAAGCAAAGATTCAAAGTGGCTTAACATAAAGGAGTGGAAGATGTCTAGAAGGATTTACAAGATGAGAAAGAAATCAAAAGAGAAGGTGCGGGCTTTACCTCAAAAGCTGTGTGAGAATGGGCAGATGCCATAAGGTCTTCCAGAAGTAGCTGGTGAATTGGACATCTTGATCCGACACAATGGTTTTAGGTAGCCCAAATCTACTCACCACATGGGAAAAGAATAAACGGGCGACCCTGGAGGCATTCGATGTCATTAACAATTATAGCCCAGAGTCAAGTCCAAAGAAAAGACAGCAAGTGCCAAGTACAGTCGACAGAAAAGAAAGGACGTACCAGAAGGTCGGGGGAAGCCCAGTGAGGGTACCAGCTGGCCACACTAGACGCTATGAGCACGAGCCCCAGGAACACACAAAAGTCGAACGAACGACCACCACCTGAGAAGCAGGGGTGAGTCTCGTGTCACTAGCTCAGTAGGGGTCACGCAGATCCCCACCAAGAAAATCACGCAGTAACACGCTAAAATAGTAGGCAACAGCTGGTAGTAGCAAAGCAGGAAAACTAATTACCAAGCTTTAAAGGAAACAGAACAGGGGGCAGGAGTAGGGAATAGGCTAGGGAAGAGGGGAAGAATGAAGCCGTACCAGACAACAGCTACCGAACTAACCTCGGTACCCCAACTACTCCCAGCGAGGGCAGAGGCACGACTCGGAGCTGACAGAGTCAGGAGTTGCCGAACTGCCGACGCAAGGAACCACATCAAGCAAAGACAGAAGGGTGAACTCTGAACTAAAGAAGTCAGAAACTTACCAAACTGTCGACACGACACCAGGCTCCAAAAGGAAACCTGCAAGGACACAAGAAAGCCTAGGAAAAACCTAGACAGATGATCGATGACACGACAAGAACATCGTGCACACTGCCGCATGCACAACCTGAACATCATGCTAGCGACAGACGCTGACCTCGAGTACAGTCACCAGAAGGGCTAACCCAGAAGGTCACGACGCATGAGAAATGCGAAGCGTACCATGAAGGGTATCGCAAAGAGTAACGCAAAGAGCCCCGCGGCACGTGACTGGAGTGCCCCACACTAGAAGAACAGCCAGCTGCGTCCACTGACATCTTACGCTGCGCCTACAAGCGTCTCGTCTACGACACCGATAGCCGATGGAGACTAAGACAGTGTCAGAACGAGAACAATAACCAAGTTGCGAGTGACTAGACAGGGTAACGCCCGTCGGCGTCAGTCCAAAGCCCCTGACCACGTGTGCACACACTGGCTTTTGCCTAAGCTAGGTGACTAGCTAGTTTTCTCCCCCCGTGGACGCAACGGGAACTGCGGGAGCCGATGGAGACTAGCTTAAAAATCATGAACTGGAAGTGCCCCATTATAAAAGCTGTCACGTCGAAGCGTGTCGTAAGGCTATGACTAGTGAAGGCTCACAAGACATGGACTCCAAAACACAAGTGTCGGAGCACATACAGGGAAAAGCACCCTGTAACATGTACTTCGAAGCACCAAAGGCAGTGCAGAAGACTACCAACAGACTCAGGAGAAGTCGACTAGACCTACAACTACAACGGTCCCTGAGTCCTACGACTCTGAGTCAGGATCGTCGCACATAGCGGAACGAGCCGCCAATCGGTCTAATCTTAAGTCAAGGAAAATGACGCTCTGGGAAAACGACACACGGAGACCTGAGGAGACACCAAGAACCCTCAGCACACCTGGACACACAAACCGAGGTAGAACGGTACCTCGAGACATCCAGAACCAATGTCTCGAATTAGACAAGGCTGCCGAGACACGACAAGACTTCCTGTCAACCACTAGGTAACCCCGGGTTGACGAGAACCAGACACGACATGGACATACTCACATATCCACCGCCACCGTAGCACAAGCAAGCAAAACCAACAAGGACAAGAGCGGCGGAAGACGGCAACAACACTCTGGGCAGAGCAACCTATCAGTCAACTGCTAGGGGAAACCTAACAGTCGAGAGACAACTGCTACGCGACCAGAGACAAGGACAATAGTAGCTTCTAGATTGAGTCGCTAGGGTACTGTCGTAGTCTAGGGAAAGACCACAACCAGTCACCTAAACTAACCAATCCAGACAACCACCAATAGACAGACACTGCCCTAAACAAGGACCTAAGATAGACGGACACACAACACACACAAGCAAACGGTCAATACGGCAAACAGGACTATAATGCACCAGCATAGGGCCGCTATAGCCACCTAACGCACCACAGGAGGGGTGTTATGCCAACCAGACCTGAAAACTACAAATAGACGATATAACGCACTAGCATAGGGGCATTATATCAACATAACGCACCGAGATATGTGTGTTATGCCCAACAGACCAACACACTAATAACACGAAGTATAACGGACCATAACAGGCACGTCATACTAGTATAACGCACAAGGATAGGCACGTTATACCCAACAAACACAAAAACGCACTTACCATAGACCAAGGGCATATAACGGACCAGAACCTATCCGTCATATCTCAGCTTGGCTACCAGATTCTAAAATTCTCTTCTTGGGGCGCTTGTCTTAATTATTTGCCTAAACAGCTCCCATGAATACTATTCTCATGAGCTACTCTCTTAGTTCTCCGGGCTAGTCAGCAGCTCTACTTCTTGCTCGTTTCTTCTTCCCTAATGTATGTCACCATTGCTCTGCTTTCCTTTGCAGCTGCAACCATCGCGCTGTCGAGTTGGGGCATGCACAGCTCCGCAGTCTTTAAATGGTTGTGGGACGGGCATTGAATGTTCTCCGTGCGCTCAGACTGGCGCGAAATAGAGTGTTGGTGCATAGATGGGATGGCATGAGGTTAAAACAACATGGTGGAATAGTGACCGTGTCATTTTAACATTTGAAGGAAAGGCTTTAAAAATGGCATGACGGGTCCTTCAAGATTAGTGCGTCGGGTAAGGCAATGCACAGGGGTGGCGCCATTTTAAGATGAAAGCAAAGGCAAATGGAGGGCGCCGTATTAGAGTAATTCAAGGGAAATGGGTGCACTATATTATGGTTTTAGAAGTAGATAGCTTGTTGGGTACTTTGAGCACACCGGATAAGGTTGTGCATAAGATGGCACCATATTAACCTTCAAAGAGGGGCGCGCCATTTTAGTGCTCATGCAAGTGGCGCCGTTTTAGAAGAACTAGAAGGGGGATGGCCCATCAAAAGGGAGCACGCCGGGTATGCAATGCAATGGGGCACGTCGTTATAATGCAACACAAGGGGTGCGCACCGATTTAGGGCGCGCCGATTTAAGGCGCACCGATTTAAGGCTCTCTCGTGCCGTTTTAAGCATCCAATAGATTCCTTTCGAAGTCGCGTGCATTTATTCTTCTTGAGGGGTTTCCTTATCGGGTGGTGGGCCACCAAGTGAGCTCTCGTCCTGGTCAGGCGAGGTATGAGGCTTATTTCACATTTCTGTCTTTGGCTTGCTCTCGAGTGTCGAGACGTACGTGTCGTATGATCATCATCATCATTTTTCGACGTCCACAGGTTCTCAAAAGATGATGGAGAATTCATAGAGGAGAAAAAGAATGAAGAAGCTGAACCACCTGAAGCACCAAGTGCTCCCAATCAAGTAAGAACAGCTGAAGTAGGTGAGTCTTCAATCAATGTGAGATATTTGAAAGATCATCTTGTAGATAACATCATAGGCAACTTGGGAGATCCCCCTAGGACAAGGTCTTACCTTAGAAATGTACAAAATCAAGACCTAGTTGCTTTGGTTTCACAGATTGAGCCCAAATCAGTTGATGAAGCTTTAAATGATGAATCATGGGTTAATGCTATGTGTGAGGAGCTAGGACAATTTGATAGAAATAATGTCTGGGAACTAGTTCCGAGACCAGAGAACACAAATGTCATAGGAACCAAATGGGTATTCAAGAATAAAATGAATGAGGATGGAATAATTTCAAGAAATAAAGCCAGACTAGTAGCTAAGGGCTACTGTCAGGAATTTGGAGTTGATTTCGATGAATCCTATGCACCCGTTGCTAGGATGGGAGCAATAAGAATTCTATTGGCTTTTGCATGTTCCAAAAATATAAAACTCTAACAAATGGATGTTAAAAGTATTTTTTAAATGGAGTCATCAAAGAAGAAGTTTTTGTAGAGCAACCCCCCAGATTTTAATTCTCTTCACAACCTAACCAAGTTTTCAGGTTGAATAAAGCCCTGTACGGTCTAAAGCAGGCCCCTCGAGCCTGGTATGAGAGGCTGACAGAATTTCTGATCAGCAAGGGCTACCACAGAGGTAAGGTAGATCAAACTTTATTTACAAAAAGTTTAAATAAAGATCTCATCATAGTTCAAGTATATGTAGATGACATTATCTTCGGTTCAACAAGTACTGAACTATGCAATGAGGTTTCTCAACTGATGTCTGCTGAGTTTGAGATGAGTTGGGTAGGTGAATTGAAGTATTTTCTTGGCTTGCAGGTACAATAGTTGGAGGATGGATGCTTCATCAACCAGACCAAATACACATTGGATATCCTAAAGAGATTTGGCATGAACAATCTGAAGCACATCACAACACTAATGGGTACCAACACTTCACTAGATGCAGACGAGTCAGGTAAAGAAGTTGATGCAAAGCTATACCAAGGTATGATTGGATCCTTGCTCTATTTGACTACCTCGAGACCTGATATACAGTTTAGTGTAGGAATGTGCGCTAGGTATCAATCTAGACCCACTGAATTGCACCTAGCAGCTGTGAAAAGAATTTTCATATATCTATCTGCTACACACACGCTAGGATTATGGTTTCCTGCATCACACTCTCTAGATTTAATTGCATACACAGATGCAGATTATGCTGGGTGTAAGCTAGATAGAAAAAGCACTAGTGGCCATTGTCAATTTCTAGGTGGGTGTTTAGTCTCTTGGGATTCCAAGAAACAACACTCTATGGCCGTATCCACTGCAGAGGCTGAGTACGTAGGTGCAGGGAGTTGTGGTACACAAGTCATTTGGATTAAACATCAGCTTCAGGACTATCAAGTAGACCTAGGGTGCACACCTATTTTTTGTGATAATATTAGTGCTATTAACCTTGCAAACAGTTCAAGGGAGTACGACAAGGATGACCATACAGTGCTTCATAAGGAGCCATGCCGATGCTGGAGTGAAAACTGTTGTTATAAGCAAACTCAACTAGTGGCAAGTGCTGACTCCACAAACCCTGCCAGTCGAGGCAACAAGATCTCAGCATATCCTCTAAAGTCTGAATAGTCCTCTCTGATTGACCATCTGATTGGGGATGATACGCTGAACTGAATGCTAACTCAGTGCCCAACGCCTTCTAGAAACTATGCCAGAAGCCAGAGGTAAAACGTGGATCACGATCTGACACAAGTGAAATAGGAATCCCATGCAGTGGCACAATCTTTTCAACATAAAGCTCGGCCAATCTCTACACACTCCAAGCAACTTTAATCGGCAATAATCTATTGTTTTAGTCAATCTGTCAACCAACAGTCAATTACCATCAAAACCCTACAAAGTCTGAGGCAAACCCACCACAAAATATGTCGTAACATGATCCCATTTCCACATAGGAATTTCTAACGGCTGCAGCAATCCACCTGATACATCTTGGTGGTGCCTGGGTGAATAGCAAAATGGGACCCATGTGCTTCACTCAGAATCACATTTCTCAACACATCATCAGCTGGAATATACAATCTGTTATGGAAACTAACAACCAGCTCATCATCAAATTCAATGTCATGCATCATTATAATGCGGGACAAATCAGAATCAGCTTGTTGAGCTTCTTTGATCTGCTGATAAAGAGTTGAAGTCAAAGCTAGACTAGCACAAACTGCTGTCATCGGATCAGTAGGAATGTCCACACTAAGTGCCTCACTCGGAAACTGTTCCCACAATTTCCATTCGCGAAGCAACAAATGACTGACTTGCACTTTCCTGCTCAGAGCATCAGCCACAATGTTCATTCTACCTGGCTGATAGGAGAGTGTGAAGTCATAATCTTTCATATATTCCATCCAGCGACGCTGCCTGAGATTCAAATCGTTTTGAGCGAAGACATATTGTAAACTCTGATGATCAGGAAAGATTTTAAACTTTTCACCATACAAATAATGTCTCCAGATCTTTAAAGTAAAGATCACTGCAGCAAGCTCCAGGTCATGTGTGGGATAATTTTCTTCATGCTATTTTAGCTGCCAGGATGCATATGCGATAACTTTACCATGTTGCATCAGCACTACACCCAGACCTACTCGAGAAGCATCTGTGCAAACCACAAATCCACCTGAGCCAGAAGGGAGTACCAGCACTCGAGAAGAAGTCAGAAGCCTTTTCAACTCAACAAAGCTCTGCTCACATTGATCTGACCAGATGAAAGGAACATCTTTACGAGTCAGTCTAGTCATCGGTGCTGCAATCTTAGCAAAATCTTGAATAAACCTGCGATAATAGCCTGCCAAACCCAGAAAACTCCTGATCTCTGTAATAGATCTCGGTCTCTGCCAATCAAGAACAGCTTCATCTTTGCCAGATCCACTGCAATTCTATCACCGAAAATCACATGGCCAAGAAAGTGAATCTCTCGAAGCCAGAACTCACATTTACTCAGCTTAGCATAGAGTTCATGATCCTTGAGAGTCTACAGAACAATCCTCAAATGTTGTACATGATCTTCCTCAGAGGCAGAATACACCAGAATGTCATCAACAAAGATCACCACAAAGCAATCTAGATAAGGGTGGAACACACGCTGCATCAAATCCATAAATGCTGCAGGAGCATTGTTTAGCCCAAAAGGCATAACCAAAAACTCAAAGTGACCATACCGCATGCTGAAAGCCATCTTTTCAACATCTGACTCTCTGATCCTCAGCTGAAAATAACATGATCAGAGATCAATCTGAGAAAACACAGTGGCAGACTGTAACTAATCAAACAAATCATCAATCCTGGGCAGCGGATACTTGTTCTTGATAGTAACCTGGTTCAATTGCCTGTTATCTATACAAAGCCTCAGGCTGCCATCTTTCTTCTTTACAAACAGAACTGGAGCACCCCAGGGAGAAAAAGTGGGACGAATGTAGCCTTTTTCTAGCAACTTTAACATCTGTGCTCACAATTCTTTCAATTCGGCGAGAGCCATTCGGTACGGTGCCTTTGCCAATGGCGCTGTACCTGGAACCAACTCAATCACCATTTCAATCTCTCGCTCTGGAGGCAAGCCTAGTAACTCATCAGGGAAGACATCAGGGAACTCATAAATAACTGGAATATCACTGACATCTTGCCGTGGTGCGTCAACAGCAACCACTGAAGCTAGAAACCCCTGACAACCTACATTAAGTAATCTACAGGTTTGAATAGCAGAAATAATTAAACGAGAAGAACGGGATCGAATACCTTGAAAATAGAAGGTTGGCTTCCCATGTGGCTAAAAATAGATTTTCTTGGATCTGCAATCAACCATGGCTCCATACTACTCTAGCCAATCCATGCCCGTGATAGGTAGAGGGCACCGCCTTCATTCGGCTGAGGATGCCTCGGTCGAAGATGGCGTTATAAGTCGTCATTCCCTTAATCACGATGAAGTCCACCATAATCGTGACAGTTTTGGGTGGGCTGTCGATGGTGACTGACAAGCTCAGGGCTCCCTCAGGATAGGTTGCCTGGCCGTTGAACCCACAAAGGGGGGTTCGAATCGAGCGGAGTCTAGATAGATTTTCACCCATCTTGAGAAAACATTCATATGAAAGTACATCAGGGGCGCTACCATTGTCAACTAAGATCCTTCTTTTGCTTGGACACGTACTGGGATAAAGGCCCCTGGCGGATGAGACGCTCGATCTCGTTCTGGAGCTGATGACAATCGCCGGTGTTGTGCCCATGGTCGCTATGAAACAGGCATTGCTTGTGGTGGTTGCGGTGCTTTGCCTTCATAGGCTCGGGTTGGCGGAGGAGGCCCGAGCCGTTGATATCTTTATAAATCTCGTAGACGGGGGCGGTCAAGGGAGTGTACCACTCATATTTCTAAGAGGGCTCCTTGTGGTCTCCGTCCTGATTCTGCCTCTTTCCTTGGCCAGAGCCAGAGCCTTGCTCAGACGGTCACCTCTTGTCCCCCTCCCGTCCCGAGCCCGTTGTGCTGCTGCAAGCACTGAGGACTTCCTCACACTCTGCGTGATGCAAGGCCAGTGAGGGAGGTAGGGGGATGAAGGACCAGCTCGCGCTGGAGGTTCTCATCGCGGGTGCCCCCGGTCAGCGCTGTGATGGCAGAGCCAACATCTAGGCAGGGGATACGCAGGGCTTCCGATTTAAATCGGTTGATGTAGGCCCGGAGTTTCTCCCCTTGTTCCTGTTTAAGGGCCAATAGTCCCGCTACTGACCGGGGAGGACCATTACCGATGAAGCTTTCCTTGAACACTCGCCCAAACTGCCAGAAGTCATGAATGCTACGGGGGGTGAGGGCCCAAAACCAAGCCTGAGCGCCCTGGACTAGGGTGGTCGCAAACGCTCGGCACTTGATGGCGTCGGACGTCCCATGTAGGGTCATTAGGGCGTCGAAGATGTCATAGTGGTCGGTCGGTTCTCCCTGGCCGTCGTATGACTTGAAGGTTGGAAGTGAGATCCTGGGGGAGATCTCGGCCTTCAAGACATGGTCAGAGAATGGGGATTGCTCCTCGTCCTCCACTGTAGGGGTCTTCTGCAGAGCGCGGAGGGCGCATTCTTACTCTGTGAAATGCCTCTCAAAGTCTCGTAGTCGGAGGGACAGCTCTGGTTGTCGTTGGGTCGAGGGGTTGTGGGGGCATTCCTGCTGGGTGCCCCAGTGCTCCTCAGGGGCATCGATTTTTGGGAATGGCCGATGCGCTCCAGACTTCTCCCTCCTCGGGGTGGAGGAGGCTTCTTGCTCTGGGGGAGAGGCGTGCGATGGTCCTCCGGACTGGTTGCGGATGAGCCGCCACCCCCGGAGGGTAGAACGTCCCCCGGCGGTTTGCAGGGAGGCATCTCCACGGGGGGGCTTTCCCGAGGAAGTCGCGACTTCTCTTCCCTGGCCACCTGGGCCCTCATTAGATCAATGAGGCTGTCTAGTTTGGCGTTAAGGGTTTGAAGAGTGTC
The DNA here is from genome assembly GCA_024336825.1 of Amorphophallus titanum. Classification (NCBI taxonomy): domain Eukaryota; kingdom Viridiplantae; phylum Streptophyta; class Magnoliopsida; order Alismatales; family Araceae; genus Amorphophallus; species Amorphophallus titanum. The sequence continues at coordinate 84,888,656 of JANBPO010009603.1, read as the reverse complement.
CGCGCTCTCGGTGGGGGGTTGCCCCTCTGCCGCGGGTGGGGGCAGTCCACTGGTTAGGTCGCTGGCGTGAGAGGGGGTGTTCCCCATAGGATGGGAAGGTGCACCTTTTTTCATTGCCACGACCTTTCCCTTGTCGTTGGTGATCCTCCTACTGGAGCTTCTTCCCACCATGCTGGCTCTTTGCTCGTTTCCCACAGATGGTGCCAGATGAAGAGGGGCGATCTCGCGCTTTTCTTAAGCTGAGGTTGACGACCACGATTGTGAGAACTGCAAGAAGGGAAACAGATCAGAGGTGTCCAGGGATAGTTCCCTGGGAAAACCCTCCGATGCTTAAGTCAGTAAATCAGATAGAGCTCTGGTGCGATGGAGAGAGGTAGGAGGAGGTAGGGGCACAAGATCCCTCTCCACCCAGTGGTGAAGTGGCTCTTGCTCAAGATTAGTGTGGCTTAGTTGCGCTTACCTTTTGTAGGAGAGCTTCCTAGGTTTATATAGTGACTCGTGGAACGTAGGAGCCCTGTGAGCCGAGGAGTTTCAGGGGGGGTTACATCCTCTTCGTGGGCTCTCTATAGCACACGGACTCTTGATCTCCCTTAACCCTCTGATCTCCCTGCTCTTAAAGAGCACATAACGATCGCACGGATAAGCTTTCATCAGTCGGTCTGAGCATGGGCACCAGCTCAAGGGGGGCTACCGAGCGATGGGTGCACGGCCTAGATAAGGTATGTTAGGTTCCCAAAGGGACCTCCCCGATCGATCTTATGCTCGAACTTCCGAACCCAAATGTCGCCTAGGAAGCGCTTGATCCGAGTGAGTTATGGAGTTAAAGTCATCTTTGCAAAAGTTGCTCATTGTGTGTTTGTTTGTGTTGTTTGCATCTTGTCAAGGTACCGTAGTGCATGTGGAGTTGCTTCCGGTCCATAGGTTCATCTCCTAGGGGCAATTCCTTCTCCACGTTCTATTTCAATCCACTCTTTGAGTCAAACATGTCTTCCTTTGACCTTTCCCATTCCCAGGAGGAGTCTCTTCCTCAGGGGTTGCTAGAGAACCCGTCTCGGGTTATCTCCTTCCAGTCAGGAGAAGGGTCCGCCCCTCCTCCTCCGTCTGTCCCCATGGAGGGCGCACAACCCTCCCCTTCCTCCACCACTTCTGCTAGTCATGTCCTCCAAATGATGGCCCAGTTGGATCCGGCCCAACTCCAGGCTGTCTATTAGGCTTTGCAAGGGTCTAATGCCCCACCTCCCACGATTGCACAAGGCCTGTCCAATACCTCCATTGCTCAGCCTAGAGTTGATGGGCCCGCAGTTCAACCCATTCCAATTGATCTTACTCTAATCCGACCAAAGACCATTCAATTCTCTAGCTTGGAAACGGGTCAGTCTTTTGATTCGGCCCAGTAGTCCTTTGACAAAGGGAAGACTATCCTCCCTCCTTCTATTCAGGCAGATTCTTATAAGCCCATTTCATCAACGCCGCAAGTCCTTGTTGGCCCATCTGACTTCATGCGCCCTCAGCAAGGGGCAGCCCAAGTGCACTCCAATTTGGGTCATCCTTCGGCCCAGCATCCTTCTTATGGGCCTCCTCCCCCTCCATCTGTTTATCCTTCTACTCCTCATCTTGGGCCTCCTTCTTTCATTACCCCTACTCCATCAAGGGAGCAGGAATTGCTTGACAAATTGGCCGCCATGCAACAACAACTTGATTTCCTTCAGAAGTGGGTTAGCCCACGATCTTTAGCGGATGTTCCAGTCCCTAGCTTCCAAAACATCAGATTTCCTCCACAGTCTGAGCTCCCCACTTATCGCAAATGGGAACAGCAATCCCTTCATCCATGTGAGGGACTTTTTATACGAGTTGGCTCAATTCCAATATGATGATCGCCTTATGGCATATTTATTTTGCCGCTCGTTGGATGGGATTGCTTTAGAATGGTTCTACTCTCTACTGCTGGAAGATGCTGAGAATTTCAAGGTAGTGAAAGATAAATTCATTTAGAGGTTTCAAGACAAGGTCAGCCCGAAATATTCTTTTACAGATCTAGTGGCCGAGAAGATGAAGCCAGATGAGGAATTTGCTACCTATGCAGACAGATGGAGACAGATGGCAGCCCGAGTGCCAGGACACATCCCGGAGGAAGAGAAGGTCAAGCTACTAATTTCCAATTCTACACTGACCTTCCGAAACACCTTGGCCATGAATGATATAGTGAATATGCACCAACTTTATAGCCGGGCACGTTTTATCTAAATGCAATTCAAGGACTCCCCAATCCATTCACTCTTTGAAGCCCAAAAGCCCAAATACAACAAAAAATCTTAGGGGCCCGTCACAGAAGGAGTCCAAATGAACGAGCAAGTACAAGCCCTTGTATTCTCATCTGCCAACTCATCCAACCAAATCTGCTTCCCGCAAAACCCCCGCAACAACCAATCCACTCCACAAAATCCTCCACCCGCCTACTCCACTCCACAAAACCCTCTGCTTACCTTCCCCGCTCCACAAAACACCTACTCCGCTCCACAATAACCTCCGCAATACTATAATGTCCCTCCCCCCAATGACTACAACAACAAGCGCCCGGCTCTGAAGAGAGCCCAGTACCCTCCTTTGTCGAAAACCCTCACCAATATTTTCTCCGCTCTCATGTCAGTTAGTGTGATTCAGCTCCCTCTGGAATGACCCATTTGGAATTCGGCCATTGGTCAGATGAAATATTCCATGTTCCACAGGCAGCTAGGGCATACAATCGAAGGATGTTTTCAATTTAGAGATTTGGTCTATGACCTGCATGAAGGTCAAAGGATAGATTGGGCCGAGATGCACAAGGCCATCATGGAGATTAAGGAAAAAAGAAGGCAAGCGCCGAGGCAGCAAGTGCAGCAACAACAGGCACCGCAGCCGCAGCAGCCACCACAGCAGCAACAACGGGTCCAGGATTTGGGGATCCATCAAAACCCCATGCCAAACCATCCTCCCGCTCCGCAGCCTCAGCCGCCGGCACTGGCTCAGGTTAATCTCATCCAACCCTCAGCTCCCAACGTCGGGTGGTCTTATGACGATGACGATTCCACTCCCCAAATAATGGCCCTCCACTATAACTACCACAACCCTTCTCCATCCCCTGCTCCCACCATCCTCACTCCTAACCATCAAACCCTTCCCCTACCCGCCAGACCATTCGTCCTTCCACTCGCCCCCACTCCGCTAACAACACCCTCACCTGCGCTTCCATCTCGCCCATTACTCATCACGAATTACCATACTAAAATATGATGAATGTAAAATGTGTATATCTATCGGTAATAAAATCCTTCAGCACAGGTATGATTTTCCATTCTAAGAGACCTTCTGGACGACCAACTTTCTCTCTCTAGCCCTTTTCTTGAGTGAGAAACTTTGAGGAAAGGGATGTCGCTGAGAGGTCCCTTGGAGCAGGCCTCCGACATGTACCGGCTCCCCCTAGGGGACACGACTTGCCGGAACGTGATGGGGATGTCTCCGAGCTGAGGGATCCCTATTGAAGGTAGGAGGTGCTACTGGTGTGGGGAGAGAGCCCACCTGCAACGCCATTGCAGAGCTCCTACGACGAGCCCTGGTGGTTGTGTTCATCCCGATAGGTCATTTGCGGAGGTTGTGTGGTCGAGTCCTAGTCGGAGAATGCAGGTGTAGAGGCGGAGCTACTGCCACCGGAGGTGGTGCAGGGAAGGCTACAATGGGCTCGAAGATTTCTAAAGGTGGAGCTGGTAGAGGGAGAAGCCAGGGCAGAGCAGGTGAAGGCGGTGTTGGATGATGGGGTGAGTACAAGTGACAGGTGGCAGGTGGCTCACTTGGGATCCAAGCGATTCTTGGCCGTTGGCTGGAACGAGGAGGCCATTGCATGGTCGAAGACTGGCTTTTGTGGTGAAGGACGGGGTTCTACTACGTCTGAGAAGTTGGACAAAGGAGACGGTGACCTTCCCCGACCCCAGGGCAAGTCGGATCAAGGTGAGGTTATTTGGGGTACCCCTCATCTTTTGTGATGAGATGGGGGTGTCGTCCCTCGTCTGGAGTTTCGGGAAGCTAGAGTTGGGCTCTGTGGGTCTGACAGATGGTGGAGACCTCACAGCGGTAGAGGCCTTGGCATGGGTGAACGGTAGACGCCTTGGCATGGGTGAGTGGATCCCAAGAGGTGCTGACAATCATCACAGTCTAGCTCGCTGGCGGCATCTACCTGGTGCGAGTCTTTTCTCGGCCAGAGCAACAATAGCTGGCATAGGCGGCGATGGGGAATGGCAGTCAGGCTGCGGTGTTAGGGCAACCACCCCCCGGTCGTGAGGTAGAAGAAGGTCGGGGGGGGGGATACGTGGCAACTTCCCAGCCACGTCTTCAAATTTTGAACTACTGAGAGGGCCGGTGGACAAAGCGGGAAAAAATGCCCTTAGGTCAGTTGGTTCGCTGGGTAGGACCTCCAGCTCAATGGGCCCAGTTCAACTGGTGGCTCGGCCTATGGAGTTGGGCCATTTGGCGGGTTTAGGCGAGGAATGAGCTTTATCAATGTCGCACATCGGGCCCAAATATGACCCATCTATTTGCAACTTATGCATATCCAGGGGTTGCGGGACAATGGGTCCGATCGGACTGGGAGAGCTTTCTTCCTCACCGGAGCTCCATTCATGCATGATGGGGCTCGGAGCGATGGATACCGGCCACCTTCGGCGAATGTGGGGCAGTGGAGGCCTCTCTTGGCGTGTAGCATCTGACGGCGCAGCCCTCTGGCGACTGGCCATACTCGGCGGTGATGGTTTCAGCCCTCTGGGAAGGTCTCATGACAACAACGGAGAAGCCTTCCAATGATGCAGTGCAGCAGATTGGTGCAGGTTCGGCTAGGCTTGCAGAATCTGACCCTCCGTCATCAACGTCAGAGCTACCATTGGTGTCAAAACTAGCGACTCAGGTGGAGCCCCGTGCCCTTAGGTGGAAGGTCGGAACATCACCTTGCAAGGAATCTGTGTTGGGCCCTTCTCTCTTGCTAATTACTGTTGGGGGTCAGCAGGTGGGAGACCTCATGCCGGAGGCCAGCCGACAGGAGGAGGTGACTCTCATGGTGACCTGTTCTGACTGCCACCCCAAGCCTCTCCCTGAAGGGGGGTTGGGGCGGCAGCTTCCTTTTGCTAGAGCCGGTGGTTTCTACAATAGTCCTAATCCTCATGGACAGTGGATGCACGCTGTGCACTTTCGGGTAACAAATTGCGCCGAGGAAACTCAGGAAGAAGGGGATGAGTTGTTTTCTGAAAGCAAGGTGATTCTTGAGACACTAGGAGGGGGGCTAGGGATGCAAGATGAAGGGTAGGTTCTGATAGATAAGGTTACATTGGGGAGGGAGGAGGTGAAGGAGCTTGTGGGGTTGGTAGAGAAAATAATGGCAGCTCAGATAAGGGAGATAGCAGACAAGGTGGGTATTTCTTTTATAGGGGTAGAGAATGATTTAAAAGGGCCTTCATCAAGATTCATAAGAGGTGGGGTATGAGTATGGTGGCTAAAAGTGGGAAGTCATAGTAGAAGTGGGATAGGGTGAGTGATGGTGGAAGGGAGGAGAGGGACATCCCATTGTCTTCAAGAAGGGGAGGTAAAAGAAATAACGATGATATAATAATGGAATGTTACAAAATCTTGCAAGGTCAAGAAATAATGATATGAATGATTGGAAGCAGGGACTCTGTTCTCTGGCTCAGACTGTCTCAGCACTGCAGCGTCTGGAAGACGAAGCCACCACGAACAGTCCCAAACTCTGAATTGAGCCCAGTCAGTGGCGTTGGAACCGTGGACGAACTGCCTTCAAAACGAGTCCCACGAGGGTGCCAGCCGATGTCGGAGCAGGTTGCAGCAGTCTGAACACAGACAGGGTGTCAGTTCAGTCCCAAGGAGGACAGAACTGCACACTCTGGAAAGAAAAGGGAGAAGAAATCACTCTGGTGCCCAAATGGAGTTCCGCCTCTTGGAGAGGGAGGGAGACACGCAGAGGAAGGTCTCAGTCGATCGCCACCTCCAGATCTTCACGTGGGCTGATGTGGCAACTGCTGCACTCCGCCTCTGGAAGCTGGACAGGATCCTTCTACGCAGTCAGAGTAGATCACCTCTCCCAAACAGCCACGAGCTCAGAACAGGACGAGACAACTGCCGTTGCGAAGATGACTCGAAGACGCTTCCAGGGTTAGCTCTTGCGTCTCCTGGAACATCCGGATGGTGTCGCAGCTTCTTCTACAGTCTTCAGGTTCTCTGGGCTGTGAACTGGTGCCTTGTCCTTTGATGGCTCCACCTGGCGCTTCGGTTCCTATGGGACCATCCGTTGCTGATCAGCACCTTGAACAGATGCCTGCCCATGCGAAGGGTTGCGTTGTGGACCCTTCTCTGCCTTCTCCTATCGATGGTTGTCTTAATCTACCTGTTGCCCGTTCAGTTGCTACTTTGGCCAACGTTAATGACACCATTATTGGCACCGGTGCTTCCTCCTCTTCTGGCGTTCCTAGCTCTATTAGTGGAGCCCTCTGTCATCAAGTTGATGTTGGTTTGCTGAATGTGGACGTTCCAGTTTCTTCCTCTCTTGGAGATTTTACATCTGCGGACCCCTCCACTCATTTTACTCCACCCGTGATTTCTGGTGCTGCTCCTAAGTTTCCTAGTGTTGATGGTATTGCTGATGGGGCCGTCCACCCTGCTGTAGTTGCCTTCCCTACTGTGGCTCTTGGTGCCCAAGAAGCCTATCTTGCTTGTTAGCATCTTGATGCTCTTCCTGGGCCCTCTTTTGACATGCCTCTTGCTCACTGCTCCCATGAAGTCATTGTTCCTTCGGCGGGCTCTGCTCCTACTGTGGATTCGACATCTCTCAAGGTCCCACCTGATGGTGGCCTTCCCGCTCCACCTACTGTGGACGTCCCGCCTTTGGTGGAGCTTGGTCTGGGTGCTCCTGTGGTGGCCGAGGGAGATGGTGTTTATGCCGCTAGTGTTCCCCCTACGGCACCCCTGCTTTCTTCCCCTATGAACCAGGGACTCGTGGAAGCTCCTCTTGAGGTCCTTTGTGCTCCTTTGGGGGAGCCTGCACCGGCTTCTTCTGTGGCATCCTCTAGTCTTGCTGCTGAGAAGTCTACTCCTGTTATGCATGTTCCTGCTGTAGCTGTGGACCTTGTCATCATCAACTCAACTGCTGCAATTGGCAATACATGTGGTCCCGTTGGCTCTATTCCTCCTGCCGAAGCTGCTGCCCCCCCTCTTAATCCTGCAGCTGCTCCTTGGTTACCTGTTAACATTACTGCTGTTTCTCCCCCCACGGAGGATGCCGCCCGTCTAGCTCGCCTAGCTACTCTACATGCATTGAAAGCCGAGGTCAATGCCTTGCCCTTCTTTGGAGGTCGCTCTTCTGCTCCTCAGCCTGCTCCTGGTGCTGCAGTTGGTGCTCCATTGGCTGTCGCTGTGGGTCCTCTTCAGCAGACCACTGCTCCTCAAGCTCCGTCTTCTTTGGTTACTCACAGGCCTACTATTGCCCCGTCAAAGCCTCCGGTCGTCGTCCTGGCGCTGGCAGCTCCCTCTGCCCCTCGTAACTCTTTGGCTCCTCCATCCGGGACTGCTACCAATCTGGATCCTAAGGCTCCTGTTAGCCCAGTATCGTCTTCTCATGCTGCTACCGTTTTCCAAGAGGATCCTGGTGATTTTGAAGGCCGGGGCTCTTCTCAAGACTGGGACCGTGATGACATGTATTTCTCCCAAAGGATGACTAGAAGTGCTCAACGCAAATATCATGCACGTCTCCGTTCTTAGTCTTGGTGTCTTTTTGTAACCAAGGTTAAGGGAACCTGGTGTTATCTTGGTTCTTTTTGCTATCTCTCGTTTATGTTCCCTTTGGGCCTCGTCTCTCTCCCCTCTGCGCTGGGATTTTTCTTTTGGTTCTTGTTCCTATTGTATTTCCTTTCTGTCTTATTTATAAAATTGCCTAGCTGATCTTCGGATCTACCTAGGTATTGCCTTAGTTAAAAAAAAAATTCTGCAAGCCAACACACACACGAGCCCCACGTATCATTTTCACACAATTATCCTTTTTCTTCTTAGTCAATTTAGGAAGAAAATTAACCAAAAAATTTTGTTTTAAAGTCATTGTTGTAATCTTAACATCTCTTTACAATTCTTGTGTGTGTGCTCGTGATCGTTGATACGAGCGCGTGTGTGTGTGTGTGTGTGGTGGCCAAGCTAGGCTACCGTGTGTGTGAGAGCTGTTGTTACAGCGTGGCATACCTTTCTTCTGGACATTCTTGCCCTTCTTTACTTGAGCACCTTCCTTATGAAAGGTAAAGTTTACCTGATTCTTTCCCCCCCTTCAATCTCTCTTCCTCCTGAACACACATGGTCATCAACTCATTTGGTGACCAATTTACTTTATGTGTGTTATATGAGATTTTGAAGGCCTCATAGTCACTAGGAAGAGAGTTGAGGATGAAGTGCACTAAGAAGGCATCGGATATAATAACATTCATTGCATTCAGCTGGGCTGCAACATCCCTCATCACCATGATATGCTCTCTAATACTGCCATCACCAGTGTACTTCATTGAGGAGAGTTGAGACATCAATGTGCTTGCCTTAGTTTTGTCAAAAGTGATAAATTGTTCATCAATAGCATTTAGAAATTCACTGGCAGTCTTCTGCGTTGAGATTGATCCATTGATGTTTGCACTTACATGTCCTTGAAGGAATAAAAAACACAAACGGTTAGACCTCTCCCACTTCTCATATAAGCGCTTTTGCTCGATTGTGCTATCTGTAGTGAACTCAGCAGGTTGTTCTTCTCTGAGAGCAGTATCAAGATCCATACACCCTAAGGCAAACAATACTCTTTGTTTCCATTCAGTGAAATTTGTCCCAGTTAAATATGGCACTTGACCTGTGAAAGGTGCAAATAGTGGAGAAGCAGCTTGTAGCGGCAGAAAAATGGTTCATATGCCACATACCACCTTCTCTATTTGTTTATAGGGGAAGTTATCCGGCACTTGTGGAAACCTGCAAACACCAGAAGCCAAAGAGACGTCAGAAGGAGACCTGGGTATTACCCTAGGGGACAACCCTCCGATGCTTAAGTCAGCAACAGTTCAAGAAGAATAGAGAAGAGTGAAAGAGAGGGAGAGATGGAGGTCGCCGTAGTAGAACTGAGAGACGCGTGAATCCTCAAGACGAGTGCTCGCCACTCCCAGTGGATGCTCAGCGAGTGCCCGCTGGGTGGTAAGACCGTGCAAGAGGGGATTTCTCTCTCAGGGAATGTGGGCATGTGGGACCTCTCTATCGCTATAGCAGGGTAAGTAGTTCTATTCTCTGTATAGGGTTCTTGCCAGAAGTTCCACCGTGTCCTTTCTTCTCTGCCGATGCTCCAGAGGTGGAGACCTATCCCTTAACAGAGAATGGCAAAAGTAGTGGAGCAATGCCTCCCACGATTGTGGTGAGAGTCTCCCATTAGAGGGCGAGTACCCCGGCATCGGCCATTCCCTGGACAAGTCTCACGACGCTCATGGGGCGTGCTCGCCTCTTCTGGGTTAGGGGCCCGCATCGTGGGGGTAACGGTCGGTCATCAGAGAGTCCTCAGGCGGTAATCACGCCTGAGTTACCGCCTTCTCGTAGCTGTTGAATCCGATACTGAGTCGTATTGGGCTAGGCTGCCTAGGTCATAGCCGTCGCGGGCCTTTATCTGCATAAGTAGGGCCTAGGCCTTCGTGGGCTTGCGATAAACGCGCCCGTTATGGGCCGAGCTGGATTTACCCTCCTCACTAGCCCCCTACTCTCAGTTGCCGAGCACTTTGCAAGGAACTGAGAGTCGGATGTGAGAGGGTCACTTGTCTGGATAGCTTCCTAATGCCATCGGGACCGGTGGTCCCAATCTATTGCTTGGCCCGCAAGGAACCTCTGGCTGCAGGGAGTGCCACTCTTGTAATCATGATGCAGACTCGTCGTCTCGGGGCATGAGTGTCGAACGGGCGCCAAAGCCTGACAGCTATACTGTGACAGTGACAGGTGCCTTTTCACCTGCTCTGTGGCTCCAAAGTGACCATTCTGCCTTGGGGGTTATAAGAACCGCCATAGAGGCTTCCTAGGACCCCATCTACTTCTCTTGATCTGCAAGTGTATGACGAGGCATTTTCCCTTGCTGGAGGGAGCGTCTCTCTTTTTGTGGATAGTGGTGATAGCAAGCGTGGAAGCCATCTTCCTTTTGCCAGCTTGCCGGCATGGCCAGTTGGTTGGCCGATATCGGCCTCGTTGCTCTACTACCCTCCGTCGACGATGGCGGGCGGGACAACCAGCCTCCTTTTGCCAGTTTGCAGGCATGGCCAGTTGGCTGGCCGGCGTTGGCCTCGTTACTCCACTGCCTCCGGTCGACGATGGCAGGCAGGACGATCGGTGTAACGTCCCAGAGTACACAATACCGATAACCCGATATTAGGTATCGAATTCCCGCCATTCTGCACTGAGAGCCCATGATAGCGATGACCCGATACTATGTATCGACTCACCGTTACCATGAACCGGGGGGTAAAAGATATCATCAACAATCTTCCAGACCTCGATATACCACCAGAAAAATGCTGCATAGTAATTGAATCAGACGACTGCATGGAAGGATGGGGAGGAATCTGCAAATGGAAACCTAAACATCACGCTCCAAATTGACGCTAAGTTGTGCAGCACTCTGGGACAGCTGGCTGCACTAGAAGCCGGTACAGGTTTCTACCGACGGGCCGGTACTCCCGTCACCTTTCACGCCATTAGTGCGTTGATCTCTGTCTTCTCCTTTTCTTTTTGCGTTCCAGAGGAATCCAACGGAGTCGTCGTCTTCTCGGCCTCTGTTTGTTTTGGGCCGAACTACTGGCTTGGGCCGTGATCGGATTTGATGTCGAGCTAGGCTTGTGAGCAGTCTCGGGCCGATGGTGTTGTCGAATGGTATTGGGCCCTTGGGTCGTCGACTGGTGCTCGGACATGTGTTCCTGATGGCGACCTCCATCGGAACTATTCATCTTCTTCCTCGGGCGCCGGATGTGCATGCTTTCCTGTCGTCGTCATTTTTACGGCGGCGGCTCCCAGAGCTGAGGAAGGGGATGAAATCCCGGAGGCGGTAGTGGCACTAGGCTACCACTCAGAGGAGTCGTCGATTGCTTGCCTCGGTCGGCTACACAATCCTTGCTACTCCTCCTCTCCCCACCACCTTCCGAGGAAAATTACTAGGACAGCAATTTTCTGTCTGTCGGAGTACAGTTGGGAATTGCCGACGGTGATGTTGCGTCCCGTCGATGGAGAGCCCGTACGCACTGGCAGAGTGCATAGGGTTCCTTAGCTTCACAGGAGCGGGTTGCAGTCGTCGTCTCCCATGAAGGCGATGAAGACTGTTCATCTTCTTCGGAGAAGGAGGATGAACAGCGACATTTGTTGAATTCTCCTTGCGATGTAGTCGGGGGCCTGCGTCGTTTGTTGAATTCTCTTCTTGAATCACTCAGGGTGACAAGGCCTGAGTCTTCTGGAGTGGCGTTGAATTGTCCTTCTTCTGCACTCAGGGTGACTAGGCCTGAGGCTTCCGAAGTGGCACCGTCTTCACCGGTACCATCGTCTGTTTCCCATCCAGACGTGGTGCGACTAGGTTCAGTATATGGGGATGTACCTGAACCGCGTGCAGAAGGGTAGCTCTGATAAGGAGAATGGTATGATTGCCATTCTTCGTTGGAGAAGCATGCAGAACTATCTTCTGGAAGTGCGAGCTGTTTACTTCCCTCGTCGGAGGCTGAGTCACTCCAGCCTGAGACGTCTGATGGATCCGAGTCGTAGTCAGTTGTTCCATAAGGAAGACGATTTATTGCCTGTTCTATATCATCCGAGAAGCGGTAATATGATCCTGCCATATCTATACAGAAATCTATGCAGGAAATCTTTAGAGAGTTGAATCAAGAAGAAGTTGTACTTGATGCAAATTACCAAAGTTGGAGATGGTGTAGCTAATCCCTGATGCTGACTCCCTGTGGGTTCGCGTCCTACACGGCCTCTCCTCGGGACTTACGTGTTCTAGACTCCTAACCCCCCACAAGCGAGCTGGCGATCAGTAGACTTCGCGTACAGACACCTCCTTCTTCCGCAACGTACAGCTCATACAGCTTGCTGGATGTCTCAATCTTCCTTCAAGACTCCTTTACAGGCTCTGATACCAGAAGTAGAACGAAAGGATCGTTGGAAAATAGGGGCGAGCTCAGGATGGAGCCGATACCTAGAGCTCTCAAGAACAGGGCGAGAGGGGAGGAACAAGGCTGGCAAAACAAACAAACACGGATCTTTATTGCATAGAACACTGGGGGAAGTAAGGCGAGAGTGAGGCTCTGAGCCTTTGAGGGCTAGAGGGGCTCTACGCACTTGACACTCCCATTACAAGGTGCTGAGCTTATATAGAAGGGAGAAAGGGTAATCGATAAGCATGGTGGGTACACATTGGGCCCCATCGTCTCATGCTAAGATTCCTTTCTTCTTCGTTAAGCCTACGCGACCCGTGACGTGACTAAAGTGGCCAGACAAGCCACTTTGTCCACACTTTTAAACCATGGGTGGAAAACCAAGAGCGCCCGTGGTTTTGCAAAACCAGGAATCCAAGTGGACCCCTGTTGAACAGTACAGCACATGGACGACTACCTTTGGGTGCTTTTCAGGCACACTGTTCGACGCTGAAATAAAAATAAAGAAAGCAAAGGGGCACACTAGTGGCTGATTCAGTCACTTTACAAAAAGCAAACGGCCTATTATGGCCCACACATACACACTTCTGGAGACGCCTGGCTCCTGGGTCCATCACGCTCCAAATTGACGCTAAGTTGTGCAGCACTCTGGGACAGTTGGCTGCACTAGAAGCCGGTACAGGTTTCTGCCGACAGGCCGATACTCCCGTCACCTTTCACGCCGTTAGTGCGCCGATCTCCATCTTCTCCTTTCAAAAAATAGCTAAAAAATTTCTAAAAATCAGCAGATCTGACAGAAGCGGATCCAGGTCCGAACCACTATGGATCCATTAAGACACGGACGTTACACAGCGATAGATGGCATGGTGGTGGGGCGACCTGCACGGGCCGACCGTGAGGCAGGGAGCTCAGCATGGTCTTCAGGAGGTTTCTTGCACTTAGCAGCTGGGTGGCCCAGGCACTTGCAAGATGAATAGTAATGGGGAGGGTTCTTGTATATGATGGGTTGCCAGTAACTGTTGGAGCCGTAGCTGATGAGGACCCTCTTAGGGAGCGGCTTGGACACATCAAACTACACACAAACACAAGCAGCTAGTGATCGTGTGAGACACCTTGTGTTCCGGTTGATTTGCAAGGTGGGACCGATGTTACCTGCGATGGAGAGCAGCATTTCCTCATGGTAAAAGTTCACCGGTAGATCTGACAGCTCTAGCCAGATGGGGACGAGGGGTGAGTTGGCCATTCTAGAGAAGTCAAGTGTCCCTTTGAAGAAGTGGATAGGTTTCCCTTGGATGTAGAGGCTATCCTTGAGCAACACTTGTAGATAATCATATTGGTTTTGGAACCGCAATAGAAGGTGTCGAGAGTCCAAGGAGCTGATAACAAAGTCTTGGTTAAACTTAAACCTCTGTGCAAGGTGGTAGCAGATGACATCGAAGGCAGGCTGGCCCCGGGTAGTGCGGGCGATGATGGCAAACTGAAGGGCTATGCAAGACTGTTGAACCTCATCGTTGGAGAAGAAAGCGGATGGTTCTCCAGAATCAGAGAAGGCTGGGGCATGCACATCCATGTTGAGCTTTGGCAGAGCAACCGATTGGCTGACCACTTGAGTGAAGGAAGGGGCCGATGTGGAGGTGGAACCTCCAGCGATGGAACCACCTAGTACACGAGCCCAGGGTGAAGGTGTAGGCGCCGCAGAGGCGGGTGGAGGTCTTACTGGTGGGGCGGTAGATGACGCACCAGCCACTTTCTCGCCAAGCAAACCTTGTGCAGCACGAGGGCTAGCGGGGTCAGACGGTGGAGCGTTGCACAGCTTTGTGCAAGCTGGGTCCACAGTCGCACCTTCGATGTCACCAAGGAGCAAGGGACGGACAAGGGGGCCAGGTGCAGACACCGAACAAGGGGGTTCCTCACTAGCAGTGATGGCGGGTTCCACCCCTGCGTAGGCAGCAGAGGAAGGGACCAACCCTACAGTAACAGGGGAGCCAGTAGCGTGTTCCAAGGGAGGGACCACGTCACTAGCTGGTGGCTCGGAGACAGTGGAGCAGGGCCCCTCCGCAGCCAGAGGGATGGAGGAAGGGAGGCCCGCACCAGGAAGTGGAGGAAACACCGCTTCTGTCACCAAGAAGCCAGCCGAGGATGTTGACGGGCCAGATAAGGCAGAGATCGTACCAACGTGGCAAGCAGCTGGGCCATCTGGGCTGTTGATGGTGACCGAGGTTGGTGGAGCACGGGCTAAAGAGACCTGCGAGGGAGCAGGATGGGTAGGTCCTGGCCGACGGGGAGGGGCTTTTCCTCTCCCACCACTGGCCATGGCTGGAGACCACGAGTAGGAAAGCTCCTCAAACCTAGAACGGGAGGAGGGAAACGGGAACCAGTTGAGAGAAAGTCAAAATGGGATATGGTGGTGAAATTTAGGGGTGCTCAAATGTTCATCACCGGCTTCTTCCATCTCTCGATTTCATCATTTCAAGCCACCTTTCTTATACCTCCGAGGTTGGTTGAAAGATTTAGCGGAAGATCTAACTTGTTAATCATTCTCTTAGTCATTTTGTGCTTAGATTGATATTCTCAGAACTGGGCATTGTATTTTCCTATTCTATCTTCGTTTAGACGATTTCGGAGCTTGCTCCGAGTGTGTGTGGGGTGTCTCATCATCGTGCGAGAACCCACGTGTGTGGGCTATCGTGCCCGTGTGCGGTGGTTGCTATCGTCATGCAGCGTGATTTTAGTGAAATCCTCTCGAGGTGAGAGGGGTGGATGTAGGACGGCACTTGGTGTGTCCGAACCACCTAAAAATCACTGCGTCGTGGTTTGCTGTTGTGTGATTGCATTATTTTCTATTCGTTCATTTTTCAAGTGTGTCAGTGAGACGAGTGCTTCATGAATTGTCTGTTCAATCATCGTTATCCGGGTGATATCATCAGGCGTTGAGAGTTGTGAGTGCTTGTATGCTATTCATTTGTGCATTTTAATCACGCTTGTTCTTGTGGTTGTTTATCATCCCTGTGTTTTAATTCAACTTAGTTTATAGTGCCAAAGAAAGGGTGGGCAATCAATTCACCCCCCTCTCGATTGCCTCCTAACCGGGCCAACAGTGTACCTATGTCTATTATGTCTGACCGAGACCCGCATTTCACCTCTCATTTCTGGAAGGGTCTATAACACTCTTTGGGGATAAAATAACCTATCAAACCAACATAATGACTCAAGACTTAGGTAAATAACTACCTATCCTAGGTACTGGACTCAAATAAAAGAAAAATTACATGGTAAGAAAATAAAAAATACATCATATGACTCGAAATAAAGTGACGAAGAAGATGAAGCATAGCTAGCGAGCAACAGGACCCTCGCAAAATGTAGAGTGGTCGGGGATGTCCCCATCAACCCTAGTACTCTCATAGCCGGTCCCAGGCGAAGCATTACAATTATATCTCTCAGCGACTCCATCCATCGTAAGTTCGATCCTAGTCCGAAACGACGGGGGAGTTGAGAGGCCGGTCTACTACACCAGGAAGGTGCTCAACGAGGCCAAAATGAGATACCTTGTAACTGGGAAACTCGTGCTAGCATTGGTTACCTCAGCCAAGCGCCTCCGACCTTACTTCTAAGGTCACTCTATCGTCGTGTTGACCAGTGAACCCTTGAAGAAGATCCTCTCTCATCCCGAAGCCTCAAGTTACCTCGTCAATTGGGCCATCATGCTCGGGGCCTAGGACATTTCTTATCACCCCCGTGCAACCATCAAGGGATAGGGCCTCGCGGACTTCATCGCAGAGAGCACCGTCCTGATCGAGGAAGAGTCATCATCCGCACGAGGCCCCATTTGGGACTTGTTCGTAGACAGATCATCCAACTTGGCTGGAAGCGGTGCTGGTGTCCTCAGATCACTCGAAGGAGCAGAGCTGCAATACGCCTTGAAGTTTAACTTCCAGGCATCAAATAATGCATCCGAGTATGAAGCCTTCATTTTGGGGGCTAGGATGGCATGGCGACTAGGGGCCGAGCGAGTCTGAATTCACATGGACTCTTCGCTGGTCGCTAGCCAGGTCAACAGTGACTACGAAGATTGGGAAGCACTGATGATTAAGTACCTTCAAATGGTCCGAGCATTAGCCCAACTATTCGAGAGTTTCGAGGTAGTCCGAATAGCTCGGGAGGAAAACTCCCGAGCGAACACCCTCTCTCGCCTGGCCTCCTCCCTCGGCCTGGAAGGCACTCGTTCTGTCTTCCTCGAAGAGCTAGAAAAACCAAGCATCGAAGCTGAGCTCATGATTGTTGACCGAGCTACCCCGAGCAACTGGCGGACCCGTTACTTGTCATGGCTTGGAGACTCCCAAGAGGCCTCCGACCCTCGGGAAGCTCAAAGATTGAAATACCAAGCCCGACGCTTCGTCATCTTAGATGATGCCTTGTACTAGAGGTCTTTCTCCAGTCCCCTCCTTAAGTGCCTTAGCCCTGATGAAGTCGGCCAAGCAATTCAAGAAGTTCGCGAAGGCATCTACGGCGCACACCACGGAGGAAGATCACTTGCCAGGATCTTACTTCGGCGAGGCTACTGGTGGCCTACCCTTCA
Source organism: Amorphophallus titanum (assembly GCA_024336825.1). Classification (NCBI taxonomy): domain Eukaryota; kingdom Viridiplantae; phylum Streptophyta; class Magnoliopsida; order Alismatales; family Araceae; genus Amorphophallus; species Amorphophallus titanum. Next base: position 84,871,862 of record JANBPO010009603.1, on the reverse strand, counting down.
GTGCGACTGTTCGACCTATGTATAAAAGTGCGACCGATGTCAACACCTCGACCATCTGGCACACTACCCTGGCTCGGAGCCCGTTACTCTTATCGAGCCATATCCCTTCGCTCGGTGGGGAATCGACAATCTGGGGTCATTCCCTATGGCTCGGGCCCAGAAGAAGTTGGTCATCATCACCATCGACTACTTTACAAAGTGGATTGAAGCTAAAGCCACTGTCAGGATCACCGAATCGGTCACTTGGAGTTTCGTGTGGAAGTCAATCATTTGTCGTTTTGGTATCCCCCGAGTTATTGTGAGTGATAATGGTCGGTAATTTGATTCTCACTACTTTAGAGACAGATGTGCCGAACTAAATATTCGTAACCACTTCACTTTGGTGGCCCACCCTCAGCCCAATGGGCTGGTTGAAAATGCCAACACGGCTATACTAAAAGGCATAAAAACCAGACTCGGCAAGGCCAAGGGTAGCTAGCTGGAGGAGTTACCGAGCGTACTTTGGTCACACCGAACTACTCCAAGAGCAGCCACTGGTGAAAGCCCCTTTCAACTAGTGTATGACACTAAAGATATAATTCCGCTGGAGATCAGCAACCCCTCTCTCCGAATCACCAACTTCTCGCCTGAGGTGAACGAGTAAAAATTACTGGAGAACCTTGATTTGGCAAGCGAGTTCCGAGAGATTGCAAGCATCTGAGCCGCGGAATACTAGCGGCGCCTCACCCAGTACTACAATGCTAGAGTCTAAGATAGACACTTCCAGCAAGGAGACTTTGTCCTAAGAAAAGCCGAAGCCTCTCGACCACAGGAGGCGGTGGGCAAGCTGGCCCCTAATTGGGAAGGCCCCTACGGAGTGGTGGAGACGCTCGGAAAAGGAGAATACCGACTGGCCACCATGGAAGGAACACCCATCCCTCATACATGGAACGCGACAACATTGTGCAAATTTTATTTTTGAGCCTCTCTTAAATACGCACATAGAAGCATTACAGAGTAAAAATAATTCCTCTTCTTCTTATTAATACTTCTTTGCCTTCCTTTACAACCTGCAAAGGGAACCCTGTAAGCTACTCCCTGTAACTTACAAACCATAGGAACGATCCTCCCTTCCTCCAAGTGCGATGGAGGGAAAACTGGAGAACCTCTCCCTTCCTCTGAAAGACCTCAGAGGGTAACAAGACAGTATGACTGAAATGAACAAAAAAAAATTCAAAGATGAAAAACCAAAATAGACGATCGATCTCTCAGACTCGAGAGAAATGTAGCTTACGTAGAAGCAGAATTACAGTAACAGATGAAGATCTTCAATCACGCTCTCGGCTCCCTTTTTGGACTCTTCTCTCTTTCTCAAATGCAGAATTTCAGTAGAGACGGAGGACTTGAATCTTCTTTCTCTCTCTCTTTTTCAATCAGCTCAATTCTTCTTCACTTCAGTCCCTATCTTCCTTCATATGAGCAGCATCCTTTTATATGAGCTCACTGAGGAATGGGAGTGTGGAGATCACACTTCTCGCCCAGGGAATCGTCCAGAAGTTGTTCACCCTTTTTGCCACGTGTTAGAGTCTTCGCATCTCGGATCACGTGCCCTTCCTCTACCTCCATGATCGATGCTCCAACAATTTAGGAAGTCCCTGTTATTTGATCGAACACCTAGTCAGCATCGAAACTGTCTACTTATGACTAGTATGTATGAGGTTCAAATGCAGAAAAAGACAACATGCACAGACCTGAGAAGCAACTGAGTAGTCATGCAAGGGTTCATGGTACTTCAAGATGAGAGATGCACAGACATCATTCAATGAAGTGTGTGTCCCAAGGCAGGAAACCTACACGGACTTTATGTGACTGAAACATGCAGGGACTTACATCCTGCACGGACTTAACTTGAAAGCGTGCTACATGCACGAACTTTGTGTAACTAAAACATGCACGGGCTTACAACCTGCACGGACTTAACTTGAAGACGTGCAACACGCACGGACTTTGTGTAACTAAAACATGCACGGGCTTACAACCTGCATGGACTTAACCTTGAAGATGTGCAACACGCACGGACTTTGTGTAAGAGATGTAGGACGTGTGCAAGGACTTTGTTTCAACTAGAGTAAGAAATGTGCATAGACTTTGTATGAGCAAAGTGCACAGACTTCTACATGCATGGACTTTAAATGAAATGAAGCAAACAAAGTGCACAGACTTTCTGTGCATGGACTTTAAATGCAACGAAGCAAACGAAGTGCACGGACTTTGTTATTCAGAGCAAAGCATGCACAGACTTAATATGAGACAAAGTGCACAGACTTTGTTTTGAACAAAAAGTGCACGGACTTTACTTAAAAGAGACGTGCACGGACTTGGATAGCACAATGTGCTTGGACTTTGAAGGAACATTGTGCACGGACTTGGGAGGAACATTGTGCACGGACTTAATATGCACGGACTTGTTGAAAGAAGCACGTGCACGGACTATGTATGCTCAAATGAAAATATGCTCGGACTTCATTATAAGAAACGTGCACGGACTTGTTAAAGGAACACATGCACGGACTTTATTGGAAAAGTGTGCATGGACTTGGTATGAACAGAAATGTGCACAGAATTTGTTTGTAACAAGATGAAGTATGCACAGACTCCTAAATGCAACTCAACTGCTATGCATCGTGCAGACTTTTTCTAAGTCCAAAACTTGCACGGACTTGAGAAAATTACTAACAACATGCATGGACTCATGATGTGCAAAAACTTGTGTTTGCACGGACTCTGTTATTGCTGTGGGCAAAGATATGCAGGCACAAGCTAAAAGCATGCATGGACTCATAATGTGCAAGTACTTGACACACGAGCAAACAAGAACATGCATGGACTCCAATCTTGAACTTCATGAGAAAATATGCACAGATGTAAGCGAATTATATCAGAAGTAAAGTAATGAGAAGCACTGTAAATAAAAGGATGTTAGATACCCAATCAAAACATGTGTTCGACAAGTAGTGTGTGACATCATCAAAACTATAGGAATACAATAGTCTCCCCCTTTTTGATGATGGCAACACTATGTCAAATAATTACAATGCCAATAAATGATCTAACATGCTGCTCATTCCCCAAAAGGAATATGTTCGTTAGAGACTCTCCCCCTCAGACAAACTCCCCCTAAAACTTAGATAACTTCTCCCCTAAACTTCTCGACAAGACATCCTTTCACATCCTGTCCCCCTTTGACATCATCAAAAGAAGAGAAAAAATAGAAACAGTGCAGTCACAGAGTAAAATAGCTCATGAACATAGCTTAAACTGTTAAGTAGGATAATCAAAGGTAATAAAATAGGGTCTGCAATACCAGGGAGCAGTAGGGGCCGAGGAGATGAGTGAAGTTTATCGACATACATAAAAGAAGAAGAAGATCAATAAAGGCACAAGTATGTCAAGAGAAAAATTGTTCAAAATACAAGACACAAGGTATCCCTACGCCTGAGATAAAGGGTGTGAGAGTTCCACCTCCGCCAGGCCTTTCCCCTAAAAATACAATCGGTGAAGGGGTCCCCTCGTTCATCAAATTTTTGCTCACGAAGAAGAACAAACAACCATGTCAGCAGGCTGGGTCAAGGGCCAAGAGCATTCCCACCTGGGCCTTGGGTGTGCCGCCTCCGGTAGATAAGGGCGATGACACTGCCCCTATTGCCAAACCCGTACAGATAAAAGATACAGATGATTAGATATGTTAGGGCTAGCCGATGCCCGAAGAAGAAGATAAGCAACCTTTTGAGCCAACCTCTCTGACACCAAAACATGGGAAGCACAGCAAAGCTGAAGAAGCCAGGCTAGCCAATGTCAGAGCCGACAATAGGATAATGAAGCAACTGAAGAGAGTCCTAGTAAGATTTAGCATTTGGGAGATACTCTCCTTAATTAGATGAAGAAACTAGGCACGATGCCATCACAGCCTTACAAACCCTGACGCACTTTGAAAGTTATTTTGCCAAGATGTGTTCGGGATCTGTCGTCACCTTTGGCGAAGAAGATATACTCTTGTCTTCTGCCAGCCATAATAGGCCCTTATATATGAAGGGGCAGTTAAATGGCCAGCCTATAAATAGAATTTTAATTGACCCAAGGGCAATAGTGAATATACTCCCCTACTGGGTCTACCAGAAGCACTACTTCAATGTACACCTGGTCGAGGTCATGGATATGAGGATCATTGGGTTCAACTAGAAATTTGAACTCCCTATAGGCATGATGGAGTTCGAGCTTTCGCTAGGAGACTTCACCACCAAGGTGTAGTTCCACGTCATCAACTCTGATACCTCATACAAAGCATTGCTCAGCCGACCGTGGTTGAATCAAAACCAGGTGGTAGCTTCTACCATGCACCAGTACATCAAATACCCCCAAGATAGAAAAGAAGAAAGAATATTTGATGACTTACACCCCTTTGATGTGTTTGAATGCCATCTGCTGGATGCATCACTCTACATGGAGAAGCTGAAGTAGACTCCCCAGCCTACTCAAAGCAAAGGGAAGGGGATAGTAGAAGCCAGTGACTGGTTCCCTCTGCCCTCGCCGACTATGTGGCTCAGCAGGAGGTGTTGCACATTTTTGAAATTGAAGGAGTGTTCTGAGCAATCCCATTTGATATTCATCCCGAGCCGGACATGCCAAAGCTTGAGGATTTACTGGGATACATGAAAGTCCCTCCAGGGATCACAAAACCCCTCACAGATATAGACTGTCAGATAGTCGAACTCCTGAAGACTCTAGAGGTCCCCGATCCTGAGGGTTAGTCCACAATATTCTATATGGCTAATGAATAGCCTGTGAAAGGGGATGATGATTGCAAATTCCCTGATAAAATTCACGATCTAGTCATCCCAATCATGGGGCTTCCTGATATATCCAGCAAAGCAGTGAAAATGGGCAGTAAGCAGCAAGTTCTCTTCTTCCAAGCCACAAGCCGATATCAAATGTTGAAAAAGTTGTGGTATCCACCCAACTTGGATAGAGAACTACTGCAGATTACCCAGCACCCTAGCTTGGGTTTCTCGATAGAAGAATTTTATAAAGCAGATATGATATCTATCTCTGCTCCTACTGGCAAAGGTCCTCCGGGAGATCCTGAGGTCTCTAAAGCTGTGGGCCAGGAGCAACACATGCCTCCGGATGGCAAAACAGAAGATGAAGAGATACACCTCTGGAGTACGTCTCTATGTAGGGATGTGGAGCTGGGCACGTCAACTTTTGAAGGACTGATCCCGGCGAGCCATGTCAATGGGGTGCTGCTGCCCCTACCTACTATCAGAACGAAAGGTGATGGTCTATGCCGTGTCCTAAATTCCCCTAAAAATTACCTTGCTGTGCTTGCATTGCTTCATTAGCTGTAGCAGGAAATCAAAAGGTTGGAGAGGCAACTGACCAAGATGAGTATGCACCAGTCTGATCCAACCCCAGCCCCCCTCTCTCAGGGAATCCGGCCTACAAATCTGAAGTGTCCCCCTATGACCAGGATAGAACTGCATAGGCACAGGTTGAGAGATAATGAATCTGCCTCAGATTACATTGAGAGGTGGAAAAACCTCTGTGAAATGTGTGAGCCTCCACTGAGTCACGAGGCCGCTATCCAGATTTGCAAACAAAACTTAAAGAAAGAAATTTCTTCGAGAGTAATTGGCATCAAAATCCAGTCCCTTGATCACCTGAGCGCAATGGCAATAGATATTGAGGCCTGCCTGTCGAAGCACTACCCCACTACCACTACGGCAAGACAGAAGAGCAGATCTATAGGTGTTGATCTCACTACTTTTGAGTGATTAAGGAGGAAGGTGCAGGGGGTAGCCGTCCCTTCAACCAACAAGCATGCGGGACGAAGTCCCTCATTGCGAGAGAATATGAAGAAGCCCTACACTTTTCCAAAAGACAATACTCGGGTGATTTTTGAATGGGCTTCTCACTATGACAACATTGCTCTGCCAGAGCCCAAGAGGCCATATGATGTCAGAAGAAGTGATGCCCTCGATTTTGTCCCTATCATCAAGTGTCGGGGCACTCGATCGAGGATTGTTACGTATTCAAAGATATCGCTCAAAGCCTGATTAAGAAGGGTGAATTACAGATGGGGGAATATGAAGTAGATCCACCATGTCTGCATCAGATAGGCATTTACAAAAGGGGAGTCCTTATGGTCTCCCTCTCACCGGTGGTCACGAGTTCAACCGATGAAAGATGCTGTGAAGCAGATGTGGCCTCCCTCTCCACCCTTGTAGGTGAGGGCTCCATGGAGGTGATCTACGATAATTATCAAGAAGATCATGAATGAATTCTATAGCTCCCAGGGTTGGGAGATACCCCAAAACCCCAAATAATGATACATGAAGGGCTGAAAGCCGATGTCCTATGCAAATGTTGAGAATCTATTATCACGAAGGCCACCACAACCTCTGATAATGCTCTGTAAGGACATGAGGCAAGGGAGCCCCTTGCTACCCCTAGGGGTGATTCACCCGCGGGCCAATATTCAAGCTGCCCAGAAGTTGTATTGCCAGCATCGACGCTGATTCAAGAGCCAGGGAAAGGAGCTAGCGAAGCCCCACCGCTGAGTGAGATAAGATGAGAAGATATTTATAATGTCCTCGAAGCTGAAGAAGATGATGAAAGTTTCATTAATTTACAGCCAACTCTCTTGAAAATAGAAGATGGCAGCCAGGCCACTGTTGATGAGTTGGTCGAAGTAAATCTTGGCATAGAAGATGAACCTAGGCCAACCTTCCTCAGTGCCTTCCTTCTCCCAGAAGAAAGAGAGTGATACATAAAGCTACTCCAAGAGTTCTGAGATTGTTTCGCTTAGAATGATAAGGAGATGTCAGGCCTCAACCCTACAATTGCTCAACATATACTGGCTATAGACCCCAAAGCCTAACTAGTCAAGTAGTCACCTCGGCTAATGAGGCCAGAACTGATAAGTCATGTTTGCAAAGAGGTCAACAAGCTTATAGACGTCAGCTTCATAGCGGAAAATCAATACACCACACGGCTGGCCCATATTGTGCCCGTCAAGAAGAAGAATAGCCTGATCAGAATATGTGTGGATTTTTGAGACCTGAACAACGCATGTCCGAAAGATGATTTCCCAGTGCCTATCACTGAAGTCATGATTGACGCCACTAATGGCCACGAGGCACTGTCATTCATGGACAGGTCGTCTGGATACAACCAGATATGGATAGCTGAACATGAAAGAATTCATACAGCTTTTCAATCACCAAAAGGGATATTCCACTATAAAAGAATGCCTTTCAGCCTCAAAAATACTGATGCCACTTACCAAAGGGCGATGACAAAGATATTCAATGAGCTAGTCTATGATATAGTTGCGTTCTACATCAATGACTTGGTCGTCAAGACCAAAAAAAGAGAAGATCACCTGAGCGATCTTAGGATTATATTTGAAAGACCTCAGCAATATGAGCTAAAGATGAACCTGATGAAAAATGCCTTCGACATTTCCAGTGGAAAATTCTTGGACTTCGTTGTCTGTGTTGCATACTTTCAGGAAATTATTGGGGAATTGAAATAGACCCCTCCAAGAGAAAAGCCATTTAGGAGCTACCTCCTCTGAAGGATTTAACAGAACTGTGGTCATTACAAGGCTGATTAGCCTATATCCGCAGATTCATCTTGAATATGTCTGGGCGATGTCAGCCATTTCACAAGCTGATGATGAAAGATGTGCCATTCTATTGGAACCAATAATGCCAAAGGACTTTTGACCAGCTGAAGGAATATTTGAAGACCTCGCCAGTACTGGGGGTACCTGTTAAAGGGTGGCCATTGATTCTCTACATAGACGCCACTGAATATCACTAGGGGCAATGCTAGCCCAGAATAACGACAAGGGGAAGGAGCAGGCCCTTTACTATCTCAGTCAAAGATTGGTGGGGGCGGAAGGAAAATATATCCCGATCAAGAAAGTCTGCCTCACATTGGTCTTTACGGTCAAGAAGATGAGGCACTACATGCTATCACATGAAATACAGCTAATATAAAGCCCTGATCCTGTTAAATACATACTTTCCCAGCTAGCATTGTAAGGACGACTAAGTAAATGGGCCATCATCCTTATGGAATTTGATATCACAATCACAAAAGGCCATTAAGGGCCAGGCCATTAAGGCCAGGCCATCATAGATTTCTTTGTAGCACACTCATTGCCTGAAAATTTATGGCAACTATACTTCAACGGAGCTTCTAGAATAGAAACATCCCAATTAGGGTGTACGAGGATAAGAGCTAGAGCAGGCATTATCCTCAAGTCCCCAGAGGGAGAAGTGCTGCATACATCATGGTCGATCAACGAGTTTTACACAAATAATGAAGTAGAATATGAAGCCTTGACCATTGGTCTTCAGATTACTCTCCATATGGAGATTCAAATGCTGCAAGTGTTTGTGATTAAATGCTACTTGTCAAACAGATATAGGGGGAGTTTGATGTCCGAAAGCCCAAGTTACTCCCTCATTGCACCAAGGTGAAACAACTCATGGGTGTTGATCGAAAAAAAGGGCTTTTCCTCTTTTAAAAGTACTGGCAATGAAATTAGACCACCTTTTGCTCCTCACGACTAGGAAAGCATGAAAGAAGCCTATTCGGTCTCTTCTTGAGCCTGAGCTCGTTCAGTGGGCCCTGGCAATCCGGCCCAGTGTATTGGTTTACAGAAAGCCAAAGGAAAGACGACAAGTCTAATGGTACAGTCGACAGAAAAGAAAAGACGTATCAAAAAGTCAGGGGAAGCCCGATGAAGGTACCAGCTGGCCAGCACAAACTCGCACACCAAGAACCACGGAAGTAGAACGAACAACGACCCACCTGAAAAGTAGGGGTGAGCCTCATGTCACTGGCTCAGTAGGGGTCACGCAGATCCCCACTGAAAAATAACGCAGTAACACGGAACAACAACTAAAATAGCAGTAGTAGTAAAGTAGGAAAAACTAAACTACAAGGCTGTAACAGAAAATCAGACAGTAGGAGTAGAATAGCTAGTAGAAAATGGAAAAGGAGCCGTGCTGAACAACCACGGCCACCGAACTAACCTCGGCTCCCTAAGCCACTACAAACAGTGATAGGAAGGCGAACCCTGATCTCACAAAGTTAGGAGTTGCTGATCTTTCGACACAGCATAAGGCCTAACGCTAAGGCCTACAAAGATAGGCAAAAAGCCTAGAAAAGACCTAGATAGACAAGATAAACCCTAAAGCACACATGACTCAATTATCGTGCATGCTCCCCTAGACACAACCACAGACACACAACTAGAACGTCGTGCACAAAACACAACACTGACCTCAAGCAAGACCACAGGAGGGCTAACTCAGGAAGGTCACGACACTCGAGGAATGCGAGAGTCACGTGTCACATGATAGAAGCACCTCATCACTAGAAGAGTAGCCAGCTACGTCCACTGACGTCTTACACTGCGCCACAAGTACCTCCCTACGGACGTCGGGGATGGTAGAGACTGAGGTATGCACTGAACCAGAATAGGAACTATAGTACTGAGTGACTAGTCAGTGTCACGCCCGTCAGCATTCGTCCAAACGCCCCTGATCACGTGTGCACACACCGGCTCTTGCCTAAAGCCAGGCCTCTAGCTAGTTTTCCCCCCCCAGCAGGGCGCTACCGTAAGGAAGGCCCCTCGAAAACTAGCCTAAAAACTATATCTCAGGAATTGTCACACCACCACTCCCAGGTGGGTCGACCATGGGAACGGGTCGTCAGGCTATGACTAGTGGAGGCTCACTAGACACAGAGACTCTAAAACACAAGTGTTGGAGTACAGACAGGCAAGGAAGCACTGTCACACATACTACGAAGCACCAAAGCAGTACGACAACTGCCAACAGACTTAAGGCAGGACAACTAGACCTCTTCACGCCACGATCCTTGAGTCTTACGACTCAGAGGCAAGATCGCCATGCAACGGCGGAATAAGCCACCAATCGGTCTAATCCTAAGCCAGAGGAAACGACACATCCTCATAAAATGACTCACGGAGACTTGAGGGATCAACAAGACCATCAGCACACCTGGACACGTAGACCGAGGTAAGATAGTACCTACAGGTGTCTAGAACCACTGTCTCGATCTATCTAGCATAGTCGTGACACACAAAATGTCACGTGTCAACCACTGGGTCACACCGGGTTAACCAAAACTTGACAACAAGTAAGAGAACACGACACCATGCACAAGCACTCTTGGCTACCTTATAACATGGTCGCAGCTCTCATAAGACGTCAGGAGACATCCACGGGTTAGCGGGCAAACCACACGGTCAAGCAAAGACAATCAGAAACCAAAGCACTGGTAAACAACACTGGTAGTCGTAGAATGGGCCACTCGGAAACTGTAGCAGTCAAGGAGTAGGCCGTTAAACTCAGTCAACCCTCAAACCGACCTATTCAAACAAACCACCAAGGTAGTCTAAGATAGACCCACGACAAGGACTCAGCGATTCAAGAGTGAACTGCCAGACTAACCACCCTAAGACATGGACCTAAGACGGACGGACTGTAGCAGCCCAAGAAGGGATGCTACGATGACAAGAAGTAAGAAACTTAAGCCGCCAAGGCTAACCGACTTAACAATGGACACAACTCCACTACGCGGTCTGGAACGGGCCGCTCAGTGGGCTAGACGGTCTAAGGGAGACCGCCCGATAGAGGTACACGGTCAGACGTGAAACCGTTCAAAGAAACGGCACGGCCAGACACGGGCCATTCGAAAGCATAGCACGGCTAGCCATTGGCCGTGCAAAGCAACGGTGGAAACGGAACGGCCAACGGATTCCACACGGCCACCCATGTGCCGTTCAAGGTGATGAGGGGAATGGCACGGCCAACCATTGCCCACTCAGTAGATGCTATAGGGCTAGACAAGGGCCGTGTAATGAATGAAGTGGTCTGTCGTGCGACCACTCAGACTTGAACCGACATAGATTGAACGGTCACACAATGGACCACGCAATCACCTAAACGGTTTCTAGAATGACCGTTCAGGTGTCACGGTGGGAGAATAATGTGGGCATTCCTCGCCTCTCCACAATTTTTTCAAGGCTTGGATTACTCATCGGCTTGTGCCATTGTATTCGTCCACATGGGCATCCCTCACACAGCGTCTAGCCCAAACACCCATCTTTAGGAGTTTTGTGTGTGTGTTTGCTAGGCTCATGCCGAGGGCATGCCGCATGGGCATCCCTCATACGACGTCGAGCCCAAACACCCACCTCTGAAAAGGTCGCCCCCAGTGGTGATGAACGTATGTTGTCTAGATAATCGTACGTGACCTCAGATCTTGCTTGGTGAAAGTACTCCACCTAGGTCCTGCCTCGATAGTCGTGTATGACTCTGATGTCGCTTGGTGAAAGCACTCTACTCGAGCCTTGTCTCGATAATCATGCGCCCCCAGACGTTGCTCGATAGGGGTGGCCCTCTCAACCCTGCCTCGACCTTCATGCATGACCCAGATGCTACTTCATGAGAGTGCCCTGCCCAGTCCATGCCTCAACGAGCGGGCACTATCCAACGCTGCTCGATCGAGGCACCCTGCCAGATCTCTGTCTTGACATTCATGCATGACACTGACATTGTTTGATGAGAGCACCCTGTCCAATCCCTGTCCCAAGGGTTGAACACCATTAGACACGGCTCAATCGAGGCACCCGGCCTGGTTCCCTGCCTCGATGATCATGTGTCACTTCGGTGTCACCTCGATAAGCGTGCCCTCAGTGATGTTACCCAGACAATAGGCATACTTCACAAGTCCCGACGCAAGATGAAGCGCCAGGCCCCTGCCTCTATCAATGGGCCCTGAGCACGTGGATCAAGGTCTAGTGCCGCCCATCAACTACAGTCACAACGGTGCCCCCGGCACCCGACTGTCATCAACTACGGTCACAACGGAGCCCCCGACACCCGACTGTCAAGCATTCCAGCCACAACGATGCCCCCAGCACCCGACTGCCAGCCACTCCAGTCACAATGGTGCCCCTAGCACCCGATTGTCATCAACTATAGTCATAACGATGCCCCCCTGGCACTCGACTGCCAGCCACTTCAATCACAACGATGCCCCCGGCACCCAACTGTCAAGCACTTCAGTCACAACGGTGCCCCTGGCACCCGACTGCCAGCCACTACAACCACAACGGTGCCCCCGGCACCCGATCGCTCAACAACTCAGTCACAACGGTGCCCCCAGCACCCAACTGCCAGCCACTTCAGCCACAACGGTGCCCCCGGCACCCGACTGCCAGCCACTTCAGTCACAACGGTGCCCCTGGCACCGAACTGCCAGCCACTTTAGCCACAACGGTGCCCCCGGCACCAGACTGGCAGCCACTTCAGTCACGACGGTGCCCTGGGCACCCGACTGTCAAGCACTCCAGCCACAACGGTGCCCCCGACACCCGACTGTCATCAACTACAGTCACAATGGTGCCCCTGGCACCTGACTATCAATCATTCCAGTCACAACGGTGCCCCCGGCACCCAACTATCAAACCACTCAGTCACAATGGTGCCTTCCGTATGCCAAGTCGACCTATCTCGGCCTTCCGTAAAAGGCGAGTGTACACCCCCGTTGCGAGAAAAAGAACCATAAAGGGAAATTCCCCATGGTCGCAAACAAGGCTAGCACGCCCAGTGGGACGTCTCCTACCTTTCTTCTTTCTGCCAAAGAAGAGTCACACCCGCCAAGTGTGCACTGCAATGCCCTCTCCTTTTCTTATCAGAGAGGAAGAGGAGGGCCCCATGTCCAAGATGCACCATGCAATCAATCGTCATCAAGTGACAAATCGGCACCAACAACAGCAACGACAAACCGGTGGCGGTAGTGACCTACGGTTCGATAGTCATCGCCATCCACACCGAGCATGTACGGTTGGCAATGCCAATCATGTTTGGCAACGCTGCCTCGGCCTTCGGCTCGCCCTGATCCTTGGGCGCCATTGCCATAGCTGACAAGCAGCCCAATCCAGTGACTGCCCATGTCGGCAGCTGGCCCCTCTGCTTCTCCGATAATAGAAACTCCTGCAGTCGTTGACCCCAAGGTTCCCGGCTCCTCAACATCTCACTCGGGCTCTCAGCTCCCAGTCCCAGCCAAGCCTGCCCCAGCACGAGTCTCCTACCCCGGGGGCAAGGCATCCCGGCATGCTATTCGGGCCTCTCGACCCGAATCTCGGATGAGCAAACACTCAATACGGGCTTTCAACCCTGAGTTCGAGGCTCCCTAACACTTGGCTCGGGCACACAACCCCGAGTCTCATCAAGGTCAGTCCCTGAAGCAGACTCTCCGCATTGGGCCCCTGGCTTCCCAGCACTACGATGTGGTCTTTACCCCTACAATCCAGTAACGCCAACTCCCAGCACAGGTTTTCCTCTTCGGGATATGGCCACTTTAACACCCAGGATGGGCTCCCAGCCCTGGGCCTAAGCTCCAGCAACACCCAAAATGGGCTCCCCACCCTGGGTCTCAGCTCCAGCAGTACCCAAGATGGGCTCCCAGCCCTGGGTCTCAGCTACACGTGCCCCTGACCGTACGTCCCGAGATTCCGCATCGGGGCGTGACAGCTATGGTGCCCCCGGCACCCGACTTTCAGTCACTTCAGTCTCAACAGTGCCTCGGCACTCGACTGCCAACCACTGCAGTCTCAATGGTTCCCCTAACACCTGACTGCCAACCACTTTAGTCACAATGCTGCCCTCAGCACCTGACTGTCAACCACTTCAGTCACAATGGTGCCCCCGGCACCCGATTGCTAGCCACTTCAGCCATATCGGGGCCCCCGACACCCGACCACTCAACAACCTCCGTCACAACGGTGCCCCCGGCACCCAACTTCCAGCCACATCAGGGCCCGTTGCACCCGATTGTCAACCACTCCAGTCACAACGGTGCCCCCGGCACCTGACTGCCAACTACACCAATCACATCGGGATCCACAATGCCCGATCGCTCAACAACTCCAGTCCCATCGGGGCCTACAGCACCCGATAATCTTGAGCTCAATAGCTTTTGGTCACTCCACTCATGGTGATGCTTATGCCGTTCGACTACTGAAGTCTCAACAACGCCTGACCGCTCTAGCGACAAGTGGTGCCTACGTCATTCGGTCACCTTGGCCATGGTGAAGCCCAACTACCGCAGCACAATGGTGCCTACGGCACCCTACTACTCCCACCTCGACATTGTCTCATGATAGGAAGACATTGTGGCACCCCTCGGGTGGCACCTAGTTGAGTCATAGGTCCTCTTACGGACTCTACGTGTGAATACAGAATTACCCACACAATAACGCAATGACTCGGGGACCATCACAAATGACGGAATTGTCCCGCAGCTTGCAAGCACTTGTAATAGGGCTCTCACGCCCCCATAGAAATGCCCTTCACGGCATCTAAGTCATCTAATCTAGTTAGGGAGTGGATCCCCCTCCTCGCTCGGACCAGTCTCCTTGCCCCCAGCTATCTTTGCTGTGTTGCTGTTACCCTATCGCTGTTGCATGGACTAAGCCCTCCCGACGTCGCAGTGTCCAGGGTCCCTGAATCTCTCTTTGGCAGTAGAAACAAAGGTGTTCGGGCTCCACCCGATGTAAAATAAACACCGACTGCTTGCGGTCAGTGGGGAAAGACTTCCAGTACATGACTCCCCATAGTCGCTTGCACACTCGTACCTACGGAACCTCCTTCTCTCCACGTGTCACCCATCTCCCGAGCACACATGTCGTGTCTTGGCGACGCATCCCCAGTTAAATATTTGGTTCCACAGGTGATCGTTGAGAAATCAACTGGCACACTCGCATTCCATCCAGCCATCCTGGTTCCAATTTTCCAGAATGATTAACCATACGCCACTCCCTCCAGTGCGTTCCTATCGTTCTTTCCACCTTCATTTCAATACCCCTGGAATTTTCGTGTGCTAAGTCGACCTATCTCGGCCTTCCGTAAAAGGCGAGTGTACACCCTCGTCGCAAGGAAAAGAACCATAAGGAAAAATTCCCCGCGGTCGTAAACAAGGATGGCGCACCCGGTGGGACATCTCCTACCTTTCTTCTTTCTGCTGAAGAAGAGTCACACCTGCCAAGTGTGCGCCACAATGCCCTCTCCTTTTCTTATCAGAGAGGAAGAGGAGGGCCCCCTGTCCAAGATGCAACATGCAACCAGTCGTCGTCAAGTGACCAACCGGCACTAACAACAGCAACAACAAATCGGAGGTGATAGTGACATACGGTCTGATCGTCATCGCCATCCATGCCGGGCACGTACGGTTGGCAATGCCAATCGTGTTCGGCAACACTGCCTTAGCCTTCGACTCGCCCTGATCCTCGGGTGCCATTGCCATAGCTGACAAGCAGCCCAGTCCGGTGACTGCCCATGCAGGCAGCTGGCCCCTCTGCTTCTCCGACAACAGAGACTCCTGCGGTCATTGACCCTGGGGTTCCTGGTTCCTCAGCATCTCACTCGGGCTCTCAGCTCTGAGTCCCAGCCAAGCCTGCCCCAGCACAGGTCTCCTACCCCGGGGGCAAGGTCGCCCGGCATGCTATTCGGGCCTCTCGACCAGAATCTCGGACAAGCCAACACTCAATACGGGCTTTCAACCCAGAGTTCGAGGCCCCCTGACACCTGGCTCTGGCACACAACCCCGGGTCTCGTCAAGGTCAGTCCCTGATGTAGACTCTCCGCATTGGGCCCCTGGCTTCCTAGCTCTACGGTGGGGTCTTTTACCCCTACGATCCAGCAATACCAACTCCCAACACAGGTTTTCTTCTTCGGGAAAGGCCTACCTCAACACCCAAGACGGGCTTGCCAGCCCTGGGTCTTAGCTCCAGCAACACCCAAGACGGGCTCCCGACCTTGGGTCTCAGCTCCAGCAACACCCAAGACGGGCTCCCGACCCTGGGTCTCAGCTCCAGCAGCACCCGAGATGGGCTACCAACCCTGGGTCTCGGCTACATAACTATCCAATCGTTCTATTGAATTGTATAGATGCACAGATTGAATGAAGGCCCCTCTTAAATCTTGTTTTGGTTTTTTATTTTTATTTTTCTTGCATCACCGATGCAGCAAATCCAAACCCAGCTTAGTGTAGCCCACTACGTTTGATCGTGCGGCCCAAAGCGCACCATCTCTCCGAACCCGGGCCGCCTTTGGGGAGCGCCTACATAAGAGCGCCTCGGACTGATCGACTCACCACAAGTCTGACCCCACTCACCTTTCCTCATCCATCCGGACTATGGAGAAAGCTGCGCGCGACACATCGAAGCCACGGCGATCGCCGGCGAGAGACGAAGGGCGTTCGTCTGCCAACCCGCGCGCCGCCTCCCCTTCGCTTCCCATGGACGGGCGGTGCCGGTGGCGGTGCGAGAGGCGCAAATTGCCCGGCAAGTCCTTATGCGAGGCCCATCACCACCGGTACCTTCAGAACTCGAAGGCGGGGAGGAGAACCAAGGTTTCGAGCGGCGCGCAATCGCTGGCAAAGGAAGACGCAGAAGACAAACGGCCTTTGTCCTCCACCACGCAGAAGTCGAAGGCGGGGAAGGCCAAGGTTTTGAGCGGCGCGCAATCGCTGGCAAAGGAAGACGCAGAAGACAAACGGCCTCTGTCCTCCACCACGCAGAAGTCGAAGGCGGGGAGGACCAAGGTTTTGAGCGGCGTGCAATCGCCGGCTAAGGAAGACGCAGACGACGAGCGGCCGTCGTTTTCCACCACGAAGAAATCGAAGGCGGGGGGGAGGACCGAGGTTTTGAGCGGCGCTCAATCGCCGGCGAAGGAAGACGCAGGAGACGGGCGGCCTTCCTCGTCTACCATCCGCGGCGCCTCCCCTTTGTTTCCCGACGACAGGTGCCAGAGGAACGACGGCAAGGACTGGCGATGCGGGATCCCCAAATTACCCGACAAGAGCTTGTGCGAGAACCATTACCGACAGTACGTGCAGAAGTCGAAGGGGAGGGGGGCGAAAATTTCGATCGGTCGTGACAAGGTGAAGGGCGAGGGTGGGCAGAGCAGTGGCCGCGCTGCTGCTAGGGTTAGGGATGCGGAGGGGAAGGTGGAGGGGGTTCAGGCGGGTTCCGGGGGCGTGCAGGAGAAGAGGGGGAAGAAGGGGGGAGCATTGGGGGAGGAGTTGGAGAGTGCTGCCAAGAGCGAACCTGGGAAGGGAATTCGGCTTGGGAAGAGGAAACGACGGAGGTTCGTGTTGGATGAGAGTTCTGACGAGGAGAGACTCGAATTGGTGAATAAAATTTCCTTCAGCTTCTGAAATGCTGCTTGTTAATTGTGGTGTCATCCCATCTCTTATCTCGATGGTAATTTGTGGTTGCTATGATCGGTAGGACAAGGTGGCGAGTTCGCCGGAGTTGGAAGACGAGGCTCTGGAGAAGATGAAGAAGCGAGGAAGGAAAAGAAAGGAGAAGGTTGTGATGCAGAAAAGGCCAAAGCTGGAAAACCCTGTTTATTCTTTTACTTATTGTGCATGGTTTTATCGGTTGCAGGATTTCAGGAAGAGGAAACGACGGAGGTTCGTGGTGGATGATACTTTTGACGAGGAGAGACTCGAATTGGTGAATAAAATTTCTTTCAGCTTCTGAAATGCTGCTTGTTAATTGTGGTGTCATTCCATCTCTTATCTCAATGGTAATTTGTGGTGATTATGATCGGTAGGACAAGATGGCGAGTTCGCCGGAGTTGGAAGACGAGGCTCTGGAGAAGATGAAGAAGCGAGGAAGAGAAAGGAGAAGGTTGTGATGCAGAAAAGGCAGTGGTAGGGTGCTTAGGCTGCAAAAGGAAACGATAGTGTCTGCCTTGCATAAAACGCTGGTAAGCAAGGGACAATTTTTTTTACTCCTTCCGCCCCCCCCCTCAACAGCCCCCTTTATTCTCGCTCTTTTACATTGCTAGAACTTCCCTTCTCTAGTTATATGCCACTGCCTTGGGAAATATATGGAAAATGATTTTTTGGGGCAGTTCTCATTGGTTAAGGATGTAAATGGGTCAGAGACAGAAACAGTTCTCACTGGTTGAGACTGTAAACAGTCGGAGACAGAAATAGAAATGGAACCTTCTGCTTTCATTTCCTTTTTAGGCAAAAGATGTGGTTTGCACTACCAATTTCATTGCAAGACGTAGTACAACTAGGGGATGTAGATGATAGGCTCCACTACCTAAAGAAATTTAAAAAAATCTACTATGGGGAGAACTACAAAAAACCAGCGCCCTTCCAAGAGTCCAGACTAACAATAAGAAGAAATCTGGACCAAGAATAAAGAAAATGTAAAGCTTGTAAATGGATGCTTTTCTAAATAAGTCCTTTTTTTGAAAAGTGAATGGTACCTTAATTGTATTAAATGAAAAGGAAAGAGAAATATACAAGTGTAAACGGTCAGCTCCCCATAAACCCCACGGTCAACCCATGTTCTCAGGAAACTCCTCTTTCTGCCCTGTCTGTCCCTGACCTGTGAACCAGCAACTTCTAAATTCAGTCACGGCCAGCACAGAAGATTTAAAATTCCTTCTCCAGCCTGGGGTTGAAGCTCTCTGAGCGAGCTTTCCAACGGTACCAGCCACGCATCGACCTGATGTCGGGGTTGATCGCAACAGCCATTCTCATCGGGTCGCGTGCTGCAGAACAGAAATTACAACTCGTGGATAGAAATCCCGATCACCCTCGGGCCAGCCGACTCGCCATCCACAAGGCGAACCAACACCTCGCCTTCACCGGGATCATCCCTCCAGGAACCACCGTTGCTGCGGTACCCTCCCGGCCCACTCGGACCACCGACCAGGACGTGGGCCCTACGGTTGCCGATGCTCGCCATCACCGAAGCTGTCCAAAGTGCTGCCCGCCAACCCAAGTTTGGTGCTCCCGAAGTTGTGTGTAGCCTATTACCTCCCTGCGTGGAGTGCACCATCATTTTTATTGCTGTAATTAATTTTCACTGTTGTACCGGGAGTTACTGTCTTGGCCGGGGTCGTCTTCCCCACGCCCGGAGCGTGGAGGTAAACTCACCACCCCTTCACAGTCGTACTTACTTTCTTAGTATATGCTTATTTGCCACTACTAGAGAGCATGTTTTAGGGTCCTAGCTCGTAACAAATCAATCACCGCTGTGAGAGAGAGAGCGAGACTCGTCCCGTGACCCGACCCAGGCACGAGAGTGAGTTGACCACCCTTGACTCGCTGTCAATTTTTCAACCGTGTAGGTCCGAACGCTTCCCTCGTTAAGGGACGAACACGAGCTTGCTAGAGTCCTAGGCGTGCATTTCAACTTGGCGTCGAGTCCGCGCCTTCGTCCCGCATCAATGGGCGGTCGGGTGCCCTGGGCCCCGATGTGACTGGAGTAGCTGGACAGTCGGGTGTCGGGGGCACCATTGTGACTGGAGTAGCTGAGCGGGCTGGGCGCCAGTAGACTCTGATGGCTCGGCACAGTTGAGATTAGCAATTGGGTGCCTGGGACACCATTGTGACTGGAGTAGCTGGACAGTCGTGTGTTATTGGCATCGATGTAATTGGAGTAGCTAGGCAGTCGGGTGCTGAGAGCACAGTTATGACTGGAGTAGCTGGGCAGTCGGGTGCCAAGGGCACCGTTGTGATTGAAGTTGCTGGGAAATTGAGGTTAGAGTAGCCCGGCGCCACCTGGACTCGATCGTCGGGTGTCGGGGACACCGTTGTGACTCGAGTGGTTGAGCGGTCGGGTGCCATGGGCCCTGGTGTGGCTGGAGTAGCTGGGCGGTCAGGTGCCGAGGACACCGTTGTGACTGAAGTTGTTGAGCGTCGCTGAGGCTAGAGTAGCCCGGCATGGTCTGGACTCGGTGGTCGGGTGCCGGGGGCACCGTTGTGACCAGAGTGGTTGAGCTTTCGGATTCCATGGGCCCCGACATGACTGGAGTGGCTGGGCAGTCAGGTGCCGAGGGCACCGTTGTGACTGAAAGAGATGGGCGTCCTGAGACCTCGATGGTCATGCTCGGGACTCGTTGACAGAGGCAGGGGCCTGACACTTCATCTTGCGTCAAGACTCGTGGAGTATGCCCATTGTTAGGGTAATAGCACTAAGGGCACATTTATCGAGGTGACATCACAGTGGTGCACGATCATCAAGGTAAGGATTGAGCTCCTGCAACATCAGGTGGTGCATGATTGTCGAGGTAGAGGCCAGACAGGGTGCTTCCATCCAGTAGTGTCAGGGTCGTGGTCGAATATTAAGGCAAGGACCGAGAGGGTGATTCCATTTCGCAACATCAAGCAGTGCATGATTATCGAGATAAAGGCCAGACATGGCGCTTCCATCCAATAGTGTCAGGGTCTTGCTCGAATATCGAGGTAGGGTTCAGGTCGAGTGCTTTCGTCAAGTAGCATCCGGGGTCATGCATGAATATCGAGAAAGGGCTCGGGCAAAGTGCTTTCGTCAAGCGACATCAGGGTCATGCATGAATATCGAGATAGTCTCAGACAAAGTACTTTCACCAAGCGACATCAGGGTCATGCATGAATATCGAGACATGACTCAGCCAGAGTGCTTTCACCAAGCAGTATCAAGGTCGTGCATGAATATCGAGACAGGACCCGAGCAAAGTGCTTTCCCCAAGAAAGATCTGGGGTCGTGCACGAACATCGAGATAGGACCCGAACATAGTGCTTTCACCAAGCAAGATCTGGGGTCATGCATGATTATCGAGATGACATGCATTCATCAAAGCAGGGGGCCACCTTTTAGGAGGTTGGTGTTTGGGCTAGACATTGTATGAGGGATGATCATGCGGCATGCCCTCGGCGTGAGCCTAGCAAACACAAAACCAGCCAACCAAGTCCTTCGCGTGCCTTATGAGGTTATGCATCGACTATCGACAGTTGAATCACCTTACTATCAAGAACAAATATCCACTGCCGAGAATCGATGAATTATTTGATCAAATATCTGGATCCAAGTATTTCTCAAAGATTGATCTCAGGTCGGGATATCACCAATTAAGGATCAAAGATGAGGACATTCATAAGACTGCGTTCAGGAGCAGGTATGGGCACTATGAATTTGTGGTTATGTCTTTTAGACTAACAAATGCCCCTACAGTCTTTATGCAGTTGATGAATAGTATATTTGGGCCTCATCTAGATCAGTTCGTGGTGGTTTTCATTGATGATATATTGATTTATTCGAAGACCAAGGAAGAGCATGAGGAGCATTTGAGGATTGCATTATAGATATTGAGGACAAATCAGCTTTATGTAAAGCTCAGTAAATGTGAATTCTGACTGGAAGAAGTATCTTTCCTAGGTCACGTGATTTCAAAGGATGGTTTATCCGTAGTTCCATCAAAAGTTGAAGCTGTAAGGAATTGGGAAAGACCAACCAATGCTAGCGAGATCCATAGTTTCTTGGGTATTGCAGGCTACTACAGGTGATTCATCAAGGATTTCTCCAAGATCACAGTACCACTCACTAGGCTAACTCGCAAGGAGATCCGATATGAATGGAGCGACGATTGTGAACGAAGCTTCCAAGCTCTCAAGGATCACCTAACTACTGCCCCGGTCGAAGGAGAAAGTTCAAGGTATATACCGATGCATCTGGCATTGGCCTCGGATGTGTCTTGATACAACAAGGAAGAGTCATATCTTATTCTTCCAGACAACTCAAGAAGCATGAAGAAAACTACCCAGTTCATGATTTAGAATTGGTCGCGGTAGTGTTTGCACTAAAGATATGGAGACATTACCTATACGGAGTACAGTTTACTGTATACTCCGATCACAAGAGTCTCAGGTATCTCTTATCTCAGAAGGAATTGAGTATGAGACAAAGACGTTGGCTAGAATATCTTAAGGACTTCTACTTCATAATATAATATCATCCTGGTAAGGGTAATCGTGTAGCTGATGCCCTCAGTCGGAAGCCGAGAGTGATATTAGCCAACTGTATGATTCAGGAATGAAAGTTACTAGAATAATTCTCTAGGCTTGATATAAGCATGGACAAGGAGAGCAGATGTGTTACACTATCCCATATGAGCATACAGCCAGACCTACTCCCAGAAATACAAGGACTCCAAGACAATGACCCAACATTAGTGGAAATCAAGGGTAAAATAGAAGAGCAGTCTGACTTCAAGATAGCATCAGATGGAAGGTTGTTATTCAGAGACAGAACTTGTATACCAGATTGTCCAGAGCTAAAGAAGAAAATATTAGATGAAGCTCACAGATCAAGGTACACTATTCATCCAGGATCTACTAAAATGTATCAAGATTTGAAAAGGACCTTTTGATGGCCCAACATGAAACGAGAAGTAGTAGACTTCGTGTCTCGCTGTCTCACTTGCCAACAAGTCAAGGCAGAACATCAAAAGCCTACTGGTAAGCTACATCCTCTAGATATTCTCAAGCGGAAGTGGGAGGATATCGGCATGGACTTCATTATGGGTCTGTCTAAATCAAAAGGTGGACATGATGGAATATGGGTCATCATCGACCGTTTGATCAAGTCGGCACACTTCTTGCCACTCAAGAGTCGGTGGTCAGTTGACGTCCTTGCTGCTTTGTACATTAAGGAGATAGTAAGATTACATGGAGTTCCTGTCTCAATCGTGTTTGACTGAGACCCATGCTTTACTTCTTATTTTGGAAGGGTCTACAACATTCGTTGGGGATGAGACTTAACTTTAGTATAGCTTTTCATCCTCAAATGAATAGTCAGACTGAAAGAACGAATCAAGTGGTAGAAGATATGCTCAGAGCTTGTATTATTGATTTTGGTGGAAGTTGGCATGATCACTTGCCTTTGGTCGAGTTTGCATACAACAATAGCTACCAGGCCAGCATACAAATTATACCTTTCGAAGCCTTGTACGGAAGGAGTTGTCGATCACCCTTGTGCTGAGATGAAGTTGGCGAGAAAAAATTATTAGACCCAAACATGGTAAGGGATACCACTGAAAAGATTCAGTTGATTAGAGAGAGACTTCAAGTTGCTCAGTCCAGACAGAAGGCGTATGCTGACGTAAGAAGAAGAGATCTCGAATTCCAAGTCGGAGATCATGTACTTCTCAAGATATCACCTGAACATGGAATAAGGAGATTTGGTGTTAAGGGCAAACTTACACCAAGGTTTATTGGACCTTTTGAGATACTAGAAAGAGTTGGCGAGGTTGCTTACCCAGTCGCTTTACCTCCTCAATTGTCCGAAGTCCATAACATATTCCACATATCTATGTTGAAGGAATATGTGTACGATCCGTCACATATCATCAATCATGGTAGGTAATGTGCACATCGGATGTTTGATTTCAGTCTTATGAGTGTTAAGTGATTTAGAATTCAGTTGTCTAGTTGTTTTGGTGTTCAGTGAGCTTCAGACCGTCAATTCTCCACCTATTCAATGTTGAGAGTTTTCAGGTTGCTCTAGTCGCTTGCCCATATTACTTCCGCGTGTGTATCTGTCTAATGATATTATTTGGGCGTGATTAGAAGCTGCTATTAATTGGGTATTAGTTCTTTAAAAGGGAAATTCATTCACCCCCCCTCTGAATCCGGCGCACCTAGACTAACACGACCAGCCTTCATGAAAGCCACGGTCCCTGGCAGGACCATAGACCTCAGCGGTCATCACGTTCAACTCGTCCTGGTACTCTGAGGATGAACGAAAACATTCCACGGCCTCCAGCCTGATGGTGGACATCGTTGCCTTCAACTTCTCGGCCCAGGCCTCCGCCACCTGAGCTCTTTCCTCAGTCATGCTTGCCAGGGCACTTAGCCTGGCCGCCCGAGCATGCACTGCGTCGGCCCGCTCGATTGCCTCACGGAGAGACCCTTCCAATGTCCAAGCCTGAACCTGGATGGAATCCCAATCCCACTCGACCTCTGTCAGGAGTTGCCCCTAGGACTCCAGGTGTCCTCGAAGGTTGGCGCACTAGGCCTCCAATTCTTTTCACGTGGCCTGGCGCTCGGTCAGCTGCCGAGCAACTTTGAAAAAGTGATATCCCCACAAGCCAAAGGCCCTAGCGAAGGAACACAAGTTCTTGGCCGCCAAGCCATACAACTCCTCGTGAGCCTCTGAAGCGAAGACTCTGGTGCGGTCGTGTATCGCATGCCCTTGTCCATCAAGACATAGGCCTCTCGCTGGCCGGAGATGACCCATGGAATCTCCTCGAGAATCAGGTAATGGATGGCTACATCAGGGTAGGGAGCCTTGGCCTCACCAAAACATCCCTTGCAGGGACCGAGGAAGGAGCCCCGGTCTATGGTGAGTGGACCGAGGGGGACAGAATGGGAGCCGACACTTCATCTTGCACCAGTGCCAGAGGAGTCACAGACTGGGGAGGAGGTGGCATTCGATTGTGATCTCCGACGGTGGACCTCTTCCTCTTCCCTTGGCGACGTTGGCTATCCAGTGCCGCCACCACATCCAGGTCCACCCGACGATGCTGCCCGCCTGATGTGGTGGAGACCTCCAAGGGTGTGCTTGATCCACTCTCAGAAACGTTATGTCGACTAGCCGCGTCAGTACCCGAGCCAATGATGGTCGCGGGTGCGACTGATGGAAACATAGGAGGCCGGCGCGAGCACTCCACTAGAAGTGCCATCAGGAGGGGGTACGACAAACATCCCAGCTTAAAGGCAATTGCCTCTTAGGGAGCAACAACGGTCACCTGGTCGGTACCAGGTTCAATGTGGTTGATAGGGTGAGGAGCGAACACCGGCAGCTCGACCGTCTTGTATCGTAGCTCTGACGACTCCAGCACCCCTGCAGAGCAATGTTAAGAAGATCAGTCCAAGGAATGGCAGGGATGCGAAGGAAACAACGAGGTTAGTACCATGGGGCAATGGGGGGCTCAACCCCAGCTCCCGAAGCACCGCCAGGGTCAACCTGGTGTTAGCATCACCAAGGGAGTGGCGAAGAAGGGCCTTTATCTCCCTGACCACCTGTGGAGGCTTAAAATTGGCACTGAATGTCAAGCAAGGTCAGCTGAAGAAAGGAAGAAAAGAGCCCTGAACAACAAGCTACATCGACACAGCTCACTGGCTGCATCGACGCACCTGAAGAAAGAGAACAGAAGGTGTTATGCTGGATAACAAGGCTGCGTCGACGCACAATGCTAGTGGCATCTACACAAGCTTCAAAAGCTGGCTGCTGGGCGTATTGGATGAAGGGGTGCGTCGACGTACAACCCTAGCTGCATCGACGCACGTGAAGATAGAACAAAAAGAAGCTGCCAGGCGATCAACGGTGCACTGACGCAACTCACATCCCACATCGACACAGCAGCTCACTGGCTACGTCAACGCACCCTCAACAGCGCGAAGAGGTCGTACCCACTGCGAACTCTATCGTGGCACGTGATCTCACCTCTGTATGACGACGCTGGCTTCCAGAAGGTGCATGGAGGCCGTACAAGGCACGTGACTGGGAGATCTCCAATCATTGGAGATTCTTCAGCCCTATCTTGAGGGAAAAGAAACCCCCGTGTTGCTATATAAGAAGGGTAACGCTCTGAAGAAATGCCCCCTCCCGTTGGTGTGTTGTTTGAAGGCTTCCTAAGGGTGCTCTCCAGAAAGTAGAACAAAGGAAGGGCCCAAGCCAGGACATGGGAAAGATGAAGAAGAAGCCACAGGCACCCACGACAAATACTGGAGGAGCAAGTAGGGCTCCCCAGAGGACCTCACATTGATTTATATAACTTTCGAAAGTTGATCATCAAGAGGCATATTCCAAAAATTCTTGCCGACAACAAGGTTAAAGGGCAACCACAGTCTGATTTCATTAAGAAAAGGAATTACAATGTAACATATGCTATGCCATGAATGCAACTTTGCTAACTGACATGAAAAACACTAACTGTCATGAGAAAACACACTAATATGAGAATGAAACACACATAACACACATGCATGCAAGCATACACCACACATAAACTATAGCTATCCGGATAGCCGGGCACACAAGGTACAAAATTTCTCCCCCTTTGGCATCATCAAAAAGGAGGGGGTGAAGATGGATAAGAAGTGTGTCATTCATCAGGAGCGCAACCATCTAGTCATCATCCGGAGTCGGTGACTTTGGTGGATGCCTAACATAATCCAAAATTTCTCCAAACATGTGGGCTTGAGTGGCCAAAGCGTCAGTAAAAGACTGAGTACATTCTTGATGAGATAGCTTCAGATCAGCGAGTTCGTGTTGCATGGCTTCCATTGTCTCCCCATACTGGTCTAAACGATCATCAATAGTATCCAGTCGGTCCATGATTAGCTAAACCGCTGAAGGCATCTCCTCCGCAAGAATATGTGGGTGTGGCTCACCGGCCTGCGCTTCATCATCATCGCCGTTGTGATGTCCTGGACCCTTTCGGATCTTTATTTTTGGGTCTTGGATCTGCTTTCTCGGAGCGTCTGACTTTGTCGTGTCTGAAATTTCATTTCGGACATCTTTCGTGTTAGGATCGGCGCGATCCGGGGTTGTTTCGGGGGCCCAGAGGAGTTTCGCCACATTTCCCGCGTATTTTTTCAATTTTTGACCTAATTTCTGACAAATCCTTCGGCACGTCGCTGTGGGCGAACGTGATCATTCACCTAGGCGTGAGTGGTACCGTTGCGATCGGTGCATTCTGAGGATCGCAGAAACGTGATTTTCTATTTTTTGATATTTTTTAGAAAATTTAGATTTTTTATAAATACCAAACTCTTTTTCCTTTCTCTTATTCTTCTTCTTTTCTTCTTCCTCTTCCTCTCCCCACCGTGAATGCGCCCTCTCCCCCTCTCTCTCGTTCGGTCGCACGGCGAGCTCCCTCCAGCTGTAGACGGCGTGGGGCGACGGCGTGGCGACGACGGCGACGGCGAGGTGGTCGTGGCGGCGTGAAGATCGTGAGAATTCGTGGAGGAACGAGAGCTTTTAAAGGCGTTCTTCGTGATTTCGGCGTCGATTCGACGGAGCATTTGCTCCATCGAGGTAGGGTGACGTTTCCTAGCTCTCCTCGTTTCATTTCCGTGGTTTGTAGCCCGTCGTGAGGTCGAGAGGGGTATTTTTGAGCGGGTTAGGGCAAAACCATGCTTTGGGGAGCGATCGCCCGATCTACCAATTCACCATGTTTTTGGCTGATCCGAGACCGTAGAATCATGCCTAGGGCTATTGGGGAGCTTCCCCCTTGATTTCCCCCTCTCCTGTGGAGGTATGGGGGCGTGGTTGGCATTTTTGAGTCTTGTTCACCATTTCACCGTCGGGACGACATAGCGGTCGTTCCAGAGGCCGTTATAGTCATAACGCACCCAGGTAGGTGCGTTATGGTTCGCGTGATTTGAGCCCAATCTTTGTGGGTTTAACGGTCCCTCGACTGACCGTCATATTAGACATGACGCGCCGGTTCTGGTGCGTTATGATTTTCTGACCGTTGGTTTTTGACCGTTGGGGGCCCTAGTTACATAACGCGCCAATGGAGGTCCGTTATATAATATGGCGCCCCAGGGGAGGTGCATTATGCTTAACTCCCCTGCCCTCCACTTATCGTACCTGAGCTAGTCCGTTAAGGCCTATAATGCCCCTAGAGGAGTGTGTTATAGTCTGTTTCACTCCGTGATATAACGCACCATGTCTGGTCCGTTATGTACATAACACCCTTGGAGGAGTGCGTTATGTTCACTTTCGTGGCTTGGGACTTAACGCACCCTTATTGGTCCATTGAGCACTATAACGCCCCTGGGCAGGCGCGTTATGGTCTGTTTTTCGTTGGGAATGACGGACGGCTAGGTGGGACCGTCATTCTCCCCCACACGTCTGTAAGTAAGCCGTGCATCTGTGAGTGGCCAATGATGGATCATTCATCGTCTGAGGCCTAGCCGGTAGGTTTTCGTGCCGATTCAAGTCCTGAGTGAACAGATCTCGATCCACGTGCTGACCTGTGGTCTGACTGATGCTGGGCATCATGTGGGGACTAGGTGTGGGGCGCCGTGAGGGGTCCCAGGATGTGGCGTCTTTGGCTTACGTCACCATGAGTCGGTGTCGTACGAGGAGCGATCCTTGTACTCGTTTACTTTCGGAGTCGATTTCCGTGACTTGAGGGTCTGTGCTTCCGGTGACCCACCCACTAGTCGTAGCTTCCACGGCACGCGTGTGTCGGCCCACTAGGATATAAAAATATGGAAAAATATGTATCTCGGATAAGATTTAATTTTCAGCAACTTTAACTAAAGGGACGAACCCAGAATAAAATTAGTTTCGGCCCAATTTCAAATTTAAGGCTAAAAATCATCATTTTATAAGAACAAATTAAATCATTTAATTAGGCCTTAATTCATGTTCTAATTGGCTCAATTCAGACCCAATTGATTGGCCCATCATAGGAGATCGTTTTGCCCTTCAAAACCCTAAACCTAGATGCATTGTTTGGTGGCGGCGACGTCGGATTTAGACAACCCTCGATTTTTTTGCCATTTTCCCCCTTTAGGACTCTTTGGCCGAATTCGACCACTAGAACCATCCATAGGGTCCATAAGTAGAGGGCTTCGACGTCTAGGTTTCACTATTTGGTTCCTTGGCCGGCGGCGTGGGTGATCGTGGCCAGAGTTGGGCGAATTTGGGCATATAAGGCGGTGCGATAAGGGTTCTGGCATGTTCTTCGTCCCTCTCTTTCTCTTCGATTAAGGTAGGTGTCTCTCAGGTTAAACCTAAATTAAAGCATGCTAGTCTATTCTTCATTGATTACTCTTTCCAATGATCATGTTTTGCCCAATTTCTATTGACCATGTCGTTCATATTCATCCTTTTAATCAAGGGTGTCCATAGTTTGTCGTTTCTAGTTTACCTTTATTTAAATCATGGTTAGCTTTATTAGATCCTAATTAAAGTATATCTTGTTATAACCCTTTGAATGCTATTTTAAGTGGTAGTAGTTTGCCTAAATGTTATTTTGTATATTGACCGGACTTGTCATTTTAGCCGAGATTGCATCGGAGCTCACCAGGACGGGGCTCTATCCTTAATTGCGGCCCTAATAGGGATCGCTAAGTTAAAAGCGATCACGCGATAGACTATCTTCATCCTGGAACATTGTTTTTTTATATGAATATATTTTAGTAGCCCTTTCATGACCGTCTCACACTTAAAACGGCCCCTTGATAGACCGCCTTCTAGCGGTGGGTTTTCAGAAGATAGAGAGGGTTTGCGTTGGTCCTGAGCAGTCATCCTCTGACCGTCTCACTCAGAGAATGGCCTTGTGATAGACCACCTTCTGGCGACGTGTTTTAAAAAAAAAGAGAGAAAAAAAGGTTACATGGATGCTGAGCGGTCACTCCCAGACCATCTCATATTCCTTGCGGTCCTCCTGAGACCGTTTCTACCCCTGCTCAGTAAAAAAAAGTGATGATTTATTTCCGACCTGTTATGTCATGTTTTCTTTGATTAAACAGCAATATGTTAGGGGTTAATTTCGTGGTAGAAACACACAAATGAATTAGGGTTATGAAATATTTGATCTAAGTTTAATTCTCTTTAACCTATTATCCTTTCATGATCATCCCTCATGTATCTTCACTTGATTGAAAGAGAATAGAATATCATGCTTATTTAACTGATTAGTTCATAAATCTCATCTCTGCTATATGGTCTGGAACTTGTTTTAAGGTCGTGCCACTCCGATGGTGTCGATTGGACCAATTATGCTTGTTTTCAATGATTTTGAGCCATTAATCTTGGACATCGAATGCCTCTCCGTCGGATATTCCTTCCGCCAGACTAGGTGTTCATATTCCAAGGCCTCCGTAAGGCCCCACGAGACTAGGATTCCCACTAGGACGTTGGGCAGGTTGTACCCCCATAACCTGAACTGATTGACTCGATCAAACCGCATGAGTTCGCAGCCCGAAATGGGACTGTTCCATCTGTTGCGGTCATCCTTGGACCGCTACTCTCAGATGGTGGCCAGGATGTAGACCGCTATTCTATGGTTACAGACTTGTCTTAACCGTTTCACTATGGCCTGTAAGCCAGTTTTGCCCGGTCATCTGTTGTTCCTTCTGGTAGTCGAACGATGGACCGTTTATGTATTATTGCGGCCTTGCTTGGACCGTTGTGGTAATTCTTGCAGTTTCTCCTAGACCGTTTTCATCTTATGGTGGTCTTCCTATTGACCGTTTCACTCTTGCTCTATCCTGTGTCAACTTGACCTGATGCATTTGTGTTGCGGCCCAGTGCAGACCGCTAGTCTCCTTTAGCGGTCTAGCCATGGCCGTTTCTCTTCCCAACTATGGAAAATTCTGGTTTTTTTGTGAATTTTGATTGTGGAATCATTTCAACATCTTTTAACCATTGTATACCTCGAATTATGACCTTTGTTTGGTCTCCATTCATATTGTACTCCTTGAAAATCATTTTCTTATGGAGCTTTTCCTTAGAAGTTGATAATCTTGGTCTTGAACCTACTGCCAACTTGTGCTATCATGATTACATGAGTTTTCCTTGGAATTTCGATGCCAATTGTAAATTGTCTGGAGATATGTTATGCGGGACTTTGGGTCCACTATGATAGTCAATGCTAGGCTGAAACTATAAGGGCCCAGATCTAGTACTAGGGGCGAGGCAAAGCCCAGACATGTACCGATATTAGGAATGATTAGGTGTGACATTGCACCAACTTTATGCACGATTTGATCTAGACATATTTATGATAGGGGCATCTCCCTGAATAGTGACTTGGCATGACTTGATATGATATGATATGAAGTCCAGAAGGGATGACTTGTTGATATGAATTCTAGTACTTGAAGTCTAGATGGGATGACTCATTATTGTGAATTTCAGTACTTGTTCACTCTTGTACATGATCCTGGTTATCAATATTTGGTCTATCTCTTGAATATGTTCTTGCTATATTTCTTCTATCATGTTCTCGTTCATTCTCTTTGATCATAGTTAAGCCTCTTATATCCTTGCCATCCTTTTGTTATTAATTATGATTATCGTGCATTAGCATTAGTTTCATGTAATTGGTTAATTACTGTTTGCGACCGCGGGGAATTTCTCTTTATGGTTCTTTTCCTCGCGACGGGGGTGTACACTCGCCTTTTACGGAAGGCCGAGATAGGTCGACTTAGCACGCGAGAATTCCAGGGGTATTGAAATGAAGGTGGAAAGAACGATAGGAACGCACTGGAGGGAGTGGCGTATAGTTAATCGTTCTAGAAAATTGGAACAGGGATGGCTGGATGGAATGCGGGCGTGCCAGTCGATTTCTCAACGATCACCTGTGGAACCAAATGTTTAACTGGGGATGCGCCGCCAGGACGTAGCACGTGTGCTCGGGAGATGGGCGACACGTGAAGAGAAGGAGGTTCCGCAGGTACGAGTGCGCAGGCGACTGTGAGGAGTCGTGTACTGGACATCTTTCCCCACCGACCGCAAGCAGTCTGTGTTTATTTTACATTGGGCGGAGCCCGAACACCTTTGTTTCTACTGCCGAAGAGAGAGTCAGGGACCCTGGACGCCACGACATTGGGAGGGCTTAGTCCATGCAACAACGATAGGGAAACAGCAACACAGCAGAGATAGCTGGGGGCAAGGAGACTGGTCCTAGCGAGGAGGGGGATCCATTCCCTAACTAGATTACATGAATTAGATTCCGTGAAGGGCATTTATATGGGGGCATGAGAGCCCGATTACAAGTCCTTGCAAGCCGCGAGACAATTTCATCATTTGTGACGGTCCCCTGGTCATTGTGTTATTGTGTGGTAATTCTATATTCACACGTAGAGTCCGTAAGAGGACCTGTAACTCAGCTGGGTGTTGCCCGAGGGGTGCCACAATGTCTTCTTGTCATGAGACAATGTCGAGGTCAGAGTAGTAGGGTGCCGTAGGCACCATTATGCTGGGGTAGTTGGGCGTTACCACGGCCGAGGCGACCGAATGACGTAGGCACCACTTGTCGTCGGAGCAGTCGGGTGCTGTTGAGACTTGAGTGGTCGAACGGCGTAAGCATCGCCATGACTGGAGCGACCAAAAGTCGTTGAGCTCAGGATTGTCAGGTGTCGTGGTCCCCGGTGGGATGGGAGTTGTTGAGCGATCGGGCGTTGTGGATCCTGATGTGATTGCTGTAGTTGGCAGTCGGGTGCTGGGGGCACCTTTATGACTGGAGTGGCTGGTAGTCGGGTGCCGGGGGCACCGTTGTGACTGGAATGCATGACAGTCGGGTGCCAGGGGCATCGTTGTGACTGGAATGCTTGACAGTCACGTGCCAGGGGCACCATTGTGATTGTAGTTGATGACAGTCGGGTGCCGGGGGCACCGTTGTGACTGAAGTGGCTGGCAGTCAGGTGCCGGGGGCACCGTTGTGGCTGGAATGCTTGATAGTCGGGTGTCGGGGGCACCGTTGTGACTGTAGTTGATGACAGTCGGGCGTTGGGAGCACCGTTGTGACTGGAGTGGCTGGCAGCCGGATGCCGGGGGCACCATTATGACTGAGGTTGTCAAGTGGTCGGGTGTCCGGGGCCCCGATGCGGCTGAGGTGGCTGGGTGCTGCGAGACCTTGATGGTCGTGCTCGGGGCCCATTGATAGAGGCAGGGGCCTGATGCTTCATCTTGCGTCGGGACTTGTAAAGTATGCCCATTGTCCAGGCAACAGAACTGAGGGCACGCTTATCGAGGTGACACCAAAGTGACACACGATCATCGAGGTGGGGAACCAGGCTGGGCGCCTCGATTGAGCCGTGTCTGATACTGTGCGACCCTTGGGACAGAGACTGGACAAGGTGCTCTCATCAAACAATGTCCGTGTCGTGCACAAACATCGAGACAGAGATCTGGTAGGGTGCCTCGATCGAGTGACCGCTAAGGGTGCATGACTATCGAGGTAGGGACTAGTAGGGGTGCTCTCATGAAGCGGCATCTTGGTCATGCACGAACACCAGGGTAGGGCCGATCCAGGTGTTCTCGTCGAGCGACATCTGGGGGCGCATGACTATCGAGGCAGGGCTCGGGCAGAGTGCTTTCACCAAGTGGCATCAGGGTCATGCACGACTATCGAGGTAGGACTCGGGCAAAGTATTTTCACCAAGCAAGATCTGGGATCGCGCATGATTATTGAGATGACATACGTTCATCACCACTAGGGGCCACCTTTTCGGAGGTGGGTGTCCGGGCTAGACGCCATATGAGGGATGCCCATGCGGAATGCCCTCGGCGTAAGCCTAGTAAACACACACACGAATCTCCCGGAGATGGGTGTGCTAGATGCCGTGTGAGGGATGACCATGCGGCATGCCCTTGGAGTAAGGCTAGCAAACACACACAAATCTCCTTAGCGCGCCTTTGTAGTCCGGGGCTGAGCTCCTTGAGGCTTGATCATTGATTAGTTTTATTTTATTTTTTGTTGATGGCCAGCCCTTCCAGCGGTTCCTCAACCGAGCACGGTCCGCGTTTCCCTCGCTAAAGGGACGACGAGTGAGCTTGCCTTCTGTTAGCGACGCGAGCCCTAGGATCTCATAGTGTCAGGCCCCAAGCCCTCATGTCGGTGTCTTACTGGTCGGATAGTTCAAATTATCAAGAACTAATAGGTTTTCGGATTCAATATCATAAAACATGGAAAACTAATTCTGGAGTATACGTGGTCTAAGCTGGGCCACTCAAGACGGTCTCCTCTGGGCTGCTCAAGACGGTCTCCTCTGGGCCACACTAACAGGAACTGGGCTAAGAATCAGCCTCCACGAGGTCAAGGGATGGACGGACCATTCTAGGCCGCTCAGAGAAGAACGGTCAGAAATGGGCCTTCCAACTAATAAGAACGGTTAAGGATGGGCCGCACAGGGCTAGAAGGACATGAAGCCCACAAACAAGATAAACGTTCCTTATTGGGCCGCTCAGGGATGAACGGTCAAATAGGTTCCGCTCGAGAACACGGACGGTCTAATTAAGTCTGTTCAATTGGGCCAAATTTAAATAAACTAGAATTCCCACCCAATGAGCTCCAGGCTGCCATAAGTGGGGCAGAACTGAACCAGGGTCCCTCCCTCTATCCACTAGCCAGCCTAGGGCTTATTAGGCCTATCAAAACATGATTTTGGTCGAAGATAGAACAAGGTTAATCGACCAAAGTAAATGGCACTTGGGACAGAGATACACGGTTCATAATGGGCTGCTCAGTGAGTTGAACGGTCCATTTTTGGCCGCTCAAGACACAGTCGGTCCAAAGTGATTTGTGGCTCACAACACGACAATCAAGCGGTTCGATTACGTAAATAGGTTCAGGTCTTGGTGGTACAACCTGCCCGACGTCCTAGTGGGAATCTCAGGCTCGCGGGGACTTACGGAGGTCCCGTAATGGAGGTCCTAGTCTGACAGAAGGAATATCCGGCGGAGAGTCCCAACCATTAAAAGAAATTGAGGCTAATAAATCAGCGAAAACCAATATAGCAGTCAGTCCATTCTACCGGAGTAGAACGACTGTCAAACAATCCTAGTAACAATTTCAATTAATAATGAATCATAATCAAGTTTAACATTCAGTGGGAAAAAGATGAATCAAGATCAAGGTGGATAATCAGCAAGAATTTATAATTATTTACTGTCATGAAGTCCAGTTCATTATATGTGTTGCTAACTTAACACAAGCTAATAGTCTACTAACATAAATTATACTAAAATGACCATAAATCAATTCTGTGTAGATGGGCGGTCCACTCTGGACCTTTCATCTGCCTCAGCGGTCGCACGACAGGCCGTTCATCCCCTATCAGGTTCGAAGGCCTGTTGGAGATGGGCGGTCTGTAGAGTGCCGCTGGGGAAGAAGAACAGTCTGGGACTGGCCGCCTGATAGAAGGGCGGTTGGGGTTCTGTCGCTCTTCCCAGTAAACGCATCAAAGATCAAAAGACATGAACGGTCAAAAATCTGTCGCTTGTCTAGGATAGGCAGTCTATCGTGAGGCCGCACGTGTCATAACAGTATGCTGCCCTTTTTGCCCTACCCGCCTCCGGCGAGTTGGCTAGCGTTAGCTTAATAGGTAAATACTGACAAAATACAACATGAAAATTAGGACTTTTATAGTCAACAGAAAGAGCACGAAAAACTAAATAATATGGCATGATCAATTTCATCTTTAGTGCCTGAAATCCCTACTTAATTTTAGGTGAAATGAAGTTAGCCCTAATGCTAATATGCTTCTACTAAAACTCCAAATACTCACAGGACACTAGATAACTTTTAGGGCTTTATATTCCAAAAGAAAGAGCACTCGACGTTGGTTCTAACCATATATTACTCTTAGAGTTTGGCTTGTTATAACCTACCTTAATCGAAGGAAGAAGGAAGAAGAAAGGAAGCCGACCACGCTAGGTACACCCGCCGGTGATCGCCGAAATTCTCCCTCGTCCAAGGTTCTCGCCGGCCGCCACAGCACCCAAACAAAACTAGGGTTGCTAAGGGTCATTTTTATAGGTCCTATGGGGTCTAGAGACTTCTATTCGTGGAGATAGAGTCTGCGCAAGAGGGACATGCACAAATTTCATGAGATAGGGTTTTAGCCGCCATCTAATCTAAAATTCTCCCTCTAGGGTTTGGGTTTTAGAGGGTAAAAAGAGAGAAAAAGATCTACCAATCCTAACCATTCGTTTGCAACTGGTTTGGGCCTAAATGATTAAGTATTAGGCTCTAATTTCAAGTTTTAAGGTCCGATTGGGCTAAGTATGGATTTGGGCCTTAATTACCTAATTTGGCCTATTGACGGATTTTATTTGGACTGGTCGTAGAAGACAATTCTACTAAACATTTAATCCTCTACAAGATTCTAATTTTTCCAGATTTTTATAGAATAGTCAAAATTTTACACTCTGAACTGACGAGGTCAGGGGTCACCGATCTGTCGACGGAAAACCAAGCAAGCAAAGGCCTGCAAGGAGAAAAGACAAGAGCCTAGGAAAACCTAGACAGACTAGATGGACGCTAAGCATACATGACTCAAAAGTCGTGCGCGCCCATCCAGACATGACCATGTGCATGACTAAAACATCATGCACAGGACACACCACTATACTGACCTCAAGTAAAGTCACGAGCAGACTAACCCAGCAAGGTCACGACGCTCGAGAAACACGAGAGTCACAGACGTGTAACTGGTCACGTGACTGGAGTACCCACCACTAGAAGAATAGCCACCTGCGTCCCCTAATGTCTTATGCTGCGCCTACAAGTATCTCATCTACGATGTCACCTGTAGAGGCACGACAGAGACTAAGACACTCTGAGAACCAGAACAGAAGTGCCATCGTGAGTGACTAGATAGGGTAACACCTGTCGACGTCAGTCCAAAGCCCCTGACCATGTGTGCATACACCAGCTCGTGCCTAGAGCTGGGCCTCTAGCTAGTATTTCCACCTGCGGATGCTACAGTACAGAGCCGGGGGCCCACGGAACTAGCTTAAGAACCTTAAACTGGGAAGTGCCCCGCTACAAGAGCTGACACACCGTAACGTGTCGTAAGGCTATGACTAGTGGAGGATCACGAGACATAGACTCTAAAACGTGAGTGCTGGAGAACAGACAGGTAAAGAAACACTATTGCACGTACTACGAAACACCAATGGCAGCACAGGAAACTATCGACAGACTCAGGACAAGGCAACTAGACCTGAAACTACAATGATCCTTGAGTCTTATGACTCAGAGTCAAGATTGTCGTACAAAGTGGAACAAACTGCCAATCGGTCTAATCCTAAGCCAGAAGAAATGACACGATCGAAGGAAACGACACGCGGAGACCTGAGGGAACACCGAGAACCCTCAACACAGCTGGGCATGCACACTGAGGTAAGACGATACCTCACAGTATCCAGAACACTGTCTCGAACTGGACAAAACCATGGACACACACATAAGGTCACCTGTCAACCACTGGGTCATACTGGGTTGACCAGAACCAGACAATGACAATAAAAGCAGTACGGAATACTGCTCACCACACGAACACTCCTGGCTACCTCACATCATGGTTTTAGCCCTCATAGGACATCGGGAGACATCCACGGGACAACGGGCAAACCACAAGGTCAAGCGAAGATATACGGAAACCAAGACATCGGGAAATGACGTTTCGCATAATGGTAGTCCTAGACTGAGTCGTTAGGAAAACTGCGATAGTCCGAGAATAGACCACACTCAGTCAACCTTCAACCGACCAATCCAGCGCACCACCGACACACAGACACCGCCCTAGGACACAATCCTAAGATAGATGGACACAGCACAGGCCATCATGGCCAACTGACAACTCAACGAACACAGTAACATGGGCGGTCAACACTGGGCCGCTCATGGGGATGAGCGGTCTGGATTGGATCACTCAAGGGAAGAAGAATGGTCCACAATGGACTACTCAAGGGGGATGAACGGTTGGGGGCCAACCGCTCAAGGGAACGGACCCCTACACACTAAAATAGATGGGCGGTTAGGGCTGGGCCACCCAAAGGCATGAGCGGTTAAGGACTAGCCGCTCAAGCCAACCGACCTACTACAGTGTTGGTCAGAACGGTTTTGACCAAACCACCTATCTGAACCGACACAAAACTGTTGACCAAAGCTCAACTGGGATAAGCGGGCAGGACCTGGCCACTCAAATCAACAGGGAAGATGAACGGTCCGAGATGGACCACTCAAGGGGGATGAGCGATCTATCGAGCTACCACTCAACCTCAAACCGATACAAGATAAGAGGTCCGAAGATAGCCGCCCATACACATGAACGGTCTCTGGTGCGGCCGTTCAAGCGTCACGGTGAGCAAACCCAGGGGTTCATCCAATCGTGGCCTTTCCACACCTCGTTCGTGCCGAAACAAAGGGGATACAGCAACAACCTCCCTGGTAATCACATAGACTCCGACTGGAGTCAAAATGACGCACGAATCGTAAGAAATAGGTGATTCTAACGAAACCACCCAAATGGGGTTAATGAGGTTCCCAGCCTCCTACCGGCCCCGATAGACTGCCATTCGACACGAAATTAGTATCAATGTAACGCTGACGTTCCTAAGAGTCCATTGACTCCAGTTGATCTAAAAATCGTCGCCATTTTTTGGCAAACCCGACGAACTATGAAAAACCCCAACGAGTCCAAACTGGCCCGTTCTCGCACTGGAAAGCACGAAACTGAAGGGAAATGGCGCAGGGGAGTGGGTGATCCGTATCCCTACCTCCACCGAAGAAATCGCGTGCCAAAGTGACTAATCCATGTCGAAAATGTCAAAACATGAACCGCGTCGATCGTTGGTTGCATAGGTTGATTTGGTGCTAGCTAGTGGTAGCTAGATCACTTGGTCTATTTCTGCAATATTCATCTTCATCTGCAATACACGAGTGGAAATCAAATCAAAGAAACACATACACATCTATACATACATATAAAAAAATCAACAGCGGGCCCATCTTCCCGTGGTCCCTCTGATCCATTCGAGGAATAAGCCCATCTTATGTCCCATTTATCATGCCCTGTTCGCCAAATGGACCCGCCCCAGGCCCAAAAACTCATTGCAACTCACCTTAATGGGCCTTCTTCCCTTGACGGGCCTCATTCTTCTAATGGGCCTTCTTCCCTTGATGGGCCTTATCCTCTTAATGGGTATCTCCCTTTTGCCCATGTTGTTGCCAGCCCAATGGGTCCATATCCCAATGCTTCTTCTAGGCATGCATATCCTTCCACTCCCGGAATGGGCCTTTCTTCTTCTCGGCCCTGATCCTCTCATTCGACCCAATACCATAATCCTGGCCCAAATTCACAATCTCTTGCTCAGGTTGGCCCATATTCTTCTCGATCACTCCCTACCCAGGAGATGATTGCTAAAACCCTATGCCAACTTGATGAACTCCAACGCCAAGTTGATCTCAAATCCTCCTTGAGTGTTCCATTCACATTTCAAGATCTTTGGCTTCCACCTCCTTCTCAAATTCCCGCATATCGTCATTACGGTGGAGTCAATGACCCCTGTGTGCACTTGAAGGAGTTTCTTTATGAGTCGGCCCAGTTTTGACATAACCAACATTTGATGGCTTATCTATTTAGTCTGTCTTTGGAAGGCCCGACTTAGGATTAGTTCTTCTCGTTGCTGCCAGAGCAGATTGTAAATTTCGAAATTGTGTGAGAGAAATTCCTTTAGCAGTATCAGGACCAGGTTGAGCCCAAGTATTCTATGGTGGATCAGGCCCATGAGAAGATGAAGGCCGATGAGAAATTCTGCACCTTTGCTGACTGATGGTGTTGCTTGGCCGCGCAAGTCCCGAGGCACATTCTGGAGGGAGAGCAAATCAAGATGCTTATTTCCAATGCAACGCCTGAGTATCGATTCATCTTAGCTCTCAATGATATTACCTCATGGCAACAACTCTATAGTAGGGCCTGCTACATTTGCCAACAACTTCACAATTCCCTTGACCCCGAGTTTCCTTCACCTACCACATCCACATACATCTCGCCATCTACATATATCCCTTCTTTGTCGTCCACGTACCCCTCCACCTCATACCAATCCTCCACCTATCAACCCTCTACATACACCTCCACATATCACCCCTCCATGAGTCAACCTCCCGCCATCCATGGTCAGCCTTCTGCCTCTGCCTTCGCATACTTGCCTATGTCTCCACCTCTAGTCAAGGGAACACCACACCCAGAGCAAGTGGATGTCGTCCACTACATATCTCCCCATCCCGCTCTTCATCTGCCTGTGCCTAGTCCTTCCAATAGCCACGCACCATTACCTACACAACCTTCGCTTCCCTCTCCACAACCTACCCCTCGGCATCTGCCTTGCCCAAAGCGGGCTCATCACCCTCCATTGCTGGAGTCTTTCACAGATATCTTCAGGGCTTTGATGGCCACTCATGTGTCGCCCCTCCCTCCGGCTGTGCCTTGTCGACTCGTGGTCGGGAATATGCTTCAATTATGTGATTATCACCACTAGCAGGGGCACTTGGTCTAGGATTGTCGTAAATTCTGGGATTATATTTATGACCTGGAAGACAAGAAGAGGATAGATTGGGACGCCATTCATAAAGTTGTTCTACATCTTCGCAACAAGCAGCAGCAACAAGCAGTGCCATCCACGTAGCCGTCCACATCACTTCAAGACCAGGGACACCCCTATGATTCCTTATCTAGTGCAGCACCTACTCCATAACCCTCTCCAGCACCTACTCCCATACCCACTCCCTTGCCTATTGCATCACTTACCCCTTTGACATCTCCTACCCTGGCTCCAGCGCTTCCACCTACCCAAGCCCTTGCTCAGGCTAGTGCCTCCCCTTCTTCTTCCACTTCTACTCCTGTTACTTCCACCACCGCTTCACGATACATCGTGTTGGTATGTCGACAATGGGCGCCACGGCCTTCCCCTCACTATAAGAAAATTGACCTTTACCTACGTTTAAAAAAGGTAGTTATAGGTCCAAAAAATGTAGGTAAAGTCTTTAGCCACGTTTGCTTGCCACGCTTGCAAAGTGTGGCGCTTGCTTGAGTGACTATAAGTTATACCTACGTTTCTATGAAACGTAACCATAGCTAAACCTATTCCAACGCTTGTAAAATGTAGGAATAGTTTAACAAAAAACGTAAGTAGATACCGACATATTCCTATGCTTATAAAGCATAGGAATAGTTCCTACAAAAGCGTAGGTAGATATTAACCTATACCTACACTTTTCTATCTCCACTACCCCCACTACCATCACCACCGCCTTCACCAAAGACCTCTATCCCATCACTTCCATCATCTCCACCACCTTTGCCATCCTCTTTGCCATCTGTGCCCGAACCTGAGCAAGCTTCACCACTATCTCTACCCATACCTCCACTTACATCCAAACCTCTCACCTCCACTTTGCCTCTTTCGCGTTTGCCTTTACCCCCACTTACACCTTTTAAACTTTCACCCACACTCTCTAACCCTTCTCCACCACTTTCTCCATCCACTTTCCCCCCACGGAGCGGGTGCACACTACCTCTGGTGCCCCTCAGGTCTAGTCCCTAAGGAGATGCTGAGCCGAGCCAGGCTTTGATTAGGCATTACAAGATTCAAGACTTCATTTGCGGCATGCCAGTCTGAGTCCTAATTCCTGGCTATTTTGGGAAGAATGAGCCTATATTTTCTATACAAACGGTCGCCAAGAAGAGCTCCTTTGCACCAATGCCAGTTCTTGATAAAGCAAGGCCGGTGGCAATTTCTTTGCTCTCCGGAGGATTCACCCTTGATGCTGTCATTACTCCTCGCTTGATCGCTGTTCAGTTCACTGGCCGAGGAGGGTTCTCTACTCAGATTGTGCTAGCCCGTACAACCACCAAGAGCCTGCTAGATCCTCTGTTCAAGGGGCAATCGACCGTATTTTCAATATTGTCTAGGCATTTGTTATGCAACCTCCCTCGGTTTATTGGTGAGACGGCCACATCAGCACCGCGACTTAGCCTCCCTCAGTTTCATCCTGCACTTTTGGCGAGGGAGTTATGTTTCATATCTGATGGCCGAGTGGGATTGTCGAATCTCCATGTCTTAGTGCCCAGTTACAAAACTCCGTGGTTTACTGGTATTCATCCTAAGGAGTTGCTTGTTCAAGAATGCCCACCTATCGTTAGCACTGCGTGTCTAGGGGCAAGCACCCTGGTAAAACTGCATATTCATGACCGGGCTAGGCCGTCCGCCAGATGGGCCCATTATGTGAGAAAATATTGCAAGGTAAGTTTGATATCTGGGATTAAATCCCAAAGGAGACTCGTTTAAACACAGCAGGTTGTTGGCCCAGAACAGGGTCAAACTATGACCATGATGGGATGATCCCAAGGTTCAAGCATGACCCATGGAGGCCTTATTAATATCCCCATGCATAGGGTCCAAGGGAGGTGAGTGCCTTGTTGTTTTACTCATTTATCTTTTTTATTCGTTTCCTTCTTCTTCTTCTTCTTCTTCTTCTTCTTCTTCTATCCATTCATCATCATCTTTTTATAAAGGTTCATACCATCAATATTATTATTTTATTAACTTGTTATCATTCA
This sequence comes from Amorphophallus titanum, assembly GCA_024336825.1. NCBI lineage: Eukaryota > Viridiplantae > Streptophyta > Magnoliopsida > Alismatales > Araceae > Amorphophallus > Amorphophallus titanum. Next base: position 84,829,823 of record JANBPO010009603.1, on the reverse strand, counting down.
TTGTTTTGTTATTATCATATATATATATATATATATATATTCCTTTTCTTTTATTTCTTTTAACATGCAGAAAGGGCCAAACCCCACTGCGTCGACCTAGCCCAAGGGAGGGTTGACTCCGACTGATCGAAAGAAAATTGCCAAGTGACAATCTAATAGGCTATCAAGGTGTCCGCCAACCTAGCCTATCTCACATGTCGACGCGTTGTAGGTTTGGCCGACCAAGATTGCATATTGGTCGACCAAATTGAAGAATTGATCGACCGAATTGCAGAACTAGTCGACCGAAGTTGGCTGACTGACCATGGGTCGCAAACTTGCACATGAAGTTGATGTTCATAGCTTAATTCATGCAGATGATGGAAGTGTGGATACCAGTGAACTGGTAAATGCTAAGGGAATGCATGAGTGAATGATTTGGTTGTGCTCATGGGGTTTGAGTGAATAAGATGGGGTCGACGCAGTGGTAGCAGTGATCGAGGGAGATCGAGCTCAGGGAGAGGCTCTAAAGAAAAAGAGCTTGAGAGAGGTCGAGGGAGAAGCTCAGAAGAGAAAGAGCTCGAGAGAGGGAGATCAAGCGAAAGGGAGATCGAGTGGGAGAGATCGAGCTCGGGGAGAGGTCACGAGAGAAGCTCGGAAGAGAAAGAGCTCGAGAGAGAGAGAGAGAGATCGAGCTAAAGGGAGATCGAGAGAGAGAGACTCAGAAGAGCAAGAGCAAGAGAGAGAGAAGAGAGAGAGAGAGATCGAGCTCAGGGAAATCGAGAGAGGTCGGGAGAGAGAAAGGCTCAGAAGAGAAAGAGCTCGAGAGAGAGAGAGAGAGAGAGAGAGAGAGAGAGAGAGAGAGAGAGAGATCGAGCTTGGTGAGATCAAGAGAGGTCAAGAGAGAGGCTCGGAAGAGAAAGAGCTTGAGAGAGAGAGAGAGAGAGAGAGATCGAGTTCGGGGAGATCGAGAGAAGTCGAGAGAATGGCTCGGAAGAGAAAGAGCTTGAGAGAGAGAAAGATCGAGCTTGAGGAAATCAAGAGAGGTCGGGAGAAGGGAGGAAAGTAGGATCAAGTGGGAGTCGACCCAATGGGTCGACCCCGGTTGAACACTGACCTAAATGCAAGACTAATAAGATGATGCATGGACTTGATAGCAGGTAGAGGGCTTTGTGTAGCAGGGCATAATAAGTAAGGCCAAGACATGCACGGATGCATGTTCTGAGAAGCAGAGCAACAATGTGCACGGATGCATGTTTCAATGGAACATGTACGGATGCAAGTTTTGCGAATGCTATCAAAAAATGCATGCACTTAAACACCGCTTGCACACAACAAGAAATATGCATGGGGTTTGACGTGCATGGATATTGTGAAGGCGTGCATTGACTTGGGATGCAACCCAATCAGGAATAGACTAAGTCCAGGATGTGCACGGGGTTTGGCTTCCATGAACTCCATAAAGACGTGCATGGACTTGGTATGCAACCCAATCAACAGTACACTAAGTCCAGAATGTGCACGGGGTTTGGCTTCCATGGACCAAATGAAGGCGTGCACAGACTTAGTGTTAAGGTAGAACATGCACGGGGTTTGTCTTCCACAGACTACATGAAGGCTTACAAGGACTCTTCTATAATGCATGCACTTTAGTTCATCTGGGCTAGAACATGCACAGACTTTTGTATGCTCAGACATTGCTATAGTATACATAGACTTCAAACACAAACTATGCAAGGACTTATAGACATGTGCATGCACTCAAATGTGCTCGAACTTGGAAATAGTGTGCATGGACTTGAAAGTTGAAACATGCAAGGGATTATGGACATGTGCATGGACTTTAACTAAAGGTACATGGAGATGTCTGTGCACGGACTTAGACAACGCTACATGCACGGAGTACCACTGTGCATGCACAAGGTTGCTTTTGCTCAGACTGAAAAATGCACGGAGTTAGATGGCATAATGTGCTTGGACTTTGTAGGAAGATCAAGACAATGTGCATGGACTTCTGAACGTATGCTCGGACTTAGACTGGCCTAACACGGACTATGCATGGACTTAGTCTGAAGACGTGTATGGACTTGAAGGTGCCTAGGTGACATGTGCACGGACCTATTTTTGACGCTGACTCTCTATATGCACAGACAATGCTCTGACCTAGCTAAGAATGTGCCACTGTGCATGCACAGGGTTGCAAGACCCAAAACATGCACGGACACTACGTATGCACAGACTTGAGATGCAAAACCTGCAAGGACTTTAGTAGAAATGTGCAAGGACTCAAGGCTGCTTAGACATGCAATGCACGGAGTTTGTTCATGCTCAGACTTGAACACGGCATGCAAGGACTTATGTTCTTGACTAAGGCCAGAAGATGCATGGACTTCCTATGCAGTGTACTGTTCATGCTCAGACTTGAAAGAACAACATGCACGGACCTGTTTGATACATCCACAGACTTGGAAGAGTGTGAGCTGGTGGAGTGTGCACGGACTTTATGAGTGTGCACGGACCATGCACGGACCTACTGTAGTGTAGAAAGTGTGCAACATACTCGGTCTATAAATGGCTAAGGTCAGAAGTACACTGACCTTGCAACAGTGTATGCTCAGACTTACCAAGGTGCATCACCGACAATGCTCTGACCTAGCTAAGACTTACAATGACTTGAGCATATGTAGACCGCCTATATGCACTGACTATGCACATACTTGGCATGGACATGAACATATGCAGACCTCCTTGCACTCACTATGACCTCCTATATGCACTGACTATGCACTGACTTGGCATGGACATGAACATATGCAGACCTCCTATATGCACTGACTATGCACAGACTTGCAGTAGCAAATGCAACAGGCAAACCCTTATACACAGGGCACTGACCAAGCTATCTGATGTATAGCCCAGATGCACGAACCTAGAACAGACAGTAGTAATAAGGCATCAATGCCATTCAGCTCAAGCATACAAGCAATCTTATGTGGTAACTCAGAGAGTTGCTATCATCAAAATAACACACCATCATCAAAACCCAAGGGCCACAACATTCTCCCCCTTTTTGATGATGGCAACACAATGAGTCAGACTTACTCGACAAAATCATTCTCCCCCTTTGACATAATCAAAAAGAGAAATGGTTTGTGAGAGAAACAACATACAGCATGAAAGTTTATTTCCTGTTGGAAACATAGAAGTTAAACATCAAAGCTTGAAGAACTGATACTCCCCCTTTGTGATGAAAATATAGCACTCCCCCTATCAACATGAACACATGACTACTCTCCCTCATAATGCAATATAAACAGAGCTCCCCCCGAGAGCATGATGAAGATCAGAAATGTAAGCACAAGATGTATCTTCATGAATGAACACTGGTTATCCAATGAATCAATCTGATAGAGAGTAGAACGAGTATTGAGCATGAAGAAGCTGTAGTTAAAGGTAGGGGCAAATAGCAGCAAACAAGGCATAAGACTTTCAACAGGTGAGAAGACATGGTGATTAAGTTGTCAGAAGTGACCCTGATAAGTCAGAACGAGCGCACCATGGGCTCTGCGGAGCCCGAATAAATCGTCACCTCGGTGACTGGCACGCCCACGCACTTAACAAACCCGGGAAAAACTCCACTCCCAACCAAACAAACAAATAAGCAAATGAATGCCCGATGAGAAAGTGCGTCCACAGGAGCATTCATCCATCTTATGATGGCTCGATCGATCGTTGGCTAGGCTTCACCCAAGTGTCGGAGGTGACCTTCGATCGGACACCTGAGCCAAGACTTGGTTGGCTATTGTCTGTCCGCTTTACCAAAGCCTTGTGGTAAGTAGGCCCTACTAGGCTGTCACCTATCGGGCTATGTGGAATTTGATGGGTCATTGGGCCGTGTAAATATTGGGCCACGAATTTGGCCCTCTCCACTTGCCCCCCCTACGCCCGAGCCAAGAATAGGCTCGGAGAGTAAAGAATATGCATCAGGATTTTTGGCAAGGGCGGGAGTTGGCCATCATGAGCTATCCCCGCTTTGATTCTTGGGTCCATCAATGAGGTTGCCCTAGTATGTGGGGGCTCGAGTGCATTGATCACATCATTTTGCGTCGGTTCGAATGCGTAGTCTCAGGGCTTGTACCCCTTCCAGATGTCGTGGCTGGTCTCTCGAAGCTGTTTAGGGCTATAAGTGTCCTGCACGCCTGTCCTTCCCCCTTCATCGTTTGGGTTTTTTCATCTCCCCCCAACTTACGTGAGTTCTTAGGGAGATTCATGTCCCTAGAAGGGAACTGGAGAGAGCGAGAGATTGTCAGGGCTTTCGCAGAGCTTGCTGAAACCACCGTAGAGGCAATTCGCCAGCTTCCTTCTCTAGTGAGTTCATCAAACTCTAGCATTTTACTATCCCCCACATCCTCTATGGCGGAATAAAATGAAGACGGCTGTGGCCAAGAGGCTGAGCAGGGAGCGGGAAGCTTGACTCCGACGTCTTGCCGCCACCTCCGTAGCGAGCTCATGACAGAAGAAGTGAAAGAGGTCAAATTTCGGTATCAACTATCTTTGTGGTATACATTCTCTGTCCCCAAATCTCATGAGTCCAACCTGAGTACTCGCTCATGCACTTTTTATAGTTATCTACTAGCTTGGAAGTATGGTTTTCGTCTCCCCCTCCATATTTTTGTTGTTAAGTTGTTGAATTCCTTCAACTGGCTCCCATCTAGTTGGTCTCCAACTCGTACATCTTTATCTTCTTCTTTATCATCCTCTATCAAAAATGTGGTGTCCCAAAATCCCTAGACCTCTTTCACATCTTCTACGAGCTGAAAGAGCATGCACAGGCTAGGAAAAAAATTTTCTTTAGAGAGGGATCAGTTGTATTACCCTCTCCCCCTGGGACTCATCGCACAAGGGGTGGAAGACTCAGTATTTCTTGGTAGACTACTCCAAGGGTTCCCCCTGGCTTTTCCCAATCCTGCCAAACTATCAGTCAGTGCTCCCCGAAAGGCCTCTGACATTTTCCCAAGAGGTTGAGAACGGTATTAGAATTCTCCAGAGCAATAAGCGATCCATTGTGGAGCTTCTGTCTGAGGCCAATATCTAGCACTATGCCCGTGCCCCATTGAATCCTAGAGATAAGAATTTAGGCAACTCGACTTTGTTCACTACTTCTTTTGGCTTTCCTCTAATGATTTCACTTCGATCCGTAGAGATTCCTCATGGCGTCGAAGAAGGTTGGCCGACTGAGGTAGCCGTTGTGGGGGAGGAGATTGCAGAGGGGACGATTGACGTTGCTCAGGGGGTTGTTCCCAAGGTACAGGAGGTCGAGGGCCTCACGGTCGCTCGAGACAAGGGCAAACGGGCCCTCACCGGGGAAGAGATGGGAGTGACAGGGGTCTAAGTGGAAAGACTCTGAACAAAGACTGACACTGGCCTCCATGAAGGCCATGGCCGCTGAGCAAAGTAGGCGGAAGAAGGCAAAGGCCCCTCGCTCGGTGGGGGCCCCTCCGGGTGAATCTGCTCATCCTCCAGCGCCTTTAGTCCTTCCGCCAGAGGCGCCAATGCTTGAAGCTCCGCCTACTCACCCCTTCGCCAAAGGCCCTGCCGTCGACTCTTCGGTTGAACTAACCTTGGCCGCAGGGGCCGTCGCGATCGACCTTGGGGGTCTATTGTCAGCGAAGCTCTCCTTGAATAATCGCCCAAACTGTCAAAAGCTAATAATGCTTCCGGGGGCGAGAGCACGGAACCAGGCCTGAGTCTCTTGCACTAGGGTGGTGACAAAGGCTTGACACTTAATGGTATCTGATGTCCCCTTATAGAGTCATCAGGGCATCGAAGCTGTCAAAGTGGTTGTAGACATGCCATTTTTGACATTTCATTAGACAAATCTCATATCACACTACGATGCCCGAAAGTGACTCTCACATTTGAGTTATTTGAGTAATTTTTTATTTTTTTCGATAATTTTCATATTTTTCCCCTTGCATTGCAGCCCCCATCTAGCCTCATTAGACCCCATTCAAGGTAGCAGCAGCAGTGCAGTTCGCAGGCAGACAGCAAGGCTCCTGGAGACGGTAGCTTCTTCGACCCTTCCTCGACTTTTATGGTGGCAAGCCCTACATCACTGGAAAGGTCTTCCAGAGGGCTTTCCAAGCAAGGTGGTTTCGTCTTCATCCGAGGTCGGAGCTGTCCGTGAGAGCGAATCTCCCCCGACTGCGCAAGAGCCCCCAGGCGACGAACCAGAGCCCCAGTAAAACATCCACCACGGTCGCTCCTGAGCAGATCTGGACGTGAAACTTGGCTGGAAGCAACTTCTCTCAGTTCTCATTCAACCCCAAGAAGCGGAACGTCGATGGGATCCCGGCACCGAACGTTCTGAATTTTCTCCTGAAGTTGCGCCAGGTTGGTTCTGTTGCTCCTGAACGGACCACCTCCACCTTTCTGGCCAGCACGATCAACCCCGACATCTTCAGAGGCTACAGTCAGTCTCATCTGAAAGAAGACTCGTCCACGATCGTTTCGGTACCAGCCCCGCCTCCATCTGAGTTCGGGATACCAAGTGGACTTTGCTACTTATGCTGACAGATCATTTCTCTAGTATTTGCTACTTATGCTGACAGATGGAGGCAGATGGAATCCCATGTGCCCGGTCACATTCCGGAGGAAGAGAAGGTCAAGTTGCTCATCTCTAATGCCACACCTACCTTCCCCAACATTTTGGTCATGAATGATATCTCTAATATGCGCCAATTATATAGCCGTGCTAGGTTTATCCAAACCCAGTTCAAAGACTCCCCCATTCACTCCCTTTTTGAGAACCAAAAGCCCAAATATAATAGAAAACCTTAGGGGCCAATTATCGAAGGGGTCCAAACCAATGAACAAGTGCAATCCATTGCTTTCCCTTTTCCTAACCAATCCACCCCACCCCATTTTCAACAACCTCCATGTAACTCTCAGTTCCCCACTCCACAAAATGCCCAGTTGCCTTTCCCTACTCCACAAAATGCCCAACCTTCCTTCCCCACTCCCCAATAGCCACAACAACCCCCGCAATACCACAATGTTCTGCCTCCTAATGGCCATGCACCCAAGCGCCCGACTCCAAAGAGGGCCAAATATCCTCCTTTGCCCGAGACCCTACCCGACATATTTTTGGCCCTCATGTCCATTGGTACACTTCAGCTTCCTCTGGAATGGCCCAATTGGAAACTGACCATTGACCGGTCTAGATTTTGTATGTTCCACCGGTAGTCCGGGCACACCATAGAGAACTATTTTCAATTCAGATATTTTGTGTATGATTTACAAGAGGGGCAGCGTATCGATTGGGACGAAATGCACAAGGTCATAACAGAGATCAAAGAAAAGAGAAGGCAGGGGTCGAGGCAGCAAGTGTAGCAGCAAGCACCGCAGTGACAGCCACATCTGCAGTAGTAGCAACAGCCTGTGTAGGATATGGGGATCCACCAAAACCCCATGTCGAATCATCTGCCCGCTCCACAGCCTCAACCACCGGCACTGGCTCAGGTCAACCTTGTCCAATGCCCGGCTCCCAACGTCGGGTGTTCATATGATGATGAATCTCCCATCGAAAGGCATATGGCCCTCCACCATACCTACCGCAACCCTCCTCCACCTTCTACTCCCATCATTCTCCCGCCAAACCATCAAGCTACCGCCACCACACCAACCACGCCTGTTCCCCATGAATGCCTCATCTTACTGCCTACCTCTCCCGTTCACTATAAAAAATTATAGATATAGGGGCAGTTCATTTAGAGACATTTATTAAAATTACCTCTAAATTATTATAAATAGAGACATTTTATTTTTAATACTACCTCTAAAACAATTTAATTGTGTTCTTTACTTAAAATCATATGTAGAGGCATTTTGAAATTGCCTCAAAATAATTGTTAAAGAAATCCGTAGTTTGTTCAAAATGCCCCAAAATAATTTCACTGCGCGCCATACAAGAGCTCCCGCGTGAACATGTAACCACCCCTCCCTCCTTCCCGGATGCGGACGACTCTTGGGACCGCAATCCATCTCTTCCCACCACTCCACCTCCTCTCACCTCCTTGGCCCCCACCCACCGTGGACTCTTCTAAGCATCTTCTCCCTCTACCTCTCCGCCTACTCATGACCTCCGGTGTGCCCTCTCCCGCGCACGCCACAGTCGAGCTCCTGCGCAAATGTAACCACCCCTCCCTCCTTCCCGGATGCGGACTCCTCGATCCATCTCTTCTCCTCCACCACACCACCTCGCGCGTCTCACCTCCCTGCATCCTCCCGCCGTGGACTATTCCTCATCTTCTCCCTCTCCCTCTCCACCTCCGGTGTGTATTATCCTCTACCCCTCTGCCTCATCGCCTCCCTACCCCCCTTCTCCCCCGCCCACTTCTGGGCTAAGGATGGTTTCTTACCTTTGAGCATTTCATATGGAGTTTTTGTGCTGGATGGTCTTACCATTGCCCGGTTCACAATGTAACAAGCTGTATTGACTGCTTCGGCCCAGAACTTTCTTGGAAGGTTTCCTTCTGCCAGCATGGTTCTGGCCATCTCTACTAGCGTTCTATTCCTTCTTTCCACCACCCCATTTTGTTCTGGCGTTCTGGGTGATGAGAATCTATGCGTAATCCCTTTGTTCCTGCAGAAGGTGTCAAAGTCAGAATTTTCGAATTCTCCACCATGATCAGACAAAATAGAACAGATTTTGAACTTACCATCCTGTTTCATTCTCTTGTAGAAGACCTGAAATTCTTGAAATGCATCACTTTTGTGGGACAAGTAGAATACCCAAGTAAATCTGGAAAAATCATCTACTAACACATAACCATACCTTTTACCACTAATACTAGCAGTTCGTGTAGGACCAAATAGATCCATGTGCACTAATTCTAGTGGTTTAGAGGACTGGTTCTCAGATTTACTTTTAAAGCTTTTTCTTGTTTGCTTTCCTTGGGCACATGCACCACATGTTCTCATGTTCTGCTTGAAAGAAATTTCAGGTAGCCCCCTTACCATGTCCTTTTTAACTAATTTATGCAATACTCTAAAACTGACATGGCCTAACCTTCGATGCCATAACCAGATTAGATCTTCCTTTTTAGCAGTTAGACAGAGGGTAGAATGGACAGGATCATTCAGGTCTATCATGTAAACGTTATTCACCCTTTTTCCTAAAAATTTCACTGAGCCAGAATTTGGTTCCATTATTTCACAACTTTCAGAGTCAAATATTACCTTGTGACCTCTATCACATAATTGACTGATGCTCAATAAATTATGTTCTAGACCATCTACAAGCAATACATTCTCAATGCAATTTGTGGATTTCTTACCTACATTACCTGTGCCGATGATCTTGCCCTTATTGTTTCCGCCAAAGGTCACCTGTCCTCCATCCTTTTTGGTCAATTGGCAGAATTTCTTCTTATCTCCAGTCATGTGCCTCGAGCAGCCGCTATCAAGATACCATTTGTTGTGAATAGCAGCAAGGCAGTCCTGCAAGAGTCAATCATGTGAAAAGTTTGGGAACCCAGCTGCACTTGGGTTCAACTTGACTTGTAAAGTCACTCAAACATTTTAATAAGGATTTGGGAACCCATATTTGATTTGTGTTTGAATTAGGTTGAGATCTTCTCAAGTTTCCATTTGCTGGTATGAAATTTTTGTTCCTGAAGGAGCCCGTGGTCGACTTCTGGTACCACAAGAGTCGACTTTTGTTTTCCCAGCGAGTCTGCCTGTTTCTGTTTCTGGCTGTGGTCGACTTCTGAGGAGGCCGTGGTCGACTTCTGTTGTGCCAGAATTCTGCATTCTGCTTCACTGGTTCCGTGGTCGACTTAAGGTGGTTCCTGAGCCGACTATCCTGTTTCCAGACCTTTTTAATCTTAGCCTTGGCATGATCAATTGGCCCGGCTTCTTGATTGGATGATTGGCCCTGCTTGAAGAAGACTTTTTGAAATCTTTGGCCTATTAACCTTGGGTCTTCAACCTCATTATTATTAGAACCCTTTTCCTTAATTTTTATACCATTTGGCCTTTCAGTTTCATACATGTTTATTAGTGGTTTCTTTCCTTTAGGATCCTCTCCAGCTACAAAGGTAATTGTTTTCATTTGAAATTCTTTCTTAGCACTAGGATTATATCCTAAACCTTCCTTTTGATAATTCACCTTGGTTCCAAGCATAGCATTTAAGTTTTCTTCTCCTCTCACCATTTTCTCCAGAGTTTCTTGTTTCTCTTCTAAGACTTTTTGAATCCTTCTCATTTCCTCCAGAATCTTGTTATTTTCTTCTTTAACCGTTTTAGCCTCTTCATAGGCTGACTTTATCTCATGTTCAGAATTTTGTACTTTTAATTTTAGTTCATCAATAGTTTTCTTTAGGAATTCATTATCTTCTTCCAGAGTTTTAGACATGTTTTCGTCCATTTCCTGTTCAGCTAATTTTTTGTGAAGATCTGCAATTTCTTGTTCCATGTCAGCACACTTGTTGATTAAGCTAGTATCATGACTCATGCTGTTGATTTTCTTTTTCAAGCTTTTATTTTCCCTTTTTGTTAAGTCATATCGATCCAACAATTCAGTGTAAGCTTCTTCCCAATCTGAAATAGAGAAATATTCGAAGGGAGAGGTTACCTCTTCATTTTCATTGTCTCCTTTGGCCATGAGACACACTTTTTCTTCATCTTCATCGGATGAAGTCTCTTCCTCATTGTCTTCTTCTTCTTCACTCCAGGTGCTCACCATGGCCTTTGGCTTCTTCCCCTTCCACTTAGAAGTCCATCCTTTGGATGCTTCAGGGCACTCAGCCTTTATGTGACCTGGTTTGGATGCTATTTGGGAAGGGTGTTGATCTGGAAGGATAAATACATAGGAAAGTTTACTTCTAATAGAGTTCTTACGTGGGAATCTTAAACCCATTCGAACTCTAAATGCCCAGTAGGTTCTTCTCTATAAATACCCAGCCCCATCGACCAAACACCGGCTACTACTTCATCTACCTCCGGTGCTCTTCCTCTCTGCTCCTATTTCTTTTTCTTTCGGAAGCAGAGTGGAGGTTGTTGTTCCCTGCTGCTTCTCTCCGTGAAGAGAAGTTTACTGTGACTCTTCTGCCTGCGACTGCACGTGGAGAAGAGGCCTTTGTTCCCTGAACCTGCATCATTCTTATGTTGCTGTAAATGAAAGGAAGAACATCCGTTGAAGCTGCAGCGGATTATCCTCTTAACTACTGCTTCTTCCTCTGCATCTACCATTATGCTACTGTAAAGGAAGAGCATCATCTTCCTTTGTACGTTAAAGGGCTGCAGTTGCTACCATTGCTTCACACCCAGTTCCCCTATTCACGGTTGCAGAACTGAGTACCATTTCTGGGAATATTACCGTTGTTGATCCTGCCTTTTCATCAAACTCTTCACATTTCTACCATCTAAATCAACCCCAAAAGGTAGGTGCTCTCAAGTACAAGCCCAAACTAATAAATTCCAGAGTATGTGCATGCATGTAGCGCTTCAGGATGGTTTTAATAATTTTCTGTGTGTTTTTCTGAGTTTCAGGAATAGGGTGCCCCTCTAGCAAGGCGCCACTTTATCAAGAACAACTGAATAAACAATCGACTCTTGGGATCAAATCCAAGAGGCGCCGCATGTCTAAATGTCTTCAAATTGCAATTGGCGTACAAAGATCATGAGCAGATTGCATGCACGTATGCATGGTTGTTAACTTAACTTCCCGCCATGCACCATGACTGGCTGTCTCCATTTTGATTCATGCCCTCGATGCAATAAGAGGGAAAAACTAGTGAACTATATATAGCCGGAATAATATTGGAATCTATTACAATATATAGCTTCTGACAATTTCAACAATTGACAGATGCCTGGTGCATTAATTTACGCAAGAACACAAAAGAAAGAGCAACATCAAAACCAAAGTATCCCCCGCCCCCAAAAAAAAAGAGAGAAAAACATCACATCACAGAAGAGTCTAATTAAGCTAGGAACCTCCGCCTGCACGCATCCTTGATTTCACCATCTGAGGAAGAAGAAGATATCGGATGGAACACTTCGCGAAGGGTGGAACTAAGTGAGGCGGGGTGATTCGATGCTGGACCAATAGTGTCTCCACCATCTTCCCATTCCAGAGTCTCCCACCATTCGTTGGAACCGACGATCTCTCTAATCTTGCCGCAGCTGCTGGGCGCATCAAACGGGAGCCTCCTGAGCGACGGGCACCCGCTCACCCAGAGCACCTCGAGGGAAGGGAAGATCAGTGATTCAACACTTATGTTCTTCAAGACAGGCAGGTTGAAAAGAGACATATATTTCAGCTCGTTGGGTAGTAGAGAAGTGGAAGATCCATCAACGACCTCTGGAGGCAGTAGAACCTCCAGTCCCCCACACAACCACAGCATGAGTTTTTCGAGGAAGGGCAGCTGCCGGAGCCAACCCACATCTTTCAATTCGTCACAACCGTCGATTTCAAGGTGATTAATCCTTGGGAAGGCAAGTTTCCCATCTCCGGTGGGTTCACCCACCACGGTCACGCTCCTAAGTTCATAGACCCGCGCAAGGCCCAAGTACTTGAGACTCTGAAGCTGGTTGAGGCCTCCCTCGATCTCCAGCGCCTCCAGCTGATGACACTCCTCAATAGAAAGCCATTCCATGTTCACCAGTTGCCCAAGAGCTGTGGATAAAAGTGACGATGAAAGATCTGGTATTCTAAAAAGCCTGAGACCTTTTATGCACCTTGACAGTTTACCCGACGTGGCGAGTAGCTTCAGAGAAGGCGTGTTTTTAATGTCGACAGAGAATTGCTCCAGCCGCCTCAGGCAACGAGCCAGATCCGTCCAGTTGACGCCTTCTGAATCATCATTGCCGAAACTTACAGAGTAGCCAGATCTATAGAGGAACAACCTTTGCAATCTGGTGAGGGTGACAATTGCCATGCGAGGAATGAGTTGAAGTTCACCGGTGCCCCAGAGACCCAGATGCCTCAGCTTCAGCAGCTTCCCGAGCTCCTCAGGCAGCTGTCTGATCTTTGTCCATGACAGGTTCAAATAACGCAACTCCAGCAGCAGCCCAATCTCCCTAGGGATTTCTCTTAGATTGGTGCGTGACAAGTCAAGAACACGAAGGACGGGCATGAGCTCACACAAAGATGGAGGGACAACCACAGTCTCCTGCCAACTTCCAAGAGGTTTGGCGGCCACCAACAGGGTCAGTAGGTTTGAGCACTCGGATTCCGGAGATGGCAGCTCGACCACCTCTTGTCGCATCAATGAGATCCTCTTCGCACTCTCCCATTCGTCGGTAATCTCTGAGAATCCTCTCAACCCCTCACCCTCACAGACTATGAACCTCTTGGCCTTGTCGGCTCTATTCCCAGTGAGCCACAGGGACATCTCCCGAACAATATCATGCATCTTCACATGCTTATCTTTAATATCTCCTTCTTCTAATAAGCATGCGTTCTTCAAGTATCCAACGACGTTGTACCCTTTGCCCCATGCTGTGGAAACCCTGCCAGAATCAGGAGACCCATCATCGAGGAATCCCTCCCCAATCCAATACTCTACCAGTTGGTCTATTTTAATACTATAGTCTTCTGGAAATAGAGCACAATATAGAAGGCATTCCCTTGTCACATCATCTCTCAAACTATCGTAACTAAACTTCATAATGGAGAGTACATGTGATTCAGGTTCGTCCATACCTTCAATAACATCTGGTAGTCTCGTGGCCGCCGCCTGCCATTCATATTCGGTGGTAGCATTGGACATGGCTTGCCCCACGGTGATTAGGGCAAGTGGTAGACCGCCACACTTTTTTGCCACGGCCTTGGCAAGGCGTCCAATGACATGATCGCGGAGAACTGGCACTTGCGGCTGGAGTTTAGAGTAGAAGAGGTTCCATGACACTGCCTCATTGAAAACACCCACCTCGACTCTCTTCTCAGCATCCATGAAGGCACACACTTCCTTGGATCGGGTGGCGAAGACGACCTTCGCCTTCTTGGGAGTACTCCTTGGATCGGGAATCCCTATGTTCTGCAAATCCAATCTCATCCAAACATCATCCAACAGTAGCAAGAATTTCTTCTTACTGAGGGCCTCGTGCAGGCTGTTCCTTCGAGCAACTTCCTCTGTCGGCAGTGGCTGGCCTAACCGGAGACCAATCTCCTCCTGGATCTTGGAAACATCGGCATTTTTAGATACGGTGACAAAAATAACTACATCAAAATCATGTTTGCTGGCGGCGATGAGATCATTGTTGATCTTCTTTAGAATAGTGGTCTTGCCAACGCCACCCATGCCGTGGATCCCAATGATCCCCACGGCATCATTCCTAAGATGTTCTTGGATCTCCGAAATCAACTCCTCCCTGCCCACCACGGAGCCTGAGATCGGAACCGTCACGATCTTCTCAAACTTGAAGGCAGCGACAGCCCTGTGCGAAGTTTACGAGAGAGTCTCTTATGTAATCCTCGGACTTATCAATTTTAACGCAACATGCAGCGGCAAAAAAGTAGTACGCGAAACATTCAAATGACAACATGCAACGGGAGATAGAAACAAATTAACATACCGACCGCGTAGGTGATTGAGGTAGTCTGTGACTGCAGTACCCAAGAAGCCTTGCACCGCTTGCTGAACCGGCTCCCATAAACACAGCACCAAGGATGCGCAGGTGATTGGGTCCATGTTGGTACGGACGCAGTGGCCGACACAAAACTGAGGTGCGAATCCTTGGCGAAGGCCACTACAGAGTACAGAATGGGAATGATACGGCCAACACAGAAGGAAAGCATCAGCTGAAATTATTGCGGGGATGAACTTGTGGTATACGTAGCTAGGGACTGGACTCCCAGGTGCTGGTGGCCTGGAGAAGATCTAGTAATGGGGCGTCTGGGGCAGGTGCTGGTGATCTATATAGTACGGTTGGTTCTTCAAGCGATGAAACCATGGCAAGGGACTTAATATAGATGAACAGTAGAACACGCCGCGAGCCGCGTGAGTCTCCTCTGATCCAAGTGGCACAGCTCTGATGACGCCATGGCAAGGGGGATTTAATATTGTTGGATAAACTCTCACACACACATATGTAGCAAAATAAACTCAGAATTAGAGAACGTACGTACCTTGCAGCCTATGTAATTGAGAGAGGAAGAGGGCTTTGCTTGGTGACTATAAGAAAGAGGAGAGGACGCGGTGGTGTGGAGAAAAAAAGGAGAGGAGAGAGGCTTGTGGGTGAAGACAAAAAAAGGGGGGCCATCGTTACCGTGTTGGAGATTTTTTCCCGAGCTCCCCTTAGGGTTGCCCATAATGGGGACCCCTTGACCGGCCAAACCAAGCCGGTTGCCAAATGTAAAGGGTGGAACACTCTGCGTGCCTTTGACTTCCCTCTGATCCAAGGGGCACAGCACCCGGATCCTTCTTTTCTTGACTGAGTCTTATATATCTTCATGATCACGAGCCGGAGGTTTATCGAGAACTTAATAATAATACATGCAATCGCAGAACAACACCAGCTGCTTAGTTAGCAACCTGATCACAGAGGTTAATCGTGCGTGTGCACCATGTTCGATCGCGAACGCAAAGGCAAGGACAACAAGTCCATGCATGTTCCACGCACCCGCCACTTGTGACTATAAGAATTTTTTTTCTTGCTTGTGGAGGGGGGTTGAGGGGCAGCGTTCGTTGACATTAACTTAGATGGCAGGTAGGAATGACGATGTCAACGCCACCGACGCAAAGCAAACATGACGTACGTACATGTGGGGATGGGTTGGCCTGCTGAGTTTAAGGGATATTGAAATGATATCAGATTAGGGGAACCTGTTGGGAAGATTGATCGGTTTGAGAAAGGAGGGAGGACTGTGCATCCACTAACATGGCCATGTTTGTTTATTTAATGATCTAAGGGCCGCTTTGATATCGGAACTATCGAGAGATTTTCGCAACCGATGAGAGAGAAGTTGATGAGAGAGTGCACACTCCTCTCACACACATAAATATTAACCGAGGTCGGTTAACGCAACCGAGTCTCGAGAGTCAATTGCGTTAATTCTGTCCGCCTAATAAGGTGGACGGCCATGTCGATGGCCGCCTTCAACAAATTTTGCCTCTTCTAGCGACAGACACAAGCTCTCTTCCGTGGATGAAGCTCTTCGATAGGACGGAGGTGAGGAAGGCTCTCCGAGCTGTCAGAAGCTCTCAAAAATATCTCCCCTCACCAAATGTTCCCCCCTTGAGATTGTTCGGAACTGGTTTTTATATGTGGGGGATTTTTCCTCCCTCCAAACATTCGAAGATAGAGTCAAACTGATTTTTTTAATCTAGAGGCGAGGACATACGAGACTACGTGCGTCTAGACCCCCCGAGTAGGAATGACTGCGAAGTACGTGCCCAAAGTGGGCCAGATCGTGGAGTTGACAGGCAGTTACTAGGAGGCGGCCAGGTCAATGGCTATTTCAAGGGGAGTTGGGCGGCCAAGGTTGTGGCAGTTTTGGGAATTAGGCGGCTAGAAGTTTGGCCGCCTTGGAAATTGGACGGCCAGCACCCTGGCTGCCTTGGGTTCTGGTTGGCCGGTACTCTAGCTGCCTTGGTCGACTGAGTAGCTAGGTATCTGGCCGCCTTGGGATTTGGGCGGCCAGCACCCTAGTCACTTAGGGATCTGTGTAAAAATATATAATAATACCTCAAAAAAAATTGACTGGGGGGCTCATGCCCTTGAACCCCGACCTTACAAGTAGGGGGGTTCTGCCCCCTTACAACCCACTGCCAACTTACTGTAAAGTTGGATCCGTGAAAGGACAGGGTGAAGCCTACCTACATAAGGATGAGATCCCACACTCCCAATCATCCAAGAAAAAGTGTCACTTCTATGATAGCTAGACAAGATCAGCAGGATGTCCAAAATTAGACATCTAGTCTGTCATCAAGGGCACGATTTAAAAATTAACGTCCATTATTTTGACGCCAATTTTTGTTAATTATAAAAACTCTTATAAAATTAAAAATAGACGTCCTACTAAAAATACATGATTTAGAATATAGCGCCTTTTTGGAGAGACACAATGTTTTCTAATTCTATAATACATTTTTAATAGAAAAACTAATTATGGAATATTATTACTTCTTCGAGTTAATTTTCATTTGATATAAACATAACCTAATTCTTGTCCCGATTTATTCTACCTTTGATCTTATGAAATCTCTCGTAATATTGCCATGCCTTCATGTTATTGCCCTTTTGGGAAATTAATTCATCATGTCAAGAAATATAGGGCATAACTGGTTCTTCAATATTTATTTTATGCTAGCCATGTTTTACCCCTTTAAATTATTTTAAGACTGGCAAATCGTGGTTTAACTATTATTTTTATTGAAGATCATGTCACTCCGGTGGCATGAATCTACGATTGATGGATTTCTAATTCTCGCATAGCCCTCTTGGTGAAGTTAGAACCCTTCGCTGGATATTCCTTCCGTCGGGTTAGAATTTCTCCACTAAGGTCTCCGTAAGACTCCACGAGCTATGTATTCTCTCATGGCCGCCAAACTGGTTGTACCCTAAAAATCTTGAAAATCCCTCAGAATCATGTCTTACTTGCCTAAGATATGATTCGATCAGCCTTTGGAACCAGAGAATGAGATTCTATTTGGTTCTATCAGCTTGTTTTGAACGTGGTGAACCCAGAGACCGCGTTCAAACTTCTGTTATCTGAAGGTAGCATACCTAGAAATCGTGTTTATGCAACCTTATTGGACTATCTTGCATTGCATCTACGGAATGAGACGTGTCTGGCTTACTGGATGCGATCTAGTCACGACTTCTGCTCAAACCGTGGTATTCTTGAATGCGCCACTGAGCCAAACAATGTTCGTCCCTGGTTTTTGTGAAACACACACATATGTTTGACCTCTGTATCAACATGATTATCATCCTTATATGCTTATACTCTCCTAGTTATCTTTGGAAATTAGGATTTTCCCTTGATATGTGATTTCATGAATTTTGCCTTGAAATTTATTTGGCTATTATATGTTAATGTGGATGTCTGAAAATTTACATGAGATCAATGATCCATAAATACAATACTTGGCATCAATATGACCTGGTTTAGTCTTAATAAGAGCACCCGAAAATACTTGTGCCCATGAGAGTTATATTGATCTGCTGTGATATTATACCAAAGTACATGCATGCTAGATTTATCTATATTCTTGAATTACTTGACGTGTACATGTTACCCTTTGTGAGAATTATTGCGTGATATGGCCAATTCAAATGATAGCACTTGTTACGTGTTCGTAAATTTGAAAGTTTATCGCTCCCATTCTATACTTGCACTCTTGTTCTTGTTACCTCAACTTGTAATCCTAATTACTTGCATTCCTATATATTTATGTTCATGTTCCATTGCCTAGTATGCGTGATTTTATTATGTTTCTTGATATTAGTGTATTTACTTTATCAAATATGCTAATCACTTAAAGATGCATAATATAGCCAATCAATATGAAACTTAGCTGCCAAGACGTAAACAGTATTATTTTTGAATGGCGTGCCATTATCAGATATGATCTGGCTGGGGGTGCTGAACCTGTATATGATGTAGTGCCTCACGAAGCGGGCAACTATCTCTCCTGTGACTTCCTGTAGTGGGACGGCTTCAGCCCATTTGGAGAAGTAATTTGTGGCAGCTAGTATGAACTTGTGCCCTTGAGATGATGGTGGGAATGGTCCCACAATGGCCATGCCCCACTCCATAAAAGGCCAAGTAGGCGCAGTTGGATGGAGTGGATTGGGCGGTCTTCGAGGGACTGGCCCAAATGCTTGGCACTGGTGACACGTACTAGCGTACTGATTACAATCTTTGTACATGGTGGGCCAAATAAAATCCTTTGAACTTGATGCTATTCTTCATCTTGGCTCCTACTTGATGCGCACCGCACAACCTGGAGTGGACCTCGTGCATAATGATCTTTGCTTCCTTGGAGGAGAGGCACCGTAGGAGGACCAATCGGTCCTTTTCGTGGATGAGCCTGAAGAGCAAGCCGTCAATTAGCTGGTAGGATGTTGCCCTGCGTAGCAGTTGCACCCTCTGAGCCTGATCAGGAGGAAGCCAGCCATTCTTTATCTTTATGATTGGCTCACGCCAATCTTCTTCTGGAGCATTCCCTTCTTGGATGTTGTCGATCTCGTAGACAGTGAGGCTGGAGTCTTTGTCGAGCACACTTGGCATGAGCCTTTGGTGTCTGACTGTAATGTTTAACTCTCCTTCAGGTGGGAGCTTTAGGGCTGCTACCAACTTTGCCAAAGCGTCAGCCTGGGAGTTGCTGCCTCTAGGGACATGGCCTATTTCAAATAGATAAAACTTCTCCCTTAGCCTCATGACGGCTGCATGGTAGGGAATGAGCTCCTTTTTTCAGACGTTATAAACACCCAGGACTTGTCAAATGACGAGCTGAGAGTCCCCATACACTTTGATGCACTTGATGTCCATCTCTAGTGCCAGTTGGAGCTCAATAATGAGTGCTTCATACTCTGCCTCATTATTGGTCAGTGACTTCATGAGAGTGCAAGAGTTGTGGAGGATGCCGCCTTGTGGAGATATAAAGACTACCCCCATGCCCGAGACATAGTCTATGAGGCCGCCAGCCCTTTTGATTGTTCGGGAAGCACCATCAAAATACAATTCCCAGTGTGGGAGGTTGAGGGTGAGGATGCCCGGCTCCATCTATGGTAGGACTCTTTCTGAATGCTCCCCAGCTTCTTGAGAAAGCACTAACACCTCTTCATCGGGTAGTTCGAAGTTGAGTGGCGAATCTTCTGGCACGGGATGCACTGCTAAGAATTCTGCCATTCCTTGTCCCTTGATTGCCTTGCGTGGGACGAAGGCAATGTCAAACTCTATGAGGATAAGCGCCCACTTACCGAGCCTACCAGAGAGGATGGGCTGACTGAGCAGAAATTTGAGTGGATCACATTTTGAGATGAGCTCCACCCGGTGCGCTAGAAGGTAGTGCCTTATCTTCTTGACGGCAAATACCAAAGCTAAGCACACATTTTCCATAGGAGCATACCGATGCTCAGGCCTGATCAGCTTTCGGATGAGCTAATATAGTGGTTGTTCCTTGCCCTCTTCATTGATCTGGGCTAGCAGAGCCCCTAAAGAGGCATCCATGGCAGCAATGTAGAGGATAAGGGGTTTCCCTCTGACAGGTGCCCCTGAGACGGGAGGAGTCAGTAGATACTCCTTAACTTGCTCGAAGGCTTTCTGATAGGCTTCGTCCCATATGAAGGGTGCTCCTTTCTTCATCAGCTTGCCGAAAGGTAGACATCTTCTTGAGAGATTAGAAATAAACCGCCTAATATAAGTGAGTCTCCCTTGCAGAGATCTGAGTTCTGTCAAGTTCTTGGGCGGAGGTAGTCCTCTTATGACCTTGATTTTGTCAGGATCAATTTCAATGCCTCGATACCTGACGATGAAGCCAAGAAACTTGCCACTGGAGACATCGAAGGCGCATTTCTTTGGGTTCATATTGAGCTGGTACTATCAAAGCCTTTCGAAGACCCAACATAGGTCGACCAGATGATCTTCTCGCCTTTTTGTCTTGATGACCAGGTCATTGACGTAACATTCAACGAGGTCATGTAGCATCTCGTCAAGGATCTTGGTCATTGCCATTTGATAGGTTGCACCGGCATTCTTCAGACCAAACGGCATCCTTTTGTAGTTGAAGATCCCCTTAGGAGGCCGAAAAGTAGTATGGTCTTTGTCTTTGATGGCCATGCAGATTTGATTGTAGCCAGACGACCCGTCTATAAAGGACAAGGCTTCGTGACCAGTTGTCATATCCACCATTGTCTCGGTGATTGGGACAGGGAAATCATCCTTCAAGTAGACCTTGTTCGAATCCCTGAAGTCGATGCAGACATTTAGAGAAAAATGGGTACACGGTCTACGCTATCCAAGTTGGGGGTTCTTAAAAAAAGAAGAAGAAGTTTTTTTTATGAGGCAGATGCGGCCTCCTCATCCACCTCTGTAGGCAATAAAACTCCCTAGGGCGTCACAAGAGGAATGCCTAGGGAACATGAAGTGGGTGCACCATCCACATAGCTGGGAAGGCCAACAATTGCAACTGCCAACACAAAGGGCCAAAAGATGACACTTGATGTCACCACCGGGAGCTCATTTCTGCAAGAGCCACAACTGTTTGGAACACCTCCCATGTAAATTAGTAACAAAAGAGGACAACTGCTAATCAGATGCATAGCGGTTGCCGAACATGCCTTAGGGACAATGTTAATTAACAAGTCCCACTGACATTAAGAAGCCTTCAATGGCCACCAGGCCACCTATTTTAAAAACAAGTCTAAGCCCTGTCAGGATATCCCTTCCTTCTCGACCTGGATCTTTAAGCCAGGTCACCAAGAAAATGTTCATTGGCTTCCAGCACTTGACTACACTAACAAGTATATAAACCTTGCAGAGGGGATACAAGAATAGGCCCTGCCGGGTTGTCCGCATCCTTGACTCCACTCTCCTCTTCGAGACAGCAAATAAACCCCTTTGGACTCCTAATGGCTTGCCATGCCCCCTTGTCCCACCAGGACTCATAGTGTTTTGCCAACTCTTCATCCCATGAGGATGTTCCCCATTTGTCCTGCTAGGACCAACCCTCTATCCTCAGCCTGGAACCTACGCTCCTAGCTGGTGCATTCTTATCACCCTTTGGGATGCTGCCACAACAACTACCCAAATACACCAAAAGATACTAAATTTACCCTCTAGTCCCACTGGACTCGACCTGTTGATCTGCTTCCCCTTGGCCTGAGGCACTCCGCCCTCGCTTTGGGCCCAACCTTTCGCCCCGGCCAAATAACCAAAAGATCCCTTGCACTTAAGCACGGACCATTCATCTGGTTAGAGAATAAAAATCTTTCTATCGTCAGCCACGTGACCTTCCGTCTAGGCTGATGTATAAACCAACAAAATCCTTCTATCGTCAACAACATGACATTCCATCTAGGCTAACGTATAAAGTAGCAAAATCTTTATATCGTCAACATCATGACCTTCCGTCTAAGCTGGCGCATAAACCAACAAAAGGCCCCCTTCTTGTCTTGGCATCTTGGCCTTCCACCTAAGCCCAGTTGTATAGTGTCATGACTTTATGTCTAAGTCATTAAATATTCTTGCCATGGCATCATGACCTTCTGCTTAAGCGAAGTTGTACGGCATCATAACTTTATTTCTAAGCCGTTAAATATTCTTGCCTTGGTGTCATGGCCTTCCACTTAAGTCAAGTTGTACGGTATCATAATTTTATGTCTAAGCCGTTAAATATCCTACCTATTGGCATTATGGCCTTTCGCCTATGACAATTTGTACGGCGTCGTGACTTTATGTCTAAGCCATTAAATATTCTTACCTTCGTGTCATGGCCTTCTGCCTAAGCCAAGTTGTACGATACCGTAACTTTATGCCTAAGTCATTAAATATTATTGTCATGACGTCATGGCCTTCTGCCTAAGCCAAGTTATATGAGGTCATGACTTTATGTCTAAGCCGTTAAATATCTTTCCCTTGGCGTCATGACCTTACGCCTAAGTCAAGTTGTATAGCATCATGACTTTATGTCTAAGTCGTAAAAAATTCTTGCCTTGGCCTCATGACCTTTTGCCTAAGCCAAGTTGTACGGCGTCATGACTTTATGTCTAAGCCATTAAAATTATCTCTTGGCGTCATGACCTTCCATCTAAGCCAAGTTGTACGACATCATAACTTTATGTCTAAGCCGTTAAATATTCTTGCCTTGGTGTCATGCCCTTCCTCCTAAGTCAAGTTGTACGGCGTCATGACTTTATGTTTAAGTCATTAAATATTATTACCTTGACATCATAGCCTTCTGCCTAAGTCAAGTTGTACGGCGTCATGACTTTATGTCTAAGCCGTTAAATATTCTCTCTAGGTGTCATGGCCTTTTGCTAAGTCAAGTTGTGCAGCGTCATGACTTTATGTCTAAGTCGTGAAATATTCTTGCATTGGCATCATGGCCTTCTGCTTAAGCCAACTTGTACGGTGTCATGACTTTATGTCTAAGTTATTAAATATTCTTACCTTGGCATCATGGCCTTCTGCCTAAGCTAAGTTATACAGCGACATGGCTTTATGTCTAAGTCATTAAATATCTTTGTCTTGGCGTCATGGCCTTCCGCCTAAGTCAAGTTGTACGACATCATGACTTTATGTCTAAGCTATTAAACATTCTTGTCTTGGCGTCATTGCCTTCTGCCAAAGTCAAGTTGTACAGCACCATAACTTTATGGTGGAGTCCGTCTGTTGGTGTGTGTGTCTGTGTGTTTATTCTTGTCTGACGCTCTGCCTAAGCTGGTAAATATTCTACCTTGACGTCATGGTCTTTCGCCTAAGTCAAGTTGTACGGGGTCATGACTTCATGTCTAAGCCGTTAAGTATGTTTGTCCGGCGTCATGGCCTTCTGCCTAAGTCGGCAAATATCTTCCCTTGGCATCATGACATTCCGTCTAGGCCAAGTTGTTCGGCATCATGGCTCTTTGCCTAGGCCGGTTAATATCTTCCCTTAGCATCATGACCTTTTGTCTAGGCCAAGTGGTCCAGCGTCATGGCTGCTTGCCTAAGCCAGTGAATCTTCTCCCTTGGCGTCATGGCCTTACGCCTAAGTCAAGTCATTCAGTGTGATGACCTTTGGTCTAAGCCGACAGTCATCTTATCATTTGCCTGAAAACTATTATCCAACCTAATGAACAAAAAGGCCCTTCTACCTTGGCATTACGGCCTTGCATCCAAGTCAAGTCTTTCGACGTCACGACCTTCAGTCGAGACCGACCATCACCCTACTATTGGCCCAAAACTATTGTCCAAACCAATAGACGAAAAGATTCTCCCTGGTTCCACACCAACCCTTGATCCCTTTGGGGATTCACAACAATATATGACACATTCTCTCCATTGTCGCAGCATCAACCACCTACCTCTCAAACTGTCAGCCTGCGGGTGTGCCTGTTAAGCCCCATAAAAAAATGAATGAAAAAAAGAGAAACAGAAAAGAAAAGAAAAGAAAAGAAAAAAAAGAAAAATAGAAGAAAGAAAAAAATGAGTATAACATGGTTTGCTTGCTTGCTTGTTTCGCATGCGTAATTGCCTGTAGTATAACATTAATACAATTCCTTCAAATTTCTAAGACCGCATGCTTCCTTGCTAAATAACGCTGCCTAGATTCTGTGTCTGTGTGCGTCACGGCATACACTAAGGAATGAAAAGCCAATTCTCAGTGAGTGCATATGCCTAGGGGAAGAGTCATAGTTATGTTGGTAGCACAACTCGCATGATACACCCTAGACGAAACTCTTACACCTCGCACACAATATGGACAGTGGCCCCTAGCCATAGGGACGTCATAATTTCTTCTTAACACTTCATGGAGCCTTAAATCTCTACACTCACATGAAGGGTAATCGTAAGGAAAAAAGCTGCCTACCCCCTTAAAAAAAGAAAAAATATATCTGAATAAAAGGATGAATCCTAATAGTCGAAAATTCCCATTGAGACACATGAGGAGACTCACGTCGAACGGTGAAGTCTATTATAGCACTATGAATAAAAGGATGGACCCTAGTAGTTGGGAATCCCCATTGAGACATATAAGGAGACTCGCGTCGAATGGTGAAGTCTATAGTAACACTATGAATAAAAAGATGAATCCTACTAGTCGAAAATCCCCATTGAGACACATGAGGAGACTCGCACCGAACGGTGAAGTCCATAATAACACTATGAATAAAATGATGAATCCTAGTAGCCGAGAATCCCCATTGAAACACATGAGGAGAATCGCACCGAATAATGAAGTCCATAATAACACTATGAATAAAAGGGATGAATCTTAGTATCTGGGAATCCCCATTGAGACACATGAGGAGACTCGCGTTGATCGGTGAAATCTCGAATTAAGAAAAAATAAGGGAGATGTGCGAAGCTACCAAAAGTCGAGAACCTCAAATGCTTGTGTAGACGATAAAGTAATCCTAAGTGTTACTTAGAACATCTGCATGTCCTTATGTTTAAGGCTCACTGCTCATATAATTGCACTTTCACTATAGGGAAGAATAGTCTTGGGTGTGGATCGTGGCTTATGTCATGCACATACTCTACGCAGTTTCCTCTTCATGTATGCACGTCTCCCTTAGTTATGTTTCGTGAGTCGCACTCCATCTGTGAATCGTGGGCGCTATCCATATCCTATTCCTGATATAGGGGAGCTACCCTATATGTATACCTAACGTCTGCTGTTGATGAATGCATGCATGTTTCCATGAATGAAAAGACACACATAACACTTTCCAAACGGGTTGCACCTGCAGGCTCCGCTCACTCGTCTCTCATTCGCGTCACCTGCAGGTGGGGGACATTTATTGACACCCAAAATAAATGATAATAATAATATATACATATACATATGTTAAATAAAAATATATAAATAAATAATAAATTATGAATAAAATAAAATGAGAAAATAAAAAGTGAAAGAGGAGAGCAAAAAATAAAAAAAGGTAGGTATGCATATGCATACATGTACATGCATAACAAAAATATAATAATAAAAAAAATAAAACAAAAAAGAAGCAAAAGTCAACGAATAGGGGGAAGGCTTGGGCCTTCCTCACACGAGATTAATGGGACCCCTGGTCTCTCTGATGTGACACCACCTTGGGGGTGATAGCCACAAGACCGAAGATCCTCGGACCTAACAAGCAGATTTAACTATTGATGGCTAACCTCTTATTTTCAAAATCATAAGCGCCATCACATCATGATGCTTCTCGCCAGGCAGGTAAGTCAGGTAAGTATTTCGATCCTTGAATCCCTTAATGCATTACTATATGGTAGCTATGATATATTATCTCGGGAACTGACTGGTCATTCATGTGTTCTGGGATTTGATATTCCCCTTTAACAAAAATGAGGATGATCTAAGTGCACATGGTTAATCGTTGGATAGGCCGTTAGGTTGGAAGAGTTGGGGGACGATGGTTCTATATTGCACACCGTGATTGTAAATAGTGTCTTGACCCTAATTTTTTCGGTCTAGCAATACTGTTCTCGAGTATCTTCCTATTTTTGTCCTTCTTTGCATTCGTTTTGATGATTTCTTTTTCTTTAGCCCAACATGCATCATGTGCATCTTTTGAGCATTCATGTGCCCTCATCTATCTGAAATGTCTCAGTAATAATGGATAGCTATGTATCCATGGTCTCGGGTAAGGAGAGTTATTCCACTCTGAGTCAGAAGGTTTCCTTCGGTCTATTTGCTCGATTTGGCTAGCTAAGGATTCCTGTCTGGAGTTTAGTAGCTTGTCTCTTTTTTTTCGCTTGCTCCGACCACCTATCACCTGTGTGTTCCAGTGAGGAGGTTGGTCATGTTTTCGTTTCCTTTAGTTATTAGTTTCTCCAGGCATGCGTCATTCGGTTTAGCGATTCCTTGTGATTGGTTTGAAGTTTTATGGAAGATTCATGTCACTCGTTGGTTGAGAAAGGGTGTCGTTTACCTTAACGCTGACTTTTCAGTCCGCTCCGCTACATTTTCGCTTCATCTCTATGTTCCATTTCACTTTTGCTTCACCTCCACTCGCTCCCCTACAAAGAGGACGTTAAGGAGGGACATCTGTTGACACCCATTTTATGACCAATGAGTTGGGTCATCTCCTTATCCATTTTTATGATGTCCTGAGTTATTGACTGATTATTGGGTCATTTTGGTCTCTTCTGGGCTTATTTTATGGGTTGCTCTCCCTGATTGGGCCTAGTTCCTTGTCTCTTCATTGCATTTCGAGCTTAGTAAGCCTTTTCCTTTTTTTTACCATGTTCACCTGCCCTAGCGGTCTACAGAACGACCGTTAGATGGTTTTAACGGTCCTTTGGTAGACCACTAGGCAGACAGACAGTCATGTTATCTTATCTTTTCTCCCGTTGGCCTTATCTTTTAATGGATGATCCACCCTAACGGTCTATCGCGCGACCATTAGTGGGCTTTGGCGGTTCTTTGCTAGACTGCTAGGGTGTAGAGAGTCCCGTTAGATCTCTTCGGTCTTATCCCTTTTGGACCACTAAGCCTTGCGGTCTACTTGTAGACCATTTTTCAGAGACTTGCAGCCTATCGCAAGACCGTTAGGGGAGACAGAGTCTTGCTCTGTTTGTTCTTCCTTTTTCCAACCGTGGCCGAACTAGAGTCCACGATTTGATGATTTCTCTCTGAGTATTGATCCTCAGAAGTTTCTGTTTGTTTCTATGGACTCTTGGGAGTATTATCCTCGAGATTTATTAAGCTTCAGCCCAATATTCGTGCTATTATGTCTCCAACTCGACCCAGAGTTTTTAGGAGTCTATAAATAGAACTCTTGACTTCATGACCTGAGGAGGAGATTTCTGGAGCTTACAACAAGGTGCTGCTACATTCAGGAGCGAGTACCAACCAGGGAGAGCTTGTGTCTGCATCCATGTGTCTTCTGGTCTAGGGAGTAGCCGGTTCTTTAGTTGTTTTTATGTTCTTCTTTATTTTATTTTTTATCTTCTTAGCATCATCATTGCATCAATCTCTCTCCTTCCTCCATGTTCTTCTACACTCACACCACGTTTTCAAACATCCTCCTACTATTTTCATACCCCACAGGGGTTAAAAAACCACCAACCCCCCTCGTATTCACCCATCCTCTTATGCATATTAGTTTCATTACTTTCTAGATATTGCACTTGTCCAAGGCTAATTGGGTTCTTTTCCTTTGTGTCTACATTCTTCTGTAGGTCTATAGAGTTCATTACACGAGGCCCAACACTTCTGGCTAGCCAGGAGGGGTGGAGATTCAAGTTCCACATCACAGCTTTCTGGGTGCACTTAGTAGCCGTCGACAGACCGTTTCTATTCCTTTACGGTCTATCGGGCGACTGTTTCTCTTGGCCTTGCAGTCTCCTCAGGACCATTTTTTGCATCTGCACCTGGTTTTCTCTCCCACGGGTGAGTGTGCTTCACTCGGCTTCTTTCCAAGGTACGTGGTGTAGTTTTGCTGCATTATTTACTTTGGTGGTGATCACATCTTTTCTTCTTGGGTATTTGTCATCATAATTCTTCATCTCTTTTATTTTCCTTACTTGCTCTTAGTTGCTCCACACCTACAGTGTGTGTTTACTCTAATTTGGATGTAAATAATGTCAGCTGGCCATCAAAGAAACAGAAGGCCATTCTTACATTCCACAAGAGCTGAAAGGAAAATGAGGTAGTCATATGATAAATACCTTTTCCCACCTTGAAGCAAGGAATTCATTTGTACTTATGCCTATCTCAGCATATGTCATTGGAGAAACCCAGAATCCCCACCTCAACCAACTTGGTAATGATGCTAAAGAAACAAAGCCAATTCATAAACACATTTCATTATGAACTGTAACACAAATAGCCAAGAAGCTGGGAATAGACTTACGTTTCGGGAGGATGAAGCCACCAAATAATAACATCACTAACAATGTCAAGGTGCCACTTGTTGTAGCAGCCACAACAGTTTGGAAATATGAGGCAATGAAACGGAATAGGGATATTGACATCTGATGAACAGTGAAAAGTAGGAGGAAGTGGCAAAAAAACCTGAGAAATGTATGAGTCCATGTAAGACAGATGAAAAAAGAATTGAACTACAACCATGCAAATGTTATTACTCTATGACCGTGTAATACGAGGACTTTTCTTTGAGTGCCCACCTTCCAACATAAGGACTGTAGCCAATAACATAGTAAGTTACAGCTGTCCAAATGAAAGATTCTACTAGTGAAATTGGGATCTTTAAGACAGATGCTGGAATAGCATATGCCCATGCAGGGTAGAAGTGAAAATCTCTCTGTTTGTAGAAAACTGGAAGTCTAGATGCTGTCATGGCCAACTCAGGAAATCCATTGACCATAAGTAAGATAAGTGCATAAAATAGAGAACCCATGTAGTAATTTGCATGAATCACATCAACCCCCATCCTTGTACGTAGGAAAACAGTCATTGTGACGAATGCAACAATCACAAGCTGCAAATAAAAGACAGATAGCAAACATGAGCTGTAAATACCTTTAGATAGAATAACTTCAAAATAATTATGCATACTAATGGGTTGCTACCTGCGTTGTTTTGAATATATAGACAAATGAGTTCCGCTTCATGAGAAGCAGCTCTCGTGTGGCACCAGCTTTAAATAATTCCCATCTGCTCAAAGAGTAAAACCTGAAGGATAGAGCATTTTTGTGGCACTGGGACTTGTCATAAGGTTCCAAAAGCTTCTCATCTAAACTTCTTCCAAGGTAGTGTGATTTAAACTTGTTAGACAAATGATCAACTGAGAGATAGCTGTAAGGTTGGTCTGTCCGGTACCAGTATTGTTCCTGGTCCTTTCTGGACAAAACCTGGAAAGATGCTAAACTGTTAGCTATTTTATAAAGTAACATGGATGTTATAAATGCTATGCTTACCTCCTGGAGAAAATCAGCTGCTCCTTTTCTCTCAGGGCACCTGAAACCGCATTCTGCAAAAAACTCAAGGATCTGGTCCCGGGGTCCATGGTAGACAATCTTTCCTTCTGCCATCAATATAACATCATCAAATAGATCATAGGTTTCTGGTGCCGGCTGAAGAAGAGAAACAAGCACAGTAGCCTCTGTAATATGAGTTAATTGCTGAAGGCACTTCACAATCTGGAACGTAGTGGAACTATCCAAACCAGTTGATATTTCATCCATAAAAAGAGCTTTTGTTGGACCCACAATCATCTCTCCTAGAAGGTCCAGACGGTGGCAGTCACATGCAAAAGGAACAGATTAGTTGGGGATGTAGCTGCAGGTGGAGCTTGAGTTCTATTCAAACTATCCATTTTGAAGGATATACTAATAATCAACAAGTGATGACCTGCAATGCACTATTTTTATAGAAACATGAAATGCTTCTACCTAACAAACTCGGGCCCCGTCACAGTTACCTGTGGTCAGTCTTTTCTTCTGTCCGCCTGAGATCCCTCTTCTCATGGCATCACCAACCATTGTGTCTGCACTTATGTCCAGGCCCATGATCTGATCGGACAAAAATATAGAGAATCAACTTGTTTACTCAGTAAGAATAAATATTGTTTTAAAGTTGCAACTGCCAACGAGATAAATAGCCACAAGTGCAAGAGATTTTTTAAAGGATGTCAAGGATAAACCCAGCTGGCCAGAATACTGTAGGCAGGACACCAATGATTCACCCTTCATCATTCAGCCTGAAGCTCGTTAGGACACGCAACCTGGCTTCCTAAGGCAGTATTGGGAACACAAGGATCCAGTTTGTTTTTGTCAGAAGCAAGCGCAATAGTGAATATATTACTGCTGGTTACCTAATTTTTTTTAATGTAAAACTAGATATAAGTACCATGTAAACACATGATTAGGGCACCTTCTGATATGTGGAAGGTGAATCATTTGAGGCTTTTGTAGAAGTCTTAAATAATAAGTGAGTCATTTTTGTTCACAAAATTGATTCATCAACTGATCACTCCCATGTAAATAGTTGTCATATTTTTCTTCTCTTTTATTCTCCAATGCCACATAAGCAAACATGGGTCCCCTGAAGAGGATGCCGTGAACATTGAGGGTTTGTTCCGCTGCGTTGCCGTCGATAGACATGTGCTCAATGGCAATACCCTCAATGTCGGCCTCGATTTGGAAGACATGGCTGTCGGCGGCGTCGGCGAGTTTGAGGATCGTTTGGCCTGTACCATCGCCAAAAAATCTAATGGCGCTCCGATCTACGAGCAGTGCTACGTTGGCGGTCGAGCCTTCACCGAGGATGTAGGTTCCGGCAGGAATGTAGATCGCGCCGCCAGCAGCCGGAACTGACCCGATAGCTGCCTCGAAAGCAGCAATGTCGTCAGCTACGCCGTCGCCTACCGCGCCATAGTCCTTGACGTTGAACAGAGCCCCGCCGAGGTCTTCCGGAAACACCGCGCTATCCGCCAGATCCTTGATCCGCTGCCTGACATCGGCCGGTGTGATGTTGCCGCCGGTGTTGTCCTCGATATGCGTGTCGGCATCGCTCTTTATCTGCGCGCGCGTGCGAACGGTCATGGGTCGCGTTTCCTTTTCAGGGGAACATCCACTAAAAACCGCCTCCAGCCAGTGGAGGGGAAAATGGCGAAGAGAGATGAGGCCCGGCTCGTCGGCCGCTGGGCTGTGGCCCGTGCTAAGACCGGCGAGACGTTTGTTGCGCTTTTCTTGGACGGACGAGCCGGATCAGACGTTTGTTCTTCCGGCCAGCGAGGCAGAGAAGATCGCGCGGGCAATCCTTGATCAGTACCGCCCGCCGTCCACACCAAGCCTGAGACACTGACGCCCTTCGACACGACGGGGCCGAGCACCCCGCCGCCGACGACAGCTATGTTGGTCACGGGTTCGTCACGCGGAAGACGCCGTTGGCGTGCCATGTGATCTTGAAATCGGTGCCTTCGCCCGCTTCCTGCGCGCCGTCGAAATCGATGTACCAGAGCGGAGCCTTGTTGGCGTGGGCATCGTCGAAGATGACGCCGGCATACGCCGGGCCGATATTGCCGCCGGTCGCAGTGACAGAGACGTCGTTGGCGTCCAGCATCGCTCCGCTGGTCGAGACGGTGGTGATCGCCGCGCCGGAAATCGCCTCGCCGCCCGTATCCCAGCCGGAGCCGTCCACCTCGTAGGCTCCGGAGTTGCTGACATCATTCAGCGCCGTGTCGGTGGCATCGAACGAAGCATTGTCGTCCAGAAGCATGATCTTCAGGCTGTCGAGATCGATCGCGCCCTCGTCCAAGAGCAGCGCGGCAGTGTGGTTGTAGCGCGAGATGGTAATGGCCATCGGAATGGTCCCTTTCTAGGTGCCGGATTTTGAGGGGTACTAACGGAAGGAGGCGGCGATCGTCGGGCCGAGGAAGCTGCTGCCCGCAGACAGCGTCAGTTCTCTGTCGGTCTCATCGGCCGTGACTTCTAGTGACCCGCCAGTGATGTTGAGGCTGGTCTGGATCGTGGTGTCGAAATCCTCACCGCAACCGGTGTGGGTGTAGTTCGTTGCCGAGCCGCGCGGGAACGAGAACATGAAGGCAAGGCCTCCCTCCTCGACGTCGACAATCATTTCCCGAGACGACGAACCGCTTGAGCTATCGGTATCCGTGTCTATCGCCGTTCCGGACACGACGTTCAGCGCCTTGTAGGTGGCACAACGAATGATGCCCGCACTCGTCGAAGAGTTCAGCGTGACCGCGACATCTGCTGTGGTGCCCGTATCGACAACGGCGGAAAGCAGGATCGCGTAATAGTGCGTGTCGAGATAGTTGTAGCTTTCCGACACATGGACCGTGGCCGCGACCCCGCCAATGGTGGCCGATGAGATCGTTCGGTTTGCCCCAAGAGCGAAGAACACGCACGCGAAGACACGTCGACCGACCACAGCCGAACCGATATCGCACGCCGCAATCGTAATGGTGGCGGAGCTCTGATTGCTCGCCGACGTGGTGTCGCGATATTCTCGCGTTGCAGCCGGTGGTTCGGCCTCCGCATCGACCGTCGGCACATTGTCCGCCCACACCATGGCGTCGGCCGGGACCTGGATATCCTCCCCATGCGGCACGGCATTGAAGCCGCTGGAGAAGCCATTCGAGAAGCCGTACCAGTCAAACCGAGGCGCGTAATCCGCCCACACCACACCATCGGCCGGGACCGTCACGTTCGCGCCTGATTGGATGGTCGGTGCAAAGCTGCTCATGACCATCGCATCGTAGGGCGAGACGATCCCGCCGCCCGACGCGACCAGCGGCGCAAATTCGTTCCACGCCATCGAATCGGACGGCACGGACACATTGGCGCTGACGCCTACCAGCGGCGCGAAGTCGGTCCATGCGACTGTGTCAGCCGGGATCGAGAGCGCAACGCCAGCCGAGATGGTCGGCGCGAAATCCTGCCATTCGACGACGTCTGCCGGCACCGCCGCAAGATCGTCGATGTAGACGTCTGGCGCGAAGTCCATCAAACGTCCATGAGAATAAGGATAGGCATAAATTATCTTAGAATGACTTACACCTATTCTCCTCAAAACTTATCCCGATACCAAACAGCACCTTAAAGGCTCCTTTCCGAATACAATCCGTAATCGGAGCCATGATGGTGCTAAACCCCCAAATGAATCGACGGTAGAAGGCTGCCAGACCATGGAAGCTCCGGACATCGTGGATACTTGTCGGCTAGGGCCAATCTACTATCGCCTTGGCCTTGTCGAGGTCAGCTGAAACACCCTCACTGGAGACTATGAAACCCAAGAAGGTGTTGCGGCCACTCAAGAAAGAGCACTTCTTGCGGTTAGCGTATAAGCTCTCTCTCCTCAGGGTGAGGCAAACCTAGCGAAGATGGTCTAGGTGATCCTCCCGAGATCGACTATAGACAAGGATGTCATCAAAATAAACCACCACGAATGAACCAATGAAGGGCCGTAACACCTGAGTCATCAACCTCATGAAGGTGCTAGGGGCATTAGACAGTCCAAAAGAAACGACCATCCACTTATAAAGATCATCTTTGGTCTTAAATGTTGTCTTCCATTCATCTCCAGGGCAGATCCGCACTTTGTGGTAGCCACTTTTCAGATCAATCGTTGAGAATACAGTGGCCCCAACCATCATATCGAGCAAATCATCCAAATGCGGGATAGGGAATCGGTACTTGACGGTGATTTTGTTGATAGCTCAACTATTGATGCACATCCACCAAGTCTCATCCTTCTTTGGAGTCAAAAGAACAGGCACTGCACATGGACTCAGACTCTCCCTCACAAATCCTTTCCGGAGATGCTCCTCAACTTGCCGTTGTAGCTCAGCATGCTCGGCGGGATTCAGACGGTAATGCGACAGGTTCGGCAACGTAGATCCTGGGACAAGGTCGATAGCGTGCTGAATATCACGCATAGGTGGCAAGCGGTCTGGGAGATCCTCCGGAAAAAAAAATCCTGGAACTATGGGAGAAGAGCTGATACCTCCTCCGACTGCTCTGGAGGTAAGCTATCTTGAGCCTCTCTCATGACAACAGCCCAAACAGGACACCCATCAGCTACCTCCCCCTCAAATTCTCGTAAACTAATCAAATGGAGGGTGGTTGTCAGGGGTGACTCAGATGAGGAAGAGGCAGGTTCCTTCTTGCTTGCAATTCTGGGAGGTGAAGGATGAAGCACGATCTTCTTTCCATGGTGTGTGAAGGAGCATGAGTTCGTACGACCATGAAGTGTGACATCGTGGTCACACAGCCAAGACCTACCTAGAATGATACTACCAACCTCCATCAGAAGGACATCACACCATACCTAATCTTGATAGAAGTGGATCTGAATAGGAACCAGGCATCTCAACTGAACCGAAATGGAGGAGGTGTCTACCCATGAAACTCGGTAGGGGCTCGGGTGATCGACAGGTGTCAACCCAAGGCGGCGGACAATGTCCGTAGAGACTACATTAATGTAGCTCTCACTATCTATGATGACTTTACATGCTTTTCCCCCAAGCTTAAGAAAAGTATGAAAGATCGAGGTGTGACGCCAGTCGTCACTCTCCACTCGCTGTGTCATAGTGCACCTAACTACTCCCAGCCTAACATAGTCAGGGTGAACAATGCTCCACTCAGCCTCTCCAAAATCCAGGTGGACATAACCTAACACACTCCCACTCGCCTGAAACTCGTCAACTAATGTAGGATCAGCCTCACAAACCTCTGTCTCAATCTCACCCTGCTCAACACTCACATCTACACCCCAAGGGGTGTCCTCCTAGTCAACCTCTACAACTTGAAGGGTCCTGGTGGGACACTGCCCTACATAATGGCCGTACCCATGGTATCGATAGCACCGCGCACCAGCTCCCTAGGAAGACTCACCTATGACCACCCCTTTCCCTTTATCATCTCATCTCGTCGGTGCGGCCACAGTGCGGGTAGGGGCTTGGGTGTCGGGCTAATACGAGGAATCGGCTAAGTCGGACCAGCACGTGGAACAACTGCCGTCAGGGCAAGTCGCACAGGTGCAAGACAGGGGTCAGGTAGACGGGGGAACTGAACTCGAGGAGGTTGGGGCTTATGGAATCTCTCTACATCAAGGGCAATTTGGTAGGCATGCTCAAGTGTGGTCACCTCTCTCAGAAACAACTCGCGTTGGATGTCCTCCTACAACCCGGCTCTAAATCAAGACAAAGTCACAGCACTGTCCTCATGAGCATCACATCTCAAAAGATAATCATCGAATCAAGTGATGTACTCAGAGACGGGTCGAGCACCCAGCGACAATCTCTGCCACTGATCGAGAAGGCGCTGGCGATAAGAAGTGGGAAGATATTTCTCACGCAGCTTTACCTTCATCTCATCCCATGTCTCAATCGACTCCTGTCTCCGAACAGCGAGGAAACGCTCAACATTCTGCCAATAAGTCTTGGCCAGGCCCACCAATTTCATCTTGGTGAACCTAATCTTCCACCCCTCAGAGAAATCATACCACCCAAAGTAGTGGTCCATACCAGCCTCCCACTCAAGGTAAACTCCAGGGTCGAGGGAGCCATCAAAAGTAGGAGCATCGATCTTCACAGCCCGCATCAACTGATCATCCAACTCATGAGGGTCACGAAGGGGTCTCTCGATGGGGATGCGATCGTGGCCACGCCTCGGCTCTGCTGGGCGGCCTCTGTGACCACCACAGGCCCTAGGAGAGTCACTGACACTCTCATACTAGGGATGCATCTGGTCAAATTCAATGGCGACTACGCACTCTGCTATCCCACACAGTCCCCTCTAAGGTGTTAACCCTCTCACTGGTCGACCTCACAGACTCATCCATACCCCCAAGCTGATGCCAGACCTGGCCCAACTCAACTATGATGTCATTTAGGCACTGTGTCACTATGGGGTCCATGGTGATGGCAAGAATGAGATTATGAAGATGGTACTCCGTGCCGTGCCGTGTGGGCATGCAAAGCTAAGTGCAAATGCAATGAAAGATGCAATCTATGCTAAATGACTATGTGAACATGCTAATGTAGGCAAAAATGCTAAACACCAATGTAAATGTCACAGCAAGCAATGATTAAGCTGTCAACGTCAACAACTAAGTGAGGTGACTGACGACAAGTAACTAGTTGAAATGACAAAAATTGATGCAAGACGACATAGCAAGCGTGCCAAAGTCAACCGGGTGCACATAAGCATTAAGCAATGCCCAGCCACGCTAGGAGTTCAAGAAAGTAAATATATGTATTCGAAAAATAAGTAAGCACGAGCATCGTCCCGACAAACTCTAACAACGGATCGTTGGTAGTTTAGGAACCACCGTGTAAGGTAGGGTCATTCAATCTATCAAATATATCAGATGAGATAGGATAGGATGAATAAGGGACCTCACATGT
Source organism: Amorphophallus titanum (assembly GCA_024336825.1). Classification (NCBI taxonomy): domain Eukaryota; kingdom Viridiplantae; phylum Streptophyta; class Magnoliopsida; order Alismatales; family Araceae; genus Amorphophallus; species Amorphophallus titanum. Next base: position 84,793,343 of record JANBPO010009603.1, on the reverse strand, counting down.
AATCGCTCACCACCAACAATTCTCATAATAATTAATAAAATGAGATCTGGCACTCACTCACCCAACGCGAGCAAGCTGAAGCAACATAATGAATAGGGGAATCCGCAAGATAACAAATATGACATAGAAGCTATCCAAGTGAGTATGTGGTGAAGAGGACGCAGCCAACCTAGAGAACCTGACGACGGTGTGCCGATGGAGGCCACTCGAGCAGACCCGACCGCTAGGCCCACGTTACACCGGAGGGGCTTGGGCCCCTGTTGTTGGTCCTACGAATGGGCTGCTCCTGGCCGGCTTCGTCCTCGCTAACTTGATAAAAAAGAGGGGGAAGAGAAAAGGGGGAGACGGTGGTGACAGCGAGCGGCATGGCGGTGCTGGCAGGGGTGCGTCCGGCAGCGACCGACGTGGGGATGGCGCCCGACGATGACGGGCTGAAGCTAGGGGCGACGGTGTGGCGAGCTCTCTCGCGGGCAACAATAGGGGGGTGGCGCTGAGATGATGGCTGCAAACGGGGCGGGGTCATGGATGGCAGAGGAGGCCGTTGGCGGTGGGGTCGCGGCGGGACCTCATAGAGGGTAGGCTCGGTAGGGAGCCAGCATCGGGGAAGGCCGCCAGCAGGAACAAGGGCAACGCGTTGGGGCTCCCAAGAGTAAAGGCGGGAGGCTACCTGGGTGGCAACAGTGGTGAACAGCAGGGGGACGAATGGCGGGGTTGAGCTCCGCAACAGTGAGGGAGGAGGGGGCGGAGACGGGCGGCGGCGGCGGCGGCGGCGGCGGCGTCGATGGAATTGTGGCATGCGGTCGGTGAGCAACGACGGTGGGCGCGGCCGGGGTGGCGAGCGATGCAGTGGCGGAGATGGCGGCGGGGTCTCCCTGTCATGGTGTTGCAGTTGGTTGGGAAGGGTGAGAACGGCGGCAGTTGTGGGAGAAAGAAGTGAGGCGGAAGGAAGAAGAAGAAAGGGGGGTGGAGGTTCGATGGTGGAGAGGAGAGAGGAGAAAGAAGATAGAGGAGAGGGAGTGAAGAGATGTGGGAAAGGGACAAGACAGGCGGCGGTGTTTCTTAGGCCTCTCACCCTCCCTCTCTCAGGGCACTCCTCACGAGGACATTAGGGCATCCACCCAAAAGAACATTCTTCAACATTTCATACATATTTTCCATTGAGCACAATAGGGTCCTTTTAAAGGACAAAAGAAAAAGTACAATAAAGCCTTGTCTATGCCAGAATGATAGGAACACCCAGCACAATAAAAATATTGTAGAACTATCACAAATTTTAACAAAATGCCCAAAGTGGGTTACACCATGCTGAAAATATCAACTAACTCTCTTTAAAAAAGGAAAAATACAGAATAAGTGAGCAAGGTCAAAGAACGTTGCAATGTCATCTCAGCTCAAAACTACCCAACCACAAGGATACCAGAGCTGTTGGGGCAAACCGTCGTCGCCGACGCCTGTAGGTGATCACTGTATCCCGACAAGCTCCCTCGGGGTGTTGAGAACTCGACCCCGTCGAGTGAGGGTCAATGCAACTCTAGTACTGCTCCAATAGGTACGAATCAATACTCTCTAACTCCTCTCTAGTAATCCATGAATCCTCTGACGGCGGCTGAGCTCTCCAACGAACTAGGTAGCGCTGAAGTACTCGATCTCTTATGGAAGTGACCTGCTCATCTAAGATGCTATCAATCTGTGCGTGCCGCATTGGAAATGTGGTAGGTGGACACTCGGATGTGGGCTCAATCTCAATGGGAGAGGAAGGCTCAACATACGGAAAAGGGCTTGGTCTTCTTGAACTTAGAATCTTGAGAAGACGAGCCTCCATTGCTTGGTCTTTTCTTAAAGTTCTTTGCTGGTAACATTGGTCGTGTATTGAAGATTGATCCTTTGACTCTGAATCTATCTAATACCACGGCTACTCATGTGTGCATTGAATTGGATGTTTCAAAGCCTCATCCATCCAACGTTTAGATTGGTTTCCTGGGAGGCAAATCTTGGCAAGAGGTGGTTTACCCTGATCTTCCAGCATTTTGCTCTTCCTGCTCCCGGCTTGGTCACATTGGGGATGACTGCAAAGCAATAAGCAATTCTAGCCATGTCAATCATGTTTTCGAGTTCAGTTCTATGCGGCTACTTCTAGCTCCTCAGCCCAAGTCTAAATTTTTCTGGCAACCGATCTTATCCAAGAAGAAGAGTGCAATTATTCCCTACTGTGCTGCTGCAGATAAGCCCGAAACTGCTCCTGTGGTTATCAGATCAGAGTTAGGTAATGTTGATAATTTGAAGTCCAGATCCCATGTATGTGAGGGGGAAGCTTCATCTCACCCAGAGGAGAGCAATAGGTTGCATCCGCATGTGTCTCTGGTGTTTGCAGAGCCCCTATCGAAGCCCTTCCAATAGGGTATTACCTTGCTGGAACTTCCTTCTTTCCAAAGGTCTGATCCCTTGGTGCCTGTCAACCATTCTCCAATACCTATTCCGCAGATTAATTCTCTTGTGTATCTTCCTTCAGTCCAAGGGTCTGATAGTACGGGTGCCATTATTCCTGTCCCAAAGATTGTTGTAGTTGATCATCATCCCAGAACCCATAAGATTGATTACAGCACCAGGTCTAAAAAGGATCCTACTTCGCAAGTGGATGTCATTATGTGTCGAAAGGAGATTGCTTTTGCTGCTAGCATAGATAATGCGCGGGTAATGCATAATGGTCGACCTGGTGTACTCACAATGTCAATGTCAAGGTCAGGATCTGCAGATAATATTCTTGATCTTCCCCAGTGCTGATGTCTTTTATCATTTGGAATATAAGAGGAATTGGGAATGACCTCTCCCAAGGTCGAGTAAAATTGCTGATCGAGGCGCATAAGGTTGATTGTATTGTTCTGCTGGAGCCTAAGATAAATGTCAGTCACATGGACAGAATATGTAAAAAGCTGGCCATGGACAGAGCGATGGCTAACTTTGATTATGTGGCTCACATTTGGGTCTTCTGGAAAGATTCTTTGAATTTTTCGGTCATTTGTCGAGATGAGCAGTAGATTTCCCTATTGCAAACCAATCCAAAGTTGCCTCCTTTCTATATATCCTTCGTTTATGCTAAATGTTTAGTTATTGATAGAAGACAGTTGTGGGATGCTCTAAATCATGTTCATTCTCAGATTAATGGAGCTTGGCTTGTGGCAAGAGATTTCAACTGTGTTTCGGATGTAGATGAAAAGCTTGGGAGTAACCCACCGAATATGGTATCTATGTCTGATTTCAAATCTTGCATTTCACACCGTGCTCTTATTGATGCAGGTTTTCTTGGTTCTAAATTCACATGGCACAATAATCAAAGTGGGGACAAAGCTATTTGGGCTACATTAGACAGGGTTCTTTTTAATATAGACTGGCTAAATCTACTTCCTATTTCAGTTGAGCATCTCTCCAGAGAAGCCTCAGACCATGCTCCACTCCTTGTAAAATCAACTGCTCGAGGGAAATTAAAGAGCAGATTTTGCTTTCAAAAGATGTGGACTCTTCATGACAGATTCTTGATGGATGTTGAAATTAATTGGCGCACCAGCCCTTTAGCTTCTTCCCAGATTTCTACTCTTTACCTGAAATTGAAACATATGAGAAAATGGCTTGGTACTTGGAATAAGTCTGTTTTTGGCAATGTACACAAGAATCTTATGGTAGCTGAAGATGATGTTCTAAAAGCAGAACATACTTATGATATGAACCCTTCAGAGACTAATTTTTATAGATTGGAGGAGGCTAAATCTCTCATGTCTGATCGACTGATTCAACAAGAATGTTTTTGGAGGCAAAAGTCCAGAGTCTGATGGCTGACAGAAGGGGACAGAAACACTAAATTCTTTCATATGACCACCATGGCTCGTAGGACAAAATGCTTTATTCCACACCTCAAGAACTCTGTTGGAAATCTCATATCTGATCATGAGGATATGAAGGCCATTGCTATTAACCATTTTCAAAAAGCATTCTCCACCCAAGATCACTACATTGAGGAGAGCTTTCTCAATTGTATTCCACAGCTTGTCTCCTTTAATGAGAATGAGAATCTGTGTGCTATCCCCTGCGATTCAGAAATTAAGGAAGTAGTTTTCTCCATGTCAGCTGATGGGGCTCCGGGCCCTGATGGTTTCACTGGTATTTTTTACCAGAAAGCCTGGCCAATTATTGCTGACACTGTTGTTGAAGCTGTTCAGGAATTCTTTCAGAATTGTCATGCTCTTCCAAGATTAGTAACTTCTACCCCCATTGCTCTTATTCCTATTTTTATAAAGGTTCGATACAGTAAGGTGCTAACCTTTGTCCTCTCCCGAAGAACTCTTGGATATCCACTACTAGAAATCCTAGCAAAATACACACATCAGACATCAAGGTGTTAGCTCACCATTGGTGTGGACACCAGAGCCATAGATCGGCTCGACTCAGTAGGCCACTAGTACCGGACACGCAGCGCGACTCGGGCGACGTCGACTTCCTTATGGCTGGGGGACAATCTGGAGTCTCCACATTGAGTTATGAATTTGGAGTGTATTTGTATTTGTATTTGTGTTTTTTTGGTGTGTTTAATTAGGCTAAGTTAGTGGGTTTCTTTGTAAAAGGGCCACTTGGGCCCCGTGGGACTGCACCCTCTCTTCCACTGGGCCACTTGACTACTAGGTTACATGGGGGCTGATCCATGGTTCACCTTGGACTTGGACCAAGGAGAGGAAAGGAGGAAAAATTCAAACTTTCTCCCTCTTTTTCAAGGGGGTACCCCCCTCCTTGTCCCCCATGTGAGAATATTTTATGTTTCTTGGTCTCCCTTCCCCAATATACCCCCTTGACCAAAGGTATATGTGGTCATTTATCCTAGGTCTAGGGTTTACTACTTAAGGTCTCTTGTAATAATATTTCCATAGATTAATTGATGAAAATTCAGAGAAAATCTTGAGAAGCCAAGGACACCCCTCTCTCTTCCCCTCTCCCTTCTTCTTCTTCCTTCTTGCTGCATCAGATCTTGGGCAAAAACCCTAATATTTCTGAGTGATCTTCCTCTCCTTCACTTCCTCTAGTTACTACAATTGATCACCACCGTCGCCGCCGCCGTCCGTGCCACCGTCGAGCCACCACAACCCGATTTTCACCCTGCTGTCCAGAATTTTTAGATTCTTGGATAGAAGCTTAGTAAAAAGGTTGGTACCAAAGATCCGACTGTCTGATCATCTTCATCTTTTAAGTAATACATCCCTTGATATTGCTCCATCTCCAATTCATTTTTTGTGTTGATCCGCCACCATTAGCCCCGCCTCCCACCTGTCTTTTTGCCCTTCACAGTCTACCTATGAGTAGATCTGTGAGACAGCCACCTGATCCATGAATTTTCCACCCCACCAAACCATTTTTGATCGCCACCAAATTTGGTGTGATTGATCACCACGTTTCCCCCTCTCACTCAAATTAATCCCCTCACCCAGATCTACCACTTGACCCCTGGTCAAACCCCTTCTTTAGGCAGATCCCTGTCTACCCTGCACCCTTGCCAGAATGTGACACCCTATTACAGAGTTTTCCCTGGAAGATCAGGCTGTTGGATGGTCGTGGATTTCACTTATGTCGTATCTCTTTGAGTCCTCTTCACAACGGTGCTAGCCTCGCTCCGATCCGACTCCTGATCTGGGCACAGGAGCAGATCTTCCTAGGTTGCGTAGTTCTGTCCCGTGATAGGGCTGTAGGGCTGGGTTGGGAATTAATTCCCCCTTAAATACGCTGGCTCCGATCCACTATCTACCGCTCCCAGGGATCGAAGAGGGACACTCCACCAACATTCCAGCCAACCGCCTCTGCCAGAAGTTGATCGGCAGTCGCCATCCCACGTGCTGCACTCGCTTGTAGTCCAATAGGCCGGATGGAACCGAACTGGACCAGCTGTTTGCATCGGCCTGAGCACTTTGCCGACATGCTGCCCGTCAACCTAGGATCGACACTCCCGGACCACTGTTGTAGCCTTTTACCTCACTACGTGGAGTGGGCCGTAATTTCCATGCTATAATTAACTATATTTACTATACCAGCAGTTATGATTCTTGGCCAAGAAGGTCTTCCCCACGTCCCGAGCATGGAGGTACGTTTCCGCTTCTCTCTTTGTCGCTTGTTTATTTAGTATATGTTTGAATGCCACGCTTGCATGAGATAGGATTCCTAGGTCGCTACAAATTCCATCACCGCTATGAGAGAGCGTACACGTGACCCATCCCGTGACCCGACTCGGGCACGGAGGAGTGTAGACAACTCTTGACTCAGCGCCGATTTCTCAACCGTGCGAATCCTCGCGCTTCTATCGCTAGGGATGAGTTGTGAGTTTGCACTTCTTGTTGAGGACATCTCTCCTCTTCTGGAGCTCCTTAGTGCCGTGCCGAGGTGCTCTTATTGTACGTGTCTTGCTGGTTGCGTCCACCCTAGGCGAGTCGAGTCAACATAGCCAGTCCAAGGTTACGTTGCCCATTCGAGTCACACCCGTCTCGCATCAAATTGGTATCAGAGTGAGTTTGAGTCTAGGGTAGTCACCAAAGCATGGTCTGAGTCTTGTCCAGGGTGTTGCACCTCATGCCTCTATCTGGTATATGAAAAGGCGTTACTAGAATGATAGGTTACGCCTATCTGGAAGGTGGCCTCTTGCGTGAGTTGGGTCCTCGGGCCAATACCTCCGCCAGGTACAGCTTCTCGAGCTTCTCGATGGACTACTAAAGGTAGTGTCAATTTTCCAGTGTTGAGTGCCTAGGTTTCTACAGCAGGGCGGACCAATTCGGGGTCCATGTTGGCGCGTTAGGTCCCACCTCCTAGGACTTGCATGGTCATCACCGGGTGGAGACAGAGGGGACTCTGGGGTTGGTGTTGGAGCCGTCAGGGTTACAGTATGTTGGAGAAGGCTGCGACGACCACAGCCTTCTGGATGGGATTCTCTGGCAGACAATTGTTAGCAGGTATGGCCGTTGGGCGGCGATGATCCCCTCACACAGGTGGCATCAGGGAGCGACTGAGTGGCTGATGGGGATCGCACATCATTATAGGGTGCTTTTGGCCAGAGCTGATATCAGATATGTAGTGACCGCAGCACTATATGGGTACCCTTGCTACACGGGGTTGATACAGACACTGGTTGAGTGCTTCAATCGCCGATGGAACACGGTGGCGACAGCAGAGTGGGAGACTTCTCTGGATCTGTGGTAGCTTTTCTGGATTTTCGATCTGCCGATCAGCGATGGGGGGTACGAGAAGGTAGTGCTGGATGACCTCCACCATAGTCACACTGACGGGTAGGGATGATACCGAGTTTCCCACAACTATCGGTATCTGTTGAAGACCTAGAGAGACTTGGCCTTATCTGGGAGAGAGCGAACCGCGCAGACTCCCAGGGTGCCGCTGAATGTATGGGTCCGTCACTTTGACAACGGGCCCTTCTGTTTTTATCAGGAGTTTGCGAGAGACCAAACTGCTTAGGAGGAGTACACGAAGGTAGAGCTACAGTTTTGGATGTACTCCAGGTACATATACGCGACGCAAGAGGGGTGGAACCCCCATGGGTTGCCACATGTGACGCATTTGGCAGCGTACCTAGCATACTGGCTGGCGACATTTGTGGTCCCACTCGAGGATGGAAGCCTACTGAGGATCGAGCTGTTGTGGCTCACGTGTCTACTGGCAGAGGGACGGAGGCTGGCTTTAACTCCTACGGCGCTGGCCAATATCTATTAGGGGTTGGGCGTGTTGGCGGCGCATCCTGCGCCACACGAGTGGAGCTTACTTCTGCCGACCCACTACCACAGTGTGTGGGTCGATTTGTTGTCTCCTGGGCTGGTGATGTGGGGGTGTGGATGTCAAAAAATGATGATGATGATCATATGGCATACACGTCTCAACACTCGAGAGCGAGTCGAAGATGAAAATGTCGAATAAACCTTATACCTCGCCCGACCAGGACGAGAGCTTACCTGGTGGCCCGCCACCCGATAAGGAAACCCTTCAAGCAGAATAAATGGCCGCGACTTCGAAAGAAATACATTCGATGCTTAAAACGGCACGGGAGAGCCTTAAATCATCGCGCCTTAAACCGGCATGCCCTAAACCGGCGCTCCCCCCTTGCATTGCATACCCAGCGCGCTCCCTTTTGAAGGGCCATCCTCCTTCTGGTTCTTCTAAAATGGCGCCACTTGCATGAGCACTAAAACGGCGCGCCCCTCTTTAAAGGTTAATTCGGCGCCACCTTATGCACAACCTTATCCGGCGCGCTCAAAGAACACATCAAACTATTCATTGAAATGGTTATCCGACGTGAGTTAAAACGGCATGGTCACTATTCTAGCGTGCCATTTTAACCCCTCATTCTCAAGGCCCACAGTAGACTATTTTCTGAGGCATTTCCCCGGCACGCAATCAACCCATCCCGTCATCAATGCGGTCCCCTGTTTCCTGCGAACAGCACGACGATGAACGCCCTAAAATGGTTAAACTATTGTTTTGATCCGACGGGCAACCAAGCTTATACTGTGAACGAAAACTCTCGAGCCATATGCCGAATGCCCATTCCGTCGGCCGGCCACTCACGTCTCCCTCTGAGGTGACGAAGGCAACGTGGCGAATGTAAAAGAGTGACAACAACTCCGCCGCGATGTGGGCAAGCGATGGGACACATTCCTCTTCGAATGAGAAGAAGCTGAGCTTCCCCCCGGGGAGATATATATGGCCATGATGCTGAAGAAGAAAGGAGGAGGCTGGCTCCCTCTCGGCTGTGTGTAGAGAAGGGAAGAAGGAAAAGAGAGAAGAGGCCACGTCCCCACGCCGGCAAGGTGAAGAAGAAAGAAAAAGAGAGGGTGTGTGTGAGAGAGGGAAGGTGAGTCCGGAGGGGGGGAGGAGCTCGTGCTCCATTCCCTCTCCCCCACTGGCGTATCTCCTTCCTCTTCCCCCCTCAATGTATTTTCCCTTTCCTTCGGGATAAAATCCCCTTGTATCTCCTTCCCCCATTTGTGTGGATGAATAAAAAGAAGGGTCATTTTGCAAACTTAGTGCTCTCAGTTTTGATCCCTGCTTCCTTCTTCTTCTCTCCTCCTTCTCCTCATCCAAGACCCTTCGAAGCTTGCTTCTCCATAGCGTGTGTAAAGGCGTATCTGCCTGATGCTTTATAACCTATACATAGTAAAGAATAGGGGACTAGTCACACAGCCACTAATTATAGATATAGCGCCCCCTTGAAAGGGTGCTAATTTTTGTTAATTATTGAATTTATATGAAAAAGGTTGAAAATTAAGAATTTACGTCCAAGACATGGTCACTAATTATAGATATGGCGCCTTCGTGATAGGTCACCAATTTAATGTAACATTATTTAATTCTGTTGATTATAGGTTGAGCGCCTCTCTGGAGAGACACTAATTCTTTAATTGGCGCCCTCTGTATTGATGCTAATTCTTATCTCTCAAGTTTTATCGGGTTTCGACCCATACTGCTAGTCTTCTTGGCACTTTTATCTCACATCCGCGATGGAGTCCCTATTTTACATTGTTTCACGCTTACACCTCATCTCTTGGTGATGATTGGATGCTCTGCCGGATATTCCTTCCTTCGGACTGGTACTATCTTCATTGACACCTCTGTAAGTCTCTGCCAGCCTTAGATTCCCTCAAGGTAGTCGAGTGGGCTGTACCTTAAAAATTTTGGAACACCTCTTAGTCATGTCACTCTGAAGAAACATGATACCCTAGCCATCATAGAGCATTGTTTATAGCGTTTCGTGAGAAGTCTGTCTCTTTCTAGAATTGGCGACCAGACAGTGGACTCCAATTGAAATGAGCGATCGTGTATGTGGACGCCATTTCTTTTCATGCCTGTTACTGTACACAGAATTAGCAACCATGCGATGGATGCTATTTCTGTAATTGGTGGTGATCTGAGCGGATGCCAATTACCCAGTTTCATATATGTCTTGGTTTTCATACGTGATTTATCGCTATGCCATCCTTACTCAAGTTCTGTCCTTGAAATCTCTAATCCGTGAAATCTACCTTATGTTCCTACAATGGCTTATTCCTTTGAAATTCAATTGGCTATAAACTATAGTGGATGTCTAAATTATTTACATGACTCAATGCCTGGCATTAATGGGTCCCGGTCTAGTCTTGGGAGGGGCGCTCGAAAGTACTTGTGCCAATGGGAGCTATATTGACCACGGTGTGGCATTGCACTAAAGTGCATTCCCAGCTTGGGACTGGAAGTTTTCTAGATTTCCCGTGGATGGGAAATGAATTTGACGGCTTGAGAGCTGCCTTAAGAGTTATTTTGGTCTCTAGTTAACCTGATTGTGACCTGCTGGTTGACTTTTTGACCCCGTGAGTGTCTCGATTGTCCCATGGGGATCGAGACTGTATTTTGGATGCTTAGAGGTATCGTGTTACCTCAGTTTGTATGCCAAAGTGGTTTGATGGGTTGGGCGACCCCTCATGTTCCGTGCTTTCTTGTTATACGAAATTGTGAGTCCGATGAGCGGCTTGGTGGCCGAGGACTTTTGATTGATGAATGGATCCGGCTGTTGTGTGCTGCTTCCATAATGTTTTACTATAGATTTTGACCCAGGGACTATTCTGATTTGAAGGGATATTGTTGCTTTGTACTACGATCTTGACTTGAGTCATGTGACTCAAGGATCATTGTTTTAGCAGGTGTAGTTGACTGTCCTAAATCTTGTAGCTTCATGCTGCCTTGTGTACAGTGTTACTTGTGACAGGCGCATGCATAACCTGCTTGTATTTTGGTGTTTTTCATTGGAGAGTTTCTATGTCTAGTGGCCCACCACTAGTCGTAGCCTAACAACACTTCGTGTCAGCCCACCTGGGAGTGGTGGTGGGGTAGTCCCTGTAGAGACAATTTTTAGGCTACTTTTCGATGGATCCTTTGCCTTACAGTTAGAGTCTAATAGGGGGGGACCAGCTAGAAGGCTGGCGCAAGGCAATGAACTTGTGTGTGCACATGTGGTCAGAGACATTGGACCCGCACTGATGAGTGTGACCCTGACTAGTCCTTATTTCTTGGTTACTGTTACGGTGTCTTAGTTACTACATTCGAGGCGAGTAGGAGACACCTAAGGCGCAGTGTAAGATGTCAGTGGACGCGTCTAGCCTTGCTTCTAGTGAGAGGGTACTTCTGTCACCTGACATATGACTTCCACAGCTAGTGTGGTTCTCATGCAGCATGAGCTTCTTGACGTGGTTCTTCGGGTACTTCATGTTCTTCTAACACCGTAGCTTTACCCGTAGTCTATGTAGAGTACACAACGGTGAAGTTGTGCATGCGTCAGTACTCTTAGACTATGTGGTCTTGAGTTGGGCTTTGTCATTAAGGACGAGCCTGCACGATAGAGGTGTTGTGCTATTTCCCGATAGTGTAGTCAGGATCTCGTACTGGTTCGGCAATTCCCGACGGTGAGATCGGGCTTGTCACGTCCCGACGCAGAATATCAAGGTGCGACGAGTCGTAACACTCGTGTCGATCAGAGCATGCATATAAGGGGGATCCAATTTCAAAGGAGAATCGGTTGGGATGCCGATAGTTGAAGAGCTATCGGCTTAATATGCCGATGGTTAAAGAGCTGTCGGCTCAGATGCTGATGACTGAGACACTTGAGTACATATTTTTCCTTTTTTTTTTGAACATCTCCAAACAGCTGTCGGCCTGGATACCGATGGTGGAGAGATTCAAACATTCCTTTGATATCTTTGAACAGCTATCAGCACGGATGCCGATGGTTAAAGAGCTGTCGGCATGAAAGTCGATAATTAAGGAGCTGTCGGCTCAGATGTCGATTGCCTAGGAAACTTGAATATTCTTTGAAAAGCTACCATCTAGGATGCCGGTGGTTGAAGAGCTATTCACTCAGGCATCGATGGTCGAACCACTTAATTTTTTTTTATTTTTGAACATCATTGGATAGCTACCGGCTAGGGTGCCAGTGATTGGGTACCTTGAGTACCTTTGGGTATTTCCAAATTTATCTGTTGGCGCAGATGCCAATGCTTGAGAAGCTATCGATTTGAGCACCGATGGTTGAGGGCTGCCGATTTGCTTCATCATCTGCCCCCAGAGTTTGGCGCCACTTATATGCTGGTTCTTCTTCAGCTCCCGCCATAATTCAAGGGGTTTGAGATGTCCCTCGGGGTATATTGTTCTTTAGCTGATGGGGTGTGGCTACGTTCACCGACCTCCAAAGGCTAGGCATCTGATGGGGCCGCGGTGGGTTCACCCTGTGCTCGCCTATTTGTATTTTGCCCTTTTGGATCAGGCTTTTAAGAATATCTTTGGATACATAAAAATCCTCAATGGAATGTCCCCTCTATTGGTGATAAGGACAAAATTGAGGGTCATCTTTCCATCTGGCATTGCTCAGCCTTTTGGGCTCCGAGAGGGTGATCTTGCCGCATGCGCGGGGCCGTTCAAATAGCATTTAAGTTTTCTCCTTATGGAAAGTGTAGGGTTTCTTCATTTTGTCCCTCAGCGAGAGCGCTTGCTCTGCAGGCAGAATGGGAGCAACGCCAACTGCTTCTTTTGTTTGCTTCTGTTGTAGTTCGAAAGCCGCAGAATTTAATATGCATATTCCCTTTCACGCCAGATGCTCGCTGGCTGGTTTGTTCTCCCAGCTTGGGGTAGTAGTAGTAGGGCAATACAGTGCCAAGAAGGCCTCAGCATCAGCTGCTAGCATACTCAGTTGTTCAAAGGTTCTAACTTCTATGTCCATCACCCTTTGTAGGATTTCATCTTTTAGATTTCTTTCACATCTTTGAATGATGTCTTCGTAGCTTGGAGGGCTCCTGCATCTTTCATGGTGGTCTCCCACTCTTCTTATATAGTTCGGGGCGGACCCGTCATCTCTTTGTTCGATTTCATATAATTTTACCTTGGTGACTTCTCCCTTGGCTGACTTCATTTCAGATATTCGCTCCTCACTTGGCTTATTCACTGCCGCCAGAGCCGTCAGATCTAGGTGTGGGATGAGTGGGTTTAAACCCATTTCTCCCATTTTTCTCTTCATTACTTCGAGTTCTTGGCATAGCTCCATTATCATGGTGAGCTCAAGCTGGCGGGAGCCAGGGATGCTGCCCCCCGTCTTGGATTCAGATAGGACCATCATTCCCCCGGAGCTGTCACCGGACACATTCCGTCTTTTGGAGCTTGATATTCTTGCCCCCATGCCCGTACGTGAGGGAGTATGATGGCATACTTCTTCATTAGGCAGCAAAAGGTGCTCCCACTCCTCCCGGGGCCGATTGGCATGACAAGAGGTGGAAGCTTCGGGTTGATTCGCCTGGGTTGGCACAAAGTATATTTCTTCATTTTCTTCTTCTTTCACTATTCGGCTTATGTTAGATGATGCCGACAATGTATTGTAAGAGAGAGCAATGCCCCTCCTCTTATTTCTTGACTTCTATTTCTTCTCATCTGGGGTCAACATGTGCCCCCACGATGGGTCATCTTGTGACTGCCGGTGTATAGACACCATGCTGATCGCTTTCTTGAAGTCGGGAAGCTCGTGAGGGAGGGGAGGATCCACTCTGGACTCACCCATCTGGAGTTCTCCCGTCTTGATCATGCCTTCGATAATGTCTTTAAATATATAGCAATCTTCAATAGAGTGCCCAATCATTTGGTAATATGGGCAAAAGCGGGGGTCATCTTTTCATCTAAGGTCATCCGGCCTTTTCAGCTCCGACAAAGTGACCTTGTTATATTTGGTAGCCCATTCAAACAAGAGCCAGGTCCTATCCTTAGGAAAAGAATAAGACTTCATCATTTGAGGCTGTAAGGGAGGCCTTTCTTGTTGTTCGACATGCCTGGTCGAAGGAGGGTTAGTGATGCCTTTATCTTTATTTCTTTGCTGCTCTAATGCCCTGAGGTCTATTGTATGAACTTCCTCGGGCGTGGGCTGTTTATTAGCTGATTTGACCTCCTGACTTGAGGCCATAGGGCAGGAACTTTTAGTTATCACCTTACTGACTTATGTGCCCTTTTGGGTTTTCAACAAAGCCAACTCCCTCTTGCTTTTGCCCATGTGCCCTTTCGAGTTTTCACGTGGCGAGGTATCCAATTTTGCATGCAACACCCTTTCGAGTTTTCGTCGCAACTGGGTTATTGCGATTTGTGCGCTTGCCCTAGTATAGAAATAAGTCTGGCGGGACACCTCTATTTTAAGCCCCATTTATTTTCATCATTCTTTTTTTTTGAAACATAGGATAAGAGAATGAGGATGGGTCGACATGCAATGCTTGACCCTAGATGATAGCATATGATAGCTAGCTAGGGCACAGGACCTTGTGTCGATGAAAGGGTTTTTATTTGATAGCAAGAAGGTAATGCTAACGCAAAGGAAAAAATTTTGCTAATTCGGGCGTAGGGTTCGTAATGGCAATATTGTATGAAAGTCGTCTGGGACACGAAGTCTTGCACCAAGAAGGTTGTTCATTTGTTAGCAGGAAGGTAATGCTAATGCAAAGAAAAGTTTCTATGCCGATTCAGACGTAAGGTCTGTAATGGCGATATTGTGTAAAAGTCAGCTCGGGCACGAAACCTTGCACCGAGAAAGTGGTTTATTCGTTAACAAGAGGGTAATGCTAACGCAAGGAAGTGTTTTCGCACCGATCCGGACGTAAGGTCTGTAATGACGATATTTCATAAATGCATCAGCTAGGGCATAAAGTCCTTTACCGAAGAAGGGTTTATTCGTTAGCAAGGAGGGTAATGCTAACGCAAGGAAGAGTTTTCGCTGATTCAGACGTAAGGCCCGTAATGGCACTATTGTGTAAATGCATCAGTTAGGGCATAAAGCCTTATGCCGAAGAAGGGTTTATTTGTTGGCAAGGAGGTAATGCTAATGCAAGGAAAGAGTTTCTACACTGATTGGGACGTAAGGTCCGTAATGACAGTAATGTATAGGGTGGCAGCCCAGTGGGACCATGCGGGGCTCTCAAGGGATCCCGGGATTAGTATTTGCCAGGGATATTTCTGGAATTGTGGACCAACGGCCTTGGAATCAATCTGAGCTGACTGGATATTTTGGAGAGCTTGGCCAGGGCAGAGTGCCATGAGGCCAAGGTGAGCTTCGGTCATTCTACGAATGTCGGTAGGGCTGTATAGTACAGCTTCAAATGCTTCCCATTAAGAGGGGAGAACTGGACTACTCCTTTGTGATCTACGAGGACGTAGGCACCCCCTTCATAGACTCGGCGGATGATATATGGTCCGACCCAGTTTTCAACCAACTTTCCCTTGGGGTTGGAGGCCATCACTTCTCTTCTTTTGACCACGACTAGGTCACCTTTCTTGAATTCTCACCCTTTGACTAGCTTGCTGAAAGCACGGGCCATGCGAGCTTGGTATAGTTGAATATTCTGTTGTGCTCGGAGATGCTTTCCTTCGAGCTTGGCGAGCTCTTCCAGTCTTCTTTCTATGTTGGTTTGTTCGCTGCTAGCCAACCCATGTTGAATGATGACCCGCAGTGATGGGACCTCCAATTCAATTGGCACCACAGCCTCTGATCCATATACAAGGGAGAACGGTGAGCAGTCAGTTGGGGTTTATAGACTATACGATAAGCTTACTGTGCTTCATACATCTTTTCTTCCCAATCATTCTTATTGGCATTAACAATCTTCGCCAGCAAAGTGCAAAGCATTTTGTTGAAGGCTTTTGCAAGCCCATTGGCTTGGGGATTGTAAGGGGAGGACGTCCTCCAATCAATTTTATATTTATCTGCCAGTCGATATACCTTTTGGTTTCTGAAATGTCTGCCATTGTCGGAGATAATTCGGTTGGGGACTCCGAACCGGAATATTATATTCTATCGGAAGAATTTGGTGACCAGCTCCCCCGTCACATCTCTTAGCGCTATCGCTTCTGCCCATCTTGAGAAGTAGTCTGTGGCTGCTAAGATATATTTACATCCTGATGAAGATGCTGACAGTGGGCCCACCACGTCCGTGCCCCATTAGGCAAACGGCCAGTTCGGGATGGTGGGATGCAGCGGCACTGGTGGCCTTCTTGACACGGTGGTGTGTTCTTGACATTTCTGACAAGCTTTGGCAAACTTGCAGTAATCATCAAACATAGTGGGCCAATAATAGCTCAGTTTCTTTATTTCAATCTTCATCTTCAGACTGGCCTGATGTGCCCCGGCTGACCCAACATGAACTTCTTGCATCACCTGCCAAGCTTCTCTTGTAGACAAGCAACAGAGCAAGACTTTCTTTCAGGCATCTACCATTATTAGGAATAATGTTCTGTTTCTCATCTCATAAGAATCCTTGAATCTTAGGAGCTTCATTCTTTGTTCTTTCTCTTTCGGGAGTTGCTGGTGTTGGAACCATCATAGGAGATGCTCCCACCACTCGGGCTGTTGGATTTCTCTTTTAATTAGCGGTATTAAATACCTTTTAACAACCTTTAACATAAGCAACCGAACGGGCCTTACATTTGCTCTTCGTACGTTTCCCACAGACGGCGCCAGATGAAGAGGGGTGATCTCGTGCTGGATCCTGAGCCGCATGATCTCGGGTTGGCCCTTGTTGTCGTCACCACCAATGAGAGATCTACAAGGCAAGAAATAGATCAGAGGAGCCCAGGGTTAAAACCCCAGGAAAAATCCTCGGATGCTTATGTCAGCATGCTGATAGAGTGAAAGTGGAAGAAGGTAGGAGAAATAGTTAAGAGCGCGAGATCGCTCTCCACCAGTGAGTGTGGTGTTGAGTACTCAGGATCACCTTACCTTGCTGGACGGTTTTCTTGGAGTTTATATAGCTACTTACTCTCTTGGCTAGTGGTAGGGTAGCTGGAGGGACCAGTGGACGTTATGCCCTGGAGGAAGGACTCTTATTCTCCTCTATCCCTTTCAGCTTCCTATTTCTGAGTGGCAGCGAGACTCTTGCCGGGATGTACGCCTTGCCAAAGGAAACTGCACCCATGGGAGGTCCGAGCGTGGGATACTGCCTGATGGGGCATTTGGGCTTCTCCCGAGAGAAGTGGGCAGCATTGGACGGTTATGCCCAGGCGTCACTTGGGCTCTCCTGAGCGATCGCTACTTGGTCTTTCATGCCAGAAAGCCACCTAGGAAGGTCTGATCCGAGCATTTTTAGGCTTCGAGATAAGTTGTCCAGTTTGCTGTGCTATCACTTTAGGATATGGGCCTAGTTGGGCCGGATTGGGCCTAGTTGGGCCGTCCCTTGCCGCATGCCTTTGCGGGCTACGAATTTACCCCTCTCTAGCATCCTTCGTTCATTTCTTCTTGTATGTGAAGTGCATTATGAAGAGTATCCCTCGATACATGGCAGAGTTCTCGACTCACGCATAGTGAGGGTTTCCGCTCGGGCATGGTTCAAACTTCTTCCGTACACCATTCGATATACCCAAGGGAGTAATGGCGTGCAAGCACACAACAGTGTGATGAAATATTCATTTTCATGCATATATGCACATACGGTTATGAAATCATGTGCTACAGGTTTTATGCCTATTATGCATTAATTCATGTTGAATTCTTTTGTGTTCATTGATATGTTCATGATGTAGTTCATTTTATCAGTCTTCAAGTTTTCTGATGAAAATATGGCAGCATTTCCCCTAGACTCAAGGCTTTAGGGGTGGTGAAAATGAGTATGCATCCACGCAGTGAACTCCGAGATGGCCCCGACACAAAAGGGTACGTGCAAAAGCGGCTACACTGGGGGTGCGTACGGAAGCAGCAACGCCCTACGGCCCGATTTGGGCATGAAAATCTCGAGGGCTAGCCTACGAGGGACCCCAATGACCTAAGGGTTGCCATGATCTCGTTGTCGAGACGTGGGTTTGAGCTATCGCCGAAGTATATGGCCGTTAATATTCATTCTCTTAGGGAGGAATCGCCCAAAGTCCATGCTACGAAGAAGCGAGCCTCCGAGGATCCACGAGTGATCAAAACCCTAAAATCTGAAGCTTACAAAGATAATCAGTATTGCCCACCCCTTTGGCAACATGGCCATACAGTCGAACCAAATCCCAAGGTAAAGTTTTGAGCAAATAAAGAGGAAGAGATCATTTAAAACCTTGATGTTCTAACGGTGGTGGGTGACCTCGGGGTCATATCAATGAATTTGGATAAACCTCAGGCCGGTGGCTACCGAGTGAGCCACATCACCACATAGATACTACACTTGGGTTTTAAGAAAAGAATCTCCAAATGCCTACCAGAAGGAGGAAGACGACGAGGGTTTTCAAGCATTTCGGTCAAAGAGCCGGGAGATGAGCTTGGACGCAAGGTCGGGTAGCTCGGCTAGCTCGGGTTGGTCAGATAGGTCGGGACAACCAGTTCGGCGGATTGGCCCAAGCTCCCCTCAAATAGGACAGAAGTGGCAACATCCAAAGGTGCACACAGAAGCGAGAACATCCTATGGCCTGAATCAAGCATGAACATCCTGAGGACTAGCCTATGAGGGGCTCCAATGACATAAGGGCTGCCACCATCTCGATCCCGAGATGACGTCTTAAGCTATCGCTAGACTAGGCAGCCATTAATATTCACCCTTTAAAGGAGATCGTTCGGGGCCCATGCAATGAGTAAGCGAGTCCCCAGAGATCTAAGAGTGACCAAGGATTCGTAAGAGACTCGAGGGGCTTTGAAATCGACTGGAGAGGAAGTCAAAGAAAATCGGGTAGCCCACAGGAGCTCAGATGAGCAAAAGGATCCTAAAACATATCCATGAAGATGGATAAAATCGGGATCCACCCTACGGAGCGCACTGTGCTTCTTCTCCAAAAAGGAAATTTGTGAAGGTGAAGGCTACAGGATGATCTATCCAGGGTTTCCCTTAACATGTGTCCAAATTTTGGACAGTTCTGGATCATTTTTCAGATTATTGTAAAATTCTGCAACTAGTCTGGGATAATAGACCCTATGATTCTCCAAAAACTTCTTCCACTTTTGAAACCTAAATAAGTCCAACATTTCAGGAAATATTAAAATCATTTGTTGATCATGAAAGTCCACATACCGTGGAAGCATAATTTTGCCACCTTCAAAGACTAACTCTGCTTACATTGACAACTTGGCAGGACTAGTTTCTTCTTCAGATTCATCGAGAGTGGCTTCCGGAGCAGGTGTCCATTGTCACTTGGAAGGAGTTCTCACAGCCTTCTCTTTCCCTTTAGCAGATTTCTTTTTAGGTAAACCAGAACCGATACCATGATCATGTGCCAACTTTGATCTCTTCTCCTTTTGTGGAACCTCTGCAGCTCATGCTGATATAGGCTCCTCTGGCTGCGGCTCATCCATCGCCTTCCTCTTTCCCTTGCGCTTGACAACCGGAGATGACATGGTGGAGACGGTGAAGAATAGAAGACGAAGAGTGAAGAACAAGTATGAGAAATGTAGATGTGAAGACTGACGAGGCTGAGCTTACGGTTTGGAACAGCACGAGCGTAGAACTCGTGAATGCGGGAAGGAGCTTCGACTTGAAAAGAAAGAATACATGGAACTTCGTGGAAATAGGGTTGAGCCATTATACGCAACACTGCCGACTTTACCTATTTCAACGGGTAATACCCAGAATACCCTTCACTTTTAAAGAAAATACCTTTTATACTCATATGTGATTTCCAGCATATAGGATTATATCGTATAGCATGAAGCTTTAGTGATTATTCCTTTGAAGCAAACTCAATGGAAATAAAACAGTTTAATCAAGGACAGTGCCTACTCAGAAAAACCATTAATTCTACTCGTCATTTTCATTAGCCAAAGCTGGTTGAAAAATCTATTTTATATTGAACTTAAGAATAATTTTAATTTTCTGAAAAGAAGCCCTGAGTCAACCATGTTTACCATTGAAACTTTCATATGTTTGATTGAGCATTTTAGTCTTACTGCACCTTTTTACACAAGGAGACGGTGTGTTGATCAGACACCAGAACCCCTGGTTACTCAATGCAGTTGCTTCACATTTGGAATAGAGATAGCATATATTATCATGACATGACCTCTGAATTTTCTCGAAACAGATGGTCAGTTTCTCAAATAATATGCCATTGCTCTGCCATTTTCATTTTAATGGCGTATTCCCTGAGCATTTAACAGATTCTTCTTAAAACATGCTTAAGGACCATATAAACATAAGATATTCTACCAGCTTGACTCATTACTAATGACTTTCAAATTTTTGGCAAGATCTTCTGAAGAGTTCCAATTTAGACTTGTTTTAAGACCATTGAAGATGCAGTCAGGAATAATAGTGAGCGAATTAAGATAGGATTTAATCTTCATACACAGGAAACCACTTTTCTGTAAGGATTAACAAATTCATTCTTAGTTTAGAGTAATCTTAGTAGTTAACAATTGAAGGTTGGGTAAAGGTGACAGATTTGAGATAATTACTCCCCCTGAATAACAAAGTTTGAAGCCTTATTATAGGTTCTGATAAGAGAATGGGTGTGGATAGATCAAGGTGGAGATTAGCAAGAAGATAGGAAAGAGGGCCATACAGGAGCAAGGATAAGACTTAGGACACTTTTGCAACAAGCCACATACTTAGCCTTACTAGCTAGCACCTAATCAGCACCCTTCTGCATAGAGTCCGGCAACAACTCTTCATTTCTCATAAGAAAGTTTTAGCCCATTTTCCAAGCAACATATCAGCAACAAGCACAGTTCATTCAGACAACTGGCCATGGTCTTCTACCACTGATAGGATCACTCAGCACAGGTCAACATAACTCATCTCCCCCTCACATTGTGTAGTGATTTCAGCCAAACATCAATTATTAGTTTTTAAGGCACACAGAGATGCAGCAATGAGATGCACTTAACAAATTTGAACTACATGCAATATTTTTAGAACCCTTGGTACTGGGTGGAGACTTGCCTCTACACATGATGTGGGTTTCCAAACAGACAATGATCTGCCCTTCTCCCAGCGTACCATTTGATATACCACAGGGTCATGCAAATTAATGCAACTATTATGAACACAACAAATCAACCTAAACAAGTTCTTAGCATTAAAATTCTTTTATGAGTTATGCATATGGCAGATGATCAAACATTCAGCACTTCATTTCAAGACAACATTAATCACAACATTACTTGATGAACTGGCATTCAACAGCAATAACGAAATCATTCTGACCAATCATGCAAAGCTCAGAGAAGAATTTCTCAAGCCATAAAATAAACAGCACAAACATAAGCAAAGAATAGGGTTAACTGACCTTCATGTGCCTTGTTTTTATTCCACCCCTTTTTCAACCTATTCACCCCTCCCCTCTAGCTTGACTCCTCTGTATTCTCCATAACCGAAACAACAGAAAGGCCCGGGCTAGTAACAATAAGAGGCAAAGATGCAGGGGAAATACTCAAAGTAGCCAAAGAAAAGGAAGCTATCACCACTGCTACTGCCAGCGCAGCGACTTTCAAAGAAGAAGAGATTCCTTTATCGGCCTCGTCCGAGGGCTCTCTGGATAAGGCGTTCAAGGGCACCCCCGTTATGGTGGAACTAGACCCAGCTATCTTAATGATGCTATAAAATTACTGGCAAGAGATTGAAGCCTTGAAAAAGTTGCTAAATGAAAGAGCTGAACAAGCTCCCACTCCTCGGTGTCAGCGTATGCATGCTGAGTCATCCCAGGGAGCTTTTGACCCGGTTGACACGGTGCCTCCGGTTACTTCTCAACTAGCAATAGGCCCTGACGAGGGCTCTCTCCAACCACACTTCCTGCAGCCACCACTGACTCAGTCGGTACTTCAGCAAAGGCAGCAATTGCCACCGATGGCACCGCCGGCGCCTCAAGCCGCTGCTCTGACTACTCCTGCTATGCAACAGCCTGTGCATTTCTGGCCAGGACCAATAGACTCAAGCATGATAAATAAGTCAATGGTGGAACAACTAATTGAAATGAAACTGGCTGAGAGGGCAGATGATGATCTCGGTGCTTCTTATGCCCACAAGGTGTCGTCCCCACCACAATACGCTGCAAGAAGGCTTCCGCTCGGCATCAATAAACTGCCCAAGTTTTAAAAGTTCAACGAGCAAGGTTCTCTCAAGGAACTTATTGCTCACTACATGACAGTAATGGGCGATCTAACAACAGATTAAGCCTACCTACTAAAATTCTTATGGTCATCGCTCACAGGCCTGGCTTTCGAATGGCATTCAAATCTATCAGCGGGCTCCATAAGTGACTGGGTAGCTATGCAACGGAAGTTTCGAGAGCGGTTCTATGTTGCTGAAAGAAGGGTCACACTGGCTGAACTATACGCCTCCAGGCAGAGACTTGATGAGATAGCTCTGGAGTACATCAAAAGATGGTAGAATCTCAGTATGAGGTGCAAACGGCCGCCGCATCCAGAAGATGCAGTGCAAATATGTAAGCAAAATCTGAGGCGGGAGATCCTCGAGAAGATGATCGGAATTGAAATCCAATCGTTTGACCTGCTAAATGATGTGGTGGCATAAATTGAAGCCGTCATTTTCAGTTCTCCTTCTACCCTTGCTGCCGCAAGCTAAAAGGCTAAACTAGTTGACAAGCAACTAGTGCCCAAGGAAGCCCATGTCATCGACTTCCAAGCAGTCGACCAACAAGAAGAAAGAGATAAAGGGGTGCCCAACCCTCCTCCCGCCAAGTCGTCTGAACAACAAGAAGGCCCGCCTCTACGAGCCAAGATGATGAAGCCCTACTCTTTCCCCATGGAAAGGACCTGAGCCCTATTTGAATGGGTCATTCAATATGACAAGGTCACTCTCCCAGAACCAAAGAGACCAGGGGACGCCAGAAGAAAGGATGACCCCTGCTTCTGCCCTTATCATCAAATGATTGTGCACTCTATCGAAGATTGCTACGTCTTCAAAGATGTCATTGAAAGGATAATCAAGAAAGGGGAGCTTTATATGGATGAGTATAAGGTGGATCCTTCACGTCCTCATGAAATGCCTGACCTGAAAAGTGCAGTCAACACGGTGTCCCTGTGCCCATAGAAGCCAACTGCAAAGGGGAATAAAAAGAAGCCAAAGAATAAGAGGGGGAACACCATTCTCTCCTGTCATACATTATCAACCATGTCTGACAGAAGGCAAGATGCCGAAGGAGAACATGAGGAAACATGCACTCCATCGCCCAATAAGGAGGTGCGCTGTCATACCACTCCTCTTTGTGAGGGTATATGTTGAGTTTCTCCAGGTGATTTTGATGATAACAAAATCCCGAATTTGGTTTTTGCCTCGTGCCATGCATAACTGCTCAAGAGCGAGCATTGAAAGCGATTTAGGCCAATGATCATCATATCAAACACTCAAATGTTTAACGCCTTCCAAATGCATAAATTGAGTTAAATGAACCCCAAAATGAATGTTAAAGTTGTTCGAACACATGAATGTATTTGAGGCAAAATTGGGTCAGTATTTGTGATGATATCAAACCCCGGAATGGCCAATGGTTCAGTACCTTTCATAATTGTAAAAGTGCAAGCACAAGTAGGCCCTCAAAGCCATTTCCAACACAAGCTAAAGCACTAACTAATCATACTTCAAAAATGCCTAGAATAACTCAAATAACCTCAAATTGAATGGAACAAAATGTTGACACAAAGTCGTTTGTATGTGGATATGATTTATGGGCTAAAAAGTTGAGTTTTGCAGGTTCTACAGAGTTCGGTCGACCAATGAAGGTTGGTCGATCGGGGGATAAGTGGCGGATTTGGCCCTTCGTGGCCTTGAATTGTGGTTTGGCCTTAGATTTTTTATGGTAGAATGGTCCGGGGATGATTCCCCGTGTTTTTCCCTCCGTTGGGGCTTTGGAACGAGCTCCGAATGAGCTCAGACGGTTGTTTTCCGTGAAAACTATAGGAGATGGCCACAGAGGTGGCCGTCGTGTCCCGGGTAGGACGATCGTGGCTCTGGCTGTCCTAGTGCCTAGGCGGCCAGGGAGTTGGATGCCCAAACCCTTGGGCGGCCAGGGGAGTGGCCGCCCAGCCCCCTCTGTGCCCAGGGTGGGCAGCCAGAGGCCTGGTCGCCCTGCCCTTTGGGCGGCCACCCCGATGGGCGCCCAGCTCTGGTGGGCTCTAGGCGGCCAGGGTGATGACCGCCTACGCTAGGGGAAGCCCCATGGGAGGGCGGCCAGTGCTCTGGCCACCCAGACACTTGGGCGGCCATAGGTCTGGGCGCCCAGTCCCCTGGGCGGCTAGCACATTGGCCTTCTTGCCCCTTCAGCCCGGTTACGTGGTGTTCTGTCGTTTCGATGTTCCAGGGTGTCCGTAGGTGGGGTGGCTATGCGGAATGAGTGTCCGGGTGGTTTTGTGTGTTCTTCTAGTTTTGGGTTGTAGTGTGGACCACCCCTATCCGTGGTAGAGTGCGGACAGTCTTCCTTGTGTCGGGCCGCTCGTGCTGACTGTCCCCGAGAGAGTCCCGTGACTACGGGTGGTGTTTCCGCGTGAGGGCTGTGATCACGGCTAGGTATCCCTTGTAGGAGTTGTGGACCGTGGCCCCTGTGTTTCCGTCTTGTGCTTTGGTAGGTCTTCGATGGTCTGACAGTCATGGTTTGACTGCCCGATTAGTGGTCCCTGGTTCTCATACTGGTGAGCCACCTCGTGGTGGCTTAGTGTGGACCGATGGTACTACGGTGGTTCCCATAGTTGTGGTTGATTTTTGGTGACCCTACCCACTTTACGTAGCTGACCTGGGCACGTACGCGTGCCGACCCACTAGGGAGTGGTGGAGGCTTGTCCCGTGTTGTTGGCCCCAGGTAGGCGAGCGGATAAGAAGGGGCGGTTGAATTGTCCCCCACACGATATGACAAATTAAAATTAACTTAACAAGATTAGAGCAACTATCAAACTTAAACTAATATGAAATGAGGTATGAATCCACAACGTGATAGTTCTCTCAGTCTTTCCAATCTCACACGATCGAGTAGACGGATATATCAAGCAAACACATTGCACAGCAAAATTTGGACAAATAAGCAATGTGTGTGATCAAGATAAATATAACAATGTGTGTGAATAAGTAAATCTGAAATCAAACTCCGGTGAATGAGGTAGATGATAGGGAAACAATCACACAAATCAAATCACAGGACACAGGGATTTTATGGTTGTTCGGGACCATGATGGGCTCCATACGTCCACCCCTTACCAAACCGGTAAGGCTTAACTCACTGGAAAACCAACACGGGGAAGACTCCCCAATATGGAGCAACGCTCCAACACACATGGGGATAAATCCCCAACATGGAGGCGACGCTCCAACACACACATGGGGACACGCCCCAACACACACACAGGGACATGCCCCAACACACACAAGGAGACAGAGTCTCCAACAGGATCTGATGATAGGATCACAAACACACACACACACACGCTGTAACAATCGCAACTCAATGAACCACACGACCGTATGCAGATGGTCACACACACATAGAATATCCTTTAGTTTAGAAAATCAAAGCAAATATTCAACATATGGTTGGTCCAAAACAACACATATGATAAACATCACATCCAAGAAGAAATAGGATGTAGAAAATATCCCCCTTTGGTTTCCAAGATGAATAGAAAATATTACTTGACAACTCTGATTGGATGATGACGATGTGAGCATCCTCTTGCTCCTCTCTTGAAGCCGCTTCCTTTTTCCTTCTTCCTCTAGCTCTAGAAATCACTTGAAGTAGATCAAATCTTCCTTGGCTTGAGCTTTTCCTTCCTTTCTCCCCTTTCTTCACCTAGAAGATAGAAACAATAAGCTCATGAGGATATTTCTTTCAAATTCGCAACTCATATATAAGGCCACAAGAGATGCATGAAAAGACCATAAAACCCTTGTCAAAACTGTTTATAATATGCCCCAACATATTTATATTAACCCTAGGGGTAAATGGGTAAAGGTAGAGTAGATATGGATCAGGTTTAGATGGCTTTCGGATCCCCGTTTTAAGAGATTCGCCATTTTGGTCGACCGGAATTCTATGCCAGTCGACCGAACTTCTGTAGGAAGTGAGGTGGGGCATTCTGGAAATTTCAGTCAACCAAACTTCCCTGGTCGGTCGACCGAACCCTGGGACTTTCTAGACCTTTGGAAGCTGTGAAATCTGGTAGACTGAACTGGGTCTTTCTACATAGCATTCCTGTTCTTCGCTAGCTTATCATAATTCTTAGAACTTTACAGTGCTTAATTAACATACATGTATATCTTGTGGGACATTTAATTCGACGCTCGTCTCTTCCCAACTATTAATCCCCTCATGATTGAACACGGTCACCACCTCCGTGTTGAAGGGGATCGATCGAGTTGGATTGGTAGAGAGCGATCTCGTGTCCACCTCCTGCTCAGAGCTCTACTACCTTGCTGACTTAAGTATCAGAGGATTTTTCCCAGGGTCACTACCCTAAGCCCCCTGATCCATTTTCTCATATTGCAAAGTTTGAACCTCGCGTGGCTACAACCAGTGTTCGTCGAAGATCAGACGGCTCAGGCTTCAGCACGAGATCATGCGTCTTCATCTGGCGCCGTTTGTGGGAAACGAGAAGAAAAAAAACTAATATGGTACAGAGAAGTAACAGTAGGAGAAACACCAATGAAAAAGAGAAGGCACCAGCAGCCATGGATAGGGAACATGCGCCATCTCACTCTTCGACAGGCCCCCTTTCCAACAATCAGGTCGACATCCTACCTCCACCGGCCGCAGGGGGACAACCCATTGCTGGGGACCCACACACCCTCTGAGCCCTTAACGCTAATCTGGATATCCTCGTCGATTTGATGAGGACTCAGGTAGCCATGGAGGAATGGTCCCAGCGTGCTCAGGCAAGTCCCCCTCCATGCAGAAGCCTCTCGACTGACAGCTGGGGGCAGTTTTATCCTCCAAGGCGGATGCATTATCCGGAGCAGGCCAGGCGGGCCCTCGCAACTCCTACTCCATAATAGGAAGCCTCTTCCAATTCACGGGGAAGAAAACTTGGGCCGCCTCGCCAGTGTATAAAGTGGACGTCCCCGCTATAGAGCAGTAGGAAAAAATCTGGGGGAACACCCAGAGCCCCCCAGCACCGTCCCGACACCAGCTGGAGCTTTCCCTTCCATTGTGAGACTTTGAGTGGTGTTTCATTGAGCGAGAGCGTGCCCTTCGCGCCCTATAATAGACCTCCACAAATGAGGATGAGGAGTGATCCCCATTCTCCGACGACATTTTGGAGGCAGAGATCTCACCAAGAGTTTCCATGCCAACCTTTAAATCTTATGACGGTCAAGGGGACCCGGCCGACCACTATGACAGTTTCGACGCCCTGATGACCCTGTACGCGGCGTTCGACGCCATCAAGTGCCGAGTGTTCATAACAACTTTGGTCCAGAGTGCTCAGGCTTAGTTCTGAGCACTTGCTCCCGGAAGCATCAGTAGCTTCTGACAGTTTGGGCAACTATTCAAAGAAAGCTTCACAGGCAGCGGCCCCCCCGAGGTCGATCGCAGGGTTGCTAGCACTCAAGCAAGCGCAGGGGGAAAAGTTGCAGGCTTACGTCAACTGCTTCAAGGCGGAAGCCCTGTGCATCCCCCTCCTGTACGTAACCTCTGCCATCACCACGCTGACCGGAGGCACCTATGATGAAAACCTCCAGCGGGAACTGGTGCTCCACTCTCCCTCCTCTCTCGCCAACATGGTGACCTTAGCTCTGCCCCACACAGAGTATGAGGAAGTCCTCAACGCCTACTGAGACCCTGCAAGCTCGGGGCGAGAAGGAGAGAAAAAATGGTCATCTGAACCTCTGGGCAGGAGAAAAGGAGGAATCAAGAAGGCGATCGTAGGGAGCCCCCACACAAATTTGAGCGCTACACTCCTTTATCTATCCCTGTCTATGAGATATATCAAGAAATCAAAGACTCGGGCCTACTCCACCGACCCAAGCCAATGAAGGCCGATCCACGACACCACAATCGCCGGAAGCACGGTCAATTCCACGA
This sequence comes from Amorphophallus titanum, assembly GCA_024336825.1. Taxonomy (NCBI): domain Eukaryota; kingdom Viridiplantae; phylum Streptophyta; class Magnoliopsida; order Alismatales; family Araceae; genus Amorphophallus; species Amorphophallus titanum. The sequence goes on along the minus strand of JANBPO010009603.1, from coordinate 84,765,347 downwards.
TGATCACGACCATCACACTAGGGATTGCCAATAGCTCAAGGATGAGATCAAGAGTCTCATTCACCAAGGACATCTCTCCCAGTACGTGACTGAACCACGGGAGAATCGTGGGGTCCCCCAGAAGAAATTGACAACCGCCCCCGAGGAATCCACATTAACGTCATCTCAGGGGGATCAACCTCAGGAGGAGACAGTAGTTGAGGAAGGAAGCATCATGCCGAGTGAGCCAGTCGAGCTTCCAAGCCTCCCAGAGCTCCCCCAGCAAATGACCCGCAAGCCCTGGTCTTCTCTGACCAAGACCTGGGAGGGGTGGTCACCCCGCACGATGACACTCTTGTAATCTCGGCCACTATAAATCATTGTAACATAGATAGGATCTTAGTGGATAATGGCAGTGCCCCTGATGTTCTGACGTATGAATGTTTTTTGAAGATGGGTGAAGACCCATCGAGGCTCCGCCTGATTTGAACCCCTCTCTGTGGGTTCAATGGCCAAGAAACTTATCCCGAGGGAGCCCTGAGCCTCCCTGTTACTCTCGGTACCCCTCCTAAAATCATCACATTTGTAATGCCCCAGATTTTCTTTCGAATATCTGAGTCTGAGGATTCCGTGACCACGACGAGCTATTCATGACACCGGTCCAAGGAATTGACGTTTTCCCACGTCACCACGGCACGGATGTGGAAGAAGAAGAACCAGATGCCATTTTATCTGCACAAGGCACACAAAGAAGAATAAACAGAGTCAGAAAATAGTGGACGAGAATGAAATTTCTGATAAAATTTCGACAGAGCCTCCCCAGCTTGGGAGTTTGCCAGAAAGAAGTGGGAACACATCCACCAAGGGACGGTCCCTAAAATAGGCCATGGGTATCACACTGAGGTCAAAACGGAACACCCAGGGGAATAGCTCCGAGGGCAAGCCCTACCAGGAGCCTCTCGGGGTCCGGAAGGAGGGATTTAAATCCCAAGGACAGAACAATATGACACTCTCCCTTACCAGCTCAAAGATGCCACCAACGAACCCTCAAGGTCGCTCAGCGCCACGGGAGGAGTAGAGAGGAGGAGAGAGAAAGGTTTTGTTGAAATGACAATGGAAGAAGAAAAAGCAAGGGAAATGAGTATATATAGGCCGCCCCCCTGGTTAATACGGCGTGCTAAATAGCGTGCCGTTTTAACTTTCTTCCTTCCAAAAAGGCACACCGGATTAGCCCCTACCTCGACCATGCCAGATTAAGCCCTACCTCGACCACGCAGGTTTAGCCACTGCGTCAGTTTAAGGCAACTATAGGTCTCTGCTAGCCAGATGAAGAATCTACCCAGTCAGAATACATCCGCTGGTCCCGCGTCACTCGTTCCTTGCTTGCGACACCCGTGGCTGGGGGGCATTTGTTGGCACACAAAATATGTTCGATGGCAATCACACCTAAACATGAAGAACGATGCGGCCCGCTAAAGTATAAAAGTCGAAGAAAGCCAATAGACAATTGTCTTCTCGAACTACAGGAGCCTCAGGTAATCTAATATGAGCACCAGAGACTCCACCTCAGGGGGGATCAGAAGAATCCACAACAAATCGACAGTGTCATTTGGGCCTACCCAATGAACCGGCATCGACTCGGTCATGCCGCATAAGCAATGTTCGTCATCTGACCAAGGGCAAGAACGTACCTGGTGGCCCGCCACCAGATGAGAAACCCTCCTAAAGTGACAGAACATCTCTGGCCCCTCAGAACAAGATGCCGAAGGCCCCGTCAATGGAAGACCCGAGTAACTCGCTATGGGTACGTCTTCTCACCATTTGGGTCCGCCAATGACCAAATGACTGCCCAGCTAAGGCGAAAGCACCCCAGGTAGTGTCCCACTCCCCGAGAAAGCTACAAGCACAACTTAAGCCGAGCTGGCAGTACAAACCGCAGTGCCGAAGGTCGTGTTAGCAGAAAACCTGCGTGTTCGAACCGAAGATGCACGAGGTTCTGAAAGTAGCCATTCAGAGGCCTGAAAGCTTTATCAAGACTTCTCACCATGGTTTTGCAAGAGTACGGCAAGATGAAGGATCACAGTGACCCCCGGAGCCAGTCTGGGGCCCATTGTCTAGCCCGTGTCAAATGGACGCGATCAATGGGATTAACCCGGCGCGCTTCTTACCTGGCGTGCTACTTTCTCCGGCGCCCCTGTACCCGGCACGCTAAAACAAGGATGGGTCCTCCCGGCGCGCATTCTCCACACTGAATTAGGCTCACAATATATATACGCCCAAATGTCTTTGGCTAAAAAAAAAGAGAGAGAGAGAGGCAAGCGAGAAGGAGAGAACCCAATCGCCTGAAAGAAAGAAGCTTGGGGGAGAAGAATGGTTCTCTGGGGAGTGAGAGTATCAGGGCCACAGTCCCTTCCAGTTCGTCTCACCTGTCTGCCAGAGAGTGTCCGGAGTTGGGGTGGAGGGTGACTTTCCGATACTCTGTTCTTCGTCAGTAGTAGAGGTGGGTCGCAGAGCACCTTCTTTACCCCCTTACCTCCCCTTTTTTTCCTCTCTGTAAATGCTATTTTCTCTTGTATTTTGTAATAAACTGGCCAAGGATATGAGCCCTCAATCTCTTTCATCTCTGCCTTTAATGTAATCTTCAAATGTTGTTTTCGTGTCATCCTCTAATGGTGAGATGTAACTGGGCAGCTTTGTGCGACAACATTGGGCTGGATTAAATGAATGTTCCCTTCTCATGATCATATCTTAATCTCGCATCTTACATTGCATCTGATTCCACGTCATCTGTGCATTGTGTGTTCATCAGTTTTTCCTTCACCAACGTCAATACGCCCTGGGTTTTCCCCAAGGCAACATTAATGTCGCCACCCCCTCCCCGGGGTTACTCCCAGTAGAATATTCATATCAGACTCTCACTTTGCTTATCGGGGGGGTTTAATGCCAGGGGCATATGCATGTGTCTTCCTGGATAATCCCCGGATTAGTTTCCCACTGCCCCTTGTTCCTAATCATGAACTGGGGGGGGAGTGAGGCCATCCCTCAAAGTTTTTAACTTCTGAATTCTAGACATTATTGTTTGAGCTGGATGGAATGTCTAACTTTTCTTTTCCTTTGCTTGGACAGAATGTGATTGTCTTAAATTCAAATGGTCTCTTATTTGAGGAATCGAAACCTAGACCTTCTTTATTGAAGTTAACCTTTACTCTTAGCATGGTGTCTCGGTTGGACTTCCGTTGGATAAACTTTTCCAGTGTGGTCTGTTTATCTTCTAAATCTTTTTGGAGTTTTTCACAGATTTTCTGAAGTTCAGAGTTAGCACTTTTAACAGCTTCATTCTTTCCAGAAATCAATTTATTTTCATTCTGAACCTCTTGAAATTTCCGCCTAAAGTCATCAAACTTTTTCTGAATACTTTCATTTTTAGCTTTCAAGTTTTCTTTTTCATTTCTTAGTAAGCTTAGTTCCGCCATTTCTATTCTAAGCTTTTCTTTTTCTTTTTGAATGATCTCTTTATCCTCAATAGCAACATTCAATTTCCTTTTCATCATTCTATGTTCCTTGCTCAATGAATAAAACTTATCAAGGAGTTCACCATAAGCATCTTCCCAATCATCAAGTAAAAAATTCTCAAATAGATTGCTTACCTCCTCGTCACTTTGAGCCATGAGACATAAGCTTTGTTCTTCCTCTTCTGATGATTCTCCTTCAGTGACTTCCTACTCATCACTCCAAGTACGTAGCATTGCTAGAGGCTTCTTCTTCTTGGCCTTGGGGTTCTACCTCAACAGTTCTCGGCAATCTCCCTTCATATGACCTGCTCTTTTACATTGATAACTGAAGAGGGGTGATCACACGTTGGATCCTGAGCCATCCAATCTTGTTATCATCATCATGAATGAGAGATCTACAAGGCAGGAAACAGATCAGAGGAGCCCAAGGTGGGAACCCCTGGAAAAACCCTCTGATACTTAAGTCAGAGAACTAGTAGAGCGTAGGTGGAACGAAAGTAGGAGAAAGAGTATGGGGCATGAGAGCGCTCTCCACCAATGATGTAGTTTTAAGTGCTCAGGATCACCTTACCTTCCCAGAGGGCTTCCTTAGAGTTTATATAGCTACTAGCCCTTGTGGCTAGAGACAGAACATTTGGAGGGACCTAGGGGCATTATGTCCCACAGGAGGACTCTTTCTTCTTCCCCGTCCCTTCGAGTTTCCCTTCGCTAAGCAATAGCGAGATTCTCGCCAGGAGATATGCCTTGTTCGTTAGGAGTCTGAGCGAAGGATACTCCCTGGTGAGGTGCTTGGGCTTCTCCCAAGCATAGAGGGCAGCGCTGTGACGATTATGCTCAGACGTCGATTAGGCTCCTCTGAGTGACCGTTACTCTGACTTCTAGGTCGAGGGGTCGCCTAGGAAGATCTGATCTGGGCTCGTTTGGGCTTCGAGATAAGTGGGCCCATTCGTGGGGCTGTCACCTTGGGAGCTTAACCTGGTTGGGTCGAATTGGGCTTGTTTGGGCCAGTCTGGACCTTGTTTGGCTGTCTCGTTTCACTTGTATATCTGGGCTGTGAATTTATCCCTCTCCACTTGCCCCCTACTCTCGAGCCAAAATTTGAGCTTGGAGAGTGGTATGCTATGGGGTAGCATTGGTGGCTCAAGTGCGGAATATCGTTGTCGGCATGGGCCATTAAATGTTGTTGTCTTGGGGTCATGAGTATAATGATGACACTTTCCTCGAGCTGGCATAGGGAGGCCCTTCTGGGAGTTTGGAACGTCACGATGCATCCTACCAGGGTCGCCGGGATAGATAAGTAAATATCCCGTATGCTTGCGTCTTACGTTTCATCTACCTAGGGCTTTTCTCTTCATTGCATTGGTATTCTGAGAGAGTCCATACTTCGTGAGAGCGACTTGAGGGAGCGGAGGATCGAAGAGGCTTTCTCAAAGTTGGCAGAGATCACGATAGCGGCGATCCATCAGCTTCCTCCTCCTCCTCCTGAGTCTTCAGATTCCGTAGTTCCCTCTTCTTCCTTTCGTTCTTCTTGCTCCTCCATGGCGGAGCACGATTCGGTGGTTGAGGTCCAAATGCCCGAACAAGGTGTGGGAGGTTCGGTGCCTAGCCATCCTCTTCGCAGCAAATTAGGTGAGGTCGAGGTGAAGGGGATCGAGACCCACTACAAACTGCTGTGGCAGTATTTCTTTTCTCCGACCAAACCATATGAGTCCATCCTGGAGACTCATTCAGACCTCTTCTGCACTTTCCTTCTGGCTTGGAAGTGTAGCTTTCGCCTCCCTCTCCACCCGTTCGTCGTGCAGCTATTGCAATTCTACCAGTTGGCTCCTGTCCAGTTGGTTTCTAATTTGTATTCCTTCATCTTCTCTTTCATTTTTCTTTATCACTCGTGTGGCTTCGACCCTTCTTTAGAACTTTTTTCATGCCTTCTTTGAGCTGAAGGAGAAAACTCACGCCGAGAAGCTTGATGAAAGGATGAAAAGAAAAATAGAAAGAGGCCAGTGAAGCAAGAGCATCAGCTAAGATATTCTGACTGCGAGGAACATAGACAAATATCAGTTTAGTGAAGAGCTTGGCATAAGAAGAAGCAAGTTCCTGGTAAGGTTTGAGTTTAGCGTCGAGTGTGCGGCACTTGGTGAGCACTTGGTGAAGAATAAGTTGACTATCACCGACGATTCTTAACTGGGTGACACCAAATTGATGAGCGGCCTGGAGTCTGGCCAGTCCGGCCAGAAGAGCCTCACACTCAACTATATTATTTGTAACAGGGAAAGCAAGCTGAGAGGCAAGTGGAATGGTGATACCCTTAGGTGTTAAAAGGACCATGTCGATACCCCTCCCATGGGAATTCAGAGCTCCATCAAAATGTAATGTCCACATAGGATCAGAAGGTTGATTAACGGACATCAGTTCCTCATCTGGAAACTTTGAATGAACCGGATCAAATCGGGGAAGTGGGTGATGAGCGAGATGTTCTGCGATGGCATAGCCTTTAATCGCCTTTTGCTGAATGTAAGTGATGTCAAACTGGGAAAGGAAGCTTTCCCATCATGCCAATCGATCAAGAAGGATAGATTTTTCGAGAAGGAATTTGATAGGATTCATGCGAGCAATGAGATGAATCTCGTGAGCTAGAAGTGTTTTAATTTCTAGCTGGCTTCGGAGCCAACTCATGTTCATGAAAAATGATAGCGGGCTGATCTCTTGTCGATGTCAAAACTGATGTGACTTGCTCAGCTGGAATGTCCTCATTGACCATCACCTTTTGCAAGTATTGTTTGAGAGCTTCTTGATGAGTGGTCGATCTTTTTATCAATTCCAGAATGGAAATCCTGGCCGGGGTTTTGTTTAAATGTTTCAATAGATCATACTGACTCCCCGATATGGATTCTGGCTCCTGTGATTGCTCTTCTTGCCCCTGTACGGGCTCTTGTTCTTGTCGCTGCAGGAACACGCAATGGAATATCCGCCCACTGTGGAGCACCATAGTTTGGGAACCTTGCGCCTCCGTCGGATTAGTGGATGAAGGGTTAGTGGAAGAAGATGGAATATTAGGGTTGACGAGCTGGACAAGAATAGTCAATCAGGGGAGTCTGAGAAGGGGCCTCTCTGGCTGAGGGTTGATGGGAACTGAGATGGCCGGTATAGCAGTAGATGGGTTGGAAGGGATTATGGTAAAAGGGGTAGGTGAAGTGATAGAAGGTGTGTGCGGATTTGGCAAAGGATGAAGCAGCAAAGGCCTAGGAGGTGTAGTGTATTGAGTGGATGGAGATGCTGGTGAAGGGTGGATAAGGAGTGGCCTGGATGGCAAAGAGGTGGTGGAAGTAGGCGGAGCTTGTGGTGTGGGTAAAGAGGGGGAAGGGCGAATGAGAACTGGCCTTTGCGGCAAGGGGTTGGTAGTAGTGGAGGTCTGGTTAGCAGGGCGTATGAGGGGTCGTGAAGGTTGTGGGAATGGAGAAGGCTGAGGTGTTCTTAATAGACGGGGAAACTGGGTGGGATGTTGGTTTACGGAAGTGACGGAGGCACTTTCCATATGCCACCTTTGTCCTCTCTCCACCTCGTGGAAAGTGGTGATGGGGTTTACCTGTTGATTCTGGTGCTCCAGCAGAGGGTTTTGGACGATCCCCATGTCTGGCTACAGTGCTGGGACCTGTTGTTGCTGAACTTGTTGAACTAGCTGCTAAGCCTGCTACGGCGCTTGCTGACGCAGTGGCCTCCTTGCTTTCATTGACGTAACAAACTTCCTCATTTTGTCCCAATCAATGCCTCCCTGATCATTCAAATCATATATGTAATGTTTAAAATGAAAACAATGATCTATGTTGTGCCCTGGCTGTTGGTGAAAGACACAGTACCGAGAGGTTTCCACATTCAGGGGCCGGGCCGTTCTTTCTTCGGCAGGATGAGCAGGTTGGAGGCCATTAGCGCATTGAATATATCAGGAAGGCTCTCGGGTAATAGAGGGCAGTGGGCTCTTTTGGGGCATACTGGTCTTCTGGGCTGTTGAGGGTCATAATGTACTGGCAGAGGCACCTGGTGGTATTGCTGAGGGGCTGGAGGATTTTGTTGCATAACATGGTTCTGTGGAGGAGGGGGAGGCCGGAAGGGCTGAAGAGGGTTGTTTTGTTGGTGCGGTGCTTGGTTTTAGAAGGAGGGTTGCTGGAATTACTGTGGTGACCTTTGACTAGGAGGACTACGGGTTTGCATGGGATTGCCAACCGCGCCGATCTGCTCAATCATAACCACACCTTCGGTAGTAGCGCCACTATTATTCACAATGTTACTCTTCCTTGGCACTCTCAGCTTCTAGTCAAACATAGATATAATAGGGGAGCCCATCATCTGGGTTTGAATGTATCTCACCCTTTCATAAAGCTCCTCCATGGTGCTCAACGAATAATAACAATAAACGAACAACAATATATATGGTTAATAAAAAAATGCATGCACACATTCAAATAAGATTAAACAGTGAAAAGCAAAAAGCACAATAATGTTCACTCCGGAGTCCTCACTTCCCTAGACCCGGTGTGAAGGGGATATGAATGACGCCCTAGAAAGTCGTGCGTAGACTTTGGGGACCGCCCCAATATGGCCATGACTCGACATTGCCCTAGGCCAATAGCTCGCTAAATCTGACCCATTTCCACTGGGATCTAATCCCACTCTCTTACCAAATATCAAACTTGTCGTATACTCGGCAGACATTCATACAGGTTTTATCCCCGTCTTTGCCATGTTTCCAACTCAAACTCCTATCTGGACATGAAATGGTCAATGAGCGACCAACATGATTTGAGTGTTTATACCCTAACGCAGGGCATTTTAACGTAGTTCAAGATTTTTGTTATCTCATTTCATTAATGCTAATTTTAGGCCATATGGCCCCTTTTCCTGGCGACTAATCAAGGGTTTTCTCCCCTCCGGGGAGATGTAATTAATGTTGTGACCTTTACGGCACGGTGGGTTTTAGTCTCAACACGACACTCACTATCGTCTGACAAGTCAGACAGTGCGCACCAGTGGCTCTGGGCCACCTCGGTCTCTGGAGCCCGAATAAATTGTCACATTATGACTGACACACTCACGCACTAAATAAAGTAAATACATGAACAAATAAACGAACAGACATCAGGGGAATATCAAAAAAGTGGGTCCACAGGAATGTCCAAATGACATTGGATGGATATATGGAGTTATGTTGGATGGCAATCGTAGTTATTGGCATTGTAACTACTGCAAAACGGAACACAGGGGAGGAGGTGTGTCTCGGTTGAAGAAGCACTTGGCAGGAGGAGCAAGTGCAGGATACTCTGAGGTTACTGGTTGTACCCATATGCCTAGAGATGTGAAACTTACAATGGCTTGGCACCTGCGGGAGAAGAGAGTTGAGATGCAACAAAAAGAAAAAAAAAGAAGAAAAGGGATGAATCGGCACTCAGCAGAAGAGCAAGAGGTAGCGACGAGGATGAATGCGTGTGGACACCCAGTGATGAAGAACAACAAGTACATACTGACCTACCTAATGTGTATGTCACGGTGAATGATCCATATAAAGCACAGTTTCGTGAGGTAGTACGTTAGAGTAGAGATGAGGCAAGACATCTAGAGGAAACAAGAGTACAAAGTCGTGAGGCAGCAAGGATCAGAGCATCAGATAGTGGTGGTTCATCTACTACTCGACAACCATGGGCCATCAAGAATTTTTTCACTGGTGACTCAGGTTTACAAAGAAAAAGGACGCAATCAATCAACATTGAAGATGTGGAGCCCAGTGCACTATCCCCAGAGTATGAAAAGCAAACGAGGAGGGATGATCCACATGGCCAGAAGGGCCCAAAATGGAAACTCGGATAGGCCGTTGCAAAATGGTGGCACCATGCGGGATTGCCTTTCAATGTGGCCAACAGCCCTTACTACAAGTCAATGTTCCAAGAAGCACAAGTTCTTGGGTTACACATGCAACCACCTACATCGAGAGAGTTGGCTAGCATATATCTTGTTGAACAAGTTGCTGAGATCAAGAGTTATGTGGACTCATTCAAACAGAAATGGTCAAACTATGGAGTCACACTAATGTGTGATGGATGGTCAGGTACCACTAAAAATAGCCTGATTAACTTCCTTATCTATTGTGACAGACATGTATTCTTTCATAGGTCAGTGGATGTGTCAGGTCAAGTCTATAGTTACCAATATATTTTGTCATTGATGGAACAAGTGATGAACGAGATCGAGGAGTACATTATTCAAGTGGTGACAAATAATGGCTCGAACTATAAGAAGGCTGGGAAGGAGCTGATGAGGAAGAGACGACACCTTTTCTGGACCCCCTGTGCAGCACACTATGTATACCTAATGTTGAAAGAGATTGATCAGCTTCTTGTAGTCAAGTCTATGGTCGAGGTGGCACAGAAGGTCACGAAAAACATCTACAACCACACACTTGTATTGGCACGGATGAGAGAGCATTATGGTGGCGAACTATTGAGACCTGACATCACACGATTTGCCACTAACTACATCGCATTGCAAAGTCTTCTGAAGCACAAGGATGGGTTGAAGCAAATGTCTAGGGGTGATCCTTGGCTGAGTTCCTCTTTTGCTGCTTCACGTGACAGAAGGGAGGCCGAAGGGATTATCAACACTAACAACTTTTGGGATAGAGTCAAGATATTAGTTTCATTGATAGAGCCACTGTATGAAGTTTTGAGATGTGTGGATGGGGATAGAGTACCAACCATGGGGTTGGTGTACAGCAATGAAGCTGTAAAGCGAAAGATTCTTGCAACGTCCAAGAAATATGGACCCACCATCTTAACCATAAATATAACAAGATTACTGTCCCAGACCCAAAGAGACCCGACGATGCCAAGAAGAAAGATGACCCTCAATATTGCCCGTATCACCAGATGCTCGGGCACTCCATCGAAGACTGTTATGTCTTCAAGGAAGTCATTGAGGGCATGAATAAAAAGGGAGAGCTCCAGATGGGCGAGCACAAGGTGGACCCGCCTCGTCCTTATGAAATGCCTATGATGGGGGCAATAGTTATCATGATATCCCTATATCAACAATTGCCCGAAGAAGTGTCAGAAGTTTGCACCATGCATACTTATGAGGCATTTATCCTGGACCCTGCGGAAGATCAAAGAAGTTGGCACACGGTGCCGAAGAAGACAAGACGAAAGCCTACATCTCGCCCCACTCAAGGAGTGCGAATCCATGGAGTCATGCCTCATCCAGAGCCGCCCGTCGTGACCCCGGTTTGGCATGAGATGGCTCCTCACATGGTCGTCTGAAGGCCAACCGACAACAAGAAGAAGCAGGTGTTCTTGCGAATGAATAAAGAAGTTAGCCCGGCAATCAAATGACTACAGGCAACCATCGATGGGTTGGAGGAATATGAACAGCCCAAAATACAGTCGGTGCAGTTGAAAGAGTATGTTCCTTGGGAACAACTAGAGTCTCTTGGACTCGACAAAGAAGATGCCAATGAAATCTGGGAGGAAGCATGCCTAGAAGGAGCTCCGGGCGAGTAGATGAGAGATGAGAAGAAGAAGGAGAAAAAGAAGAAGTCAAAGAGTAAAAGAAAATGCAGCATGGTTTCTTGCAACACTTTGTCGGCCTTGTTCAACATGGCCCAAATCTCCGAAGAAGAGGATGAGGAGTCTCGCTTCACATCGATTGAAGCAAATCAGGCTGAACCCTCTACTTCCCAGCATGCCACCAGATCTGGGAGGAGGATAGGACGTTTGCCCCCAGACAATCACAATATTATGTTCCGAGGTGAGCAACCTTATCAACTCCTCGAGCTCGAAGTGAAGGGTGTGAGAATCCCTCCTCCGTTGGGTCTTTATCTGGAGGATGCAGTAGGCGAAGCGGTCCCCTCGTTCGTCAAATTTCTGCTCACACGAGAAGGTAGAAGGCCAAGCCAACGGGCCGAACCAAAGAATAAAGGTGCTTCTACTTCAGACGTGCCATTCCCGGCAAACAAAGACAATGAGGGCATCGCTCATGTGGCTAAGCCCGTGCAGATCAAGGAAGCTGCCGACCAGGTATGTCGGGACCGGGTGACACCCGAGGAAGAAGACAAATCGTCTTCTCCACCGACTTCTCTGGAACCAAAGCATGCCAATCATAACAAGGCTGAGGAAGCAAAACTAGCCAACGTTCGAGCCGGTGCTCGAATATTGAGGTAGCTGAAGAGGATCCCGATAAGATTTAGCATTTGGGAGATCCTTTCCCTTGTTGAAGAAACCTAGCAAGCTGTCATTGCAGCACTACAAACCCCAGCACATTATGAAAGTTGTTTCACAAAGATGCATCAGGAGGCAGCTATCACAATCACTAAGGAAGATATGCTCTTGCCTTTGGTCAATCACAATAGACTGTTGTATATGAGGGGGGAGCTGAACGGTCAGCCATTAAAAAGAATCTTGATCGACCCAGGTGCGGCAGTAAACATTCTTCCCTACTGGGTCTACCAAAAGCACTACTTCAACATGCACCTGATCAAGGTTAGGGATATGAAGATAACCGGGTTCAACCAGAAGTTTGAGGTCCCAATGGATGTGGCGGAGTTCGAACTCACACTGGGAGACTTCACCACTAAGGTGCAGTTCCACGTCATCAATTCTGATACTTCATATAAAGCACTACTAGGCCGGCCATGGCTACATTAGAACAGGGTGGTGCCGTCTACTTTGCACCAGTGCATTAAATACCCCCAAGATGGTAAAGAAGAGAGGATATTCGCTGACCGACATCCCTTTGAAGTATTTGAATGTCATTTGTTAGATGCCCTACTCTATATGGAGGGGTCAGAGCAAGCTCCTCGGCCATCCCAAGACAAAGGAAAAAAGATAGAAGAAGCTGGCGACTAGTTCCCTCCACCTCCGCCCAGTTGCATGAACCAGCAATAGGTGTCACACATTGCTGAGATTGAGGGGGTGATATGAGCAATCCCAACCGACATCTACCCTGAGTTTGAGGCTCTAAAGCTTGAGGATCTATTGGGTTGAGTGAAGGTCCCTCCAGGAATCACAAAGCCCCTCATAGATATAGACTGTCAGATAGTCGAGCTATTGAAGATGTTGGAGGTACCCAACCCTAAGGGTCAACCCACAATATTTTATATGGCTAGTGAGCAGCCAGTAAAAAGGGATGATGATTGTAAATTCCCCGAGAAAAGTCAAGACCCAATTGTCCCAATCATGGGACTCCCTGATATATCTGGCAAGGCGGAGAAGATGGTCTTCTTCAAGGGCACGATATTAGCCAGTCACATGGTGTATTGATTTTCTTCAACAAAACCCACATCAATGAGCTTGTCCACTTCTTTGCATATCTGGGTGATGAGCTTTGGCCTCATGCGCCGCGGCGGCTACTTCACTGGCTTAAACTCAGGGTTTATAGCTAGCATATGCTGTGAAACTACTGGGCTGAGTCCTGACATTTCTTTGTAGGTCTAGGCAAAACAATCACGATATTCTTGTAGCAGTTGAACATACAACTTCTATGCTTCGGCAGATAACTGGGCACTGAGAAAGGTTGGCCTAGGATCATCTTCAGTTCCCAAGTTGACTTCAATTAGCTCATCGACTGTGGCTTGGCCTCCGTCTTCTATTTCTGGGGGTGTAGGCTGGAGATCGACAAAATCTGGGATATCATCTTCGAGCTCGAGGACCACAAGTTCTTCATTCTGTTCCACTTGGGCCCCGTAAGGGATCCTTGATCCCGCTAGTGGTGGTTGCATGAGCTGTTCTGTCAGCAGACCTACCACCGTCATAATTTCAGGAGATGAGCTACCAGCTTCAGCCCCTGTAGATGTACTTGCAGTCTTGGAGGATTGGTGGTTGTTTATTGTTGAGCTAGAGCAGCATTGTAACTTTATAGTAGAAGGTGAGAGTGCCCCGCCTCCTTGAATCAGTCTTTGGTAGAGGTAGCCTTTTATTTCTTAGCAGCAGGCGTACTCTAGTCAATTTTGAAAAAAAACTTCTTTGATTGGCACGAGGGGTGCTGCCATTATTGTTGAAGGAGGGTCATAAGAAGGGTATAACCCTATTTCATCGGTGTCCTCAGCTTCGCTACTGCTAGCCGTGTCAAACTTGGCTTGGAGAGCCATCTCTTCTGGATAGACTTGCACCCAACACCGGCAATGAGCCGTCGCTTGCGATTCTGAGCCCCTTAATTGGGTTTGCCCAATATGTTCAGCTTCTATCGGATATTCATCAAAAGTTGGCCCCAGTGAGTGGTCTTCTGCTGGGTAGAATGTGGAGATGGTATCCACTTCATAGCACCCACTGTAATAGTATTCTTAGAGAGTGAAGCCCAAACCCGAATGTTGAGAGACACGGCTCAACTCTTTGTCTATGCTGGCAGGATGCTAGAGTCTTTGGAATGCTTCTTTCTCTTTGCGAGGCTGGCCAGAGGGGATTATTGCTTCTGGAATATCTTCGCCATTCGGCTTGTAATGAATGTCAACCCTTGAACGGGGACTGGCGGGTTCTTAATATCTTCAGGGAGATGATAGTCGACGTCCTCCTGAGTAGGGTGCTCCTCAGCAGTATAGAACAAGCTGTTGGGGCCTTCAGATTGTACCACCTCCCATGCTTTGAAAGGCTCTACAGTGGCAGCATTGAGGTTGAGTATTGGCATAGTGAGACCTTCTGGGATTTCAAAAAGGCCGTGGTGCTGATCGACCTTGGCTTCATTAGTTTTAGGATAAGCGGCGGGAGGTGCTGCTCTGCCCACGTCTCTTGTGCTTGCATTGTGCGAGATCGTCTTGGGATTGGCTTATCTTGATGGCGGCGGTGGAAACCAATCATCGTCGAAGGTACTTTTTGACGCCCTGGCAGGGCCCTTGGCTTTGGAGACCATCGGTGATAGCTCCACATACAGAGTAGCGTTGAGTAGATGACACTCGAACACTTCAAATGGGTGGAGATCAGCAAATATCCTTTCTTCCTTCCCTTCTTGATTGTATTTAAAACATGGATGTAGTGTGGATGGTACCACCATATTTTCATGCAGCCAAGGATGGTCAAGCAGTGTCTTGTAGGAGGTACTGGAGTTGATGACATGAAACTGCACCCTGGTAGTGAAATCTGCCATGGTGAGAGTAAATTCTGCCACTCCCAGAGGCACTTCAAACTTCTGATTGAAGCCAGCGATACGCATATCTCTAACTTTATCGAGGCGCACATTGAAGTAGTACCTCTGATATATTCTATAAGGCAGGATATTAAAAGCTACCTTGGGATCCACCAGGATTCTGTTCAGCTCTCGACCATTCAGCTGCCCTTTCATGTACGGTGGCCTGTTGTGGCTGATAGTGGGGAGTAACATATCCTCCTGAGTAAAGGTCACATTGGCCTCTGGTAGTGCTTCAGTCAGACATGTCTCATACTGAGCAGGCATCTGCAAAGTAGTGATGATTGCTTGTCGGGTCTCTTCGCTCAAAGAAATGATCTCCCAGATGGTGAAGCTCACAGGGAGCTTTTTGAGTTGCTTCATTATCCTGCTTCCAGCCCAGACGTTAGACAACTTCATTTCTTCTGTCCACTTGGGTTTGGAAAAGTCTCGAACTGCGGCCTCTGATGGGCCTGCTTCATCGGACTCCGAGTCTGCACCTTTCTGCTTGGTGTCATCCTCTTGCTATCCCTCATTGCCCGCCATCGGGTGGTAAGGCCTTACTGAGACAGCACTTCCAAAGCTCAACTCAGAATGACGCCACAAGACAAGATGAGAAAGATCAAGCTCATCTAAAAGCAGCTCACTGGGATGGAAATTGTAGGTTTGCCTGAGCACTCTCTCAAACAAGGCATCCAAATGACCACCTCAACACAACCTAAACACCTCAGGGGTTGACTAAACCTCTAGCTGGGATGGCCAAAACAACATTATCTTCTCCGAAGAACATGCACAACCATCACACCAACAACAATTCCCATTAGCCACCTGAACACGCCATGGACAAACGCAAATGTTGCACCATAGATTCACACCTACTGGCAACTCTGCCCAGCGCAGCACAATCGAGAATAATACCATAACAAAAGAACACTCTCCGTCACATCCTGACGAGAGTAAAAATCACATAGCACAGTGCCAACACAGTATAGGCAAGCGTTCACACAAGAAGTAAAGTAGTGCCAAAAATACAAAACCTATGCCAGCTGCCAATTGTACTCGACCTTACGGACTCTAAACACTGTAATATCTCAAATTCCCATGTACTACTACACATCCCTCGCAACATAGCTCTGATACCACCTATGATGACCCAGAACTCAAATATCGGGTGGACCCGATACCACTTGTGACATGACACCACCTTGGGGGTGATAGCCACTAGACCGGTGCCCCTTGGACTTAGACCCGCAAGCAAGCAACGAAGCAGCAGACTCGTTCTGGCGAGCTTACTCGCACAGCACACACTAGTGTCCGTAGGCAACTCAGAGATGGTGGGGGAGGATCTGAAGTGGGACCTCACCATTTTGAGGGTTTGGCTAGCTTGGGCTGAACCCCTAAGGACTTGGGATGTCCAATTCTGTGGGTGGCCAGCATGCCAAGGGCGTGGGTTGTAGGGTCGCTCTCTCAACTCACTCCATAACGGACACACAATTTGGTGGAGTTTGAGATCGAGCACTCACTCACCGCCCGACGGCAACCAGAAGCAATACTAAGCTAGCAAATGACAACTAGCAAGAGGTAAGGGACAGGTGCTCACCTGATCGATATTAGAACACTGATCCTGGCTGGAGACGAGGCGAGCAGAGAAGCGTGGGTATACCCTGCACACTGCGTCGGTATAACTATAACCTAAAAATTAGAAGGTACAACACTACATCTCACACAGGAGGGTGATCGTGGGGTGGGGAAATTAATTATTAAAACCTAAATTACCTTCACGCAGGGAGGGGCGGTCAACCGACCAGGCGGGGTGGTGAGGCTAGCGAGGGTCGATTCTGTCCCGATGTTGGTTCTGCAGGGATAGCAAGCCGATTGTGGGGTCACCACGGTCACCTCTGATCACTAATGGCGGCAGGACTGATGCAGAAATGTCTGGGACTGGTGCAGGAACGTGTCATACGAATTTGGTGCCAATCTGAGTCTGGCTATGGCCGTAGCAGGTCTGAGATCAGGGCAGGTCCAAGTTGGCTCTGTCTATCCCAGAATCACAGGGGTCTGAGAAAACTACTGCCACGAGCTCCTCCGTGCTCCGATGGGGGCAAGACTGGCATCAATGCGTCCATGGAGGAATATTCTTTTCATCGGAACTGACGGGACTCCAAGAAGAGGTCAGGGTTGAGGGTGGTGCACAGAAGAGTCAAACAGGGTCCAACCTGGATCTGGCAAGGGTCGTCGGCGCAGCCCGGGGAAGACGGCCAGAGCATGGTTTTTCGGTGCTCAAACGGCTTCCTTCTTCCTGGGCTGGTAGAGAATGTGCAGATGTGGTCCTCCTGAGAAGATCAGGTCCAGACCTCCATGGGGTTGGTCGTGGGAGCTTCTGCAAGCCTAACTAGTCCTATGGGGCACTATCTGTCCTAGAATCAAGTCGCCTGAAGAAAAGGGCGCCCTAGAGTCTTCCAAACTCTGATGAGGGCAAGGTGGGTGTTGATGCGATGTGGGAGAGTCCTTTTCATCTTGAAGCTGACGAGACTCCAAGAAGAGGTCGGGGCAAAACACAGGAAATAGAAGAGTAACAGGGGGTCCGACCTAGTACTGTTGGAGTCAATCTGCGTAGTCCGGGGACAAAGGCTGGAACAAAGTGCTCCAGAGCCCGAACTACCTCCTCCTTCTGGGGACTAGAAGAGGACTGGTGGGAGCTCGCCTTAGCCGAGAGATGCTCCAAGAATCGATGAGGGCTGGTTGTGGGAGATTCTGCACTCGGTCTTAGGTGGTCTGCCAGAGCCAAGATGCGCAGTTTGGCGAGAACTGCTCCTTCGAATAGCACAGACATCGGATGGAGCTGGGACCACATCGCCTGCGAATCTGCTTAGATGAGCTTTCCATCAGTATATGGCTTGCCTTCTGGCACTTCGTGGAGGTGATGAGGCAGACTCTGCAAACAGGACCTTCACTACTGCCTGTGAACTGGGAGTGGCCTAATGTGCTTCCACCATCATCACTCCTACTTCTACACCCCTCATTCACCCCACAGGACCCATTAACTCACCTATAGGGAGTCCGTCCAATACCATGCCGGCATAGAACCTTGCCCTGTGGAGCGGGCGTTTATTTCAGAGAAGTTATCCCTCTACTGGTGCACCTACACCCAACCCTCAGTTTCCAATAGCAGCAGTTGAACAAGAAGAAACAGACCCCCTACCTGGCATAAGGTATGATTTATTGCAATACTTGGACCGGACGTCGGCCAAGATTTCAATTCTTGAGTTGATTAAGTGATCCACGCTGCATTAGGATGCTTTAAAGGCCTTTCTTTAGAAGGTCATGGTCAGTGAGGACATGGCAGTAGACAGTTTGCCATCGGCTTTGGCCACAATTACAAAATGGCCAGCCATTTCTTTTTCAGAGTCAGAGTTGGCACCCCCGGAATCCCACCAAATACCGCTATGGATCTCCATCACCTTGAATAAGGTGGCTATAGATGCAAGTTTGGTTGACACAAGAGCCTCTATAAATGTCTGCCCACTCAACACTCTACGCGCCTGCAATATTTTTGAAGATATGCTGAGGCCAACTCCAACAACCATAACAGCTTATGACAATTCCAGAAGGGCGTGCCATGGGGTGATTACCGTTCAAGCAGAGCTCGGGCCGTTGTCGATGCCCGTAGAATTTTATGTGTTAGATATTGATCTGATGTTCAAGGCCATCCTGGGTCATCCGTGGATAGACAGTCTTCATGCTGTACCTTCTATTGCCCATCAGTGCCTCAAGTTTCCATTCCAGGGGTGGGTGGTTAAGGTTAAAAGTATTTCCATGATACACTCTATTGAAGCTATTTCCAATAAGATTCTCCTGACTCTCTGGCCGAGCAACAAGCCGGTCCTGTCAGTGATGGATTTAAATTTTTCATGGGCATATGCGTCACGCAAGCCTGCCATTACACCAATTAATGTCAAGGCAAAGCCCAAAATAAGAGACTCCAAAGGCTGGAACATGATACTGAAACTAGGTTTTCAACCAGGCCTAGGTCTCAGCGCTCAATTGCAAGGGTAGACTAAGCCCATCCCAAGGGGCAGAAAAATGAGTAGAAGAGGCCTCGGCTATCGTGAGTCATCACTATCAGTTTTGGGAGACTCAGGCCTGTTAATGTGGAACTACCGTCAACATTTTCTGAAGGGGCCGTTACAGCCTGGCACTCTGAAGACACCCCCTTGCCAAGAAGACAAAGAGAATGCTACTTGCACAGTGTCCAGATCGTCTTTGCAGTCGAAGGGCCGGTTGAAGAGGCTATTGACTATTCCGAAGCCTTTGTCGAGATGTTCCATGAAGAAGAAGAGTTGAGAAAACCCGAGGTGAGGGTTGTGAAGCATTCACATGAGAAGCTAGCCCAGCGTCTGTGGGAAGAGGGGAGCTCTCTTGTCTCTGTCACTTTGTCTCCTTCCCGCCTGATTTCTATTCTTCAATGGTTGGATTTTGTTCCCCGTTCGCCTCCCGTTATGGTTGATCCACTGATGGCCGAAAGGCCAATTGAATTCTTGATTGTGACATGCCCATGCGGGCGCTGCCCGCCAATTGATTTCTTGATCATATGGTCACCCTCCTCGCCAGTTGATCTTTCAAACATGTGGTTCTCCTCCTCCGATCCCTTCTTCGATGTCCTCTTTCCATCCCTCTATCCTCATACACTTCCTCCTCCTCCATCAGCTTCTCCTTCATGCTGCATACTCTCCACTGATCTTGACCAAAAAAAATGCCAATTTTGAAAATGAGATTTCGATTGAGGTTTGCGTTGTGTTCTGCCCATCTTCCTCCCAGGGGCACGAGGCCCCTACTTCTTTCCCACTAGATTTCCTATCTTCTAGGATAGATGTACCGACTGCTGAGTCACCTAGGATAGTAGAGTTAGTTGGAATAGAGTCTAGTTCTGATGTTTCTGGCCCTTCCACGCTTGCAACGCGCCCGATGATGCGTCATTCTAAATCTATCCCTGATAGGTTCCTCCAGGATCTTGCTCAATGTTGTCACACCCTCCTTAGATGCCCAGAGTTTGTAGCCACCGCCATCATCCTAGAGGGTGATGAGGAACTAGATGGGGAATGAAGCGATGATGGGTTAGGTGTTTATGAAATCATAGATCATAAGGACCCAATCGATCATGAGAATAGTGACATGGATGACACTGTCGATCTGTACGTGCAAGGATTAAAGAGGTTCGATGAGCCGTCGTCGGTAGTGGATGAGCCCACGAAAGAAATTAATCTTGGAACAAAAGAGGACCCTAGGCTCACCATTATCTCTGCAAATCTCCCTCCTTAGGTTGAAGAGGAGTTAGTCAAGTGATGGAAATCAAAACGGCCAAAGATCGTGGAAGCTGCTGGTCTGGACATTAAGGCGCTACCTACAGGTAGCGCCGTGTCGTTTGAGGAATTCGAGGGTTCTCATGTGCAGACGCCTGCGACGAAAGGTATATTCTTCCTTCTTTTGCATTCCATTTCTACTCTAGCCGCATTAGCTAATTCTTTCTTTGCAGTTGCTGCCACTCCTACTATAGTGGTTGTGCAAGAGGCAGTAGATTCTGCAATAATTGGAGAGAGGGAGGGGGGAGAGCCCATAGCTCCTGTCGAGGGGAATCTGCCCTCTCTAACACGTAGCCATGAAATGGAAGGTAGTCGACGGTTTATTAATAAGCTTTCCACAGCCCATCTTATCTTCAGCTTACATGAATGTTCTTCATTTGAGCTTCAGTTAAGGTTCGAGCACCTTCGCCTCTTGTTGTCGGGGCTGCTGAAGGAGCTTCTATTGGGGAGGAGACCATTCCAGGGAGTGAGCCCACTCCTGAAGTTCATTTAGTCGCTGCTCCTGTTGCCGAACCGACCGAGTGGGTTTCTGCTGAGGGAGATGCTCCTCCCGCTAGTCATGAAGCTGAAGAACTGTCTACTCCGAAGGGGGAGAGTCAGGCACCAGCACAGAGCTCTTCTTCAACAAAGCAGGTAGACTACAACAGCGGTTCTAGTGATGATGAGGAGTTTCCCCCCGTAGAGATGGAAACCGAAGATGCTGTGGTGTCTTTTGCATACGAGAGTGATTACACAACCTTCAGCCCCCCCCCCCCGGCTGGCATGGAGTAGCTTCGGGCCACCTGGTCCCTTTATAGGGGAAGGGGCTGGGTTGACGGAGGTGGTGGTCTCCGCTGCTGTAGCTTTAAGTTTGGTGTCAGCAGAGGTAAGAGATCCCTTACCACTTTCGCCCCATGGCTCTTCTTATTAGTCTTCATGTCGGGCTTCTGAAGCATGTCATATCTTTCTTTTCTTGAAGGCTTCAGCTATGCAGTCCGAAGTGACCATGCCGACCATGACTGTGAAGATCCCTCTTCCGCCCTTGGGTGTAGACCAGTCGACATTTTTGCCTATCCTACGGCCTATAGCTCTACGATACCCCAAAGATTTCATTTCAGTAGCGAGCTTGGAGGCTTCAGGGGTAATTTTCAGACCTGTTCAGCCGATCGTGGCTTTGGAACCCCAGCGGGTCATTGCTGAGGGAGAATTACTCCCGAGATGGAAAGACATTTTTGAGATAGAAGCGGGAGAGATTGTGGAAGAAGCGGCTGGGGTCTCAATGGCTTTAAACCTTGCCGCAGAGTCAGCGCTGGGTGAAATCGGTCAAGACGGGGATGAAGGTCAGACATCCTCCATCATCACAGCTTCGGGCGCAGCTCCATTGCCAGAAGTTGAGAGAGAGGTGGCTGCTATCGAGACTCCTTCTACTGTGCTAGTCACCGAAATCGGCTCTAGTGTGGGCACCCTACAAGATGTGCCATCATCGTCTTCCAAACCGAGCAAAGGCATCTGGGCCACAGTCGATACTTGAGTGGAGTTTCGACTTCCTGATACGCCATCGCTTGGTTTGCTATCATCAAGCGATCTAGTGTGGCAGTATCTGGAGACATTGCGACAGACTATAACAACCTGCTTGGATCTGACTTATGTGTAGCTGAGGGGTCTAGTAGAGCACCTCTCCCGCACATTGCTGGCTTTTGGCTGCCCTATGGAAGACTAGATGCAGCGAGTGATCCTACACTTGAAGCATGTGAATAGAAGGGAGTTCCTCGGCCAAGGCGTAGCTGATCAGCTGGCGGCCATAAAGTTCGAGCAGGCAGAGTACCGGACCACTCTTGCATCTCTGAGAGGAATCGCCCAGCAGATGCGGGATGCAGCTAACGTCTCTACCCAGCACCGGACTTCCTTGACATCTAGGATAGCTAAACTTCGCGTTGAACTCTCCCGGGCCGAAATAGAGATGGAATGTCACACCCCGAATGCGGAAGCTTCCCCGTGGCGTGACAGTCCTTTATATAGAACCAAAGCGATCTAGCTAATTAGTGAAATTCTTCCTTACACAATTCTAAGAGTGTGCAAACAACTAAGTTTTAGCTTGAAATTAATACAAGTAGGGTGGACTAATAATTATTACAAATAACCCAATGTCAAGTTACATAAGTCCTCAATACAACTGACATAACTGGACTACGAATGACACAAATAGTGGAATTACATTAACATAATTGACATGACAATTAACAACTCCATTTCTAACACTCATCACTCAGACTCATTCCCTTCTGAGTGTTGGCTGATATCCAGATTACCTGAAAAGGTTAGAAAGCAACTAGATGAGCGAATCGCTCAGTAAGATTTACATCTCAAGTTCTAACATGCTTTAAGTGAATTACAAGTTCATTTAATGTAGGTAAATCTATGCATGCAGACAGGTAGATATCAAGGAATTGTAAAATCGACAAGAGCAGGATAAGATTAACAAGTGAGAGTATATAGATTTCAAACTTCGCCTGCTGTCGGGGCTGGCGAAGAGACCTCTATTACGGACCATATTGTTCCAGGGAGCGAGCCTGCTCCCGGGATCCGTTTAGCCGATGCTCCAATTACGGAAGTAGCTGAGCAAGTTCCTGTTGAGGGAGAGGTCCCCATGGTAGGTCATGAGACTGGAGAAGCACCTGCTCCAAAGGAGGCACCGGTAGAGAGCTCCTCTTCATCAGAGCGGGTCAACTACGGCTGTGACTCTAGTGACGAGGAGTTTCCCCCTGTGGGGACAGAGACTGAAGATGCTGGAGCGTCTTCGGCTTACGAGAGCGACTACACTACCTTCAGCCCACCCCGGTTGGCATGGAGCAGCTTTGGGCCACCTGATCCCTTTATAGGGGAAGGAGTCAGGTTGTCGGAGATGATAGCTTCCGCTGTTGGCGCTTTAAGTCTAGTGCCGGCCGAGGTAAGAAATCCCTTGTCAATTTCACCTCGTGGCTTCTCCCGTTCGTCCTTATATCAGATGCCTAAAGCATGCTATACTCCTTGTTTTCTTTGTAGGCTTCCACCGTATAGGCCGAGGTGATTCTGCCGACCATAACTGTGAAGATTCCTCACCCACCGTTGGGTGCAAACCAGCTGACGTTCCCGCTGGTTTTGCGGCCTATAGCTCTACGGTACCCCAAGGACTATGTTGCAGCAGCGGGCTTGGAAGCTCCAGGGGCAATCGTAGGATTTGTCATGCCTACTAAAGCTTCGAAACCCCAGCCGCCCACTGCTAGTGAAGAGTTACCTCCGGAATAGAGAAGTCCTCCTGAGATAGAGGCAGGGGAGATTATTGAGGAAGTGACTGAGACTTCCATGGCTTTGGCCCTTGTGACAGAGTCAGCGTCCGTAGGAGCCGACCAGACTTGACATGTAGAGGAGACATCCTCTGTCATTGAGACCTAGGGTGCTACTCCACTTCCAGAAGTCGGGAGAGAAGTTGCCATTATTGGGTCTCTTTCCACTGAGCTAGCAGTCGGGGTTGGTTCTACTGTGGGCAGTCTGCAGGATATACTGTCATCCTCTTACAAGCCAAGCGACGACATCTGGGTGGCAGCCGATAGCCGGGTAGAATTCCAACTCCCTGATACGCCATCATTGGGTTTGTAGTCATCAAGCGATCTAGTGTGGCAATATTTGGAGACATTGTAGCCGACTGTGGCCACTCGCCCAGATCTGACTTACGTGCAGCTGAGGGGGTTGGTAGATCACCTCTCCCACTTGCTGCTAGCTTTCGACTGCCCCATGGAGGATTGGATGCAGCTAGTGGTCCTACTCTTAAACATGTGAACAGAAGGGAGTTCCTTGGCCAGGGTGTAGCCGATCAGCTGACGGCCATCAAGTTTGAGCCGGTGGAGTGCCGAACTGCTCTCACATCCTTGAGAGGAACTGTCCAGCAGATGCGGGGTGTCACCAATGTCTCTTCTCAGTGCCGCACTTCTTTGATGGATCGGATAGCTGAGCTTCGTGCTGAACTATCTCGGGCCGAAATAGAGCTGGACCTGGCCAAGCAGTAGGACATCCAGAGCATAGAAGAGGCAGAGTTGGCTGAGGTACAGGTCGCCTCCCTCGAGGAGAAGTTGACACAGTTGGAAGTCGTAGAGTCTCACCTGTAAGAGCTCGTTTGTCACCCCTCCTTGGGGATCTTGGAGTTCGAGGACATCTTTCGATGCCCGCTGCAGTAGCTTATCTTCTTCTTTTTCCCTTTTTGGTAGACTTCCATGTATTCTGGGGAATACCCCGAGTATCGTGTACAATGCTCTTTCAATACATTTGAGATGTCTTTATCATCTGTTCAGTATATCCTTTGCCAAATGGTGGCCCCATTCTGTTTCTTCTTTTAGCTAGTCTGTTCAGCCTGGATACACGAGTCGCTAATGCATGAGAGCGCTCACACCTTCAGCGAAGGTATGAGGAGTTCGCTCCACCGCGACGCAACTGTTCCTAGGGCCTGACTTTACCTAAAATTGGCTTAACACCTAGAGGTAAAGGTACAGTGATTACTAGGTTAGAAGGGTAAAGCTGGAGAGTCCATTTGTAGGCTTCACCGATGGTGACAAAGTTCAAACGCAACATTCTCGTCGGTAAACTTGAATGCCAGAGACAAGGAGCATGTTTATTCCTTAACGGGCTAAAAGGCCCAAGTCAGGGGTAGGTTCCCTGATTTCTGCGAATAACAAAGAAAGGTGAGGGTAGGTTTATTCATCGACATGGGTTAAATGTCGAAGCAAGAGGTTTGTCTATCGACGGGGATGAAAGGTTCGAGCTGATGGTTTGTTGATCAATTTCATCGATGATGATAAAAGTCGAGGGCAGGATTTGTTCATCAGCATAGGTTAAATGACGAAGCAAAAGGGGTAGTGTTATCGACGGGGATGAAAGGTCCAAGCCAACGATTTATTGATTGATTTTGCATGATTGCTTCACCTTTTGGAGGCTCAGATGCCACCATGGTTTTCGAGGGGAGCATGAGTGCTCACCTCTTGGAGGCTCAAAAGCCACCATGATTTTTGAAGAAAGCATGAGTGCTCGTCTCTTGGAGGCTCGAAAGCCACCATCTGTTAAGCTTGGGGCACGACTTACTGGTACTGGAGGTAGATAGAGTAGCAAGAAGGAATAACAATTTCCATTTACTAGTAGAATGCTCTAAGATTTACAAAATTTCAAGTTCGTGGGACTTCTCGCCCATCCAAGATCGATAGTCTATACGCCCCTTTATCGAGCACTTTTGTCACCCAATACGGGCCTTCCCAGTTTGGGTCCAGCTTCCCTGCGACGGCTCTGGGGTCTGTGACACTAGCCCAACGTAGTACAAGGTCACTAGGGAGGTAGTGACGCTCCCTGACTCAGGCATTGTAGTCTTGTGCTAGCCGTTGTTGGTAAGCGATGAGCCTGAGCTGGGCACGCTCCCTTTCCTCCGTGAGCAGGTCCAAATTCTCTCGCAATGCTTGATTGTTACTGGCCTCATCAAACTAGCTAACCCTTAATGGTGGTTTAGAGATCTCGACCAGGATGACCGCTTCGGCCCCGTATGCTAAGTGGAAGGGCGTCTCTCCTGTGGGAGCCCGAGTAGTGGTCCGGTGTGCCCATAGAACACTCGGGATAGAATCTATCCATGACTCGCCTGCCTGATCCAGGCTGATCTTGATACCGTGAGGGAGTGTTCGATTGGCATCTTTCACTAAGTCGTTCACATGGGGGTGGCCCACCGAAGTGTAGTGATTCTAGATCCCAAATTTCGAGCACTTATCTCAAAAGATAGCACTGGTGAATTACCTACCATTGGAAGTTGTGAGAATGCGCGGGATCCCGAATTGGCAAATTATATTGCGCAGGACAAATTTCAATGTTGCCTCGCCTGTGATCTTCTGCAAGGGTTCTACCTCGACTCATTTGGTGAAATAATCAATGGCGACGATAAGAAATTTCTTTCTTCCCTGAGCCTCTAGGAAGGGGACCAGTATATCTACCCCCCAATGAGTAAATGGGTGAGGCTCCATCAGGGTGTGTAGCTACATTGCTGACTGGTGATGCAAATTCGTAAACCTTTGACATTGGGGGCAGCTCCAAACATAGTTGAGGAAGTTTTGCTGTAAGGTTGGCCACCAGTATCCTTGCCGAATTAGACTCCTAACGAGTGCTCTCCCACCAATATGACTTTCGCAGAGGCCTTCATGAACTTCCTAAATTGCTTGTTTAGCTTTGGTAGGGAAGAAGCACTTTAACAGTGGAGCAAGGAGCGATCGTCTAGATAGCCATCCGTTGATGACTGTAAAGTGTGCCGCTTATGCTAACACACTGCGAGCATTTACGTGGTCAAGGATTGGGTCCATCCATGATGGCTAATAATCTATGGTGTTCACTTGAGGATTAGATTCGTCAATACTTGGCGCTAATAACTCCTCCACCAGGATCACTTTTGAATTGGTGACAGTGGTGGAGGATGCTAAGCGAGATAGAGGTCTGCTCAGACGTTCTCTTCTCTCGGGATGTGGACCATCTCAAAGTGGGAGAAGCTCGATGTAGCCTCCTTCATTTTCTTGAGGTACTTCACCATTACTTGCTCTCGGGCTTTGAACTCTCCACGAACTTGGCTGGCGACAAGTAGGGAGTCACTGTAAGCCCGAAGGTTGGTTGCTCTAAGATGCTTTGCCATGTAGAGACCAGATAGCAGAGCTTTGAACTCGACCACGCTATTGGTGGCTAGGAAGTTAAACCGCAGGGCATACCGTAACTCTGCTCCTTCCGACGATAGGAGGGTCAGGCCCGCCCCACTGGTAGTGGCACAGGATGAGCTGTCCACATACAGGTCCCATGTAGATCCCAAGGATTGCTCAGGCAGTCCTTCATGAGGGAGCATACACTCGACAATGAAATCTGCCAGTGCTTGAGCCTTGATCACCGTCCTCGGGCACAAGTTGATGTCGAATTCCCCCAACTCTATGGCCCACTTGATGAGTCTCCCTAACACGTTTAGATTCTGGAGGATTTGGCATAGAGGCTGGTCAATGAGGACTGTGAATGGATGGGAGAGAAAATACGGTCACAGCTTTCACACGACTGTAACCAGGACGAGTGTTAACTTCTCTATCAGCGAGTATCGGAACTCAGGCCCCTGAAGTGCTCGACTTACATAGTACACTGGCTTCATGACCTTGTCCTCTTCTCGGGTGAGCATAGCACTCAGTGTGCTCAATGTCACGGATAGGCCTCCCTACAGCCCCGCGGGTCCCTACAAGGGCCCTGACCAGCTTGCCGCGACACGCGGCGATGTTGAACCCCCTCCTCATGTTTCATATCTGATTTATTTTGATGATGACTAAATGAATACTTGTAAGCTGAAAAGGGTGAGAGATGCACCCATCAAACAGTGAAGAAATAATATGATATGCAGTAGCAGTAACTGCAATCTGGCAAGAACATGGGAATGTATATGCAGCTTCACAGCAACAGGAAATAAAAGATGGAAGCAGCAGCAATAGCGGCTTCACCCGAAGTAGAGGATGAAGAAGATTAAATAGCAGGGCACGGCCGTAGGCTTCTTCACAATCAGCAGAGAAGAAGGTGCAGCTATGTTATGCCCAACCGCAAGATGAAGAAGAAGTAGTTGGCTTCTTAATGCTCTAGCTATAGAAACCAACAGTGTTTCTACACCGCCGTAGGAGGAAGTAGCAGAGAAGAAGAACCAGCAACCGGTTCCACCCTTCATTTGGTAGGAATAAGAACAGAACGCCAGTAGTCGGGGCTTGGTCAACGGGGCAAGGTATTTATAGAAAAGATCCTACTGGGGTTTTACGAGTTCTAACAGAATTAGTATTTCCCATGTAAGAATCCTTTTGAAACCAAACTTTCCTACGCATCAATCCTTCCCGATCAAAACCTTCCTGAACCTGAGCCAACATCCCAGTTCAAACAGAACACTGCGGTCGAAGTTTCCACATTTCATACTCAGGTAAATGGCGCCCAAGCAAGGGGTGTTGTATCTTGAAATAGCGCCCAAGCAGGGGGCGCTCTTCACTGACCCCCTATTAAATGGACATTATTTATAGCCCTTGGAAATAGCGCCCTCACTATGGGTCACTATTTCATGAATTGACGCCCTAGGGTAGGGCACCCTTTCCTTTGGCCAAATTAGGTTTAAGGGTAAGGCCCATTTAAGTATGTAGTGTTATGTATTTGGTCCGGGCCCTGGTTTATTTTTAAGAACTTTCATTTCCATAATTTATCAGGGTTGCTACACCCTCCCCCACTTAAAAGAATTTGGTCCCCATATTCAACTATATATATAGACATGGAGGGTGCAGAGTATTTACCATTCAGAATAAGTTTGAGAATCTTTTCTTCATGGATTCCTCAGTCTCCCATGTGGCTTCTTGTGTATTTTCTCCATTGAACCTTGACCATGGGAATCATCCTTTTCCTTAGTGCACGTACTTCGCGATCAAGGATCTTCAGGGGTTTTTGTTCATATGTGAGATCCTTTTGTATCACCAGGTTGTCATGAAATATGACATGTGATGAATCATGCACATACTTCTTCAACATCAATATGTGGAACACATTATGGACTTCAGATAATTGAGGAGGTAAAGCGATGCGGTAAGCAACCTCGTTAACTCTTTCTAGTACTTCAAAAGGTCCGATATACCTTAGTGTAAGCTTGTCATTAACACCAAATCTTCTAATTCCTCATCCTGGAGAAATCTTAAGAAAATCATTATCTCCGACTTGGAATTCGAGATCCCTCCGTCTGGTATCGGCATAGGTCTTCTGTCTGGACTGAGCCACTTGAAGTCTTTCTCTAATCAACTGAATCTTCTCGGAGGTATCCCTCATCATGTCTGGGCCTAGTAGTTATTTTTTGCTAACTTCATCCCAACACAAGGGTGATCGACAGCTTCTACCGTATAATGCTTCGAAAGGTGCCATCTGTATACTTGTCTGGTAACTGTTGTTGTATGCAAACTCGACCAGGGGCAAGTGATCATGCCAGCTTTCACCAAAATCAATGATGCAAGCTCTGAGCATGTCTTCTACCACTTGATTTGTTCTCTTGGTCTGACCATCTGTTTGAGGATGAAACGCTGTACTAAAGTTGACTCTTGGACCCAACGAATATTGTAGACCCTTCCAAAAGTGAGAAGTAGAATGCGGGTCTCAGTCAGACACGATCGAAACTAGGACTCCATACAGTCTGATTATCTCCTTGATGTATAATGCAGTAAGAACGTCAACTGACCATCGGCTCTTGAATGGCAAGAAATGTGCCGACTTGATCAATAGATCTATGATGACCCATATTCCATCATGTCCTCCTTTAGACTTAGACAGACCCATAATGAAGTCCATGTCGATATCCTCTCACTTCCACTTGGGAATATCTAGAGGATCTATCTTACCGATAGGCTTTTGGTGTTCCGCTTTAACTTGTTGGCACGTGAGACAGCACGATATAAAGTCTGCTACTTCTCTTTTCATATTGGGCCACTAAAAGGTCCTTTTCAAGTCTTGGTACATCTTGGTAGATCCTGGATGAATCGTGTACCTTGATCTACAAGCTTCATCTAATATCTTCTTCTTTAGTTCTAGACAATCTGGTACACAAGTTTCCTCTCTGAATAATAACCTTCCATCTGATGCCATCTTGAAATCAGGTCGTTATTCTATTTTGCCCTTGATTTCTACCAATGCTGGGTCATTGTCTTGGAGTCATTGTATTTCAGAGAGTATACCTAGTTGTATCCTCATGTATGATAGAGTAACTCATCTTTCCTAACAGCCATGAGAGAGGTTGCTCTAGATAAGTCCTATCTCCAACGTGCCTCACAGGCACCACCTTCCAATGGTATTCAAGGTTGAAACCTATCTCGATCATCGATTGGGCAAACTTGTAGAAAAAATTCCTCAACCAATTCCAAGCCGCCGAGCGGAAGGTATCTCTAGCTAAGTTATGCTCCCTTAAGCAGAAGTGAGGAGAGACGGTTTTGGATTTCATCAAACGTTGAAGGGACCTCAGCATGAGGTGTGACAATCCTACGGCCTAAGAAAATGTAATTACCATATGTCGAAGGGGTTTGGCCGCTGACGTCAGTGAAAAGCTCCATGGCACAAATATTAAGAGTTTTGACTAATTAAACACCGTGGTCGCGGAGATCGAAATATTCTTCGCCGACAATCCCATACACCTCTGCCAAATCCAAGCCCCCAGGACAGTCATGGTGTCAAGGAGGTGAATACAATAGACTTCTCACCTGCAAATGAGAAGAATGCGGGAGGGAGCCCAAGCTCAGTTGACATACCTATCAAAAAGGTCGAAGGAAAGACACCGCTTCTCTCATTGTCGAGACACATGAAAGCACCTTATTCCTTCATAAAGGAACACACAAATGAGCTATTCAACCTCTGTGTCAAGAGAGAGTTGATAACTCTACCAGAACCGCGAAAATCAATGGATGCAAGTAAATCCAATGATCCTAATTATTGTGTGTGCCATAACATGTTGGGCCATGCGATTAAAGATTGTTACATATTCAAGAATCAAGTGGAGGAACTTATTCGGGATGGTACCATCTCAATGACAGGCCACTTGATGAGCCCACCTCAGCCTCATGCTAGGAATAAACAAAACTTGTCTGTTAAAATGATTCACAAACATTCAGGAACAAGGCAGACGAAGTTAGGAGCTGATGAGCCCGAATCTGACTCCCCATGGTGAAGCTGATGCCTTGAAGGTTGAATCATCAAACCAAAGGTGGGAAGCTATGTCAGGGGGCACCCTCCCTCAAACGGCTGAACACTGGGCCATTCAAAAAATTATTCAAAGATTAAGAGGGACCTCAAACAGTTGCAACGTAATCAACGAAAGCTATTGCAACTTGTGAAGCACGTTGATCAACAATTGTCTGTGCTCCTCCCAGTATCTCTGGTGAGGGAACCCATCTCGACACATGCCTGAAGCTCGAAGGCCCCAACAGATCCCTGAAGATTGGCAAAATCTAGAGGGTGGTTGTCCGAAGAATCGACAGACTCATCAACCGAGAAGGCATCTCAAAGATTATATATTCTTTCCCTCGACACAGGATTCTGGAAATCTTCCTCATGCACCGAGAAAAGGGATTGATAGAGTTCCCCACATCGAAAGATGATCCGAGTACCAACACAAGGTACCGGCATGGCTACTGTTTGTACCATCGAGCATTGGGACATATTATCTACGACTGCCATGTTTTTAAGGATATTGTGGAAGATCTAATTGCTTGAGAGGCCATCGATACAGATGATCACCAGGCAAGTCTTCCTGAGTCTCGCACATGGGGCCAACCAAGTTTTCTGTAAATGTTGTTCCTGCATGCATCTTCTTGCACAGCCCCCAATCCAGAAACAAAGGAGGCTGGTCCGAGTTCGGTCAACCTAGAACATGGTGCCCTGAGCAGCGAGCATGGTAGGACTTAAAGTCTTTACCCTTTCCAAAGGAAGACACCCGGAGACTACTTGAGATTCTTCTGAGTGGGAAAGAAATTTTGGTATGCGATCCTCCAAGACGTCACCCTAAAGTAAATTCCGGGAGCCCAAGCCAAGGCCCGCCTACCTCACGTGCAAGCAAAAGGGACCAGTGGCTCGAAAAGTAATTCAAAATCTCCTTCAACAAGGAACAATAGCCACGTCAATAAGTGAAGTCAGAGAAATGGCCGAAGGATGGCTTAGTCAAGCTCCCTCGACAAGAAAATTGGACTCAAGGGAAACCTGCAAGCTCACCTGATTATGAAGGTGAACACAACACTTCCACAAGGCGCTTAAACTCTGTTACCTTTCCAATGAGGGGTAAGGGAACGCTCCTCAAACAAAACTCTAGGCCAAGCAAAGCAGAGGAGGTGTAGGCAACCCTGAAGAGTAATCCAGGAGAAGAGTCTCCCCCAATCCAAAACATCAAGTCTCAGCAAAAGAATCCCAAGCCAATCTCCGGGCAAAGTGAAAAGAACGAAGCCAAGCCGGAGCTCTCCAAATTAAGTCTCGGACCAAATCAAAAGCAGACAAGTAAGAATCCCGACGTTGCGTTAACTTCTCAAGATTCTGGTCTTTACATGGCCGCATTCCAAGGATTGCCGCTTGAAATAATCGAGTAAACAATTAATGCCACCTTCCAAGTGCATGAAGAGGAAGCTGCCTGGGTCCAAGTGGCCCCGAAGAAGCATGGCCAAGATAAACGCTTTTCAGGAGTGGTGGTTCTTCCTCAAGGCTCGAGAGTGCTGCGTGGAGGTCCTTAGGTTCCAGCTTGCCGGGCCGAGTTCTCACTTGGCATGTGGTACGTTTTTACTGCTTTAGACTATACTTCCCTTTGGACTGGACTCTGTTGTAGCTGTTGTAGCTTTTGTTAGTTATTTTTTTTATATCTATTGTCCTGCTTTATTTCCTATTTCTTTGTGCCTCCACACTCCTTTTTAGCCCTTCTGAGTCCCCCGACTCGTGGGTGGTGGGCCAGGATTCGAATGGTATCGGGCTCCTCCCGGTATTCGGATCTTGGGTCGTTACAGTTGGTATCAGAGCAGAGGTTGTGGACGTACATAGGAATTCAGAATATTGCAGTGCTCAAAGTCCATGAGGTCTAGTACAGTCAGTAGCTGGCCTAGGGTTTTGTGTTTATTTTTCGCTTCGTTTCTCGCTTGAGAGCTTGAGTGCACGATGTGGCACTGTGAAGGTGGTTGCTGTCGTCATCGGAGTGTCGGCGTGGGGTCTAAGGATCGAGGTCAAGAGCTTTCTCCCTCATCGGTGGTGGCCCCCGTTGTACTGCGATAGGCAGAGGTTGCCGGCAGGTATGTTGTTGCGGTGCTGCATTCGAGGAGTTGCAACGAGGTCAGGTGGCTGGCGAGGATTGCTCATGGTTGAGTGGCCGTGAGTGTGCCCTGAGGGAGCTGTTATTGGTGTTGGCCACTCCAGCTAAGGATTTATCCAGTCCCTGAGGCTTTGAGATCATGGTTTGAGGTGGCAGAGTGAGCGATCTGGTCGAGATGTGCTCGGATGAGCGGAGGATCCTCTTGGATTGGGCTATGGTTGCCTTGGATCTGGTTCAAGATGTGAAGGCTCAGTGGCGAGCTTGCGGCTCTAGGATGAGCGTTGCCAGGTGCCAGTTATGGTTTGTGTTGCGGCTCGAGGCATGGCGTGTTACGGTTCGAGGAGTCGCAGCGGTGGTGCATCGATAGGTGTTGTGATCGTGGTCCAACAAGACACTTAGTGAGTATGTCGGAGGTGCTAACTTGACGTGAGTAATGGTTTTTCTTATGCTGGAAGGTGCGGTTCCCAGCGTGTGCAAGGTTCGAGGTTAGGTCGAGCACGGTGACCTTCCGTTGGTCGGAGGAGTATTGAGTTTTCCTTGGTTGGAGGAGATCGTGTTGGGTTAAGGTTCGTCATCTTGCATCGTGTGTCCGGATTGGTTGGCCTTTGTGTGCCATGAAGTCCGTGCAAGACACGTCCCATGTGTTAGCAAGGTGGTTGCCAGTGAGAAGCATTGTCCATTCCCTGGTGTGTAAGGGTGTGTTGGCGCTGCTCCGAAAGGATGTGTGCCAGTTGGGCGGTGTTCACGAGAATTTACGATTGGTGTTGTATTTTCTGAGGCGTTGTGAATCGGAGCCTGCGGAGTTGCAGAGGATTGTCGGGATGGAGGATCCTGAGTTGTCATTGTGGTGGCTGTGCGCGTGGATCTGAGTGCGTAGCGGAGGGTCATAGCGTTGGATGCTACGGGTGGATTTTCGAGGATGTTTAGAGCATCGGAGGATTGGTTCCTCGGTGTGAGATTATCTCGATTATGTGAGACGTGTTGTTGCTGTGCCGTTGCTGAAGGCATTGTGATCTGTGGCACTGGCTAGATTGAGAATTGGGGAAATGTGCTGGCGAAGTTGCCGCGTGAGTACCCAGTTTTTGTGTTGGAGGTTGTGTCCTTGGGTGAGATCGTGTTTTTGGAGAAGTGATCTCTGACAAGATTATGGGTCCCGATTGGTTACCGTGATCGACTGGTGAGGTTGGCCGAGTGAACGACCATGGTAAGAAGTGTATTATCTGGGGACCCGGGTGCATTGGTCATGGTGATATCGACCAGCTTGCTGTGGTAGCAGGCGACACTTGTCGATTTTGGAGAAGTGTGCCATGGATTGTAAGAGGTTGTGTCCCGAGGCTCTGTGGTAAGAGCAAAATCGGGATTGGCAGGCGTCCTTTTGGATCATTTCTAGGTGAAGGGTTTGATGAGACTGGATGAAGGACGGTGCTTGTGTGCAAAGGTCTCTGATGAGACGTTGGCGTTGGATATGGTGATCCCTAGTCTGTGTCTAACAGGGGAGGATTTCCTAGTGTGTTGCATCGAATGACATGCAGACTGAGGGGAGATCTTGTCATGTGGTTTCGCCGTGCTCCCCTGAGAGGGTAGAGCTGGCATGAAGTTCGAGATCGGTTGCTATGTCCGAGCGAGGTTTGGCTTGAGATGTGGTATTGGTCTGTGGAATGGTCAGCGGAAGGCCTATCGTGATTTGGAGTACGTCGGTTGAGCCGGTAGAGGTTTCCCGTTGATGCGTATCTGGTGACCAGTGGGTGATCTTTCACAGACAGAAGATGCTGGTTGTTGGGGCTCGAGAGTGGCGTAAGCCGTGCACCAGCGAGGCCATGGGTGGCCGATTGTGAGGTGTGCTTTTCCCGGATTGGATCTGGGGTTTGTGAGAAGTATCTTCTGGCAAGAGTTGGTCCGGTGCTGATGTAAGTGGTCGACTTGCCGGGTGTGAGCTGGTGGAAGCTCAACGTTGGTTGCCCTTGGTATAGGGTGTGAGAGCAGTCAGCGAGTTGAGAAGCTGGCGTTTGGTTGGTCCGTCAAGCGTGGGCGTTGACCGGTGTTGGTTTTCGTGGCGAGGAGTGTGTTTTCTCTGTGAGTGTGATGGTGTTTGTGGTGTCGTGGTTGATTTTGTGTTGGCTGAGGTGACGCCAGACTTGTGCTTCTTGTATGTGCCTGCTCTGCTACTCGATGTGTCTTGGATTGTGAGCGAGGCATTGCCCGCGATCATTGTCTGGTCGCGTCCCTCAGGATCGTGGTTTTTATGAATATTGACGTTTGGTTGGGGCCCTGACGGTGTTGTCAGTTGGTTATGGCATTCTCCCCTATTGCTTGTTGCTTGTCCAGAATTTTGAGGACGAAATTCTTTTAAGGGGGGAGGGCTGTGATGCCCTGAATCCTCATTGGGACTTATCGGATTCCTTTTAGGTATTTTGGATCCTTATTTTCGAGTCCCAGATCTATTTTCTCGGAGTGTCTGACTCCGTTGTATCCTAAATTATGTTCCGGACATCTTTCGTGTTCGGATCGGCACGATCCGGAGCTGCTTCGGAGGCCCGGAGGCGTTCTGCGACCTTTTCCGTGTATTTTTTCATTTTTCGGCTCGGGTTTCGACAAATCCTGTGGAACTCCGCTGCAGGTGAACCGGGTCGTCCACCCAGGCGTGAGTGGTACCGTTGCGACCGGTGTGTTCCGAGGATCGCGAAAATGTGATTATCTATTTTTCGGCAAAAATGTGGATTTTCGGTAATTTTCCTTCTATTTAAACCTCAACCCCCTCTCTCCCCTCTCATTTCTCACCCTCTCTTCTCTCTCTCGTTTCTCTCCCGTCTCTCGACCTCTCGGCGCGGGGCGTGCAACCGTGCGGAGCTGGCCGAGGTAGGGACGCGTTGTTGAGATCGAAACGTGGGATGGAGCGATGGTTTGAGCGTGGAGTGGCGCGATCCCTCGGTGGATTCGGAGAAGGCGTCGTTCGTGTTTCGGGCAGTTTTCGGCGTGGATTAGTCGCTTTGGCACACGATTTCTTCCGTGGAGGTAGGGGGACGGTTCCCTAGCTAGTGTATTCCATTTTCCTACGATTATATGTTCTACGGTGTGAGAACGGACGAGTTTAGGCTCGTAGGGATTTTGTGGATTTCGTAGGCTTCGTCGGGAAACAGTGACAGTTTTGCGATCCATTGGTGTCAATGGACTCCCTGGAACGTCGGCGTTCCATAGTCACTGATTTCATGTCGAATGGTGGTCTATCGGGGCCGGTAGGAGGTCGGGAATCTCGTTAACCCCATTTAGGTGATTTCGTTAGAATCGCCCGTTTCTTGCGATTCGTGTGTCATTTTGACTCCGGTCGGAGTCCATGTGATTGCCAGGGTGATTGTGGCTGTATCCCCTTCGTCTCGGCACGAACGGGGTGTGGAAAGGCCATGATCAGATGAAACCCTGGGGTTATTCATAGTGACGGTTGAACGGTCGAACCAGGGCCCGTCCATGGTATGGGCGGCTGGCTCTGGACTGTTCATCCTCTTTGGGTTTTGGGGCTTGTGCGATCGTGCGATAGACCGCAGAAGGTTGTGTGGCCCGATAGGGTCCGCCCATCTCCCCTTTGGGTGGCTAGGTTCTAACTACCTATCTTAGCGTCTGGGTTGAGGGGCCAGGATCTGACCGTTCATCCCTATTGACCTGTGGTCAGCTGTTACGTGTCGGTCATGTTAGGCGGTTTGGTCAAGACCGTTTTGACTGGCACTGTAGTAAGTCGATTCCGTTCAGCGGTTTGGTCAAGACCATTTTGACCAGGAACTGTTTTGGGTCGAGGGCTTGTGCGGCTCAGGGCTTGACCGTTCATCCCCTTGGGCGGTTCTGCCCAGATCGTCTATCCCCCTTAGGATCTGACCCTTGAGCGGCCAATCCCGGACAGTTCATGCTTGGGCAGTCTTGCCCTTGACAGTCCATCCCCCCTTTGAGCGGGCTGTCCCTAACCGCGCATGCCCTTGTGTGGTCCTCCCAGAGCCGCTCATCCCTGTGTGTTGTCGGTTTGCTTTAGTGACTTATTCCATGACCGTTGAGTGTCGTGTTGGACTCCGGTCGACCTGGTTGTGACCGAGTGGTCAACTTTCGGTCTCATGAGTGTCTCGAACACCCCGGAGATTTCGCGTCCGTGTTTTGAGGTGTCCGTGGGTTCCGTGTTACCGTGGTTTCAGACCTAGCGACTAGGCTAGATTGACGATGTTGTGCCATCACGTTCAACGGTCTTGACCCTGAGTCTCGTGACTCAAGGCCCGTTGGGTTAACAGGTCTAGTGGGCTGTCCAGAGTTTGGTGGTCTCAAGCCACCGGTTACTTCGTGTCACTCGCGATGGGTGCGTGCGTGGTTTTCTGTGTTCACGTCAGTGACCCTCCACTAGATGCAGCCTTCTTACGGCACGCGCGTGCTGACCCACTCGAGAGTGGTGGAGCGGCATACCCGAGTTAGATGGTGAGTAGGCTGGTTACCATAGGGCCCCCACGTACCACCGAGTCTGAGCCGGTGGGAGAAATACCAGCTAGAGGAAAGGCCTAGGGTGTATGGTCTGAGTGTGCACACGAGGCTGAGGGTTTGGACCCGTGCTGACGAGCACGACCTCAGCTAGTCCTTGTTTATGGTACTTCTGGTTACTAGGGTGCATTCTCCCATCTGGCCCGAGGTAGGGCTTTTTGGAAAAAAAAAATTGGTCATTTCTTCTTGACCCCATCCTTGGTGGAGGGCTGTGGATAATTGTCGACCTCCCACCGGAGGGATATAAGCTAGCTGGGCTCTCCCAGCAAGTTGATCAAATCTTGTCCCTACTATAGGGATGTTGGCCTATCGGGTGCAGGCTCTAAAGGTAGCATGGCGTAGAGGGTCCATGACCATTTCTTCTCTTCTCAGGGCTAGGCCCCTCTCATTATTCTTTCTCGCCTCTGCAGGCTCAGGGTTGTAGCGAACAAGTTCACCTTCATGGATAGGTTGGGTCTTCAAAGGGACCCATACTTGCTTGAATATCTTCGGCCTTTGGGCCAGCTCCTTTCGGCCTTGGTGGCCAGCTTCTTCTTTCTCAGCTCTCCTCCCGGGCAGTGCTTGGAAGGAGTTGCAGACCGGCACGGAGGGGGCCATGCGGTCTGGAATGACCTGGGCATCGCACCCCTCCAGAAAGACATAGACACCCCTAATAAGAATAGACTTGCCAGATGCGGACAATTGTCTGACAACAGGAGTGGCAACTTTCCTCCGGAAGCCTCCCTGACGGTAGCTCCCGGACTTGTTGTACTGGACGGGGCGCACCCCCAGGGCTACTTGGAGCAACATGCAGCTTGTCAGTTGAATCTGGCCTCCTGGCAGGCCTCGGTAGCATGGGGGGTTGTGAACCTTGGGCTTCCTGTCGATGCTCTCCTCAATCAGCTCTGGAACATCGACCTCCAGCATGTTGCATCCCTATGGTTTTGATGATGTCATACATTAGAAAGCCAAATTTGATTAGCTTAACATCGCATCTTCTTCACATATTACTTTCTTTGATTTTACTCTAAAAAAATGTCGACTTCTAAAGACGACACCTATTGGTTTTCAAAAAGCCCTCATGCAATAAAGCTCAATGTAATTTTTAGTTAAGTATGCATTTCTATGTTCGTGCAAACATTGTTCAACTTTGTGCACATTTGCTTAGTTTGCTCACTTAACTCGGTGCACATCGTTATAAAGTCTGAGAATGTCATTTAGAGTCTGTGCATGTTTTGTTTATATGCTTATAGAGTCCGTGCACATTTCTCATTGTTTGATTCACGGTTAGTGCATATCATAAGTCCATGCATATCATGTTTCATTCAGGCTCTAGAGTCTGTGTATACAGGCCATCCTGCATAATAAAGGTCTGTGTCTTGCTTCCCTTTTGCATACAACGTCCATGCTATTTTTACTTTACCTTCATAGGTCCGTGCACATTCTTGACTGGTCGGCATATAAAATCCATGCACAAATAAGGTCTGTGCATTCCTTCTAACAAGGCTTACCCAACTCCGTGCAAAGTCTGCTTAAGCATGACTGAACTCTGTGCACATCTCACTCACGCAATAAAAGGTCTGTGCACTTCTCAACTCTAAGTCTGTGCACATTTCTGCCTTTGAGAGGCTAGGCCCGTGAATTTCTTCATAAATAGAGTCTGTGCATATCTCTCGTATGCATTATGAGGTCCGTGCTCTTCTTAGAGCTTGCGCAAGTTTTTCACACATGCACACACGGAGTCCGTGCAATCCGAGGTCCGTGCATATTTTGGATTGAATGATAAAGTCAGTGCATATTTTTGTATCAAGCATATCAGGTACGTTCATATAGGGACTGTACATTTCATAGTCCATGCATGCTTTGAAGAAACACATGCTAGCAGTTGCAAGGTCCGTTCACGTTTCGCTTACTACATACAAAGGCTCGTGCTAGTAACACAAGGTCTGTGCACATTTCATTCACGTGCGATGTTAAGTCCGTGCTTATACTCTCTTATGCATACAACATTCGTGCATGTCTGGATATAGAGTCTGTGCACATTAGTATTATGCTTTTCAAGTCCGTGCACGTTTCATTTCTGCAAACTTAAGGTTCGTGCATATATCCTCTCTTACATACACAGTGTCTGTCCATGCTTTGTCATGTAGTCTGTGCACAATCATTTTATGTTATTCAAGCTCTGTGCAAGCCCTGTCCTGTGCATAACACGGTTCCATTTGTTCGTTACACAGTCCGTGCACGTTTGACTGACGACTTATCAAGTCTGTGCAAATCTGGTAGTTGTCTGAATGTCTCGTGAATGACTAATGCAGACTAAGTGTTCGTTATATTGACAAGGACCAGAATAAAAAAGGGGGTCCAGAGAATCAGGAGCTATGTTGGTGAATCTTAAGGAAGGGCATGTGATCCGAGGCGGAACAAAAACTGAGGATGCTGACACGTGGCAAGTGTCGAACAGATCTGGATGATTTCTTGGGCGGGAAGCGTGGTCTCCACACATCCATCTTTTCGAGAGCCTCTATATAAATAGCTACTGGTCTCTCAGGAGAAGAGAGAGAGGACTGAAGAGATCATCAACTATTTTTTGACCTTGTTTATTCTCTTCGGTGTGCCATTTTCTAGATAAAATGGCATCCGGTTCTTCTTCTTCTGCATCCTGTGCCGTGGTGACATGGGAAAATGTCCATTCCTTGGACCGGGGACACGAGCCATTTGCTGTGGTCACAGAATCCTCAAACTCAGAGACGAATATAGTGGACACCAGCCGCCTTCTCATTATCGGGGGTGATTCCTTCAAGTATGACCGCGGAGATGCCGTCAGGAGGGATCACCCTAAAGACAAGCATCTAACAACCTTCCTCAGGTGGTTCAACATTCAAGGGAAGAGGGACATGTTCCTCATCTGCAAAGCTGAGCAGGCGCTACTGGTTGAGAGGGACAGCTTGACAGACTTTGTTGCACAGGGAAGGCCCATCTATCTTCCCGGGGAAGTCCGGAAATGGAGCGCTGTGCTCGGACTACAAGATCTGGCTCCAGAGGACGGGCTGTTGACCAGGGCCCCTGAATTTACACCCGCTCGATGGAACGACACTGCAGGCTGTGTTGATCGGGAGAAGCCAGTCTTCGGTTTGTTTCTTGCCCTGTTGAAATGGGGATACAGAGAAGAATCTTTCCTGCTTGACTGCCTGGCGGTTCATTTCAAGCATCAGATTTCTGTGGGGTGGTTTGCCGAGCTGAAGGCCACCGATGCCCACGCATTCAGACCTGGAGCAATGGAGTTTACAGACTATGTGCTGCAACATTATGCTCCTACCTTGGTCAAGGCCGACATACATCGTAGTGTGTATACCTCGAGGTACCGCTACCCTATCTCTAGGGGCCTATGCTGCGGCATGATTGAAGTGTTCTATCCCGAGTATAATACTTTCTACACTTCGGAGGGAGAAACCTCTTTGGATCTTTGGAGCCTTTCGCAACTCAGCGGGTTGCCAATCGACGGAGAGTCGTACAAAGAAGTTTGCTGGCCAAACTGGCTGAAAGATTAGACCAACGGTGAAGGCCGGTACTTGATAGGCTTTGCTTATCGCTACCTGATGAAGGCATATCATACACTTTACCACTCATCGTACGATACGAGGGAGGCACGCAAACCTGGAGAGAAGAGGTGTGTGCGGATGGACACTTGACTTTAGCATTTCTTCAGTGGGACGCAGACGTATGAAGACTTTCCCATAGTAGAACTGACTATCTTAAGGCGGAAGAAAAGGGTCCGGCGACAGGCCGCTTTCCCGTCCACCTTGAAGAGAGGGCAACAAGGAGGCCCGAACCCTGTTGGTGTTGATGCAGTCACACACTGTGCTGCATATCTAACTTATCAGATTTGTTCTTTTGCTCTCCCGCAAGGCAACGAGAGCGTGATCAGAGCGGAGGCCATCTACCCCCCTTGTCTG
This sequence comes from Amorphophallus titanum, assembly GCA_024336825.1. Classification (NCBI taxonomy): domain Eukaryota; kingdom Viridiplantae; phylum Streptophyta; class Magnoliopsida; order Alismatales; family Araceae; genus Amorphophallus; species Amorphophallus titanum. Next base: position 84,724,090 of record JANBPO010009603.1, on the reverse strand, counting down.
ATGGCTTGGGGCACGAAGCTGTCCCTTTGTCCAGTGGCTTTATGCCTTATTTATAAAATGTTGGGAGACCTGCACAGGACCTGTCTCCCCAGGAATTTGTGGATGGTTGGTCCGTTGCACTTTTCAATGCTTGGGTCTGCACCTTGTTTCTGGAAGTCGCTCCTCGAGCGCTGCAATCATCTCGCCTTGTTCCGAGGATGATAGAGTTTGCAAGTGCTGAACCGGCTTCAACAGCGGAACAACTCTTCGCCATTCGGGGCAAGCTGACCAAGGTTCCCATGGACTCCCCCGGGGTTCTGTATTTTTGGAGCCTGGTGGCCTATTCCAGCCCACTTGTGAATAAGATGTGAAAGTGCAGTCTGTTTGAGACAGAGGACTATATACATCCAATCTCTTGTGCCAAGTGCACGAGGCCAACCCTGGAGCCAAAGTTTGTTGATTGGGCGCTAGCTATCAGACCAAGGGTCATTATTTTTCAGAAGAGTGGCATCCTGTGGCTGGAGCCATACTATCCATTCCGATTCAGTCAGAATTTTGGCTATGATCAGCACATTCCTTCCTCTTCTACACAATTTACGTTGTCGAATAGGCATAGAGCCGACCAGGTAGCCAATGATGATGCTCGCGCGTGGTGGGATTTCTTTCACCGCCAAGAGGCGGTGTCATTCAGGGTGTCGGCCCCTGCTCGTTTCCCCTGTGTCACTCATGAATATATTAAATGGTGGAACGCGCGGACGGGATTTTATAGAAGCTCCCACTGAGACTGTTGGGCTGTTGCAGAGCGTAGATTCTTGGACTTCCAACCAGAGCCGATCCTTGACATTGAACCATCTTATTTGAAGAAGTTAAAGTCTTGGAACAATACGGTGGTGATGGCTTATCTGGAAGCCTGAAAGATTGTGAAGCGCCGTTCACCCCGAGCCGACCCGAAGTTGCCCGAAATCGACAAGGATGACTATATGAAGACACTTCGGGGACTATGCCACGTGAGCAGTGAACGGGTGGTCCTTCAGCAACTCCCTTTGTCGGTGGAGGAGCCTGATGGCCCAGAGGTTTGCTTAATGAACAAGCAGATTTCAACCAATTCAGTTCCAAAAAGGAATTTAACCAGACTACATATTAACCCCAATTCAGTCAAAACAAGTTAGGCAGAAAGCCACATCAAAAGCCATTCAAACATCAATTTAGATTATGTAATGCAAGCATGAAGTCCTATGCAATAAAACCAATAAGTAAGGTTTAGATTCAGTTTTCAAGGTCCAACAAGAAATCCATAAAGGCCACATGAGCTAGACAATCATGACCTACAAAAGTAGTCCAAGAAGAACTAAACTCTTACAGTCCAATGCAAGAGTTAACATCAAGAATATATAGATGAAGGACCATTGAATTTCAACCTGCAAAATAAGATATCATCATGTTAGCTTACTTATCATCAAAATGCCATTAAGCATCAAAACACACAATATATTAGAATCATCAAAATTATTGTCAAAGACAACGAGGGGGGGCACCGAACCCAACAACGTGGATTCATCCCGGGGCTATGGCAGTGAAGAACACACCGGGAAGCTCGAGATCCTTGAGTCCCTGAAGGAGACCAGCAACTATAGATAATAAAGTACGCACGTCAACCCACGCTCAGATGGGAGAATCAAACCTTGAGTCAAAAAGTGAAACAATTTTGGACTCGAAAATGTTAAAAAGGTAATTACCCAAGTGATATAGTGGCTTTGCTCACCAAAGTGATCTGGTGGCTCCCCATAAGTCACTTGATCTGGTGGCGCCCAAAGTAACGTGATCCGGTGGCATCCTTAGCCACTTGGTCCGGTTCCCCCCAACGAGTGTGATTAGGTGGCACTTAAGACACCTGATCTGGTGGTGCTTAAGCCACCTAAACCAGGGGCGTCCTGGTCATCTTGATCTGGGGACGTTTCCTCGCTACTCATCTAGTGGCCTTTATGGCTCCTTGATCCGGTGGCGTCGCACGATCAGTGATTTGGTGGCACTCCTAGTGCTGGATCCGGTGATGCCCTTCTTGCTCTCCATCTGTTGACGCTTCAGCCATGCCATCCATGGCTCCACCACACCTTTTAACTAGTGGCCCCTTTGGGCTTGAGATCTGGTGGCACGCCAAACCTCCAACTGGTGACTCCGGTGACATTAGATGAGAATGGCAGATCCACCTCTCTAATGGACTACTTGGTATTTCCCCCACCTAGGGGGGGCTCTCAACTTGGCACGTAGTGGATGCAAGTCAAGTTGTCACCATCAGGGCAACCTCCTACGATGTCCTCTCGCCCACTAACCTCCTGCAGCCTCCACATCCGGAAGCCCGATGTCGACACGGCAAGAGAAAAGACAGGAGTGGGGATCTTCAAAGACACACACCATTGACCCTCTCACCGCCAGCATGTCGCCATCCTAGTATATATAAGAGAGAGCTACACACACAAAAATAAAAGAAGATGATGCGGGATGACTAACGTAACCAGGCTAAGCCATACGACCGACTCAAAGTGTGGCTAGCACTAGCACGTTAAGGTAAGCCAAGTGGCTGACTACCATGGTGTTCTCCGAGTGGAGACGTCTTTGAATAGGAACTATAGCTGGCCCGATGACCATCCCTTGCGAGAGAAACGTGGGATCGCAGCGGTTAAGGAACCACTGTCGCCTAGTGTATATAATTTGAGCTCGGTGCTCAACTGGAGCTAAGGAACGGGTGCTCACAACTCACAACCACGGTAATTTGAAGCTAGCTATTGGCCCTAATCTCACAAACGCTGCATGATAGACAATATACTAAATCAGCAAGGCGAGTGTGGAACAAAGCACGTACCTCCACGACTAGTGCGTGGGGAAGAAACCCCACCCGGATCTGACAACCCCGATACACAAATATGAAAGAATAGTTAAAATCCTCAAATTTTGCCCACTCCTCATAGGGAGATAACAGGCTACAACACTGAGTTTCAGGCCAGCACTCGGGGGAGCCGAGGGAGGCGGGTCGGGGACATTCTGGATGACGATCGGGTACCGGTCGTATTCTACCCACGCTGGTCACCCTGTGCAGCAATCTTGCGGAGGCCGATATAGCTATATCCGGGGTCAGATCAAAGGGTCATTTGTTGGAGGACGTCGGTGACTGGATGAAGTACGTTTGCTCTAGATGGAGTGATCAGATCTGGTCAGATCTGGGCGCAGGAGTCACTGCACTAAGCCTCAGGTTCTGCTCACATAGAACTGCACAGGTGAACAAATAACTCTGGTAAAAATAGTTTCTGGTGTCAAAAGGAGACGCTGTTTATTACAGATCGTCGGGGCCATCTGGAGGAAGGATGTGACCAAGGTGTTCAGTCATATCTATAGGAGTGAGGGCGGGGCAGCTTCTGGAAGTTGACTCTACTTCTGGGTCAGACCTGCACAGAGTTGTCTGTGCAGTCTCACGAGAATCCCCGCCACGGCCAGCACCGACCTCAGATGTAACAATAGTAATGAGTGACTAGTCAGGGTTACACCCATCGGCACTCATCCAAACGCCCCTGACCATGTGTGCACACACAAGCCCAATGCCTTGAGCCATGCCTCTAGTTAGTTTCTCCCCCTAGTAGGATGCTACTGCAAAGCAAGGGGGAACACGAAAACTAGCCTAAAAACTATCTCTCAGGAACTATCCCACCACCACTCCCAGGTGGGCCGACACGCTGAAGTGTCGTCAAGCTACGACTAGTGAAGGCTCACTAGACACAAGACTCAAAGCAGAAACATCGAAGTACAGACAAGCTAACACGTACCTATCACACGTACTATGAAGCACAAGGCAATACACAGAACTATCGCCAGACTCTGGATAGACAACTAGACTTACTCACAACGATCCTTGAGTCACACGACTCGGGTCAATATTGTCGCACATCACGATAACATACTGTTAATCAGCCTAGTCCCTAAGCCAAAATCATGAAGAAACACAAGTCTAGAGCCCCCTAGGCTACACATAGGACTCTCGATTCCCTATAACATAAATCACATAATATGAGGGAACATCAAAGCCCTCAGACCACATAGGCACATAAATCGAGGTAAAATGATGTCTCCAAGCATCTAAAACTAGAGTCTCGATCCATACAGGATAACTGAGACACTCACGAGGTCACGTGTCTACCACTGGGTCACAACCAGGTTGACCAGAAACCATATTGACCCGCAAAATAACACAAAATACTGCTCGATGCAATGGCACATTCGAACACCCTACAACACAGTCATAGCCCTCATAGGACATGCAAGACATCCAGGGACAATGGGCTAACCAAGGGGTCAAAGCCAAGCCAACAAACATAGAAGGAACACCACACATAGCTCGGGATAAAGCCACTCTTTCGGGATCCCTTGACATATATATATTACACTCACGGAACACCCAAGGCATCCCTCGAGTCAAAGGCCAACAAGGTACTAAATCCTGGGTTCACCGGAGCCCGAGACAACTCGAATAATATAATGAAAATAGAAGACATTAACGCGCTCATTGCCTACGTCGCGATGGTTAACGCGCCCTTACGGTGGGTCGCAATGCCAAGAGAATGCATCCAACATCACCAGCGCATCAACGCATTGACGCGGCACATGCCTAGGTCGTGTTAATTGATGCGGCCATAGCCTCAAGCGCGATAATACCAAAATGCGGTCATAGCCTAGGGCGCGTTAACAGAATATTGCGGCCATCATGAGATCCGCGTTCATAGTTGCGGTGGATAGACCGAACGCATTCCATACCGCCCTACTGCTCATCTTCTTAGATGAATGCGACTACCTGATATAGCGCGTTAATAAACGCGTCCCCTGGGAGCACCGCATTAACACACTGAACCCAAAAAATATTCCCCAATCATCTCTAGAATGATGTGGATACATCCCTAAACACGATATCATCCTTCCACAAGCCGGAAGGGATCAAACCATACGCAAAACCACACGAAATGGGTGATTTTCATAAATCAACCCAAACCGACTCACGTGGGAAACCGAACTCCTATCGACCCTAAATCACGGCCAAACATAATGAAACTAGCGGGGATGACATCCGAACATGCCAGAGGTTCATATGAAACCATTAGAACTACAAACCGTCGCCTGGAATGGCAAACACGGCTCATACCCCCCGAACATGCTTTTCACCCAAATAGGACAAAACCCGCTCAAACTCACACCGTTCGGTTCCAAATCGCAAGAAAACATAGGAAAAGAGTAGGGAATCTCTCCCCCTACCTCCACCAAAGTTCTTGTGAGCCGAAACGGCCAAACCTTGCTAAAAATCACCACACGAGCAACCCACACTAGCTTTGAATCCACAAATGGGATCACGCCAATGCCACGCTCCGATACTCACGCCATCACGCTCCAGATCAACCCTACGTCGTCGCCACCTCATCCAGCTCCACCACGATCGTGTGCCCAGGGGAGAGGAGAAGAGAGGAGAGAGAACAGAGGGAGAGAAATGAGAGAACGTGAGGAGAGAGAGGAGAGAGGAAAGGGTTAAAAGGAAAAGGAAATTAGCAAAATTTTCTCAAATCTGATTTTTGGCCCGAAATTCTATAAACTCAGAAAAATATGGAAAAATAACCTACGTGATCATCGGAAAGAGCACAACGCATCTCCAACGTCTCTGAGTCTCAAAACTCAACGGTTCCTCTCCACGGGATTCCTTAACTTATATAGGAGAAAACCCCGCGTGGATCGTAAAACGTAATTCGGGACCCACGAAAGCGTCTGAAAACTCTCTGATTTCGAACCGAAGGATCCAAGGCATTACAATAAGTTCTCACGAAGGTTTCATTCTCGTCAAATTTATTTCTGTCATTTTCATTTCAATTCAAAATCCTGCGGAGAACAAGTTCTCATGGAGGTTTCATGGAGGGTGGAGATCACATTTGATGAAGATGGATGGCTAGGATTAGAGGAGATTAGGATTTGGATGAGGAGAGGAAAGGGGCTCCCCTTGGCTTTCCTAATAAGGAGGGGATCTCCTCCTATTTTCTCTCCAAGATAATTCAATAAAATCTTTTCCTTTATCTCCTTTCACACCAAAAAAGGAATGGCGGCTACTCCTTTGACTTGGTCAAGGAGGGAGGGGCGTCCTAGTGCATCCCTTGCCCTGATCTTGTGACGCTTTTGCCCCTGACCCTTCTAGTAATTACCTTGGATGCCTTGTACACACACAATTTGGATTAAGCCCATTAAGAATTATTACTTTATGCACAAAAATCATAAATTCTTACAATTATGTAATGAAAAATTAATTCTCATGGACCTCTTTTCATTGAATAATTAACCACAGATTAAGTTAATTTGCATGAATGGCTCGATTAATGTAAAGTTGAGATTAATTGTAAAGAATGCATAATTGGCTAATTATGTGCATATGAACTAATATATGTGATGTAAATTATCATAAAGAAATGAGCACTCATCTGTTAACTTCGTGAACAAGGTGAGGAAAGCTCTATTACCTCAAACCTAGAGCACAGGTTCTCTCTCTTAGTCTGGCAATCCTCCTGTGACTGAGTGGGCTCTAATCCACATCGCATCGGGAATCACAACACTAGCCGCAACTCTTCGCAAGCACCGTCCAACTAGCACTCATCCTTCCAGAACAGTGCCAACACACCCTTACACATCAGGGGATGGGCATCGCTTCTCACAGGCAAGCACATTGCCAAAACAAAGGACGCGTCTCGCACGGACCTTATGGCACACGAGGAAGCCAACCAATTCGAACACATGGTGCAAGATGACAAACTTAGCAAAACGCAATTCTCTCCGACCACGGAGGAACCAACATACCTCCTGCAGAACGGGAGATCTCTACGCTTGACCTGACCTTAAGCCTCAAGCATTTTGGGAATTGCATCTTCCAGCATCTGATAAACCATCACCACCGTCAGGTCAACTCCTCCGACAACACTTATCAAGTGTCTCGTCAGACCACACTCACAGCATCTTCTGGTGCACCATCGCTGCAATTCCCTAAATTGTAACACGCCACACCTCAAGCACTGGCCCTGCTGATCGCCAGCCACACTCTACCACAACAGTTGAGCTAGCCGCTACCACACACTCCTTAACCGTGCCTGCCTCTGATGCCGAAACCATTATCATGCCAAAACACTTAACCGAGGAGTGAATAAAATCTACAAAAGACGCCAGGCTTGAAAGCTAGGACATTTCTAGCCATCAGATATTTTTCTCTCGAATCTGTCCGTGATAACACCAATCCGTTCTCGATGCTCGGATCCTCAAAATATCTATCTCCCGAACTACTGCCACACGGACCACGACACCAAGAGCCGCAACACGAACCATGCACGACACCTGCCAAAGCTCATCCTCAAGTCCCAAATCTATCGCAGAACCTTCACAACTCACTTGTCGCCTCGCACGGCACATCCAAGGTAGTGCACGATGGCCCTAAATTTCACAATCTGGGCCATGAACCAAGCCATCGCCATACAACCTCGAAGCAAATCTAGAGCTAATACAACTCATTCATACGCAGAAGCGCAGGACTTATAGCACACTGGGACAACTCTGCCCAATCTTGCCTTGAAATCCATGAAAATAATCGAGACAACCATGTCATTTCTGATGCCACAGAGCACGACAAGAGCACCAAGCTCAACAATTAGCATCTTATCGGGAAAATCCTCTGCTCGCCCAAGCACACCTCTCGATCAGAGCATCCGCTCTGCCATCTCAAACCATGACCTCAACACCTCTGGGACTGGTTAAATCTCAAACTGGAGTGGCCAAAGTCAACATTAACACCTTAGAGCCCACTCATGGCCACTTACCACAAGCAATCCTCTCCAGCCAACTGACCTCATTGCAAATTCTTCGAATGCAGCACCGCAAACTCACACCTGTAGAAAAACTCTGCCCAACGCAGCACAAATGGGGCCACCACCAATGGGGAAGATAGCTCTCTATCTCATGCCTCGAGCCCCACATCGACACTCTGACGAAAGCAACAACCTGCCTTCATCGTGCCAACTCAGTGCACTCAAGCTCTCACAAGAGAAGCCAAGCAGAAACAAAACACAAAACCCTACGTCAGCTGCCGACTGCACTAGACCTTATGGACTTTGATCACTGTAATATCTCAAATTTCCATGTACATCAACAACCACCGCTCTGATACCATCTGTAACGACCCAAGATCCGGATACTGGGAACAACCCGATACCATTCGAATCCTGGCCCGCCGCCCATGAGTTGGAAGGCTCGAAAGGGCTAAAAGGAGGGTGTGGTGTACATAGAAATAGAAAATAAAGCAAGATAATTTTTGGAGTCAAAAGTTCCAGATTTTTCTTCCAAGGTGCGCAAGGTCAGTTTCCCTGAGCCTGAACCGACACCCCACCACTATTCTGGTCTTCGCAATCAGCTCTGACATCTGCCGATGGCCCCGTTGGTCTTGGCTCGAAGAAGACTTGACCACGATCGCAACAGATCTAGTTTCACCTCCATCAGAGCACGAGACTGTTCGTGGCACCCTCATCTTCCAGCAGGATAACTCTGGGAGCTACCAAAACCAGAGCAGATCAGCCCTGTTCCAGACCCTGCCTCAGCCAGTGACATCGTCAGGAAATTCCACGAAAATTCAGACATCCTCTTGGGTCAAGTCAAAAAGTTTTGGCACCAGTTTTCACCTTTTCTGAGCTCGGCAGAGCCCATGGCGGTGCCATATTCAACTGTCTGTCCGGCTGTTCCAGAAGTTGGCAGAACCGGTAGATCACGACACATCGGTTTCTAGCTTAACTCCCCCTCCCTGCCTGGCCGGCTTACAACCCCTCCCTGCATGGCGGTAGTGTTTGGTTGTAATCCACTTAACCCCCACCCTGAGATTCCCCCTCCTGCGAGAGGTGTAGTGTTGTAACCAACTTATTTTCAGGTTAAGCATCACCGGCGCAGTGTGTCGGCACGTGCCCACGCTTACCGACTCGCCCACATCTCCGATCGGGATCGGTGTTTTGACACCGGTCAGGTGAGCATCTGGTACTCCCTTGGCTGGTCACATTATTTGCTGGTTTACTATCATCTTGAATGCTCGTCGGACGGTGAGACGAGAGCTCAGACTCACACACCACTATTAGTGTGCCCACCGCGGACCGTGAGTGAGTGCCACCCACCCCACACCCCGGCGTGCCGGCTGCCCACGGAGTTGGGAATCCCAGGCCCTTAGGGGTTAGCCTAAGCCAGGTAGGTCTTCTAGAGCATTCGGGCCCCACCATGGACCCTCGCCATCATCCCCCGGTCACCATCGGGAGATTGTATGCACCGTGCGAGTGAGCAGCTAGCGTGAGTCCGTGTTGTTCCATGTATGCTTGCGGATCTAGGTCCCAGGTTCATTGAGTCATTCCAACATCATCTTTGGGGCTATGCCACATCAAGTTGTCTTGATTCCGCATGCCGAATGGCCCTTGTAGTGGCAACCCTGACTCGCGAGCCAATGTAGCTGAAGACTCTGAAGATGTCACTCTCGTAAGCCGGGCTGGGTTATAGGACAAGCGAGGAGGACCTGATGGCCTGCCCGCTGAGAGAGCATGTCCTGGTCGGGCTGGGACCTCACCCTGCTTTTGCTTCCCCTTCGTGTCCCCGAGTGCCGGAGACAACGGTAAGGTAGGGAGAGAGTAAGAGGAGCTTGAGGAGCCCATTGTCATCTCACCCACCCGGACATTCCCTCAGCCACAAAGGACTCGGAGGAGCCTGGCAATGTCTTCTCTGGAGAAAGGGAGAGACTCCAACTCTTGCCAAGGCCGCCATTGTTCAGTCGAGGTAGTAGAGGCCGACTGATTGGTAGGTGACTTTAGGGAATCAGGAGAGGCCAGAGGAGTAGGAGGATGGATGACATTGATCGAGAAGTTACTTGGCCCCATCTCTTGTATGGCATCCTATTCCCGACGTCTCCTTAGTCACTCCAGATCTTCTCGATTGTCAGTCCAAAACTCAAGCCACTCTGGGGTATTCTGGTAAGGCAGCCCGTGCCCATTTTCCTGGGGAGAATTTGGCTATTTTGGTGCATTTCTGGCGATGCTTAGGGTTTCCTCGACGTCTTGTTGAAGTCTGACGAGTGCCATGGAGTTCCCCTCAGCATCAATCTGCTCCCACTGGATCTGTTCCTGGATGAGGTACTGGGCTTCCTCACATGACTCAATAGCGTGACAGATTCAGGCATGGAAGGGGCAGTATTGGGGATGACTAAGTCCCAGTGAGTGTAGTCTACCGGTAGGTCGCGGGGCAAGATTTGCCCCCTCTCGACGAGAATGTCGAAAAGTCATCGGGTCCTCTCCTTGGGGAAGGAAAGAGGTCTATGATCATTCTAGGGCCTCCACCTCAGATACCAGAGCGAGCGCATGCCTTGGCCGGTGCTGGGCTCCTCTGTTTCGATATCAGAGAGAGAAAGTACAGCCATCATGTGGATCACATTAGCTAAGTAGTGAACCACACTTGCTACTTTGGCTGGTCTGGACCACGCGTGTGGCTATGGGGGATCAACAAGACCACTCTTCATTTGAACAAGGCCATCTCGGATCAACAAGACCACTCTTCATTTGAACAAGGCCATCTCGGATCAACTTCTGTGCCTGAGTCTTGAAGACGTAGCAATCTTCAATTGGATGACCCAGCATGCAGTGATATAAGTAATAGCTAGGATCGTAGGTTTTCTGCACCTCGTCCGGCTTGCAGACTTCGGGCAACTCGATGATCTTCTGGGCATTTTTCTATTTTCTATATTTTTAAAACCCCAAATTTATTTCTATAAATATAACCCTCTCACCCCCCTCTCTCTCATTCTCTCATTTCTCTCCCGCTCTTCTCTTGGTTCTCTCTTTCTCTCCCTCTCTCCGGCGGCCGACGGAGCTTGAGCGGGGAGAGGCGGCGAGGCACGTGGGGCGACGAGAGGCAATGATCGAGCGAGGAACGGGGTGGTGGCACGGTGCGCTTCATTCGGGAGTTCACGAGCTCGACGGCGGTTCGAGGCTCGTTTTAGCTTGGGATCGGCGCCCTCAGCGATGGAAATCGCCCATGGAGATAAGGGAACGGATCCCTAATCCGTGCATTCCATTTCCCCGCGTTTTGTAGGCCGAGGTGAGGCCGAGAGTGGTTTAATTTCACGCCGGGCTTAATTTGCATGTTTTCGTGGTGAGAGACGGTTTCTCCGATCCGACGAGGTTTTGTGATTTGAATGGTACCTCCCGATGCTAAGAAGGTTGGGGAAGGGTTTCCCCTTATTTTTTACCTCAAATGGGTTGAGTGGGGCGTGGTTTGAGCTCCCACGGTGGAGCTCTCGCAAGTGCGTCGCCGAAACCGGTCGACCGACGTAGCAGTTCAGTCGACCGATGGCGCGTCTGCCACGGAGCAAGGCAGGCTGGCTAGGTTCGGTCGACCGACCAAGGATTTCAGTCGATCGACCCTTCCCCAACAGGGGGGCTGGTGTAATCCAGTCGACAAACCCTCTGGGTCGATCGACCGACCCCCAGTGTAGGTCGACCGACCCAATGGGCAGGTCGACCTAAACGCGTTCCCTTCGCCCGTCTTGGCCTCCGGTCGACCCGGTCGAGACCCCTTGGTCGACCTTTGGCCCCATGGATGTCCCGGACACCCCGTGGGGACTGTGACCATGTTTTTGGGTGTCCGAAAGAATTATGTTACCTCGGTTAAGGGTGCCGTGTGGTTTAGAGGGTCTAGGTGACCCCGTGTATTCTGGGTTTTCCTGTTACGCTAAACCGTGCTACCGTGTATCGGTGTAGGTGCAGAGGGCCGTCCCCGCATGACGTTAGCTTCTTCAAAAAGCGGTTTCCGTGTGGGACATGCATATGGCCAATGACCGAGCGTTCTATGTAGCCGGCGGCTGGGAGCTTTTTGATTGCCCGTAGAAAGGGAATGAACTTGGCGGTTATGAGCTGCCTTGACGATTCTTTCGGATCGTAGTTTCTGACCCTTGGATTAGGATAAATTGGCGGCATGGAGCTATATTGTACAACGGTCTTAGCCTGAGTCGCGTGACTCAAAGACTGTTGGATTTATAGGTCTACTTGACTGTCCAGAATTTAGTGGCACCGAGCCACCCAGCCCTTCGTGATCCTTGCGCTGCGTGCGTGCGTGGCCGTTGGTACTTCGGTGTTTTCTCTCTACGGAGAGTTCCCACGTCGAGTGACTCCCCACTAGTCGTAGCCTTCTTACGGCACACGTGCGCTAACCTACCCGAGAGCGGTAGAGCGGCTTTCCCAAAAGAGACGGCTTGGGACTGGCTGCCGTAGGGTCTCCCATTGTGGCGGCTCGAGTCCGGGCCAGGAGGAAAACTAGCTAGAGGGCCTGACGCAGCACAGTTAGTCAGTGTGTGCATATGTGGTAGGGGACTTCGGACGCATGCTGACAAGCACGACCTCGACTAGACCCTTATTCTTCGGTTACTTGTACGGTGTCTCAGTTTACGCCCGGGGCAAGTAGGAAGACACCCGGGACGTGGACTAAGTCGTCAGTGGACGTATCCGGTCTTGCTTCTAGTGGACAGCGCTCCTGTCACGCGACACGTGACTCTCTTGACTCGAGGTTTAGCTTCCCGTCCGCGAGACGTGGTTCTCCAGGTAGCTTCCGCATGTTCCCCGACACTGAGGTCTAGGGTTTTCGGTAGGGTTGTCGAGGTCTTACTCGTAAACAGAGTAGGGTTCACGACTGCGAGACCGTGATTGTACCTTGGACCGCGTGGTCTTGGTTGGGCTTTCATCTCTGAGGACGGGCCTTCACGACAGGGATGCCGTGATTTTCCTTCGGTAGCGTAACCGTGGTTTTACGGTGGTTCAGTTGTCCCAACTGCAAGATCGGGGTTTCCTTTCCGTGTCGATAGGAGTAGCCTAGATAGCTGTGTTTCCGCCGCTTTCTTCCTTTACGGTTGCTATTGTTTTTATTGTTGTTACCGTTGTTGTTTACCACCGTGTTTTGTGGTGGGGATCCATGGGACTCCTACTAAGCCAATGAGATGAGGCTCACCCCTTTCTTTTCAGGAGTTGCAGTTCCTCCTCGAGGTTCGGAGGTGTAGCGCTGAGGGTCGTAGTTGCTAGCTCGCCAGTGTCGGGGGTGTACCCGACGTTAGATTACATTTCCTTTCTCTATAGACTGTACTTTGTTGGACTAGACTCCGTAGTTAAAAAATGAAAAATGCATATTCTTAAAGACAAAAGTCTTCAAATGCAATATTTAAAAAGTACAATTTATTTACGATATTAGTCCAAAAAAATCAAGAAATGCCCTCCTCGACGTCCTCGTCTCCCCCATCGCCTTCACGTTGATCCTCCTACATTAAAACAAAAGAGAATATTAGATGTACATATATATGAAATGAATGTCTAAATAAACAAATTGAAGTAAATGAATTCTTTGTAATTGAAATTAAGAAGTCTGATTTAGATTCCGTCAGTTCTTACACGTCACTCTCACTGTCCTAGTCATGTTAGAACAATTGGCATATCGATCGAACAGCTATTTCAGATTTTCAACCCCTTAAGTCGACTTCTTTGGTTTAAAATTAACTTAATTCATAAATAGGATATTTGAGCATCGAGCTCAAATTGAGAATCTGATTTAGATTTCGTCAATTCTCACAGCTCAGTCTCACCACCCTAATTGTGTTAGAACAATCGGTAGACCAATCCAACATGTATTTCAGATCTTCAACCCCCCATATTCGACTTATTTCATTTTAAATTAACTTAATTCATAAATGAGTTATTTGAGCGTCGAATCCAAACTGAAAATTCGATTTGGATTTCGTTATCTCTCACTTGTCACTCTCACCACCCTGATCATATTGGGATAATTGGTACAACGATCAGATCGATATTTGAATTTTTGGACCTCCCGTGACAAAGTACTTCAGTTTTAAACTAACTTAAGTTGAAAAATGGTGATTGGAGTGCCCCAGCCAAATCGAGAGTCTGATTTTAATTCTGTCGGTTCTCATACGTCACTCTTACCACCCTAGTCATGTTGGAGTACTGGGCATACGAGTTAGATTGGTGTTTCAGATTTTAAACTCCCGTCAGTTTTAAACTAACTTAATTCCTAAATAGGTGATTTGAGCGTCGAGCCTATACCTAGAACTTGATTTTAATTCCGTCAATTCTCACACGTCACTCTCATCACTCTAGTCGTCTTCGAACAATCGACACGTCGATCGTATCGATATTTCAAATATTAGACCGCGAATTTGATTTCCTTAGGTTTACACTTGCGGCACACCAATGTTCCCCAGCTAGTGTCACACCTGCATGCAATTTATCCACGCGAGTTGAAATGGCTCGTGATGGGCTTAAAATCACGTTGGGGTTAACTTCCACCCGCCCACGTGGACCAATCACACCGCAGTGTGCAGCACGTGCAAGATGCCACGATGTAAGATCCCACGACATTATCCATGCAAAAAGAAAAGAAGTTTTATCGTGCTTTACTTCTGTAGTCTGTCCTTTATTCAATTTAACAATCCTTATTCTATGTAATAACATAACTCTTTTAAGCCAACTAAAATTAGTATAAGAATTCAAACATGTGCTTCATGCAATAAATATATATATATATATTCTAATGTGTCCAATGTTGGAGTGAGACTAGGGTACAAAGCCTAAGAAAGTGGGGGACGAGTCCATGTTGGTGAGCCGAGCTTCGTGACCAAGTCGCTGAGCTAAGAATGACATCTTTGGATGGTACTCCAAGCGACCGCCTACCAAATCTGTTTGATCTCTTAGGCTTTGGGGTCTTTCTAGATGAGCTCCATGATGCTCGCGCTCGATCGGTCTCCGTTGCCTAGCAAATCCTCTGAACGGTGATAAAACATTGGACGTCGTGGGAGGTAGGCTAGGAAATCTCAAGCCGAGGTAGAATGATGTAGCTCCTGGAGCCCAGTCGGAAGATGCATGCTTGAGAGATGAGCAATCGGGCAGTGGGCCAAAAGGACTTGAGACCAGGAACCTAAAGGAAGCCGAAATCTAGGGGGCTAATGTTTCCTTGCCCCTGACTACTTGCCCTTATGTCTGGGGGCTTTCACTGAGCTCAGCTGTGGACAAGTCCCAGGAGGATGGGCCATCTTCCACAGTTGATAGCTGGAGGTTCCTTGGCTGGAAGCAGGGTTGGTCACTTCATAGTGCATGGCTGAGGCCGTAAGAGAACCTTGCCACGCTTCTTCTCCAAGGTGCCCCTCGTGGGCGATGGCCTGAGAGAATCTTACTGAACTTCTTTCCTACACAAAAGTTCTGACCAGGGTTGGTACTCCTTAGGAGAACCCTCCGATGCTTAAGTTAGTCAGCTTGTGGGAGGAAGACAGATGGGCTCTCAAGAGATGGAGGTGGATAAGACTTATATGAGTAGCTCGGCGAGGGTAGAGGAGGAATGCCATAGCTAAAGTTGCATGGCTTCTACTCTTTTTCGAAAAAACTCTCACATTGCGGCCTGGTCATATTTAGCACTACTTTAGCATACCTGGAGGAAGCTGCAAAGATCTTCTTTTATATCCAAGAGCCAATGAGGAGCACCTATGGCCATAAGACTTGTGTACCTGAAATGACCATATTGAACAGTGTAGCGACTAGAGCAATGAGGGTTACGGTATGCAGAGTGTTATCACAGCATCGAAAAGGGATGCGGATATGCTTACGGTATCCAGTCATGATGGCACTTTTGAAACCTCAAAATGACGCAGGAGACTGGTTTAGGTTATAGCCGAGATAGGCCCACTAAATTTTTTCCCAAAATATGCATGAATGTTCCATATAGCATCTTCGCTTTTGGCTCTCAAAATGTGAAGGACGTGAGACCAGGAGTTGGAAGGAAGCCAAAAGCTAGGGGGTCTATGTTTCCTTGTCCTAGACTACGTGCCCTTATATCTGGGGGCTTCCGTTGACGTCAGCCATTGACGAGTCCCAAGAGGGCAGGCCATCTTCCACGATTGATAGTTGGAGGTTCCTTGGTTGGAATCAGGCTGGTCACGTCATAGTGTATGGCTGAAGTCATGAGAGAACTTTGCCACACTTCTCCTCCAAGACGCCTACCATGGGTGATGGCTTGAGAGAACCTTTTTGAACTTCTTTTTTGCACAAAAGTTTCCACCGGGGTTGGTGCTCCGTAAGAGAACCCTCTAATACTTAAGTTAATCAGTTTGTGGCAGGAAGGTAGATGGGCTATCAAGAGACTAAGGTGGATGAGACTTATATGAGTAGCTCGGCGAGGGTGGAGGAGGATTCCCAAAGCTAAAGCTGCATAACTTCTACTTCTTTTCGAGGAAAATCTCACCTTGTGGTCCGGCCTTGTTTAGCACTATCTTCGCATACTTTGAGGAGGTCGCAGAGACCTTCTTTTATAACTGGAACCCGATGAGGAGCGCATGTAGCTATAAAACCTGCGTACTTGAAATGACCATACTGAATGATGTAGCAACTTGAGTAGTGAGGGTCACATGATGCAACACATGTCACGTCATCGAAAAGGGACGTGGATATGCTGATAGTAGCCTATCATGATGATGCTTTTAAAATCTCAAAACCACGCAGGAGACTGATTAGGCTGGAGCCGGGACACGTGATCGGAATCAATATACCTATACATATCACAATCTATTTACACACACAGGATGTCAATCACACAAATGACATCATATTTAGAGAATTGTGGTAGAATTACACAAACGATTGCACAATATCTTGTTTGCATGCATAGGTCATCAATTACACAAATAACACTATATTTACACGACTGTGCTACAATTTACACAAGAGACACATGAGGAAGTGGTCATTTGGTTAGAAAGGAGACGTAATCTTATAAAATTGTTGAAATTAGGAATATTTGAGCGAGGACCTCCGGGGCTGCACGGGCAACTCGGAGAAGGACATACTTCGAGCAGGTGGCGTGCGCTCCATGGCGGGACGGAGGTGGGTGCTGGGGGCGGCGGGGGAAGCCAGTGGATGGTGGGGGATGAGCAGGCAGCGGCTGCGCTTGCTATTTAAGTGCGCGCGGGGGAGAGAGCGAATCCCGGAGGAATTTAAAGGCGGCGCCGTTTTTGGAATGGGTGTCATCATTGGGGAAACAGGTGGAAAACGCAGGGAAAAGCACAAACTCCGAGGGAGAGAGAGAGAGAGAGAGAGATGCACACGAACACAGAGGAAGAAAGGGAGGAGAGGGCAGTTGCCTCTCCAACTCCAACACCCAGGAGGAGGAGGAGGAGGAGAGAGAGAGAGATGGCGGGTGCCCACCAAACCAACACAGGAGCAAGGGGGATGGGATAGAGAGAGAGCGAGAGAGATGACAGTTGTTCGCTGGCGCGAGGGAGAGGGGAAGGTGATGGTGGATTTGAAAGCAAGTCGGGTACAAAATTACCGTCATACCCCTCCCCCCTCACAGTACCCCTACAAACCTTCCTTCCTGGTTGGCGGATTCAGACCCCCCCTTCCCTACTGGGGAGTTTCATTGGTTTCTTGAACTTCTTCTACCGTTGAGTTGCTCATATTCATCTACTTCTCTCTTCTGATCCCCCTCTCACCCCTACAAGGTTGGCGATTGTTTCCCTTTCCACAACACGATATTGTCTGCTCCATAAGGTCTAAAGATTAATGTCTCGATCATTGTCGAGAAAACAATTATTTTTTGCTGACGCCGTCGTCTCTCCGTACGACCCACCGAATTCGGATACGTGACATCTTCCCACTACTTCGTGCGCCGCTCGCCCATTTTTCGAATTCCAACCATATTAATAGTAGGGCTCAGTCGCCGCCTCTGCACGTCGCATGCCGTCTCAAAGCTACCCCATCTATCGCGCGCCGTCCGCCGGCGAGCGTCACACAGCGCCACCTTGCTTCACAGGTCCCACCTCACCGGCCGCGCGACGAGACGCGGCCCGCGGGCACACTCGG
The DNA here is from genome assembly GCA_024336825.1 of Amorphophallus titanum. Taxonomy (NCBI): domain Eukaryota; kingdom Viridiplantae; phylum Streptophyta; class Magnoliopsida; order Alismatales; family Araceae; genus Amorphophallus; species Amorphophallus titanum. The sequence goes on along the minus strand of JANBPO010009603.1, from coordinate 84,706,133 downwards.
GCGGCCGAATCGACACCACTCCCTGGGCCGTCTCCCCTCGCGCGTCCTGTCTCACCGGCCGTGTGGCGGGGTAGGAACGATAGAGCACAACTTCTATAGGCACGCACGTCGGGACGATACGGCTGCCATTAATGATCCCTTCGACCCAAGGCACTATAAAAGTAGGTCACAACGACCTCGTCCAAGTATGCAACTCCATCATTCACTCCCCTTAACTCTCTCTCTCTACTTCCTGCCTCCCTAACCTCCTCTCCTACTCTCCCACCACCGCTAAGTTAAACATTGGAGGGTTCTCCTGGCACACCACACCTCTCCCCGAGAACTTCATTTCATGTGCAGGAGAGCTCGGCTGTCGACGCTCAGCTCCTTCTTCAAGGTCCATCTCTCCACTAAGGCACCTTCCCCCTGATTGGATGGAGACTCTACTCTAGACGCTCCGCACTCCACCTCCAACTCGAGAGGACGTCTAGCCATGCTCGTCCTCGAGGCTCAACTCGCCCACACAAATTTGTATTGCATCTTCTGGATGCAGAGGACGCTGACACCTCATGCTGAGATCCTCCCATCGCTTGATATATTCTACAGCTGTTTCATCATCCTTTTGCTTGGCCGCCAACAACTCAGCCATGGTCACTTCTACCTTGATGACATGGAATCTTTCAACGAAATTTTGCTGCATATCTGGCCAGTCATTGATAGACCTAGGTGATAGACTAGAAAACCATTCGAAGGTTGGTTCTGTCAGAGAAGACCCGAAGAATTTCAACAGGTATGACTCGTCTACTGCCAAGTCGCCCATGACTGCTATATAGTGTGCAATATGTTCTTCGGGGAGCCCTGCCCATTGAATTTGTCAAATTTGGGAGGTTTGTTGATGCCGAGTGGCAATTTTTTGGCAGCATGATAAACTGGATATGGCACTTCATATATGTCAAAGGGGGTGTAACTAGCGCCACCCTTCTTTGCTAGCCTTGCTTCAATCATCCTTTCCACCATTGATTTATTCACTGTAACTGGCTCTACTGATTGAGGGCAGAGGTGGGTGGGATGCATCACTTGTGTGGCTGGAGTTGCAATATAAGATGGTAAAGGCTCTGATAGGGGAGCCTGTCACTGCATTTGAAGAGGCATTAGTTGTGCTGGCTGGAGCAACTGGGAATGATGCTGGGAAGTAGCCCAGCTCTGATCAGTAGCTTGTAGAATGGCCGGTGAAGGAACACCTGTGGAGTTGAAACTTCTCTGTGATGGCTTGGCTTGTGCCCCCGGTTGCTCGGGTGTCATAGTGTGCTCAATCTTCCTTTTTACTTGTTCCTTCAGCAGTTCTACCTCATGCTGATACTTTTGTAAAGTTATTAAGACAATGGGGTCCGTAACTATCTCGCTACTGATGCCCTCAAGTGTTTCACCCAAGGCACATCTAAATGGAGGAGATAGGAGCACCCCTTCTCCTTTGAAAGCCATTGTTTTGACATTGGGGATAATGTTGTCTTCATTAGCAATCTGCTTGCCCTTAATGGCCTGTAGTAACTCGGCCTCAGTTTTGTCTCGCCTTGTCACCAGGTCTTCTCTTTTAGCAACCTTGGCTGGCTCTTCTTGTTCATGCGGCAGGGTGCCATGCCCGCTCATCACCCCTGTCATATTACAGGTGACGATTTGCATTCTTCTATTATACTTTCTGACTCCCCTTCAGGCCTGACTAGGGAGAGTCGGCCCTTCATTTGTTGAAATTCTTTCCATCTTTTCATTTTGTGGAGGAATTTCAAGGCTTCTAGTCCCGGCTTGCTTCTCTTTTTCATTCGCCCCTACCGGTTTTATCTTTTCCTTCTCCTTCGGCCTTGACGGCACAAAGTGACCTTTGTCGGCCTATGACGGGTCTCCCGGGGCTGTGGAAATATTTTCGGACTACCTTAATCATGCCTTCTTGACTGTGCTTTGCAGAGATAGCGGGAGGTAGCGTCCAGTCCTGGACAGATGGCATATATGATAGTTGCATCAGTTTAGTAACTTGGTTGGAATTCTTTGAGTATTTGAGGATGTCAGCCTGCCTCGCACGGGTCTTGGCATTGAATGGAGAAGTTGTAGGTACGACCTCCTTTACATGCATGATTTTGTTGCTCCCTCTGCAAGGGACATCAATAGAATTGTTGTAGTCCCACAGGGCTGATGTAGTGCCTCGGGTCTTTTTGGGAACCCACATTTGTTTGAATTTTGATAATTTTGAGTTTGGCCGCCCTTGCTTGTTCTCATCAAGGTTCGCCCTCCGGCTAGCCAGCACTTGGAAGGCATTGTGGGTGGGAACGATCAGGATGACCCGATCTGACAGAACTCCGGCATTGTGGCTGTTGAAGTAGACTCGGATGCCCCCCAATCATCATGGACTTCACAGATGCCGAGAGCCGGCATTGGGAGGTAGCAGTGACTTTTCTTCTTCTAAAGTTTTCTCTGTTGCCCACAGCGGGCCTCTTCACATATGCCCCAGTCGGGCAGGTAATATGGTGAACGTGCAACTCATGATCACCGGGCTCTTCAGCAAAGTTTTCTAGATTTGACCCTCACTTTGCCAGGCCGTAGGTTTGTTGTTTGTTGTCAGCTTCACAGATTTCGGGCTCTCCTCGCCCAGAAGATCCACGATTTGACTCCCAGGAAGTTGGGGAAGCCAGTGACCAAAGGAAAGTTGCCAAAGATAGTTGGCACGGTAAGATAGCCGTGTGTAGCATGGTCCGCTATGATTTAGGTGCCAAACACAAGCCTGGACAATCCGTTCGCCATCGCTTCAACCTGTAAAAGGGGAAAGACAAGATGAATGAGTAGTTAGGGTTTGAAGTAATTGAGCGGGGACCCCATGGTCCATTTATTTTGGTGAGAAGATGAAGGGAGGTTGTGTCCCACCGGGCGTGCTAATTTAGTGGAATAATTTTTTATCTTTATTTATTACCCAAAAGTGTATAACCCCAGGAACTAACTGATCCTTGTTCAAGGGAGGGTCCCTGTTGAACCCTTACAAGGTGAGATGCAATTACATTGATCTTTTTTTTTTGGGAAAGTGGATGGTACCACTAATGTATAAGAGAAAGAAGAATGTACAAGTATAGGGTGTCTCAACCCCAAAAAAAGGCAACCCCAAAAACTCATACAATAGAGTTCCACACAAAGGCTGTGTGGATCAGCCTAACCCCTCAAACGGCCAAAAAGAGAAGTAAGGGAGTTCACATTACATAGAGTGGCAACCCATTCCTTTACTCTAGTACAAACAAATGAAGCAACAATGTCCTCATCCCGAGACTCCCCCCTGAATATCCAATTGTTCCGCTCCCCCCACGACGTCCATGGTGTGGTGTGAAGGACAAGCCATCACACCATCCTCTCAGTTTGGAGGGGCCAAAGCTTCTCCCAATGCATAAGCAGGTGGCGAACATCACAATGTTGGGCGATGATGCATCTGGTCCTTCTAGCAATCTCCCTCCACACCCATTGTGAGTAGGAGCATCCTACAAACAGGTGGGTAAGGGACTCGTCGTCCTCACCACACAGATAGCAGGCCGGCAAAATGTCTGGAAGGAATTTAGTCAGCTTGTCTCGGGTCGGTAACCTCCCATGAGAGGCTCTCCATGCTAGAATCTTCACCGTTAAGAAACTCTTCTGTCTCCACACCTGATCACGAAAGATGTGGCGAACACCTCCATCCAAGATGACAACATATGTCGATATGACTGTGAAGGAATCTCCCTCTTCTCACCTTCAAACCCACACATCCTCACTGTCTCGAGGACGATAGGTAAGGAGGAAAGGGAGAAGACCCTAAAGCTGCTCGAACTCTTCCTGCCTAAGATCTCGTCAAAAGGTCAGTGCCCAAGTACCATCCGGGAGGAGGTGGTCGAAGCCATGAGAGACTACACCTAGGGGGTCCGAAGCCATCGCAAAGAGGCTAGGGAACAAAGCCTCTAATGGGAAGTCCTCACACTCTCTGTCCTTCCAGAAAAAGCTTTTGACGTCATTTCCCAGTTGGATCTGGACACCTTAGTGAAGAACATCCCTGCAAGAGATGATAACCCGCCATAGAGAAGTCCTGTAGAGGGGGGAAGGAACCAAGTCTCAGACTCTCCTCCTCTAGGAGTACCATTACCTGATCAACTGAGCCCATAACTCATTCTCTCCACGCCCCAACATCCACAACCACTTACATAAGAGTGCCAAATTGAAGTTCCTTACATGTTTGATCCCCAATTATATTTGTACCTTGCTAATGACTACCTTCTCCAAGCTATATCATGCCATCCCCTGCATCTGCCCCCACTGCCATGTCAAAAGAACCTACATTGAATTGAGTCAAGTTTCTTGGTCACCGTCTTCGGAATCTGGAACATAGATAGAAAGTAAGGAAACTGTCCAACACAGATCTACATAGTACCAATCTGCCCCCATAAGATAGGGCTCTAGCCTTCCACCTAGCTACTCTGGACTTATATCTCTGAATGATGGAAAGTCAATCTACACATGTAAGAGAATCCATTGTAAGGGGGAGGCCTAAGTAAGAGAATGAGAATTCCCCAATCTTACCACCAAACAAGCGGGTCGCCTTCATGAGAGACCTATCTTCCATGTTCACCCCTACAAGAAGACTCTTGTTGAAGTTAACTTTCAAGCTAGTGACCTCTAACAATTCTAACAATTCCAACAAGAAGGGGTGCTGCTCACCCTCAACAAGGAACAAGATGGTATCGTTTGCATACTGCAAGTGACTAAGAGTAGGACCATCAGAAACCATCTGAAAACCTCTGATCAGCGCCGCAATCTCAGCTTTCTACCACACCCTGCTCAAAACACTAGTCACGAGCACAAAAAGAAGAGGAGACATAGGGTCTCCTTGACGGAGTCCCCGACCACAGTGGAACCAAGAGGACGACTTCCCATTTATCAAGACCGCAGAGGTAGCTGAAGAGATACATGCCCTAACTCAACTGATCCATCTGCCCCTGAATCCTATTCTGTTCATAACATCAAAGAGACAGCCAATTTGCCCTGTCATAGCCCTTCTCAAAATCCAGTTTCAGGATCACCCTTTTTCTCCTCTGGTTCTTCATAGCCAAGATACACATGCGCCACAAAAAAGTTATCCAGGATATGCCTTTCCTTAATGAAGGCTCCCTAGAAATGACTGACTAATCTGTTCATAATAGTGGCCAACCTCCCTGCAAGCACCTTGGTGATGATTTTATAAGTATCATTCAGCAAACTAATGGGCCTAAAATCTCGAAATTCTAGAGCCCCTATCTATGTAGTCTGAGGCGTGAGTTGAGCGAGGCGACCAGGGGGTCGCCTCACGCCTCAAAGGCGTAGGCGATGGCCGAGACGTTTGAGGCGAGAAGGACTCAAAGGGCTACAACATATATTGTTTACAGAGCCATCAAATAAGAGAATTGGAAATCAGAAGCTCTGTAATCTACATGTTTTTCTATAGATCTGGTTATAGACAATTAAGACAGAAAAGGATCTACCTGAAAACAAATTTTGAGCGAGAGTAAGATGGCAAATATGGGATCTAGGAAAATTATGGATGGAAGGGAGGGATGTGAGGAACACTTAGGAATTTTTTAGGATTTTCTGGAGATGGGTAAGGGGGTGGAAAAAAGACCAAAACAGGACACTGTCCCACAGATCTGCAAAGTAGCAGATTACTGGGGGGAAGAACAAAAATATGGGGCAAATACCAAACGAAGGCCAAATGGCACGAAATTTAAAATGGAGATGGGGGATGACTGGAGGAACAAACACTCAAAGTTTGAGGTCGAACAGATAAGAGGGTGTAGAGATAGAATTTTGGCTTGAAGCTTCTATTCTAATTTAGACAGAACTCTATCGGGGTGGCGGCTTGATGGCGGCGCCGGCGGCGGCGGCGGTGCTGAGCTTCTCACTCAGGAAGGGGGTAGAAGAGAGGCTTCGCACCTCAGAAGAAGGAGGCTTCACCCCTCTGCAAGCGGGGGAGAGGAGAGAGGAGGAGGGCACCCTTGGCCTCATGAGCAACAAATGGTAATTTCTTCATTAATTGCTATGGAATTCATAAAATATAAGGGTTTTATAAGACAAGAAAAAAACCTAAACTAACCTCATATCTAGGGTTAGGGAGGGGCAAATGGGGGATAGGAAAAGTTATTCTCCCATGTGCTCAAATGGCCATAAATAAAAAAAATGAATAAAAACCCTTAAAAGGGGGAGAATGGTCCAAGTTTGAATGGTCAAATCCACCTTGGACCTTGGACTAGTCCGATATGGGCCCTAGAACCTAGGTGGACCAATGGGAGAGAGGGTGGGTGATGTGAAACCACCTTGGGGGTGGTAGTCACAAGACTGACGACCCTCAGACCTAGCAAGCATGCAAGCAACGGACCGTTATCTTCACTCGAGCGGGCTCACCCGCTAAGCGCACACTAGCACCCGTAGGCGAACCGGCGATGGGGGATGAGGGTCCGAAGTGGGACCTCGCTATTTCGGGGTTTGGCCTAGCTAGGGATTGACTCCCTAAGGGTTCAGGATGCCCCAACCAAAGGGTGGCCAGCACGCCAAGGGCGTGAGTTGTAGGGTGCTCTCTCAACTCTCCCCGCGGTGATCACACAATTTGATTGAATTTGGGCCGGGCACTCACTCACCACCGATGGGCAATTAAAGCAATACTATACTAGCAAGGAATACCAGCAAAGAGGGGCCGAGGCTCACCTAATCAGCGTGAAGATGCTGATCCCGACCGGAGACGTGGGCGAGCGGGGAGGCGAGGGGACGCACCAGCACGCCGCGGCGGTGATGCTCGACCTGAAAATGATATGGGCACAAAACTACACCTCACGTAGGGGGGGGTTCTCGGAGGGGGGGTTATGTGTTACAATCAAAATACTACCTCCACGCAGGGAGGGGCCTTCAGTCGGCCAAGCGGGGGAGGGGACGGTGCTTGGAAACGACGTTGTCGGGCTTCTTATCGGTGCTGTCCGGTTCTGGAACCGCAAGACCATTGGATGAAGAATTCGCCGCCACGGACGCTCCCAAACTCCGATTGGATCAAGACCAGAGCCAAAATTCTCCTGTCTGACCCAGAAAGATTTGTGATTTTTCTGGAATCGATGTGATGTAACTGCTAGCTGGGGCAGGTTCTGGAATAGGGCTGGACTGCACTGGCACAAATAGCTCCCAGCATGGTGCTGCTAGAAGACGGAGGCTCCACGGACGGTCCCGAACTCGGATTGAGGCGGGGCTGGTGTCAAAACGACCGTTGATGAGTCTTCTTTCAGATGGCACTCATGGCAGCCTTTGAAGATGTCGGAGTCAAACGTGGTATCCAGAAAGGTGGAGTGTGGTCTGTTTAGGAATAGAGAGACCAACCTGGCGCAACTATAGGAGAAAATTCAGAACTTATATCTCCGGAGTCCAAACGCCGTTTTGATTCTTGGAGTTGAGATAAGATAGGGAGAGGTGACTCCAGACCAAGTTTGACATCCAGATCTTCTGAGGAGAGGTCGTGGTAGATGTTCTACTTGGGCTCAGGACCTCCTCCTAGGAGCTCTTGCGCAGTCGGAGGAGAATCGCCGTTTTGGACAGCTCCGAGATCGGATGAAGATGAAACCACAAGGGTTGGAAAGCCCTCTGGAAGACCTTTCCAGTGAGGTAGGGATTGCCACCAGAAATATCGAGGAAGGGTCAAGGAAGAAGCCGTCTTCAGGAAGCCTACTGTCTGCCTGTGAACTGCACAGCTGTTGCAACCTTGAATGAGACTAGATGGGGGCTGCAATGCAATAGGAGTGGGGGCTGTAACGTGGTTCACTGATTGGTTTATCACTGTTACAAACTTTCTTCTTATCCCAGAGTCAATTTCTATAAGTACATGGCATATACTCCGGTATGTGATCATTAGTTACACTTATTTGCACTATAGGTACACAATCTTGAACTTGATGACCTCTCCCTTAGATATTCCTTCCAATGGACTAGAAAATCATGTTTCAAGGCCTCCGTAAGTCTCTGCGAGCCTGGGATTCCCAATAGGATGAGTTGATTGTACCATTAAAGCCCAAATTATCTAGAAAACACTATCAATGTTTTTCTGAAATTCTATCCATAAACAGTTTAGTACTCGACCGCTAAAGCACATTAACGGTTCAGTATCTGACCGGCAAGTTCTCTGAGTCCAAACTGATTTCTTTCTGGATTCAACTTGGAGAGGGGGATTTCCCCAACCATGTACGAGTGGCCCAACAAGGTCCTGCTAGACTAAACGAGGCCCAGCTCCCTCAAGTGATAGCCCTGTTGGGCCCACTTGCCATGAGATAAGCCTAATAATGTCACTCGGAACCAAGCACTTCCAAGGCAGCCTCTAGGCTCGGAAGCCTGAGCGTCGGTCTGAACGGGGAAGGTCACCCACCGCTGGGGGTTATACCTCTTCATCGAGTTATGCCCCCATCACCTAGGTAAGAGTTAGCGCCCCAACCGACGGATGCTTATAGCCGTTGAGAGTTCTTCAATAGCCAGGACTTTATAAGGATAAGGGAGACCAAGAGTCCTCAGGCTATAAAGAGCCTACGTCGAGGATGTAACCCCCCTCCTGAAACTCCTCCGTTCACAGGACTCATGCAGCTGGCACACTATTTAAACCTGGGAAACCCTTCGACGAAAGGTAAGGCCAGAGCAAGCCTAAACTCCCTGAGCAAGAATCACTTCACCACTTGGTGGAGAGGAATCTCGCACCTTCATTCTCTTTCCTTCTACTCCTCGCACCAGGGCTCTACTGACTTAGGCATCGAAGGGTTTACCCTGGGGATTCATCCCTGGGCACCTCTGACCCGTTTCCCTTTCTTACAGTTCATAACCTCATGGTCATCATCTCCAGCTCAGGACAAGCGCGAGATCACGCCTCTTCATCTGGCGCCGTCTGTGAGAAACGGGCAAATAGCCGACATGGCGCGAAGGAGTTCCAGCAGGAGGGTCATCGGCGACAAGGGGAAAGCTCCGGCAACGGAGGAGGGTACCCCTTCCCACCCTACGGGGGACACCCCCTCTCACGCCAGCGACCCAACTGGCAACCTACCCCCACCCACGGTGGAGGGGAAACCCCCTACCGAGAGCGCAGACCCCCTCCAAACCCTCAACGTAAAATTGGATAGCCTCATTGATCTAATGAGGACCCTGGCGGCCAGGGAGGAGCGTTCGCGACATCCCCGGGAGAGCCCCCATCATGGGGATGCTTCCTTGCAAACTGTAGGGGGTCACTTCATCCTCTGGGGATGGCAGATAATCCGCAATCGGTCAGGTGGACTGTCGTAAGCCCCTCCCTCGGAACAAGAAGGCTCCTCTACTCCAAGGAGAGAGAAGTCTGGAGCGCGACGGCCACCTCCGGAGATAGAAGCTCTCGAGGGGTGTCGTGGCAGCATCCAGGAGCGCCCTCGTAGCCCCTCGACCCAGTGACATCTGGAGTTATCCCTCAAACTGTGAGACTTTGAGAGGCATTTCACAGAGCAAGAGCGCACCCTCCGCGCCTTACAGAAGACCTCTCCTGTAGAGGATGAGGAGAAATCCCCATTCTCCGATCACGTCTTGAAGGTAGAGATCTCTCCCATGATCTCCTTCCTGACCTTCAAGTCATATGATAGCCAAGGCGACTCGGCCAACCACTTCGACAGCTTCGACGCCCTGATGACTCTTCACGGGATGTTCGATGCCATTAAGGGCCGAGCGTTCGTGACCACACTGGTCTAAGGCACTCAATCATGGTTCTGGGCCCTCACCCCCGGTTCCATCTGAGACTTCAAGCAGTTTGGGCGAGTGTTTAAGGAAAGCTTCACTGACAGCAGTCCTCCTAGGTCGATAGTGGGGCTGTTGGCGCTCAAACAGGAACAGGGGGAGAAGCTGTGGGCCTACATCAACTGATTTAAATCGGAGGCCCTACGCATCCCCCGCCGAGATGTAGCCTTGGCCATAACCCCGCTGACTGGAGGCAGCCGCGATGAAAACCTCTGGCGCGAGCTGGTCCTACATCCTCCTGTTGGGTTGATAAACCCGAATTTAGAGGGGGGGTGAATGAATCCCCTTCAAAACTTATACTCAAAGACAACTGTTGAAACCTTTGAACTCTGTCACTCGGAAATAGTGAAGATGTTATAGTTAGATAGCCCAAGAGAGTGCACAGACTCAAGGCCCTAGTTCGCACAAGTAACTGGAATCATTAAGCACATAAAAGTCACTCAAGCATCAATCACATCATGGTGGTCATCATCAAAACCAGGAGGACAACAATCTCCCCCTTTTTGATGATGGCAACCATGATAAACAATCCATGATAAACAATCATCACATGTAATAAATGCATGTAAGACCAAACATCACAAATCAATCAGCAAGGTTATCGTGATAATCACAAAAGTCAAGGTTAACATGCATCACAAGACAATCACAATACACAAGACAATCACAACACAAACTACATTATTACAAAATATTCTCATCCTTTGCTATCAGCAAGAAGGGAGGCCATAAGTGAAGATAATGTTTGGAAAAAGCAGTCCATCAGTGAGTGAAATAGTGAGAGTATCTATGGGAAGAGCCACCAGAGGAAGAACGAGGTGGAGGTGGTGGAGGAGGAGGACGACGATGGCTGGATAGAGTCTGCTGAGCTTGCAGAGCATGAATAGCTTGAGAAAGCTCGTCCAGCTAAAACATCAAGTGACTTTTCAGACTTGCCATCTCCGAGCTTACATCTTCAGAACCCTGTGTCAGTCGCTCAAGAGTGCTGCTGAGAGTTTCAATAGTAGAGGAGAGACAAGTTAGCCTGTCAGCAACAGGTTGAACATCTGGGGTCATCGTGGTGACTGTATTTTGCAGTGTAACCATGGCAATTTGAATATCAAAACACTAAGATTGCATTTTAGATATGGTCTCAAAAGTAGAAAGCTGTGCATTGTGTATGGAAGACACTAATTCTGCAATTTTGTTTGCAACCTTTGCTACTTTCGTCACAACTTTTCTCAGTGCTTTGTCAATTTTTTGTTTGAACATCATATAATTTCTCCAAGAAGCCAGCATGGAAATTTCAGACAAAATAATTCTTTTATGAATCCGCTCCAACTGAAAATCAGTATACAAAATGAACTAATTCAATTTGTCTCCCTGATGCTGCACCATTCTAATAAGGTGAACTAGTAAGTCCTTCTCAGTTGCATCAACAGGGGCCTGAAAATGATCATCATGAGGTTGTTCACCGCGGGACCCAAGTTATCTATTAGCAGCATGGGAGTTGGACTCTCCTTGCTCCCATTGAGTTGTGGGTTCCCCTCCGATGTCGAACCATTCAGGTTCATCTATGTGGGTAGGAGGTGCAGCAGCATTATCTATGGGAGACTCCACCACAAAAGAAGTAAAAATCTGCTTAGCCTGTGGAGGAGATGGTGGAGGTGGTTGTGCTGGAGCTGGAAATTCAGAAGCAGTGTCTCTGTCTTGGCCTGCCCTTTGTGGAGGTGGTGTTGGCACCCTTTGCTCCTGATGTCCAATGTCAGGTGCGGCCGGTTGCTGACTGGGGAGAGTTCTGGTGAGTTTGCCATCAACCATAGTGAAGCCCATAAATTTATGATTATATGCCATGGAATACACATTCCCACCAGGAATATACAGCTCCTTTTCTGACCCAAAGTCAATTCCAACACGACGAAAGACTGGGGTAAGAGAGGCAGCATAAGGAAGTGATCTAGACTGGTGTAGACATGTCCCCATCGTCTGAATAACTACGTCCACCAAGGAAATTTTGATATCTTTCAGCATGCAAAACAGCAAAAATCTCTGCATTTCGGTTACTCTTTCCCGTCCGCTACTTTGAGGTGTTATGATTGAGGTGCAGATGATGTAGCAGACGAATGAAGGGAGAGAATCTATTTGCTTTCAAGCTCGATAACAAGACCTGCTTAGCATCAGCTGGATCCCAGGGCGTCCCGGTCAAAACTTCAAACGCCTCGTGGTCGTCCAAGGCGAATGAGTGGATTTCAGCCCCATTGATTGGGATTTTCCATGAGCGTGCAAGAAGGTCACTTGTGACCTCAAATTGAACATTCCTGACCGTTGATGACATCTTAGGAATGTCCGGCTCATATTCCAAATTTTGGTAAAATTCATGAACCAGGGTTGGGTAGTAAGTACTATACCTAGTGACGAATCTCCACCAACCCTGAAATTCGAAAGTGGGACGAAGCTCGGGAAAAGCAGCAAGGAGAGTAGTATCATCAGCAGCCACATGTCTAGGAATAAGAAGCTTGAGATGCTCTTCAATATTTATGACGTGAGACTGTGCGGAAGGCTTGGATGAAGATGTTTCCTTCCGTTGTTTCTTCTTAGACACTGGAGCGGTGGAAGTGGATACCTCAACGGGTTTCCTCTTCTTGGCTGGTTCTTTCTTTCTTCTCTGATACATCCGCTACGCTTCTGGAGGTGTTGTCGGAAGAGTGTCGTGGAGAGTTTTTGTGCGTGGCTCAATTGTTGAACGAGATGCAGCAGGATCCCGTCGCCGTTCTGAAGTTTCCTTTGTAGTCTCCGCAGTCTTCTGAGAAGCCATTGTAGTAGAGAGGATGATACAGGAAGAAGCAAAGGGAGGTGCTGAATGGAGAAGAAGTGACGCAGAGGGTGAACGCACAAGGACAGGAACCCACCCTTAAACGGATCCTCCCTCTCTTTCTCTCTCACTCCCGAACACTCTACTCGTTCTGAGCTCACACGGGGTGCACTCTCACCCTCTTTCTCTTCTCTGCGGCAGGAACCTAGGCAGAATTCTAGGCGTGGAAGAAGAGCAATTGCTTCGATAGAACTGCTGAACTAGAGAACCAGCCAAAAGAGTAGAGCGGGCCGAAGTAGAGAGCCGGGGGAAGAAGAGCAGTAGCTTCGACAGAACTTGTCAACTAGAGAGCTAGCTGAAGGGGGAATTTCCTTTGTGGTAGGGGCCTCTTTTATAGGGACGCGAGAGTCCCTCCTTTGAAGGTCAAACTCCTGTGCTCCTTTTTCTTTATTTGCTGATGTAGCTACTGTTGCCGTTGCCACTGTGGCTTGCTCGCGGGCGGGCACGTGCCGAAGCCGGATGGGAAGGATGCAAGGAGAAGACTTCCATCCCGTTCGAACGGGGTGGCCATGCCGTGAAGGATGACGCTGGCAGCTTGCTGTTGGCCGCGCGAGGGAGCTCCGTGCATGCGAACGGGAGGAAGTCAAGCTTCCTTAAATGCTCACACGAGGGGTGAAGAAAAATGGGAAGGTTGGCCTGCCTAGAGTATGGCCTTGCTCGGAGGTGGCGTGCTCAGAGGCGAACACCGCCATATGCTCGTAGGTGGGGTGAGCATGCTCGGAGGTGGGGTGAGCACTCAGATATTTATTATTATTATTATTATTATTTTAGTGCCAACAAATGCCCCCCACCTGTGGGTGTCGTGAACGAGGGACAAGGGAGCTGGGCTTACGGGTGCAACTCCTTGCTTGGCAGGCCGCTCATATCAGGGTAGAGCATCTTCGGCTTCAACTGGGAGGTCTAGGCTGCGAATCAGTGTCGACTGGTCCCGACCGAGAGTCAGGTGCCAATCAAGATAATATCATCGATATTGGGTCTATATCGACGCAAGGATAGCGTTTAAGCCGGTCCTAGACTGAAGGTCCAAGCCGTTGGGTTTCAGTGGTTTATCCAGACGGGGAATCAGACGCCAACCTTGAGTGGATTCACTGGCATAGGGTATATGCCAATGCAAGGATAGCATTTTAAGCCGGTCTCAGATGGAAGATCTAAAACTGTTGGGTTTTAGCAGTTTTAATGGTTGGCCCTACATGGAGTCAGACGTCAACTTGGTGGATTCATCGGCATAGGGTATATGCCAATGCAAGGATAGCTTTTAAGCCGGCCTTAGACGGAGGGTCTAGACCGTTGAGTTTTAGCGGTTGATCCTGACGGGGAATCAGGCGTCAGCATTTGGTGGATTCATCGGCATTTGGGGCAAACGCTAATGTAAGGATAGCGTTTAAGCCAGCATTAGATGGAGGGTCTAAGCCGTTGGATTTTAGCAGTTGATCCTGACGGGAAATCAGGCGTCAACCTTGGTGGATTCATTCGCATTTGGAGAAAATGCCAGTGCAAGGATAGCTTCTAAGCCGCTCTTAGATAGAGAGTCTAGACCGATGGGTTTTAGTAGTTGATCCTGACGGGGAATTAGACATCAACCATTGGTGGATTCATCATCATTTTAGGCAAATGCCAATGTAAGGATAGCTTTTAAGCTGGCTCTAGACGGAGGGTCTAAGCAGTTGGATTTTAGTGGTTGATCCTGACGGAAAATCAGGCATCAACCTTGGTGGATTCATCGACATTTGGGGCAAATGCCAATGCAAGGCTAGCTTTTAAGCTGACTTTAAACGAAGGGTCTAAGCCGTTGGATTTTAGCGGTTGATCCTAACGGGAAATTAGGCGTCAACCTTGGTGGATTCATCGACATTTGGAGCAAATGCCAATGCAATGATAGTGTTTAAGCCAGTCTTAGACGGAAGGTCTAAGCCATTGGGTTCTAGCAGTCGATCCTGACGAAAAATCAAGCGTGAACCTTGGTGGATTCATCGACATTTTGGGAAAATGCCAATGCAAGGATAGCTTTTAAGTTGGCTTTAGATAGGGGGTCTAAGCCGTTGGGTTCTAACGATTGATCCTGACGGGAAATCAGGCGTCAGCCTTGGTGGATTCATCGGCATTTGGGGAAAATGCCAATGCAAGGATAGCTTTTAAGCTGATCTTAGACGGAGGGTCTAGACCGTTGGGTTTTAGCGGTTGATCCTGACGGGGAATCAGGCGTCAACCTTTGGTGGATTCATCGGCATTTGGGGCAAATGCCAATGCAAGGCTAGCGTTTAAGTTGGCCTTAGATAGAGGGTCTAAGTTGTTGGGTTTTAGTGGTTGATCCTAATAGAAAATTTGGTGCCAACCTTGGTGGATTCATCGGCATTTGGAGCAAATGCCAATGCAAGGATAGCGTTTAAGCCGATCTTAGACGGAAGGTCTATATAATACCCCGAAATTTTTTATAAAGTATTTTGAATATTTTTAGAGTGTCTTCCCAAAAAGTTTTTCAACTGCTACCTGCCTCTATGGAGCTCTTAGGTTCCCTTTTTATTTATAAGGGGAGCCGTGCTCACCTCTAGGGAACTCTTAGGTTACCTTTACTTAATGATTTTCAATGGGAGCAATGCTCGCCTCTAGGGAACCCTTGGGTTACCTTATCATTTTCAAGGGGAGCAGTGCTTGCCTCTAAGGAACCCGTTGGCTACTTAATCATTCTCAAGGGGAGCAGTGCTCGCCTCTAAGGAACCCTTAGGTTACCTTATTGCTTTCAAGGGGAGTAATGCTCGCCTCTAGGGAACCCCTAGGTTACCTTTACTTAATCATTTTCAAGGGATGCAATGCTCGCCTCTAGGGAACCCTTAGGTTACCTTATCATTTTCAAGGGGAGCAATGCTCGCCTCTAGGGAACCCTTAGGTTACCTTATCATTTTCAAGGGGAGCAGTGCTCACCTCTAAGGAACCCTTAGGTTACCTTTACTTAATCATTTTCAAGGGGAGCAATACTCGCATCTAGGGAACCCTTTGGTTACCTTATCATTTTCAAGGGGAGCAGTGCTCGCCTCTTGGGAACCCTTAGATTTCCTTTACTTGAGTATGGTTGGTGACGCTTTACTGTAAAAATTTTCTGAGATTCACAGAGTTCCATGTTCTGGGTACCTCTTGGCCCCCCTGTGTCGCCAGTCAATATGCTCCTTTATCAAGTGCTTCGGTTACCCTGTATAGGCCTTCCCAATTTGGTGCGAGCTTTCCAGCGGCCCCCCTCAGGTCTGCTACGCTTGCTCGCCATAGTACCAAATCTCCACGGAGGAAATGTCATTCCTTGACTTGGGCGTTGTAGTATTGGGCCAGCTTTTGTTGATATGCCATGAGCCTGACTTGAGCGCATGCTTTATCTTCTTCAAGTAGGTCCAAGTTTTCTCGTATTGCCTGGTTGTGTCTGGCCTCATCGAAGTGTCCCACCCGTAGTGAGGGATTAGATATTTGCACTGGAACTACCACTTCTGTGTTGTAAGTGAGATGGAAGGGTGTCTCTCCTGTGGTTTGGTGAGACCACAGAATGCCCAGGATTGAGTCTATCCATGAGTTACTAGCTTGGTCCAGCCGGGTTTTGATGCCATGGAGGAGTGTTATGTTGGCGTTTTCCACCAATCCGTTTGCCGGGGATGTCCCACAGATGTATAGTGGTTCTAGATCCCCAGCTCCGAGCACTTTTGCTGGAAGGCAGTGCTCACAAACTATCTGCCATTATCTATTGTGAGAACTCTCGGGATCCCAAATCGGCAGATGATACTTCGTAGTACAAACTTTCATATTGCTTCACTTGTAATCTTTCCTCATGGTTCAGTCTCGACCCATTTGGTGAAATAGTCAATAGCGACCATAAGGAACTTCTTCCTCCCTTGCGCTTGGGGAAGGGGCCTAATATCCCACCCCCATCGAGCAAATGGGCGAGGCTCCATCAGAGTATGTAGTTGCATAGCAGGCTGATGGTGTAGATGGGAGAACTTCTGGCATTGAGGGTATCTCAGGACGTACTCGAGGCATTCTCGTTGCAAAGTGGGCCGCCAGTACCCTTGTTGTATCAGCGTCTGTGCAAGTGCTCGCCCCCCTACATGGCTTCCGCAAAGTCCTTCATGGACCTCTTGGATGGCCTGGCTGGCTTCCGTGGGGAACAAGCACTTTAACAGTGGGGCTGAGAGGGATCGGCGATACAATCGACCATTCACCACTATGAAGTGGGCCGCTCGTGCTCGCGTGCGATGGGCTTTCGTGCGGTCACTTGGGAGTTGTTGCCGTAAGAGAAAATCCAACAGGGGATCCATCCAAGCAGGCTCCTAGTCGATGGCATTTACCTAGGATGCTTGTTCTTCTATGCTCGACGCTGACAGTTCTTCCACCAGGATCGATCTCGAGTTAGAAACTGTGGTGGTGGACACCAAGCGAGACCGGGCATCTGCTCAAATGTTCTCCTCCCTAGGGATGTGGACCACCTCAAAATGGGAGAATTCTTCTACCGTAACCTTGGCTTTCTCCAAGTACTTAATCAAGGAGGGATTGTGCGCTTCGAATTCTCCCCTGACTTGGTTGGCAATGAGCATGGAATCATTGTATGCTCGCATGCTAGACGCCCCCAAGTGTTTTGCCATACGCAGCCCTTAGAGGAGTGCCTTATAGTCGGCCACATTGTTCGTGGTTAGGAAGTTGAAACGCAGAGCATACTGAAGCTCTAATCCTTCTGGAAAAAGTAATACTAATCCTGCTCCACTACTAGCAGTGCAGGATGACCCATCAACATATAGTTCCCAAGTGGGCCCCGAGTATTGCTCGGGTGAGTCTTCAGCAGGTATCGTACATTCGGCGACGAAGTCGGCGAGGGCCTGGGCCTTGATCGCGGTCCTCGGTCAGAACTTGACGTCGAAAGCAGCCTCCCTGTAGAGATAGGAAGAGGGTCTGCATGACCATGTGGTTGTAATATTTCTATGACGGGCTGAAGTAGTATGAAGACTTCCCGCATATTGGTACCGCCGTTTCCCGCAAGAAGCGCAACAAGCCCAAGACCGATGCGAAGATCCCTTCTAGGGGGCATCGGAGTGGCCCTAACCCGACAGGGGTTGACCCACTGACGCACTACGTGGCCTACTTGACTTACTGGCTGTGCTCGTTTGCTATGCCATATGGGGATGAGACAATCATCCGGCCCGATGCGATCTACCCAGCCTGCCAAATGGCCTGGAGTATTAAATTGTCTTTGTGCCCAGCGGCCCTTTGTTTGATATATAAGACGCTGGGAGATGTTAGTGTTCACCAGTTCTTGAGACAAGCTCGGTATGTCTGCCCATTGCACTTTTCTAACGCGTCGGTTTGCTCGCTGTTCCCAGAGTACGCTCCAAGCACCCTCTAGGGTTGGGGGTTAGTGCTGCGGATGCTGGAATTTGTAGGCGCAGAGCTGGTAGTGACATCCTTGCAGCTATACAACATCCGAGGTCGGTTGACAATGGTTCCCCAGGACGCGACGGTTACTATTCACTTCTGGACATTGGCTACCCATTCAAGTCCCCTGGTGAACAACAAAAGAGAGTGCAAAGATGACCAGGTGGAAAAGTACATCCATCTGATCAACCAGCAAAACATCATTTGTCCGTTGCTGGAGCCAGAGCTCCATGACTGGGCTTTGTCAATCTGCCCGAGCGTGTTGGTCTTCAGGACGGGGGACACTGCATGGCTGGAGCCATATTACCCCTATCGCTTTGAACAGAATTTTGGATATGATCAGCATATCCCCGTTCATAGTGTGCAGTTTGGCTTACCCGTGCAAAGCCTTCGAGGAGGCCCTGCTACTGAGAATGCCAGGACTTGGTGGGACTTCTTCCATCGGGCGGACACCACAACTTTCAGGGTGCCAGCTCCAGGCCGCATTCCTTGGGTGGGCGCTGAGTCCATAAAGTGGTGGAACGCTCGGACGGCCTTCTATCGATCATGTAGGACCGACTACTGGAATGGAGCGGAAAGAAAATTCCTGAACAACCAGCGAGTGTCGGCCCTTGACATCGACCCGGATCATCTCCTTCAGCTCAAGAACAAGAAGGATAAGGAGGTGGCAGCATATCTAGCTGTGCGCCGGGAGGCCCGAAAGATGAGGCCAGCACCGCTGGTCAAACTCCCTCCAGTGGTGGAGGATGAATACCAAAAGACCTTGAGGGACCTCCGCCGCATAGGCGGTGACCATCTGGAGCTCATCAACTATCCGCTCCCCATGGAGGAAGAAGGCACCGCTGTAAAAAGTAGGCATCCGGAGAGTGACCGGACGTACCCGTATCGCACCTTCATAAGGAGGGAGGAGCGGAGGCCCGAGAACTACAAGGACACCACCTGGCTATATGTCCTCCTCCGGGTGCTTGGGCTGACGATCGAGGATCGACCGATGGTCATCTTAGGCAAGCGTCTGCAAATTGCCTATTATTATGCTGATGGGTGTGGGATGGATCACTTCAACCTCTTCTACCATCTCGCCGCTAAGAAGCATGCAGATTTAGCCATTCTTACCGATCGCTGCCAGACGATCGAAGATGTATGTTGGCTACTCCGAGAGGCCACTCACCGTGATAGGGAGAGGTCTCTTAGCTACTAGTTGATAACATTGTGGCTCTACACTGGCCCCCATGGTATTTTGATGTTTCCTTTCTGCTTGCATTCTTTGTCGTCGCCTCCTTCAGGATACTGAGAGCTAATCAATTCATTGCTCTCCTTGTTCTCTTCTTCTCACAGACCACCCAGACAGCACGCAGATGGCGGCCTATCGTAACCTTCTTCGATAGGTGGAGAAACCTGATTACTTTGAGACAGCACCTCCGGCACCGACTACAACTCCCCTGCCCCCGCCTGCAAATAGGTCTAGTGTGAAATCGCCTATGAGGAAGGCCTTAGATGAGGCCAAGGCTACCGAGTGATGAGAGGCCAAACGACGGAAGACAGAGGCTGCCCAAGCTGCGAAGACCATTCCCCAGACACCCTCGGTCCCGATGTTCCAGGAATTCGTAGCTACCCCAGTTGAGTCGAGCCAGCCTGTAGGTGAGGTTCATTCATTATGGATGTCTTCCAGAATTCGCCTCTACTGTAGTGTAACGACTTCATATCCGGGCATCTCTTTCTTTCTTTCGCTCTTTTTAGCTACTGTGGAGGAGCCAACCTATGTGCCGATCCTAGAAGCAGACGAGCCTGTGCTTGGAGTGGAGGCAGCTTCCACCCCAACTCCCCTGCCGAAGGTCATCAAGGAACCTCAGGCAGAGTCGCCCGTAGCGAAAGCGCTGGAGGCTACCAAACTGGCTGGGCAACATGTAATACCCCATGATCAAGGTACAAATTATATAATATATATCCAGGATAAAATTAAAATTATAGGATTGTTGGATTTGAAGTACATCTTAACAAAATTAATGCCATAAGGGAACAAGAGAACAGTTCTGTGATCGAGTGATTCTATGGTCACTTCCTCTGTGTCTGCTTCTTTGTTGTTCTACTTTCTTCGTGACTGATGTGCATCGTGTTTTATGACATTCGACTCCGGCGTTGCCTCCTCCAGGCGTATCATAAATTTTTGGGGCCGTCACTCCTTGTGGACGCGCACCCGCGTTATCCCCCTTCCATCCCAGGTCCGGGTGAGATGCTGCCAAATTTTTGTCAGGATTGAAACTAATAAAAGAAATAAAAGCACAACATAATTCTAACCTCCAAAACATTGGTAAATAAGAAATGCCTTGCGCGAACACCTGGAGACCCGATGCACCCTCGGGCAACTTTAACCGACGCATCCTTCAGCCTCCTATACGGCACACCCAATCAGCCCCTTTCCCAGCACACTAGCTCGGCCTGCTACCCGGCACGCTCAATCCACCCTTAACCGGCACACCTTTGGGCCCTTTACCCGGCACACCCTTTAACCCCCTACCCGGCAAGGTGGAAGGCTGCCAGCCTTGCCGGACGATGAACTGGGTGCTGTGCCGAGGAGAGGGGCGTTCAGGAGCGTACCGGGCAAGGGCACTGAAGGCGTGCCGGGTGGAAGGCTTGCAGCCTTATCGGGTGAAGATAGGGTGAAGGGGCGACACAATAAGAGTAATAATCATCCATGGCAGCACCAGGGCTATAACCATCCATTTCAAATGAACCGTAAAAGTTTGGGTCGCGCTGCATATGTCCCAACTGAATGTTTGACCAGCACAATTCAAAAAATTGCAATTGTGTCGGGTTAACAGAATGACTGCATCAATGCGAATTTCCCTTTGATCAGTAAGAAGTCAGATGAAAATCACCTTATATAGTTGCCATGTCTGCCGGCAAGAACTTATCTATTCCCAAGTAGCCATATTCCTCACTTCATCCCTTCTACCAGTTTGTTGTTGTTGGACAGATCAACGAATGATATAGTCGTGGATGTGACTCTTGTAGTTTCCCTAAATCTCAAACTACGTAACTGGCTTAAGCAACTGGCGGAAGTACTCTGCCTGGCAGACTTGCATCAACCGGTAATAGACAATGATTCTATCATTCATTGTAGTGTCCCCAGCTCGCTCGACCGTTCGATATCTCTTCCAACTTAGAGCAATGTACATTCTCACTCGTTAAATACCCTTTTCACTCAACACCAACATAGAGATCCCTGCTCAAGATGCTGTGGAGATAAGTTGCTCACACTATGACACAGAAGAACACCACCAAGCAAGCACACTTGCTGTTGTAGTAGGCAAACGGTAGTAGGGACAACCATGGCATGCTGCTCTAACCTTGGTATCACATCAGCTACTTTGAATCGAATTCTCCTCCGCAATCGGTGCCTGCTCCCCTCCTTCACTATCGCCCCCCAGCAGCAGAAGAATAACCAGAGAAAAGCGCAGTAGCAGAGTGCGATGCTCTGGAAGGAGTTAACAAAAGAACACACACAAGTAGAAAGGGGGAGGGGGGCTGGAGCGAAAACTCAGATGGTGTGAAGGAACGGTCAAAGACGTGCCAAGGAGCTATAGCATCTCCGGTGGGGTTCCAAGAGGAGGAAGAGGGGTTGGGAGGAGGACCAAGAGTAAGAGCCACCCCAGTCGCACCTGCTGTCGCTAGAGAAGGTGGGGTACACGATACCCCATCTACAGTAGAGGTTAAGAAGGGAGCTCCCACATCCGAATAGCCAAGGTGTGGAGCACAAGCCATATCAAGAAATGTAAAGGAACCAGCATCGGCGGTGGCCAATGGCGGAGAGGGAGCAGGAGGGGGAGACTACCATCCGGTGAGGGGAGACAAAGGTGGACCAGTGGTATGTGTGTGGGTGTGGGCGGTGAGGGTGGCGGGGTTGATCTGGTGCAGAGAAGACATATGCACCCAGTACAATGGGTGTGTGCCGTGGGAGGGGGTTGGAGGTGTGCCGCGGTGGGAGGCGGTTGGAGTGTGCCGCTGGAGGTGATTACTGAGGGGAGAACAAAAACTCAAGAAAAAATACCAAACAAAGGTTTATTGGCATGATTTTTTTTTGGAGGATGGGGGCAACATGGGGAGATCACCCTCCAAATTTGAGCATGATCTGAGCTTCTGATGGAGAGCTAAAAATCGTACAATAAGACTATGTCCTGATTTGGATAGAACTCCGGCGTGGTGGCGGCGGCGGTGTGAAGGCGGCACGAATGGCGGCGATGGCCGTCAGAGAATGAACACAGAGGATCAGAGGGGAGGTAGAATGGGCTTCACACCCTAGAGGAGTGGCAGGAATTCACCTGCAAGAGGGGAGAGAGGGGGAGGAGAGAGGGGCGCCCCTTGGGCAAACTTGCTCTTGGCAATTTCCTTCAATTTTTCATCATTAGTTCTACTAAAATGAGAAATACAAGGTATTTATATGAAAGTACAAATGACCTAAACTACCCATAGATCTAGGGTTTGGGATAATTAATCTCCCATGTGGTCAATAGAGATAATTAACAAAATAAAGAAAATGCTAAAGGAGGGGGGCGCCCCCTTGACTCCCATGGAGAGAATGTTGTCATTTTCTCCCCTTTGTCTCCTTGCCTTGTCCAAGAAGGAAAGGGTTCAGTTCAAACTTGGACTTGGACCAGCCCTACATGGACCCCTAGGGCTTAGGTGGACCAATGGGGAAGGAATGAGGGCCCCCTTGTTGGACCTACTAGACTTTTTTGTAAATAAACCCAAAGATCATTAGAGAATGACACATTGGCTTATAAAGTCTTACAATTACAAACATACTTTCCCAATGATATAAAAGTAAACTAAAAAGACACAAATGTAAAATAAAATGTTAGTGCTCGGTGTCGATTCTCATCAATTCTGCCCGGGTGAGAAGAACTCGACCCCGTCGAGTAAGGGGTAGCTGCTCGTGTGTCACTCCAGCGGATCCATCACCGCACTAGGTAACACGGAGTACGCTCCACTCCTAGAGATCGGCACCTGCTCTTCCCGTATACATCCTATATGCTACGCTGCGGGGAATGAGACTAGTGGTGGACACTTCGGGGTGGGGTCACTCTCAAGGATGGGAGACGGCATAATGACTCACTAGGAATCACTGTTGTGTCCCTTTGGTGACTAGATCTGGTACTTTAAGAAAAGCTGAACCTGTATCACTCTAGCAAGTCCACAACGTACGCATAAGATCCGACTTGCCTCGTACTCAAAAGGGACAAACATTACAAGCTGATGACAGACTCGACCGACTCATGACATACTGGACAAACAAAGAAAATACAGACTCTTACATGACCCTAAACATACAGTTAGTCCAACCCATACATATGTAGTGGCGGACCAGGACACCCGAATGTGTGCCATACATGCATTTGACATAACCGGGGGTTGACGTCATGGGGAACTCCTAAACATCCAAGTATGAACCAATCCGGCACTGGCTTCCCATTGGGCATGGGAGATTCGAGAGGTTCGAGTGGGTCAGGAGAGCCAAAGTCTTCATTACCCCCATATGATGGTTCGAACCCGTTGCTATGTGGAGGTAGCCTAGCCCGAGTGGGAGGGGTGTGGTGGAGGGCGTCCCGGGATAGGTAGAAGAGGAGTGGTGGGTCATGACACTCACTTGGGAAGGGGTCAAATGAGTCAAAGAACGTATGACCCCTAGTGGCAGATGGGATGGTGTATAGGATATAGGGTTCCTCCCTTGGGACAAATGGACTAAAGTGACGTTTGACTGGCAAGGGAAGGAATAAAAGGACTTCCGTGGTGACATGACCCACGGTGTACATGGAGGTAATGGACCCTAAGGCGGGGTGGGTGAAACTACGACTCGTGGGTTGGTTGAAGTCTCGGGCCAACATATGCGTTAACTTCATTTGTGAGTCTAATCCCATAATAAGGTCATCCAATGTACCGACATGGTGACTAGACCGAAACGTGGTGTGGTAAGAGTTGACGGGTACTATTTGTAATGTAGGGCCCATGGGTGGATAGGAAGGTGGGACCAAGCCTATTTTGAGCCAACTAAGTAGTGGCTCGGTGATAAAAAGCGTTCCCGTTAGAAACACGGGTGACTCGGGCTGAGGTGGCCCCACATGAGATGGCTCCGAATAAAGACCGGAATGTGAGGGTGATGGCAATGGAGTCCTCATGGGTGGGGAAGGACTGTCCTTCTCAAGGAGAAGGGGTCCTTAGGGTGGCACCAGGATGTGAGGCTTGGGCAGGCATTCGTCAATTTGAGTACACATCCTATCCTGTAAGGCCTTCTTCCTCCCTTCTAGGCGTGTTCCTAGGCCATCCACTCGCATACTCAACCCTTCCATCCGATCTACCCCTATAGCCAACACGTCCATGTGTGTACTCAACCCATCTATACGTGTAGTCAACCCTTGCACTTCTCCCATAATGGCTCGAAATATTTCGGCCACTTCATCGGGACTATGGACTCGGGGTTCTGCCATGGGTGGTGGTGGAGGTGAGTACTGGGTACCCCTATGAGTGGGCATGCAAATGCGGACTAGGACAAGACACTCTAGACTCGAGACCCTAGACTTAGCCAATCTCCAGTATGTGGCAAAGGTAATAACCCGAAAGTCCGACTCGATGTGTGAGGCTACCGTCCGAATAGGCGTAACCTAACCTTCCAGTAACGTCTTTTGATATACCGGAGTATTGGGATGTAATACAATTTAAAATACTTTTTTTGTTCTTTTTAAAATAATGATGATCCTTGATGATCCTAGACTCGATTTAGACCGTGCAAAGACATATGCATCGACTACCCTAGACTCTAACCCGCTCTGATACCAATTTGAGGCGGGACGGACCACGGCGGGCTCGAATCCATGTTGAAGACTGACCTTGGACTCTAGCAAGCTCATTGTTTGTCCCTAACAAGGGAAGCGTATGATCATGCGCGGTTGAGAAATCGGCAAGAGCCAGGGTGGTCAAACTCACTCTCGTGCCCGGATCGGGTCACGGGACGGTTTCGCTCTCTCTCTCACAACGGTGATAAATATTTGGGCAAGCTAATTTCCTATCACATGTAGCGGCATATAAAAAAATATACGAGCAAAGCAAAGCCTACGAGGAGGGTGAAAAGTTTACCTCCACGCTCTGGGCATGGGGATGACGACCCCGGCCAAGTTACGACGGCGACCCAAGGGAGATTTTATTAATATAAATATGAAACATACATGATCAACGGGGCATACCCCTGAACAATAACTTCCACCTGAATGAGGGAAAGGAGGCAGCTAAGGCAGCCTGATTGCAACTAGACCTAGCCTGTCACCCACAACTGGGCCAAAGCATTTCCTAGGTAGATCTTTAGAAGAGAGGAATACATTATTGTCACGATTGTGGCAAGCATAAGTCCCAAGGGCGTCTGCAACCTGAGTAGCTTCTCTGTAGACATGAGAGACAGAAATCCCCAAGGACTGAACAACATCCCTGATTTCCCTCCACCATCTCAAGCATTGCCAAGAAGAAGTCATCCCCGCCATAAGAGATGAAGCCAAAGTCACCGAATCAGTGCATACCTTAGAGATAAGCATTCCATGCTCGATGGCAAGATGGAGGCCATCACACATAGCGTGTGTTTCTGTAGTAAGACTTGTACCAAAGCCATAGTAGTGTGTGAAAGCCAGAATAAGTGACACTCAGCCATCTCTAATACAACCACCTCTGTCGATGTGTCCTGGATTCCCTTTACTAGCGCCATCAACATTTAGCACCAGGCCTCGGATAGGAGGAATCCACCTAACAAGCTTGATAGAGAGAGGAGTCGTTCACTGAGTGAAGCTAAAGTTGGCGATGAGCTCCAGCTACTTGCTGTTAGAATGCTGCTTGAAAACTTTCTTGTACAAGGCTACATTGATAAGAGAGTGAATGCTTCAAAGCATGGATGAGCTAGAAATACGATGGCCCTCAAATCTCATTTTGCATCTAGCTTTCTAGAGTTCCCAGACAATAAGAATAGAAGCATATATGGCAATGAAGCCATGAGGGGTATGCACGTTGTATCGACTAAGGATGTCCCAGAGCCGTTGAGTGATATGAGACTGGGACCCATGTCTAGTATCCAGAAAAGGAATCAGCCAGCTCCACATAGGAATAGATGATTCAGATCTTCAGTATGAGGGTCCCTGCAACAATTGCAGTGAGACACCATGGATATTCTGCATTAAGCAACTCTACTGTCAACAGGGACAGCCCTATATAGGAGCCGCCAAGCAAATAGGGATGCATGCCACTGAAACATCTGATTCCAGAGCGGTGACCAAGGTGTGCATTTGATACCCATAGGTCTAA
The DNA here is from genome assembly GCA_024336825.1 of Amorphophallus titanum. NCBI lineage: Eukaryota > Viridiplantae > Streptophyta > Magnoliopsida > Alismatales > Araceae > Amorphophallus > Amorphophallus titanum. The sequence goes on along the minus strand of JANBPO010009603.1, from coordinate 84,679,768 downwards.
GCTGATTATATGTAGAGTTGAGGGAGAATTCCCCAGAGTTGGAGGCGGACAATACACAATGGTCTTCATAGGAAGATAGGTGGATCCCATCCAGCATGCAGTTCTCAGGCATAAGAGCTCCAATTGGGTGCACTGCGTTGGACAGAACTTCACGCACGGTGGCAGGAGGGCCCAGATAATTAGAGACCAGGTAGTGCCGCAGCCACCCAATTATCATCTAGGAAATCAATCTTATTCCTGTTGCCCAGAATCCATCGCGAATTGCTGGCAGCCACCTCTAGAGCGGCTCTGAAGATCTTCCTAGCAATATTGTGCGGGTAGTGAGGGACAAGAGGCGACTCGTGAAAAGTTGACCCAAGCACAGTCTTGAAACGGTGACGCGCATAGTTAGCCCATAGGGAGGTACCTTGCTGACTTGTCCACACAAGCTTGACAGCAAGAGAAAGCTGAATTGTTAAAACAGTGATTGAATGAAACTTTAAAAGAGTAATACAATGATCTTGGTGTAGGTTCTTTACAGGTTTCTTATCTCATTGAAGTGAATAAATCAAACTAAGAATGAAGAAATTTCAAAAACTTGTGTGGCTTTCTTAGTATACGGCATGGAACACAATTAAAAACTCGGAACAAATCCAACGCAATTATCATGAGAATGCTTTAAGATTTAGCATGTTTCTTCTATTCCCAAAACCTATGAAGTATTTTAAACATGCCAAAAGAGCGCATTTGGTTCATAGTAACTTGTCTTAACAATGAAAACCCATAGATTTAAGGAAATGATCACTCGAAGCTGTCCCTCGCGATCTCACGCCATTACGAAACGCCATAAATCATGAATCATCAAGGAAACCTCCACACAGCAGCCTCCTAAGCACTCTCACACCTCCTCCTCACATCCCTCTCTTCTTAGCAGAGAGTCCAAGAAGTTCGATGGTTGAAGGAGGAAAAGAGAAGGAAAATAAAAAGGAATTACCCAAACCTTCGAACATACTTGATTCTAAAGCCAAAACCATTCCAAAATCAGATCTAAATCCTAACCTTGCTTCGGATCAACCCAAATCTAATGGCATGACATTGTTCTGAAATGGTCAAGGTGAAAAACGTATGAAGAATACTATTCATGGCCCACTTTAGAAATTAATATCTCACAATGTAAAAATGATTAGGAAAATATAATTGTTACCCATTAACCACCTCGATTTATTCTTGGCTCCACGACCTCCACCCACTCCTGGTGAAGGCCTAGGGTCCTCATCACCAGCCTGAGCCTTTGAAGCCCTTCTGATCTTCTTTTCTCTCTGTACTCTTCATGAAAGTTCTTTCTCTCTCGTAGATCTAGATTTTCTTATTCTATCACTTCCTCTAATTCTACTTTGTTTTAAAGTTATAATTAATTTTTCATAGTTTAATTTTCTACTCAGTCACTGTTCATGCACGCCTACGATCCTGGTCTTTCATATTTTTCACCTTCTTCCTCTCGTTTTCTGTCTCTACACTCTTCACAAAACTTCTTCCTCTCTTCTTGATCTTCAACTTTTATTTTTACTACTTCTTCTAATTCTCTTTGATTTTAAAGTTATTTTATTTCTAATCTCATCCTAATTTCATTATGTTTGTTTCACTGATTTTTAAACTCTCTTCTTCATCTATCTATCTCTCCCTCTCCATATTCTTCACACATCCCTAAGGAGGATTTTCTTCCTCCAGTGCTCTAAAGGCGGCGTCTACTTCTACAGCGAGGTGATCTCTTCAAAGGCTCGGCACAGAGATGGTGGCGTCAATCTTCCAATCCTCGGCTATATTTCTTCCATTTGTCTTTAAATTTCAAGTTGTACTTTTGATTTTCATAGTTGTACTTTAACGCACTCCAAATCAATGATTCTTTCTCAAATAAAAGAATTAATCGATGCACTTAATTAAAATATTTTCTCCTCGTGGGATCGACCAATTATTCACCACTTTACTCATATTTTCAAATCTATTTGAGTAAGTGAGTGTAGTTATATAAATTTTAAAATTATGTGTGGCATGACATTTTTAAACGATGGGTGCCGAGCGCATTAGATGACCTACTGAGAGCGCATTAAACGACTGGCCCTAGCTCCTGCAGCGTTAGCTGCCGTGTACCAGGGATTGGGAGTATTGGGGTGCGGCGCACCCGGCGCCACAAGATAGGAGTTTGCTTCTGCCGACCCACTACCTCAGCGTGTGGGCTGGCCTGCTATTTCTAGGGCTGGTGACTCGGGGGACCGTGGCAAACCCGACAGCACCTTTGCTGTTCAGCTTCACTGGCCAGCTAGACGAAGATGGTGAGGCACAGCTGGAGGGGGCTAGGAGACCCCTGTGTTACTTGCCCGATAGGGGCGAGGAGGGGTTACCTTTTGACTGCGCCACAAGAAATTCCCACCTGCTTCTGGTGCCATCGAGTGGAGAGGCAACTAGTGCCCTCCCCTACCAGCGGGAGCCAGATGCGACATTGTACAAGGAGTGGGCGATGAGCACCCGATCGGGGGTGTTGGCGTTGCATCGGTCTGTGACGAGATCCTTGGAACCGTACTATACGCATAGGTTCACGAGGAACTTCGGCTACGACTAGGGATCCTGCCGAACCGGGAGTTTCCTTTGACGAGCCGATAGTACAGAGGCCAGGACACCCACTTGCTAGCTGGAGCGTGGTGGGATTTTTACTACCTCAGGAGCTGGAGTGACTGTCGATGCCAGGACTGGGGCGTCGAGGACGGTTCGACGTCCACTACCGCAGGTGGTGGTTAGAGCACAGCCACTTGTACTGGAAGAGGGCCTCAACGATCAGGAAGGCTGAGGAGAGTCATCTTCTGAGGGAGGACCTGCCTCCCATCCCACTGGATGACGAGTATTTGAGGACCCGTGTTGCCCGGGTCTGCCGGGAGGTGGAGCGGGTAGCACAGCAGTAGCCCCGGAGTGACCGGGGTTTGTTGTCAGTGGGTCGAGGCAGTAGTTGTGCGATGAAGCCCCTAAGGAAGGTACATGCGGCGCCAGTAGTGACTGGAGCAGGGGCGTCTTGACCGAGGGTGCTGAAGACTTGGTGGGCCCAATTTTTAGCCGACTACGGCTTCAGGAAGAAGGGTTCGCTGGACCGGGTGCTCCCTGAGGGGAGCTTTGATGATACAACGGCCGATGACTGGAGGTGACACATCGGCCAGACGATCAGGTCGACCGGGCCCATGGAGTTTGTTTTCCATATCGAGTGCGCTTGCACTCTGAGGGACATTAGGGAGGTGGTCACGTGGGCTGCTCGGGTGCTGGCATTGAGGCCGGAGCAGCTGGTTCCTCTATCGTTGACCCCTTTCGGGGCCTCAGGTGAGATCCTTTCCATTGTATGTTGTCTCAGCTCTATTATTTTCTGAGGTATGTGGCTGAGATGTTGTGTGTTGTTGTGCTTGTTGACAGGCTCTGCGGCTGAGGGTGATCATCTGTGGACGTGTAAAATTACACATCCGTGTGTCCCGACCAGTCCAGCATCGACAAAAAACTTCAACCGAAAAAACTACGGAAAGGATGGACCATCCAGACTCTCCAAACAAATAACACACTGCCGTGAAGCCTCCTCCGGAGTCATAACAGCGAAGAGAAACCAACCCCCCGGTAGCTCACCATCTATGTGCCCCGAAGAAAGTCAAATAAACCATAACTCGTGCTTATAACGGGCCCAAACCCAGCTGACGACGGTAAACGGTCGGCTATTTAAGAAGCGCCGACGGTTAAAATCGTCGGTGATAACCCACTTTGTACTAGTGCGTCCCCCGGAGGGCGCCGAGGATTTATAGGCTCTGCTCTGCGTATTCCTCCATCTCCAAACCCTAGCAACGGCTAGCTCCCCGGGACAGCTGCCGAGGGAAGGATGGCGTCGGCGCCTCGGGCCGCACTCTTCCTCGCACTCTGGATCGCGATCCTGTTCCCGCACGCACGCTCGGATCTCGTCATCACGAAGCTGGATCGTAAGATTGACTTGACTTCACAGATTGTTCGTGTGACTTCATCCTTGAAGATAGAGAATGCTGGGCCTGGTGTGGCTACAGAGGTTCTATTGGCATTCCCTAACCGCCAGGCAAAAGATTTGGCAGAGTTGAGGTCATTCTATCGCGAAGGAAAGGGAAAATCTAAGGGATCTTCTGAGCGCCTTCAAATTAAAATTGCCCAGCCTGAGGGAGTGCCACAGGACTTGACTTTTTACTCTCTACACCTAAACAAAGAGTTGAATGAGGGGGAAATATTGACCTTGGATGTGTTGGCTGTCTTCACACATTCTCTGAAGCCATTTCCTGAACAAATTACTCAAGCTGATGCCCAGCTTTTCCTATTCCAGGACAGTGCATATTTCCTCACTCCTTACCTGGTGAAGATCCAGTCACTTGGGATTAGATTACCTAGTCCAAATGTGGAATCATTTACAAAATTCCAAAATTCAAAGCTTGTTGACTCTGAGATCAAATATGGCCCCTACGAAAATATTCCTGCCTTCTCGTACGTGCCAATAGTTGTCCACTTTGAAAGCAATAGTCCTTTTGCAGTAGCCCAAGAACTGCTGCGAGAAATTGAAATTTCCCACTGGGGCAACATACAGGTTACTGAACACTACAAGCTTGTTCATGATGGCGCTCACATCAAAGGGGGATTTTCTAGGATTGACTATCAATCAAGGCCTGCTGTGAGGGGAGCATTATCATTTAGGTATCTTCTTGCAAGATTGCCACCAAGGGCTCATTCTGTCTACTACAGAGATGAAATTGGGAATGCCTCCACGTCGCATCTGAGGGGCGATTCTAGAAAGACAGAACTGATAATAGAACCACGATATCCAATCTTCGGTGGGTGGAGGACATCTTTTACTATTGGGTATGGCTTACCCCTGAAGGATTTCTTGTTTGAATCAGAGGGAAGGCGTCTACTTAATATCTCATTTGGCTGTCCACTGGATGATGTTGTTGTTGATGATCTCATTGTGAAAGTAAGTGAAATCTTTCTATTACTGGGGGGTGTCAGAAATTCACATGTATACTTTGGGCTATATATTCATTTTCAGCTCTTACAGTTTGTTTTCTAGTTCATTGATGACTACAATTTCCATTTTATGTTGTACACACCACGTAAGTTTACATTTTGAGTACTACTTAATTTTTTTTATATTATTGATCTTCCTTCTTAATTATGGTTCTGAATGTGTAGTATTCTTTCTCAAAAAAAGCTCCCCATTGTTCCTGCATGAAACATTCTTAGAGATATATTGTTTATATAGTCCCAAACAATGTGCTTCTTTTAAGGTTGTTTGTAACTTGCTTCAGTTTTTCTTTTATTTAGTGTTGAACTCCAATGAGTGATCTTCCTGAGAATAGATATATGAATGTTGATTGATTGAAGTATCTCTTGATAGGCTGCCAATATTGGATGGGATCTCTTCAAGCTTGTCAAATCCTTCTTTTCCTTTCCCTGAAAGTGAACAAATTCCATTAGTCAGGCTCTTTGAATTTACAATTTTTGTTATTTTGGTTGTCCAAGGAAGTTTATTCTTATGAAGTTGTACCAATATTTTTGGAACCGTTCTGTTACCAGTATTTTGATCACAGTTGAATACAACATCTTATCTTCCTTCTTGATTTTCGGGTACCTTGATTTGATCATTGCCTACAGTCCTACATGGCATCAGATTCCTGAGTTTACTGCAAGTGTGCAACTTGACAAATGATTTCTGATTCCTGTATTTTGCAGTCTCCTGTTGCATATTTCGCCATATTGAACCTGATGCACATCCAACATCTACCATCATCTTGCTTTTCCTAATTGCCTAGTCAATTATCTCCTAGCTAACTACATACCTCCTTTCTCATTTATAATCAATTTATGCAGCGAGATCTATATCCAAGAAGTTACTCAAAGGTAAAATTGTTCTGGTTTTATATCCTTTTGCACGTCTAAGGAAACCGTGCTATATCGTTTCTCAACAACAATGGTAAAACAAACACTTTCTTCTAATGGTTAAAGCAAGTTGATGGAACAAGATTATGACCACACTGCTCAATCCCACTGCTGTTATCACGCACTCTCCCTGCTGCTGCCCCGGCCCCCCCCCCTTGGCAGATGCCACCCTTCCACTTATAAATAATTAAACTACTACAAGGTCCTGTACATCCCATGTCCAAATAAAAGTACAGTCAACTGAAAGAAAGATACAAGTACGTGGGACATATCCCGGCTCTGGCAACTGGCACTAATCTTGGCTACTAGAACCTCGCTGAACACCTGCCGCGCCACTTGAAGTATCGACCTCGCCTGAATCACGATGAAAACACGCAGGGGATGAGACTCATTTCACAAGCTCAATAGGGATCCCGCGAACCCCCACCTCGCATGAAAAATAAGGTAGAAAGTACAAGCAGTACGAAAGTAACACTACCTAGTCAGAGTACGGTAGAACCAACAAGCTGTAATAAATAAATGGAAAAGCTATCTAAACTAACCGTATCATACTACTGAACCTCGGTCTGGCAAAGCTCAAGTCCATACCTACCAGTAGACTGGAGCACCACCCACTAGAAGAACGACCGGATGCGTCCCCTGACGTCTTACACCGCGTCACAAGTGTTTAGGTACAATGCCCCGGGCGCGAGACTCAGACATGCACAGTAACCAGAAGTTTCGCCAAAACAAGGACTAGCTGAGGTCGCGCTCGTCAGCGCGGGTCCGACACCCTCAACCTCGTGTGCACAGTCAGACCATACGCCCTAGGCCTGTCCTCTAGATGGTAATTCCCCCTAAGCCCAAACTCAGCTGTACGTAGGGGCCCTACGGTAACCAGCCTACTCACCGTCTCACTCGAGTCAGCCGCTCCACCACTCCCAGGTGGGTCAGCACACGCGTGTCGTAAGAAGGCTACGACTAGTGGACGTGTCACCGGAAGAACGGACTCTTAAGTCACAGAAAATGGCTCTGGAGGTAGACAAGTAGAAGGATCACTCCTCACACAACACCGACTCATAGTGACGTAAGCCAAAGACGCTACATCTCGGGACCCCCCCTCCCCACGGCACCCCACACATGGTCCCCACATGATGCCTAGCATCAGTCAGACCACGGGTCAGCACATGGATCGAGGTCCGCTCACTCAAAACTCGAATCGGCACGGAAGAAACTACCGACTAGGCCACAGACGATGAATGGTCTATCATTGGCCGCTCAAGGATGCACGGCTAAGCTGTAGCCGTGCATGGGAGAAGGATGGTCCAACCTGGCAGTTCATCAACCCAATCGACAAGAAACTCAAACGGGTGGACACTAGCCGCTCAAGGGAAGGGTGGCTAGAACCTTGCCATTCAAAGGCATGGGCGGACCCACTTGGGCCGCTCATGCACCAACGGTATGATGGGATGAACGGCCAGAATGTGGCCGCTCATGGGACACACGGCTATCCCTTAGCCACTGACCCCGAACTCTACGTAACGGTAACAAACAATGGTCAGAAACTCACGGGATGCATAGTTGGTCTCGGGCCGCTCATAGGGATGAATGGTCGCACCACTGGCCACACTAGCTCATCGAAGGGCGGTCAGACCAGGGCCGGACAAAGAGGGACGGCTGACTCTCAGACGCACCAGGGGGATGGATGGTCCAACATGGTCGTACCTCCTCTAATGGTAAAAACACAAGTGCGGCTGGCCCTAGCCGCACAAGGGGAGGGCAACTAGGAACTCACCGCACAAGGCATGTGCGGACCAACCATGGCCACACCACCTGCCAACGGCACTAGGTGACGTACAGCCAGCCCATGGCCGCACGAAGGGTCATGTGGCCAGACCCTGGCCGCACACTCCAGTGCACTGTGCAACGGTCACAAGCAACGGTCAAAACTCACGAGAAGGGCGGTTGCCTTAGGGTCACTCATAGGATGTGCGGTCCCACGACTGGCCTCACATACCCATCACCCGCCAAGCCATTGGGTGGTCAGGCCTTGGCCGCACAAGGGGTGCCCACTGCGCGCCAAGTAGAAGGGCAGTCGCGCAAGGGCCGTACAAGGGATAAACAGGCCATGGTTTGACCGTTTATCTCTCGCCGGCGCGAAAACGGCAAACTGGCCGGAAAACTCCATTTTCTGCCCCATACAAGCCCCACGGAGGGGAAAACGCAAGGAAATCAACCCCCAAGCCCCCTAGCGTGCTTCTACGCCCTTGAAACGCAGAATCGGGGCATAAAACGGCGGATCGGGCAAACTCTCCCCGTGACATGGTTTTTCCTTCCCGGCACGATATCACCCTCTCTCGGCCTCACCTCGGCCAACAAACCACGGGAATGGAAAGGCAACGAGTTAGGGATCGTCACCCTACCTTCAAACTGCGTCAAGGCGCGTCGATCCAAGCTCAAACCCATGAAGATCGCCATTAGAATCTCGTTCCACCAAGCTTCCCACGCTCGCCGCACGCTGCTGGGATCGTCCCGCCATCACCCATGTCCTCGCGCCGTCACCCCACCCCGTCTACAGCCAGAGGGGACGCCGCCACGGTCGAATGGGAGAGAGAGAGGGAGAGGGTGACCCGTCGAATTGTGCCAAGGGAGATTTAATGATATTCTGAGCGATGTCGCGCCTGGTCGTTCGAAGGGGGTTTTTAATGTGCACCCTCCGAATAGCTTGAGCCTCCTCTGGGGTGACCCAGATTCTTCTCAGTCTAAGCAGTTGACCTCCTTCTTCACGATTCTTTCGATGGGATTTGGGAGTCTGAGTGCTGAGCTGGTGCGGGTGCCCCTGGTTGGCTGCCGAGGCACTCGTTTCCTTTAGCTCTGCTTTATCCACTCGCATCCATCGTAGGAGGGTAAAACAGTTGGTAGTGGGGACCGTGGGCATGACCTGATCTAGAGGAGTTATCGGTTCGCCTCCATTGAGATGAATTCTTAAGTCACCGACAAGAGGGGTCTTGTTGGAATTGTTGGTTGTAGCAGCGGGTTGCTTGCCCCTGCGACCATTGCGGTGCTTTTTCTGGGGAGCCGAGGAAGATCCTGCTCCGAGGTGGTAGATAGAGAAGACTTGATCTACCATTGCTGGCAGCATACTGTAAGCCAAAACTGCTGGGATCGGCCTTTGGGGCATAAAGCATGTATCAAGAGCTGATGGCTGAGTGACCCGAGCATAAGCTCCTGCTTGAGCTGACAGAAGTGTCACCGATGCTCGAGGTGACACTCTCGCACCAAGAACCAATGCTGCGGAAGGTGTTGGAGTGTCGGCAACCTGAGGTTGTGAACTCGTGTCGAGTGATGGTGTAGCTGGAGTGTAGGGAAGAAGGGCCCATAGCAGGTGCTGGGGTTGCCACCTCCTAAAGAGGAAGACCTGTGCTGGGAGTTGGCATTGCTGGATTGTAGGGGGGAAGACCCCGATGTAGAGCTGGGAGGCCAGGGACCTGGTGCTGAGAGTCCGCGATGGGGTTCGGCCTTGATATGGCCTGGGGTTGTGTGCCCGAGCTGGATGTTGGGGAGCCTCAAACTTGGGGTTGGGAACCCGCATTGAGTGATGGCTCGTTCGGGGTTCGGGCATGGAGGCTCACACGGAATGCTAAGGAGACTTGCCCCTGGGGTGGGAAACCCGTGCTGGGGGTAGGCTCTGCTGGGACTCAGAACTGAGAGCCCGAGTGAGGTGCTGAGGGGCTGCAAACCTGGGGAAGGGAGCCCATGTCAGGGGTCGGCCTGGCTGAGGCTCGAGATTGAAGACCCGAGTGAAGAGCTAGGGAGCAGGGAGCCCGGGGAAAAAAGCCCATGTCGAGTGCCGACTCAGTTGAGGCTCGGGACTGGAAGCCCGAGGAAGGAGCTGAGGAGCCACAAACCCAGGGCAGGGAGCCCGTGTCGGGTGTGTAGGTTGTTGATGGTTTATGTATCACCCTTGCCCCCAAGCTAACTATGCTAGCATATGCGTATGAACATAAACAAGCATGAAAGTGTGAATGAAAGGGAGATGAAGATGAAGATACTGATCGTGATCACCACCAAGGTTGCAACAATGCCACAGGGATGAAGAAAGGATGCAACGGCGCTGTGTACCTTGGAAAGATGAAGACTTGATCGCACTTGAGGAACGGGGTGCAGGGAACATCGTGGATTCAACCTCCTCTCCTTCCAGCTAGCTAGAGGAAGAGGGCCTCACATTGTATTCATGCTCTCCTACAAAACAAAGCCAACACAAGAGAAAAACCCATTAGATCCATGAAGTGTAGTATCAATCCCGTAGTGATAAACTAGGGCTAGAAATTGATGAAGAACGTACCGGAGGGAGGTTTTTAACACCTATGGAATGGTGAAAATAATAGGTGTTGGAGAGGGGGATTTCCACAGCCCATGTACGAGCGGCCCAGCAAGGTCCTGCCAGACCGAACGAGGCCCAGCCCCCTCAAGTGACAGCCCTGCCGGGCCCACTTGCCATGAGATAAGCCAAATAAAGTCACTCGAAACCAAGTAATTCCTAGGCGGGCTCTAGGCTCGGAAGCCCAAGCGTCGGTCCGAACAGGGAAGGTCGCCCACCGCTGCCTTACACCCCTTCGCCCGAGCTGTGCCCCCACCGCTCGGGTAAGAGTTAGCGCCCCATGCTTGAGCCGACCGACGGACGAATAGCCGTTGAGAGTTCTTAAATAGCTAGGAGTTTATAAGGATAAGGGAGACCAAGAGTCCTCAGGCTATAAAGAGCCCACATCGAGGACGTAACGCCCTCCTGAAACTCCTCCACTCACAGGACTCATGTAGCTGGCACACTATTTAAAACTGGGAAACCCTCTGGCAAAAGGTAAGGCCAGAGTAAGCCTAAACTCCCTGAGCAAGAACCACCTCACCACTTGGTGGAGAGGAATCTCGCACCCTCATCTCCTTCCTTCTACCCCTCGCATCAGGGGTCTACTGACTTAGGCATCAGAGGGTTTACCCTGGGGATTCATACCTGTACACCTCAGACCTGTTTCCCTTTCATGCAGTTCATAACTTCATGGTCAGCACTAGACCATGCTAGATGCGTCCGAGGCGAGGAGACGAGCCATGAGTGTGGGCAAGGGAGGTGATGTCCCCATCAAGCCCTCCGTCTCCTCGATGGTCACTGGGGACGACCGGATTATAGGGGAGCCTCTGCCCTCTCCGACTCTAGCAGGATATACTACTGAGGTAGAGGAGAGGTTAGCCTCACCGACCCCGAGCAGGGATATTGCAGGCGCGACAGGAGCCACACCAGGTGAGAGTGAGGACCTTTATCATGTTTTTCACCTTGTCTTATCATTGGGATGCCCAAAACATCGTCAACCCATTTTGTGTTTGGTGGGGTTGTGCAGGTCCTTCTGGTGTGCTGGCTGAGATGGGCCACTCTTCCCTAGAGCTAGGGATCGAGTGGCCTACGTCTATTGCACCATCGAAATCGCTGCTAGATGCCAGCGTGGGTGCAGCCTTGCTCCAGCGAGTCTGAGGCTACGTAGGAGGCGACCCCCTGCCTTCTCCGGAGGAGCTTCGGTAGCGACTGAGGGACTACACCCAGGTCTACCACGGCCTTGGGTTCCCACGCAAGCTCTAGATGTCTGGCTTGGTCGACATCTTGGTGGAGTACTTGCAGCTCCTAGAGGCTCAGGAGCAGAGGGCTCAGTGGCTAGCGGCCATCCAAGAGCTACAGGAGCAGCAGGCTCAACTCGCATTAGCGACTATCGAGCAGAGGAGGTGCGTAGATGCAGTCGTGTCACTTGCTTGGGACTGCCCCGCGTGGCTGTGCAAGGTAGAGAGTAGGGCGGAGGCTTTGGCAAAGGCCCTGGAGGAGAAGCGGCGAGATGTGCAGCTCGCTAGGGTAGAATGGCAGAGTGTCGAGGTAGGGGCTGATGCGAGCATGCAGCTTGCATCGACCTTAGAGACGGAGCTAGCTACTACGGAGTCTCGCCTGGCACCGCTTGAGGGGAGTGAGCTTGGGCTGTGATTGTATCACTTCTTCCCCTCTTTTTTTGTTATCCAGACTGTACATCTCTTGTTACCCCAAGGGCATGTCTTGGGCTCCCTTTTTACAGAGTATCAATGACAAATTCTAGATTTTGATGATGTTATTTGCTGAGTTGCTCCACTTCTTGTTCCATGGAACAATGTTAGATGCAAGGACTAGTGAGCACTTACTGTTTCTTCCCTACCATGTACTAGTACCGTGGGCAATAGGCTATGTTCACCCAATTTTTGGGCGTTGAAACGGAGGACTAGGTTTGGATTTTGAATACAGGGAGTTGAGTGCTGGGTACTGGGGGAGTAGGGGAAGAGTGTAGACGCTGGGCGCCAGTTCCTCGAAGAGGAGGGCCCATGTTGCATGAGGTTAGCGTAGGTTCATCAAGATATGGCGGCCTATGGGGTTAGCATTGGAAATTGATTTTGGAATGCATCGATTATCGATCGACACCTGAATGCTGGTTGTCTTTATGTTATTGACTAGCAGTGTAGTCTGCAATGGCTTGATAGACTAGGGCTGGGCAGACTGGATGGTCTTGGAAGGCATCGCAGCCAAAATGTAAGACTGGGGACTGGGGTTGGTTAGTTGACATGTGAAGGACTTGTAGCCGAGATGCTGGAACTGGTGACTGACCTCGAAATTGAGTGGCTACCCTGTGGAGGCATTGTGGCCATGACGTTGGAACTGATGACTGGTATTGGGATTGAGTGGCTAGCCTGTAGAGGCGTTGAAGCCATGATGCCGGGACTGGGAGCTGGTATTGGAACTGGCGTGGCTGGCCTGTAGAGGCGTTGAAGCCACAGTGCTAGGACTGAGAGCTGGTACTAGAACTGGCGTGGCCAGCCTGTAGAGGCATTGAAGTCACGGTGCTGGGACTGAGAGCTGGTACTGGAACTGGGTGGCTGGCCTATAGAGGCATTGAAGCCACGATGCTAGGACTGAGAGCTGGTGTTGGAATTGGCATGGCTGGCCTGTAGAGGTGTTGAAGCCATGATACTGGGACTGGAGCTGATACTTGGACTGGCATGGCTGGCCTGTAAAGGCATTGAAGCCACGGTGTTGGGACTGGGAGCTGGTACTGGAACTGGGTGGCTGGCTTGTAAAGGCATTGAAGCCATGGTGCTAGGACTGGGAGCTGGTACTAGAACTGGCATGGCTGGCCTGTAAAGGCGTTGAAGCCACAGTGTTGAGACTGAGGGCTGGTACTGGAATTGGTGTGATCCGACTCTCGAGGGTGTAGTGGTCACCATCATCGTGGGGTGATACTGAGGTCATCGTTGACGGAATGTCAGGGTCGATGACCCTCATCGGTGAGGAGCAGAGAAGGATAGGATTATTTTTATTTTTCTCTTTACCAGCTCTACCGCCCTTATAGGTTTTCGCTAGAGCAGGCCCCCTTTAGCTTTTTTCGGTACGCTCTTGTGGGTTTTCATACTGAGGGGTCACCTGATTTTGCCTGAGGTTAAAAATATCGTCATTCCCACAAGTATACCAGTGCTACTAGGTGCGGTGGAGGGGATGGCCTGCATCCGATGACACATGGATCACCTGGGCAGAGCTAGAGAGGATAGATCCCGAAATTTTAGAGCAATACTTGAGCAACATGGACCCCTACTCGACGGGGTCGAGCTTCTCCCACCCGGGGAGAATTGGTGTGGACACCAAAGCCAGAGACAGGCACGACTCAGCAAGCTGTCGGTACCGGACACGTAGCACTACTTGGGCAATGCAGGCATCCTTGTGGCTGGGAGATAGTCTAGAGTCTGCATCTTGAGTCTTGACATTTTTTAGTATTTATTTGGTGTGTAATTAGTGTGTAGTGTGTGCTTGTATTTTTTGGGGTTAATTTTGGGTGAAGAGTGTACTACTTGGGCTAATGTCATCAAAAGGGTCCAATTAAGGGTTTGTTTTCAAATTGGGCCTCAAGATCACTTGGAGCCCAATTGAGCCACTCCCTCTCCTATGGGCTTCCCAGCTTAGAAAAGTCCATTATGGCTGGTCTATGGTCCACGATAGATTTTTGACGAAAGTTGCCAACTTTGACCATGGAGAGGGGCGCCCCCCCCACCTACTCCCCATGTGTGTTTTCAAAAGGCTCCCATCCCCATTTTTGCCCTTCCCTCTTCCCTTGACCAAGGGTAGTTTAGGTCTTTTATCTTAGGTCCAGGATTTGATATAAAATATCTCTTGTAATAATTTTAATAGATAGAATATATCATTTTGTGCAAGAGAAAGCTGAGGGCGCCCTCTCCCTCTCTCTTCCTCCTTCTTCCTCCTTGTAGCAGAGAGATCTACAGATCTACTCTTCTTTGGGAGTGATTCCCAACCTCTATCTCCTACTATGGGTGCGACGCCCAGCCACTGCCACCGCCGTCGCCATCGGAGTTGCCAGCGAGCCGCCACAAGCCATCTTTTGGCTTGCTATCCAGAGCTCCGTGAAGGGTTGGTTCTCCAAATCCCACCCTCTGATCCACTTTAAACTTTGACAGCCTCCTCCCCAAATCCTCCCCTCTTCCCAGTTTAATTTTCACTTCGATCCACCACCATTTGGACCCCTTCCCTCCATTGTTTCACCACCCCCCATAGTCTGTCTGCTTGCAGACTAGTGAGGTAGAACCCTACAAACCCATTTTTCCTACCCCCTAAACCTTCTTTGATTACCACCAAATTTGGTGTGCACGACCCCCACTTCCCCCTCTTTCATCCATGTTAACCCCTTGATCCAGATCCACCATTTCTCCCTCAGTCAACCTCCACCTTCTAGTAGGTTATAGTCTGCCCTGCACACCTAGCCATCACAAAATCCTTGTTGCAGAGTATCTCTTGGAAAATCGACAAGGTGGATGATTCTAAGATCTAGATATCTCGAAGATCGTCAAGTGCCCTTCACAACAGCACTAATTTCACTCCGATCTGACTCTAGATCTGAGCACAATGATCATTATAGCTTGGTCGCGTAGATCTATCCAGCTACAGAGCTAAGCGACAGGTCTCTGTACCTGATCTCCCGTCGACACTTCGGCTGCGATCCAGGCATCGTTGATCCTAGGGATCGACAAGGGACACCCGGCCATCATCTTAGCCAGACTCAGCAATCAGAAGATGCTCGGAGGCCACCGTTCCACCAGCTGCACGTGCTTGCTATTCTGCAGACCTGAACAGTGTCGATCCGGGCCAGTAGCTCACCTCCACCCCGAGAGCCCCTCCGATGCGCTGCCCGTCAACCCAAGCTCAGTGCTCCCGGATTCATTGTGTAGCCTATTATCTCCATGTGTGGAGTGAGCAGTAAAGATGGATCTGTAATTATTTGTTATTTACTATACCAGGAGTTACGTGTCTTGGTTGGGAAGTCTTCCCCACTCCGCGAGCGTGGAGGTACATTTTTGCTCCTCTGTTGTCGCATTTGCTTATTCCGTATGCGTTCTTGATGCCACTGCATGTGAGAATGATATGATCCTAGCTCGTTCAAATTCATTCATCACTATGAGAGAGAGAGCGTGACCGTCCCGTGACTCGTTCTGAGTGCGAGTGTGAGCTGACCACCCTTGACTCCTGCTAGTTTCTCATCCGCGTAGATCCACACATTTCCCTTGCTTCGGATGAATTGTGAGCTTGCATTTCTTGTTGAGGACACATACTCCTCTTATGGAGTTCTTTTGGTGTCAAGTTGTTCACATCGTCGCTAGTCGCATCGTCAATTTAGTTGCGTCGTCGCCTAGAGTCTCTAGTTCGCATCAAATTGGTATCAAGTCTCATGTCGTCCCACATCAATAATTCAAGCTAAAGGATTACTTGGCGTAGAACGGAGGAGAATTTGAATTTGTAGGAGTGCTCTTCATTCTTCTTCTCCTTACTTTTAGATCTTCAAATAGGTAGATTTTCTCTCAGGAAAATCATCAGGTACCGATAGGAGTATCCCAAGGAGTAGTAGCCGTCTCCGTTGGTCTCATCCTTAATTATGTCAGGGAGACAAACCTCTTCATAGGGCTCCCCATCAATGGGCAAGCCACTGAGTTGCCTAAGGCTCCATAGATCCAAGGACGTCTCGCCCTCTGCGGTATAGAATGTGTTGGTCTCCACGCTGAACACTTCTATCATCCCGCAGCAAAGTCCCTTGGAAATTGGGTAGTCATAACGGGAGGCGTAAACACTGTGATATACGTCGGCCCGGATGAGTATGGGGGCATAATTGAACAACACGTACTCAGTAAATTCCACTGCTCCTTCTCTGAAGCTGTGTGCAGTTTGAAGCTTCAGCTCCCCGAACCAGCCCAGTGATAGCCCATGCTTGAATCTGATCGCTAGGCACTCCAGAAAAAAGAGGCCGTCCTGTAGCCCCACTTTAGGGGAGCCAAGAATAAGCCCAGGCGCTGCTTCTCACCCTGGACACGTCCTGCAGCCGTGTCCCATTTGGCCGGAATGAAGCCCGGAGTTCGCACCAGCTTGTCCTTCGTTGGCAGCACGGCCTCCAGTCCCAGCACGGGCTCCCATTCACGGGCCTCACCCACCAGGTACATCGGAATGCTTCTGGGGACGACGTGTGACAGGTTGTCTCAAGCCTACAGGATTGCACGCTCTACCTCCTTCACAGTACACAGCTCCCGCCTCTCATGAGTCCGCAGATGCTTGAGGTGACAAATGAGGTGCCTATCCTTCAAAAAATCTACTGGGTAGTCCCCTGTGGCACGATCAAAGCTAAACCCCTTTTCAGCCTTGGCAAGTCTTCAGACATCCATGCTCTCAGTGTCCAAGCCCAAGGAGTCCGCCAACGCCGCTATTTCTGCATGGTCCCGGTCCAAGTCCTCCATGTTGAACCAGGTGACAGTCGGTACTGGCGGTAAAGGAACACGTCGGGCACCAGCCATGGCGGAAGCAGAAGAGCCACTCGGAGCAGCCATTGATCTCCAAAGTGCAACAACAAAAGATTAGAATGAACTGCAAGCAATAAGAAATATAGAGTTGTGAAAGGAGGGGAGAAGGTTGCATTGTAAACAAAAGGGGAGAGGAAAAAGAAGAAAAGAGATGAGACTCCTCGCCGGCACACCCCGGGAGTGGCCCTCAGCGGTACACCCCCAGCAGTCTTCACCGGCACGCCATAGGGCAGCCTCCACCGGCACGCCCATTGAAGGGCTTCGTAGGCACGCTCCCTAGCGTCGCTCCCTGGCACGCCCTTGAAGGGCTTCGCCGGCACACTCTCTAGCGTCATTCCCCGGTGCACCCATTAAGGGCCTTTGCCGGCACGCTCCCTAGCGTCATTCCCCGGTACGCCTGCAAGGGCCCTAACTACATGGCCTTGACAGAGGTCCACTAAGTGCCATAAACTCAAGAACCAAATGAATGAAGAGTGAAAGGGAGATAATGAATGAGATGATGAAGGGTGAGGTCTTTAAGGGGACTATTGTTGAAATGACCAAGGGTCCGTCAATTTCTAATGAAATTTTGGTAGAGTTTCCCCTAGGCCAAAGGCGTAAGGGGAAACATGGGTGCACATCCACAAGGAGTGACGGCCCCAGCAAAGTGGTGGTGGGGCCCCGTAGGGCAACACCATAAGTCCTCCGGTTGAAGTGTCCTTCTTCCCCTTTACCGACACGCTGTGATCGTCCTTCACTGGCACACCCTGAAGGGCCTTCACCGGCACACTCTATGGCATCTCTTCCCCGGCACGTCCTACTCCGGGCTTCGCTGACACACCCTCAGGGATGCCCTCCCTAGCACACCTATTAAGGGCCTTCGCCGGCACGCTCCCTAGCGTCATTCCCTGGCACACCCTAACCCATCCCTCGGTTGGCCTTCGCTGACACACCCCTTGATCGCCCTTCCTCGACACGCTACCCTAACCACGCCTTCCCCGGCACACTTCGACAGGCGTTCCCCCGGTACTTTCCCTTCACCGGCACCACCGGTGATGCCCGAAGCGGCATTCCCCAGCGCCGGAGAAGAAAAGGAAGAGAGGGGAGAAATAAGGAAGGAAGGGAGGAGAAAGAGAAGAAGAGGGAAGAGAAGAAGGCGGAGGGGCGTTTAGGGCTCCGTCGCCCCAAGGGCAACAAGAGGAAGAAGAAGAGGGAAGAGGAGAACGGGAGGGAAAGAAAAGGACAAGAAGGAGGGAGAAGAGAGAAGAGGAAGGTGGGAAAGGCCTCCGTGCCCGTCTCCTCACCACGGCGACGGCGACGACGGCCCTGGCGGCGGCGCTCGAGGGAAGGGGAGATGACGGTGACGCTCGGTCACAGGTGACGGAGGAGAAGAAGAAAGAGAGAGGGAGAGGGAAAGACAAGGTTTGAAATAGGGGGGGTGGTTCGAACCGAACCACCCCGCCCTATTTATAGGCCTTAAGCATCGGAGGGTTTTCCCCCGGGTTTCAACCATGGGCTCCTCTGATCCGTTTCCTGCCTTCATGGTGACGACAAAGGCCGATCTAGGATCGTGCGGCTCAGGATCTAGCGCGAGATCACCCCTTTTCATCTGGCGCCATCTGTGGGAATCGAACCCACGACCACATGGTGTGAAGAAGTTCCAGTAGGAGAAATGTCGGTGACAAGGGAAAGGCACTGGAGACCATGGAGGGGGAGCATGTTCCCTCCTACTCTTCCACGGGCCCCCTCTCCAACAATCAAGCCAATGCCTTACCCCTGCCAGCCACAGGGGGACAACCCACCCTTGGGAACCCCGATGCTCTCCAGACCCTCAATGTCAAGTTAGATATCCTCGTCGACTTAATGAGGACCCAAGCAGCCAGGGAGGAGAGGTCGTAGCTTCCTCGGGTGAGCCCCCCCCAGCAGAAGCCTCTTGGCAAATGGCCGGAGGCCGTTTCACTCTCCAAGGTGGGCGCTCATTTGCAATGGGCCAAGTGGGCCCTCACAAATCCTGCCCCCAGAGCAAGAGACTTCCTTCAATCTGAGAGGAAAGAAATCTGGGTTACTTCAGTAATAATCAGAAGTAGACGCCGTTGCTGAGGAGCGGCGGGGCAACTATCGGGGACATACTAGTAGTCCCCCGGCTCCATGGTAGTTGGAGTTGTCTCTCCGCCTGCGGGACTTTGGGTGGCATTTTGCCAAACAGGAGCACGCCCTTCGTCCCTACAAAAGAACTCCGCCCCGGAGGACGAGGAGCAATCCCTGTTCTCCGACCAAATCTTGAAGGTCGAAGTCTCTCCGAGAGTCTCACTGCCGACCTTCAAGTCCTATGACTGCCAGGGTGACCTGGTCGACCATTATGATAGTTTCGACGCTCTGATGACCCTACACAGAGCGTCTGACGCTGTCAAGTGCTGAGTGTTTATGACCACTTTGGTCCAAGGCGCTCAAGCCTAGTTCCGAGCACTCGCCCCCGGTAGCATCCACAACTTCAGATAGTTCGGGCGGCTGTTCAAGAAAAGCTTCGCCGGTAGTGGCCAAGGTCAATTGCGGGGCTGTTGGTGCTAAAACAGGCACATGGGGAAAAGCTGCGGGCTTACATCAACCGATTTAAGTCAGAAGCCCTACGTATCCCCTGCCTAGATGTCGCCCCAACCATCACCACGTTGACCAAAGGCACCCGAGATGAAAACCTCCGACGAGAATAGGTACTCCACCCTCCCTCCTCTATCGCTGATTTGGTGACCCTAGCTCTACGTCATGCAGAGTGTGAAGAAGTCCTCAATGCTTGCTGAGATCCAACAAGCTCGAGATGAGAGGGAGATAAGAAACAACCATCTGAGCAACCCTCGGGCCAGTGAAAAGGAGAAATCGAGATGGAGACCGCAGGGAACCTCCCCAGAAGTTCGAGCGGTACACTCCTTTGTCCATTCCTATCTACGAGATCTATCAAGAAATCAAGGACTCGTGTCTTCTTCGCCAACACAAGTCAATGAAGGCTGACCCCCGACGCCGTAGCTGCCAAAAGTACTGCCAGTTCCACTACGACCATGACCACCACACTGGGGATTGTCAACACCTCAAGGATGAGATCGAGAGTCTCATTCGCCAAGGGCATCTCTCCCAGTACGTGGCCGAGCGACAGGAGGATCGCGAGGTCTCCCGAGAAGAAATTGACAACTGCTCCCGTGGGATCCACATCAATGTCATTTCAAGGGGATCCGCCTGAGGAGGGGACAGCAGTCGAGGAAGGAAGCGTCACGCTGAGTGAGCCTATCGGGCTTTTGAGCCCCCTAAAGCCTCGCCGGTGAACAACCAGCGGGCCTTGGTGTTCTTCGACCAAGACTTGGAAGTGGTAGCTACCCCGCATGATGATGCCCTTCTAATCTCGACTACTATAAACCATTATAATGTAGATAGGATATTAGTGGACAATGGTAGCATCCCCGATGTTTTAGCATACGAGTGTTTCTTGAAAATGGGTGAAAACTCATCTAAACTACGTCCGATTCGGACCCCTCTTTACGGGTTCAATGGCCAGGCAACTTATCCCGAGGGGGCCCTGAGCTTGTTGGTTACTCTCGGTACCCCTCCTAAGACCGTCACATTTATGGCAAACTTTGTGGTGATCAAGGGGATGTTATCCTATAATGCCATCTTTGGCCGAGACATCATCGGCCAGATAAGGGCAGTGCCCTCCACCTACCACCAAAAAATGAAAATTTTCACCAAATACGGTATTGGGGAAGTTTGAGGTAACCAGGCAACAGCTAGAAGGTGCTATGTGATATCGGTCGAAGCCGTAAGGCCAGAGGGAAAAAAGAAAGAGGTCGAGAGAGTCGAGGATAAACTGATGATAGGCAAGCCTGGCGGGGAGCTACTGTCAGTCTTCCTCAAAGATGACCTGAGTTTGCCCTCAATCTTTTATGCTAGTTTATGCACTTGGGCAGATTTCTACACTTAGCATTTTCTAATGGGTTTTACCTCTTGTGTTGTTTTTGTTTCGCAGGAAAGCATGAAAAGTGAGGCCCTTACCTTCTAGCAAGCTGGAAGGCGAGGAGAGGTAATCTACATTGTCGAGTACGATCATCTTCTTTGTCCAAGGTACACAACGCGCACATAGTCTTCTTTCACATTCTTTGGCGTTGTCTTTCCTTGGTGGCAATCACGATATTCTTCTACATTTTTTATCGCCTTTTCCTTGCTAAATGATCATGCTACCACATTCACCTAGCCATATGTTCATGTTATTCACTTAGTTGGCACATTATATTTTCATATATGCATGTATGCTTGTTCATGTGACTTGTGATGCCATGCTCCATATATCTACACCCACACTTGGGAGAATGAACTACAACGGGCTCTAAAGGGATGATACCTGGCCAATGAAAAAATGAGCTTGATGGATAAAGAGAAGAATAATGAAATAGAAGCACTCCCACTTAAAGTCCTATGAGCAACAACATTACCTTCACCGCCATGGCTAGGTGTTGGTGAAGGGAGGTCTCTTTCGACTGAATCAATAGGTACCTCGGTACCTCCAACCCCCTTGGTACCGCTGGCGGCTGCTACTTCCTCCACAGCCAGAATAGAATGGGCTGCTGGGTCTGAATGAAGAAAATGAACAAATGAAGACCTAGTCCATATCCAGATGGGAAGTCCAAAGAGGTGTACATGTCAAAGCGGGCGTTTGCTCTTGCACCGCCTCAAATTCCTCAAAGGAGGGGATCGTTGGTAATGGAGCGTTAGGTTCTACGGTCGTCTGCTTCTCTTGTTCAAAGACCTCTGCTCGAGCCTTCTTAGCCCGAGAAATGGCCTCCTTCACCTAGGATCTTTTGCGCTTCCAAGACCCTCGGGAAGGCAATGGCGTAGTGGTCAGAGCCGTGACTGGGGTTTCAAAATAGCTAGGCTTTTGCGCCTTGAAAATCAACTTTCGATATTCCAAAGTTGTTTTGGAATCTGGAAAATCTGCAAAAGAAATGTGGGCACCCAATGATTTTGCGAAAGATATGCATGTATGCCAAAGAGAGAAATGAACAAGATAAAGAATAGGCAGAATGGAACAAGATATACCTGGTGGGCCTGAATGTAATGAAGAAAGAGGCCAATAATACAATGGAGTTTCCTTGTCCCTAGATGCACCCTCCCGAACTAGCCAGCAAATGTCACCAATAGTGGCACAATGTTCAGCCAGAAGTGCCAGATCTCCATGGCCATGAGCTGATAAACTATAATATAAGCCAAGATGGTCTATTCCCTATCCATCGGCGTATTTGAAGGCAGTAAACAAAGGTCTTTCCAATATCACCTCGGCTTTATCAGTTATGGAAAGGCCGTGAATGTGCAACAAAGCAAACAGCTAGGAGGTCTGAGTATACAGAGTTGGCGGTCGATCCTCCATCCGTACAAAAGTCCTATAAGGTCATAAGCGGTCAATCTCCAAACGCCACAAAGCGGGAGATGTGATGGGCTCCTCAACTAGTAGCGGAAGTTGTTGCAGAGATATCCTACCGCTTCCAACCCGGCATAAGCCCCGAAGAGTCTCCATGAACTCATCCTTCTTGATTTCAGGAAGCACATTGATGTGGCACAGCCCTAAGATGATATTGAATGACTAGACGAACCAAGGACTTAGATCAGCAAGCATACGAGGAAGAACACGGACTCACGTGTACGGCTCACTCTCACGGCGCACACGACCTCCCGATGGTGACCGGGCGATGATGATGGGGATCCAAGGTGGAACCCAAACATTCTAAGGGACTTGGCTAGCTTAGGCTGACCCCTAAGGGCCTGGGATTCCCAACTTCGTGGGGGGGCCGGCACGCCGAGGGCTTGGGTTTGGGTGGCACTCACTCACTTTCCGCGGTGGGCACACTAGTAGTGGTGTGCAAGGCCGGGCTCTCGGCTCACCGTCTGACAGACATTCAAGACGATACTAAATCAGCAAAGCATGTAACCAGCCAAGGGAATTAGTAGCTCACCTGACCAGTGTGAAAACACCGATCCCGATCGGAGACGAGGGCGATCGGGGAGGGGTGGGTACGCACCCATACACCGCGACGGTGGCGCTTGACCTGAAAATAAAATAGCTGCAGGCATACTTATAAGTAAATAGATAATTTTTAATCCTGTCTCGTGTTGATAGAACTCAATGTACATAACAGACTATTGCAGGGGCATCATAGTGCATGACGAACTAGTTTAGGTCTGTTATAATTCACAAAACTCTTAAAGTACATATAGAGAGCATAACGGATCAGTTCCTGTGCGTTAAGTAGCATAACGGACTGATTCTGGTCCGTTAAGTCCTCTGCTTGCAGAAAATAGAAAATATAGAAAATATGATTAAAACATGCTCTAATTTGACTATGCTAACCATGACCAACGAAATAAACCCATCTAGATGCATAGGATAATGTTTTAACAAGAGAATGTCCTTTTTACTTTGATTTAGGCTAACATGTATGCCTAGAATGATTTAAAAACATGAACTTAACAATCAAAGATGCAGGGAATCAATTACAATCAAGATTTTTATCCCTAACATGCTATTTTTACTGTTCATGAAATAACCTACTGCTTAACCATGCTTTTAACTCTTCCTTTGATCTCCTAAGACTTGCCCTAGCTCCTCTTCTCTTTGTGTTTTTGCAGCAACTTCAAGCTACTCTAACTCCTCAACCACTTGACCTATTAATGTGAAATTTGAGGGTTAGGAAGATGAAACTCAGGGGAATAAAAAATTCTAAAGGTTTAAACCCTAATTACCTCGTTTAGATTCTCTAACTCCTTGATCTTCAATACCCTTCTGTTCTGAATTCTGGGCTGCTATGACAGAATCAACGTCTTTGGAGGCCTCTATCACCTTGGATACTCGTCCTCCTGGCATGAAATTTAGAGGGTAGTAAGTCCTTAATATTAGAAACAAATAACTCTAAGGAACTTACCCAAAATTCAGACTCCTTACCTTGATTCTTCACAGGCCAAAAGTAAGGGTCGCTCAGTTCAGAACTGGGTCCTATTTATAGAACTAGGCTAGGGTTTCAAGGATTTGAATGAATTTAGAGTCCTTAATTGACCAAAACCTAATCCCTAAGAGTCCTTAGTAACATTATAAGTCCTCCCAATTAGGTCTCTTGCAGATAGACTCCCAAAAATCTAATCTTTTTACTTATTTTTCTATTCACGGAACTGCAGAGTATAACGGTCTGGCATAGGCATGTTATATCAACCATAGCGCACCCGCGATAGACCGTTATAGTCTATGGCGTGAAATTTTAATAAAATTAAAACTCTTTTGGTCTATTATCCACCTAATTATCCTTTTAAGGTGTAATTATCCCTAAAATTCGTGGATAAGCTAAATAACCTTCTAGAATATGGGCTAAACTTATTGGGTTTAGTTTTTAATTCATTTGGGCTTTGTTTATTAAGGCTGGGCTATTTAATTAACCTAGTTGGGCCTTATAATTCTATTATTAAGTTATTAATTCAATTTAAGTCTTTTAATTATCAAATAAATTTTAAAAAATATCTAAATAAATCTAAAAATTAATTTTAAAAAAATTCTAGGTCACTACAGAGACCGAGGAAAATGAGGTTGTCGCTAGCTCGTCTACTTCAGCTACTTCGTCCCATGATGGTGGGGAAGGAGGAGAAGGTGAGGACGTGCTGGTGGAAGGTGGCCCTTCCCGCTAAGGCGATGATGAGGAAGGCATGGAGGAGGAGGAGGAGTCTCCACCAGATGATGCTAAAGATGAGGGAGGGGACGAGGCGGAACCACGACAATGGGTGAGTCCCATGTTTTCTGATGTTCTCCAGTTGATTTGGATGTGTGGGAGATGGGGTATATATGAGGGAACTAGCTTACAAAATGGAGGGGGGAGAAATGGGGATTAGTCTATGGGCGGCCAAAGTGGTGGCCATCTATGGGCTTGGGTGGCCAAGTGCCTGGCCGTCCAGGAGGACAAGGCGGCCAGCGACTTGGCTACCCAGTGAGCCAGGCGACCAGGTCTTTGGCTGCCCTAGTCTCAAGGAATTGGACTGAAAGAGGGGTTTTGTGGTTTTCATGTGGCTTGGATGGCTTGAGATTTGGTGACTGATCAACTAGTTTGCTTTGTGTGTGCAGGGTCGAAGGAGGATCCAAGCCCGGGTCTCATGGGATTTTGTATGGGCGTGGTACCATGCCCTTCCTCACCACCATAGGTGGAGGGTGGACCGCATGGGATTTGGTCCCTTCTTCAGGATCAGGCCTTCCGTTGTCGATGCTACCTTCCTAGCGACACTCCGTGAGAGATGGGTAGATAGCTGCCACGCATTCATGATGCCATGGGGACACATGATCCCACACTCGAGGACATGGCTTACTTGACAGGATTGCTCGCGGCCGGGACGTCGGTGTTAGGCAGGGAGCTCAAAGACTATCAGCAGGAGATTGACAGATTGCTCGGAGTGCGACTGGCTCAGACTAGGAGGCCAGTGACCACCATCCCTCTCGGGAGGATCAGTGCTGTGATGGGGTTAGCCCGGGTGGTTCGAGGACCGTTGGAGGACCTAGATGCATACTTAGAGTGAGTAGATCAGAAGCTCAAGGTGCAAAAGAGGAGTGAGTAGCAGGAGATACGGCTCTTTCTCCTTTACTTATTTGGCAAGCTATTGTTCACAACCTCCTTAAATTACATGAACCTGAAATACTTGCTGGTGGTGGAAGATCTTGAGCGGAGGCCTCAGTTTGCATGGGGGAGAGCAATGCTGGCACACCTCTTCGCATACATGGATCCTATTCGACCAGGTTCGGGGAACCTGGGCGGCTGTACCCCATTCTTGCAAGTATGAGTCTATCTCTTTCCCAAACCTGTTGTCTCTTGTTTTATTGCTTGCTGTGATTGACTTTTCGTTCTATTTTTCTTGTGTGTTTCAGATTTAGGGATACACTTGCTTTCCCCTAGGTCGCTGCACGATCCCGCGAGACCGGATGCAGGTGGTCCCCTTGATGGCGAGATGGGACATAGTCTGGGACCGTTGGCTAGTAACCACTCAGCTCTCTGACCTTCGGTCAGCCCTAGATGAGTTCCCACACCACCGAGTAAGCATTTTGTTAAAACTGAGTTATATGATGTTATATGCATTTATTAGGTAAACTCCATTTTAACTAATTGGGCCCATTAACCAATCTAACTAACATAATGACAATAAACTTAGGTAGATGACTTATTAACCTAGGGACTTGGCTCAAATAAAAGAAAAATTACAATGATATGACTCAATAAAAATATGAAAATTACATAACTCGACTCAGAAAATTACGACGGACACAATGGAATCATGTTGGTGAGCAACCGGGGCTGTCAAAAAAAGTGAAGGGACAGAGATGCCCCCATCAGGTTCCTAGCTTGTGCAAGGTTCAAGGTCAGGTAAAGTATGGAGACCTCCCACTTTGTAAGAGGTATGCTGGTTTCTCCTTGGTTGGAGAGAATCGTGTTTTGCTAAGTTTCGTTGTCTTGCATCACATGTTCGGATTGCTTGGCCGCTCTTGTGTGCCATGAAATCCATGTGAGACATGTTCTATGTTTTGGCAATATGGTTGCCCGTGAGAAGCAACGCCCATTCCCTTGATGCATGAGGGTGTGCTGGCATTATTATGGAAGGTTGAGTGCCAGTTGGGCAGTGCTTGCTAGAATTCATAGTTGGTGTTGTGGTTTTTGATGCGTTGTGGATTGGAGTCTGTGGAGTTGCAGGAGGATTGCCAGATTAGGAGAGAGAATCTATGTTCGGGTTCGAGGTAATGGAGCTTTCCTTACTCTGATTTTCGGGATTAGCCAGCCAAGTTGAGGATTATCGGGATGGTGGATCCCGAGCTGTTTGTGATGATTATGCGCATATTGCAGAGTGCGCAGCTGAAGCCTGGTGGGCCCATAACCCACAGGTCTAGGATCGTAGTAATGGTTACTACGGGCGGATTTCAGAGGATGGGAAGAGCATTAGAGGATTGTTTCCTCAGTGTGAGTTTGGCTTGGCTGTGTAAGCCATGACGATTACTGTGCCATTGCTTGAGGCATTGTGGTTGGTGGCACTGGCAGGATAGAGAGTTGGGGAAATATGACAGCAAGTGTACTGCATGAGTACCCTATTCATATGTTGGAAGCAGTGCCATACGTTTGGTGCAAGACTCGGTTGGGGGTTGTAAAGGATATAGTCTGACTGAAGTCAAGGACGCGACGTTCGGAGTTAGTAAGCGAGGTACTCGACTCATGCAGAGAGTTGTGTCCTCGGATGGAATCGTGGTCCTAGAGATGTGATCTCCGAGAGATGATTATGGGTCACAGTTGGTAGCTGTGAGCGGTTGGTGAGGCTAGCTGAGTGGTCAGCTATGGTAAGGTCTGGAAGAGGCTCAGTTGAGTCCAAGAATTAGGAATGTTGTGAAAATGACCCAGCTGTGGTTAGAATCTATGGTGTCTGGAGACCCGTGTTGTTTGGGGCACCATTGACCAGACTCCTGCGGTGTTAAGGCGGTACTTGTCTGTTCTGGGATGTTTACCATTGATTATCCAGGTTGTGTCCTATGGCTCGATAGTGAGAGCGGAGCTGAGGCTTGGCAGGTGTCCATTTGGAATAATTGTGATGAAGATGGGATTAGTATGTGTAATGGACGATGCCTGAGTATGGAAGTCCCTGGAGGAATGTCGTCAAATTGAGAGCCTTGGTCTTGTGACTAGCATGTGAGGATTTCCCTTTAAGCTTGAGTCTAGTGTTGTTGTGGATCGAGGATTGTGGAATCTCGTCAATTGGTATTCGCTGTGCTCCCCTGAGAGGGTAGAGTTGGCGTGAGGATTAGAATCGGATGCAATGTCTGAGTAAGGATTGACTCGAGATGTAGTGATGGTTAGTGCATGAGTCAACGGATGGCCTGTCGAGATTTGGAATGTGCTTATCTGACTTGGTGAAGGATTAGGAAAGAGGAAGTTGAGCTAGTGAGGGTTTCTCGTTGACGAGTAACTGGTGACCGGCAAATGGATTTTCATAGATAGAAGATGCTGGTTGTGGTGAATCGAGAACCACGAGTCGGTTATAAGATATACCTTCTTCCCAGAATTGGATATGGGATTTGTTGAAGGTTTATGTTTGGACCGAAGCTGGTCCATTGCTGTTATTGGCATTTGGCTTGCCGGATGTAAGGTGGTTCCTGGCGTGGAGCCGACGGAATTATGACAGTCAGTTGAGATAACTGTGTGAGCTAGTTGAGGCTCAGTGATGGTTGTCCCTTGTGTAAGGCGTGGGGTCAGTCAGCTGGTAGAGAAGCTGATGTTTGATTGGTCTACCGAGCATGAGATTTGATTGGTGGCAGTTTCTCATGATGAGGATTGCGTCTCCTCAGTAGACGAAATGGTGGCAGCGATGCCATGGTTGGAACTTCGTTGTGGCTGAGGTGATGCCAGACTTGTGTTCTTTTATGTGCTATGCTCACTCTGAGAATCAGTGCGTAATGAATTTGGAGCGAGATTGTCACGCCCCAAACCGATAGCAGCGGAATGCATTGCTCGGAACATGGCAACGATATAGTCGTGTCAATCATAGCAATAACTTATGATGTGATTTTGGGCATGGATTGGCTCGAGGCCCATGGAGTGATGGTGGATTGTGGAACGAAGAGGGTCTACTTCCAGCCTCCCCATAGACCCGTGTTCTATTTTCAAGGTATCCAATCTACCTCTCCTCGTCTTCTCATTTCTGCTATTAGGGCCCGTAGGATGCTTGATGCCGAATGTCAGTGTTTTCTCACTTCTGTGGTCATGGTGGACCAGTAGTGTCCGGATGTGGAGGACATACCAGTGGCATGCGAGTTTCCCGATATTTTTCTTGAGGATTTGCCTGGATTACCTCCGTAGCGGGAGATTGATTTTGTTATCGAGGTTATTCTTGGTACTAGGCCTTTGTCGACGGCTCCTTATCGTATGGCTCCCACTGAGTTGAGGGAATTGAGGGCGTAGTTGCAGGAGTTGCACGCCAAGGGGTATATTCATCCTAGCTTTTTCCATTGGGGTGCGCCGGTATTGTTTGTGAAGAAGAACGACGGTAGTCTGAGGTTGTGTATTGACTACCGACAGCTGAATGAGGTGACCGTAAAGAACAAGTATCCACTGCCACGGATTGACTATTTGTTCGACCAGCTTAAGTCTGCTCGAGTGTTCTCGCGGATTCATCTATGGTCCGATTATTATCAGCTGTGGATTCGTGAGTCTGATGTGGAGAAGACTGCGTTCAGTATGAGGTACGGGCATTATGAGTTCTTGGTGATGCCGTTTGGGCTCACCAATGCCCCCGTGGCCTTCATGGATCCGATGCATAGGGTGTTTT
This sequence comes from Amorphophallus titanum, assembly GCA_024336825.1. Taxonomy (NCBI): domain Eukaryota; kingdom Viridiplantae; phylum Streptophyta; class Magnoliopsida; order Alismatales; family Araceae; genus Amorphophallus; species Amorphophallus titanum. Next base: position 84,650,596 of record JANBPO010009603.1, on the reverse strand, counting down.
GTCCCTACTTGGACCAGTTTGTGGTTGTGTTCGTGGACGATATCCTTGTGTATTCCCAGTCTGTAGAGGAGCACGCGTACCATTTTAGGGTTGTGTTGCAGACCTTGCGAGATCACCAGTTATATGCGAAGCTCAGCAAGCGCAAGTTTTGGCTTCGTGAGGTACACTTTTTGGGTCACGTGATTTCTGGTGATGGTATTTTCGTGGATTTTGCCAAGGTCGAGGCTATGATGCAGTGGCCGAGGCCAAGATTCGTGACGGAGATTCAGAGTTTCTTGGGACTCGTAGGCTATTATAGGAGGTTCATCCAAGATTTTGCTTGTATTGTGGCCCTAATGACCAGACTCAGGCGGAAGAATGTACCTTTTGTATGGACCGATGAGTGTGAGTTGAGCTTTAGGGAGCTGAAGAGGTTACTCACCTCGGCACCGGTGTTGGTGTTACCCTCTGGATCAGGAAGTTTTGTGTTATGTACGGATGCTTCCAGGGTGGGTTTGGGTGCTGTGTTGATACAGCACAGGAGAGTCGTGGCGTATGCATCATGGCAGTTGAAGCCACATGAAGAGAACTACCCTACCCATGACCTTGAGTTGGCGACTATGATCTTTGCATTGAAGATTTGGAGGCATTATCTGTACGGTGAGAGGTTTGAGATATTCACTAATCATGAGAGTTTGAGGTATGTGCTCACTCAGAAGGACATTAACCTCATGCAGAGGAGATGGATGGAATATATGAAAGATTATGATTTCACCCTGTCTTATCAGTCGGGCAGGATGAATGTCATTACCGATGCTTTGAGCAAGAAGGTCGTGGTCAGTGCGATGATGTTGAGGGAATGGAGGCTCTGGGAACAAGTGCCAGATGTGACATTTAGGCTTAAGGTTCCCCGAGAGCCAGGGTTGGCCGTGCTTGCGAGCTTGACTATCACCCCAGCCATCCGTCGTCAGGTGACAGAGGCTCAGCATGCAGACCCTGAGTTGCCCTGGATTTGCTATGGCTGATGTGGAGCTCGGCGAGGACGGTGCTGTGAGATTCTGAGGTAGGCTGTACGTCCCAACCGAGGAGCAAGTGAGACGTGTAGTGTTACTAGAGGCTCATGGGAGTAGGTACACTGTACATCCGGGTGCGACAAAGATGTATCGAAACTTGAGGAGACAGTTCTGGTGGCCTGGTATAAAGAGAGATGTTGCTAAGTTCGTGGCCAGGTGCCTGACCTGTCAGCAGGTGAAGGCGGAGCACCAGCGACCTGGAGGTACGCTTCAGCCCTTGGAGGTTCCCGCGTGAAAATGGGACCACGTGACCACGGATTTCGTGGTGGGATTGTCAAGGACTCCGAGTGGGCATGATAGCATTTGGTTGCTTGTGGATAGGCTGACGAAGATGGCTCGGTTGTTACCGATTAGAGTCACCTGGAGTGTGCCCAAGTTGGCACGACTTTATGTGGAGCGGATCATACCTTTGCATAGAATCCCCATTTCCATTGTGTCAGATCGAGATCCGCGTTTTACTTCCGAATTTTGGAGGAGTTTTTAGAGAGCTCTAGGCACCGAGTTAGCTTTTAGCTCAGCCTATCATCCCCAGTCAGACGGTCAGTCAGAGAAGACCATCCAGATGTTAGAAGACATGTTGAGGTCATGTTGCCTGGAGTGACAGGGGATTATTTAAGAAGGGGAAAGATTCTCAAATTTTGGGATGGAGGGTGAGTCTAGTTTCAGGATGGAAGTGTGGACGTGTAAAATTACACGTCCATATGTCCTGACTAATCTAGCATCAACAAACAACTCCAACTAAGGAAGCTGCAGAGAAGATGTCCCATCCAGACGCTCCGAACAAACACACACTATCGTGAAGCCGTCTCTGGAGTCACGACAGCGAAGAGAAATCAACTACCAGGAAGCCCACAATCTATGGGGCCCGAAGAAAATCAAATAAACCACAACTTGTGCTTGTAACGGGCTTAAACGCGTCACAGCGGCACCCCGGTCAGCCCTCAACGGCACACTTTGGTGCCTTTCAGCGGCGCACCGCCAGCCTGGCCGACACACCCCTTTGTCGGCACACCCAGCATGGCCGTCGCTCAGCGGCACACCCCTGGCCGTCGCTCAGCGGCACAATAGGGCTGGCCCCCGCCCTCACCGGCACACCCCGCCCTTGCCCTCAGTGCACACCCTGGTGGGTCTTCCCCGGCACACTCCCTGGGTGCCCTCAGCGACACACCCCGTCGCTCAACGACACACCCAACTGGCCCCCCCTCGCTCAGCGACACGCCCAGCCCAAGCCCTCAGCGGCACACCCTGGAGGGTCTTCCCCAGCACACCCCAGGGGTGCCCTCAGCGGCACACCCCCGTGAAGCCCCAGCGGCACACTCCCTGTGTGCCCCCCCTTCACCGACACACCCCTTCTGGACTCCTCAGCGGCACACCTCGTGCCCCTTTCAACGGCACGCTCCTGCCCAGCCTTCGCCGGCACACTCTTGCAGCTCTTCCCCGGCACGCCCTGGCAACCTTCCAGCGGCATGCGTTGGCAGCCTTCCAGCGGCACACGTGCCGTGTCTTCCAGCGACACGCTGCTCCAGCCCTCCAGCGGCATGCCCAAGCAGACGAGATCTTATGCCCATGCCCTATGGATTCTTGGTGCGCAGTGGCCCGTCTGAGGTGTCGCCCGGAGAGGAGGGCACGCAGGCTACTCCTCTATCAACTAGGATGAGGGGAAGTCAAATCCCTATCAATGCACCCTCCTTCCCGCCTCCACTGCTTGCACTCGACGCCCATTGCCGTTGGGGTATATAACCCCCTCCTCTACCGGCGAACAAAAAAAAGGAGACACAGACAAGAAACGCCCCCATAGAGAAAGAGAGAGAGGCTGAGAGAAGAACAAGAAGAGAAGAAGAAGAAGAAGGGAGCTCTGCCGTGGCATTCCCCCCTCCGACGACCACCGACGAGAGAGAGAGTTAGAAGAGAGACAGAGAGAGGGTTCTGCTATAAGGGAGGGGGGAGAGCGGGGAGCCGTCGCCCTTGCTCAACCCCAGCTCCCCATTTCTTCTTCTCCTTACCCTTTCTTCCTCCTCCCATCTTTTTATATCTTCCACTCTGATGTTTGAAGTGTACATGGCTGGTCACGGCCCTCCTCTTCATGAATAAAAGTCCTCCCCTTTGGGTTTTCTCGCCATCTTTATGTTTGATGTCTATCATTACGTTCGTGTTTGATCGTGCTCTTCCTCCCCCGGTGTTTTAGCCTCCCTACAGGGCCATGGATCTTAATTCATGCCCTTCTTGTACCTCTGAATGTCCACGCCTAGCAGCTTCCTTGGCCCCTCCTTCTTCCTCCAGTCAAGCCCTCACTGGACTCGGCCAGCCCAGTATTTTCAAACTGATACCCTCTCCTCAACAACCCTTAGTTGAACCCGTCCGGTGCGCCCATGTCCTTTCTTGCCGGGTGTAGCTTCCCCAACCCTCAGTGGCACACCCTTGGCCGACCCCCACTGGTACACTCCTTCGATGGCACGCCTTGGTTCCCTCCTCGCCGACACAGCCCATCCACCGACACGGCCTCTTGGAGTCTTCCCCCGACACAGCCCTAGATCACCCCTTTACCGACACAGCCCCTTCACTGGTACAACCCCTAGCCGTTGCACCCTCAACACCTTAGAGCCTTCCCTGACATAGTCCTTGGCTCACCCGTTCACCGGCATGACTTCTTTGACCCTCGCCAGGCACGCCCCTACCCTCTTCGCCCGGCACAGCCCTTGCGCCCCTTAGCCTGGCACACCCTAGCCCTTCCTTGCCCGACACACCCAACCCCTTTGAGGTGCCAGCCCAGCACGGCTCCAGCCAAGCCTCCCCCAGTGCACATCTAACCAGTCTTATTGGAGTCTTCCCTCCGACGATTTTCCCAGGTTTTTTTGAGATTTTATTAAAGGTGTTGCCGCTCTCGGGCGCGCACCTCCCATTGCTGGGTTTCGCCACTCCATGTGGGCGCGTTCCCTGTATCTCCCTCACGCTCGGGTCAAGAGGAGATGCTGCCGAATTTTTATTAGAAATAATAATATGACAAAGACAAAAGGGAGCAACAAACAAATGGGATAATAAGATCATTTAAATTGGTCCAGAAGCTTTTAATCGGGCATATTTTCCTACCTAGGATCTATTCACCCCCCTCTAGATCCTAGTAGCGCACCTAACATTCTTATTTTTTGAATTTTTGAATCCCAAAATCATTTTCTATATAAACCCTTCCACCCCCTCTTCCTCATTCTCTCATTTCTCTCCCTCTCTCCTCTTAGTTCTCTCTTTCTCTGGCGGCAGACGAAGTTCGAGCATGGCGAGGTGGCGAGGCTCGTGGGGAGAGGAGCGGCGAGGATGGAGAGATGAACAAGGCAGTGGCGCGGTGGAGCTCACTCGCGAGTTCATGATCCCGACGTGGGTTTGAGGCATGTTTTCACGTGACGTCCTCGATGTGGGAAATCATTGGTGGAGGTAGGGGGATGGATCCCTAGCCCATACATTTCCTTTTCCCTCGATTTATAGGCCAAGGTGAGGCCAAGAGTTGATTTCTTTCCATGCCAGGGTTAAAACGTGTATTTTTGGGTTGAGCATCGAATCCATCAATTTCGTGGGGTTTTTGTGGTTTGAATAGGACCTCCCGGTGCTATGGAGGTTAGGGAAGGGTTTCCCCATGTTTTCCCCATCGCCTGGGGTGATTAGGGCATAGATCAGATGATCTTGCACGGATTCACATAGGTCCAGATCAGAACTAATATCGCGGTCAGTTCCCCAACTGCATTTGGCTTCTGGAAGGTGAATGCGGTGTGCCCAGACACCGCGTTCATTTGAAGAAGACTAGGGTAAGGTGGTCATGGACGCGATCGAACGATCCAATGCATCCATGGCAAGTCGTGGCCATCAGGTCGACTGCGATCACTTAACGTGATCTACCCTTCAACCGCATTCTCGGCCAGTCGATAGACCCATGCAGGGCCTGTCGACTGACCCTCGTGGGTAGGTCCACCTAATTTTTATCCTTCGGTCGACCCAGTTGAGACCCTTTGGTCGACCTTTGGCCCCATGAATATCTTGGACATCCCGTGGGGACTGAGACCATATTTTTGGGTGTCTAGAGATATCATGTTACCTTATTTTAAGGGTCTGAGTGACCCCGTGTGTTCTAGGTTTTCTTATTATTCTAGATCAAGTCACTGTGTGTCGGTGTAAGTGTGGAGGGTTGTTCCCGCGTGACATTAGCTTCTTTGAAAAGCAATTTTCATGTGGGCCATGCATGTGGCCAATGATCGAATGTTCTATGGCCCAGCCTGGGGTTGGGAGTTTCTTGGTTTTCCTTGGAAAAGGAATGAACTCGACAGTTGTGAGCCGCCTTAAGGATTATTTTGACCATGGTTTCTAACTCTAGGAGTAGGGCAAATTGACGACATTGAGCCGTATTGTACAACGATCTTGACCTGAGTCGCATAACTCAAGGACTATTGGATTAGTAGGTCTAGCTAGCTGTCCAGAGTCTGGTGGCACCAAGCCACCCGGTACTTCGTGTTACTTACGAAGGGTGCGTGTGTGACCTTCGGTACTTCGATGTTTCCTCTGGATGGAGAGTGTCCATGTTCAGTGACCCCCCACTGGTCATAACTTGCCAAGACACGCGTGTGCCGACCTACTAGGGAGTGGGTGGAGAGCTGCCCCTAGGAGAGACAATTTTAGGCTGGTTGCCGTAGGGCCTCCCACTGTGGTGGCTCGAGTCTGGGTTAGGAGGAAAACTAGCTAGAGGGCCTGACATAGCGTAGTCAGTCAGTGTGTGCACACATAGTCAGGGACTTCAGACGCGTGCTGATGAGCACGACATCGACTAGACCCTTGTCTGTGTTCTTTGGTTACTTGTATGGTATCTTAGTTTTCGCTTGGGGTGAGTAGGGAGACACGTAGGGCACAGACTAAGACGTCAGTGGACGCATTCGGCCTTGCTTCTAGTGAGTAGATACTCCCATCACACGACACGTGACTCTCGTGACTTGAGGTTCAGTTTCCCGTCTGTGAGATGTGGTTTTACGTGTAGTTCTTACATGTTTCCCGATATAGAGGTCTAGGGTTCTCGGTATGGTGACTGAGGTTCCACCCATAGATAGTGTAGGGTTCACGATGGCGAGGTCGTGACCACGCCCTTGGACCGTGTGGTCTTAGATTTGGCCTTCGTCTGTGAGGATGGGCCTCCACGACAGGGATGGCGTGGTGTTTCTTTCGGTAGTGTAGCCTGGATTTCCCGTTGGTTTGACAGTCCCCCGACTGTGAGATCGGGGTTTGCTTCTCGTTGCTGTAGGAGTAGTTTAGAGGGCCGTGGTTTCACCGGCTACCGTTGTTCTGTTCCTACTATGGCTATTGCTTCTGTTGTTGTTATTATTGTTGTCGCTGCTATTTACTGTCATTATTTTCTAGTGGGGAACCGTGGGACCCCTATTGAGCCAATGAGATGAGACTCACCCCTATCTTTTCAAGTGTAGCAGTTCCTCCTTGCAGTTTCTATTTTTTGGATTCTTAAAACCCCCAAATATTTCTTATTTAAACCCCTTAACACCCTCTCTCCCCTCATTATCTCATTCTCTCCCTCTCTCTTCTCTCGTTTCTCTCCCTCTCCCCACCCATTCTCTAGGCGGCCGACGGAGGACGATGTGGACGAGGCGGTGGATCACGTAGGAAGGCAAGCAGCGAGGATGGAACAAGGAATGAGGCGATGGCGCGGCAAAAACTCATTCGCAAGTTCGAGGAGCCGGCGGTAGTTCGAGGAACGTTTTCACGTGGAATCGGCGTCCTCGGCACAGGAAATCGTCGTGAGAGGTAGGGAGATGGATCCTTGGCCCTTGCATTCCATTTTCCCGTGATTTGTAGGTTGAAGCGAGGCCGAGAGTGGGTTTTCGTTCATGCTAGGGTGGTTTTTCATGTTTAGGGTGAGTGGAGATTTCCGCCGGATCAGGCGGCATTTTCCTATTTATTTGCTTGCTTTTAGTAGTTTAGAAGCCGGGGCAAGGTCCCCGATGTTTTCCCCCTCGATCAGGGTCGAGTGGGGCGTGGTTTGGAACCCCTCGGATGGGGTTACGTAGGGTTATCGCCGGTTTCGGTTGACCGTTGGGGGATTTCGGTCGACCAATCTAGGTTTGCCACGGATAGACGACCGTGCTGGAATGGTCGACCAACCCGTCTGCAGTAGGTCGACTGACCCCAGGGTCCGGTCCACCTAAATGCAGTCTTCTTCGCCCTTTTGGCCGCCAGCCTACCCGTTTGAGACCCTTTGGTAGACCTTTTGCCCCTTGGATATCCTGCACACCCCGTGGGGACCGAGTTCGTGTTTTTGGGTGTCCGGAGAAGTCATGATATCTCGAATAATGTGCCCATGTGGTTTTGAAGGTCTGGGTGACCCCGTGTGTTCCGAGCTTCTTCATTATGTTAACTTGAGTCATTGTGCCCTGAGTACGTGCTAAGGGCTATCCCCGCACTGTATTAGTTTCCTCGAAAAGCGGTTTCCTTGTGGATCATGAGTATGGCCAATGACCGTGAGTTCCGTGACCCAGCCAGGGGTGCTGGGGGCTTTTAGTCTCCCTTAAGGAAGGGAATGAGCCCGACGATTATGAGCCACCTCAAGAGTCTTTTGACCATGCTTCCTAACTCTCGGACTAAGGTAATTTGACAGCATGTGTATTGTACAACGGCCTTGGGATGAGTCATGTGACTCTATGGCCGTTGGATTAACAGGTCTAGCTAGTCGTCTTGAGTCTGGTAGCACCGAGCCGCCTGTGTTCCGTGATACTTACGACGGGTGCGTGCATAGCCCGTTAATACTTCGGTATTTCCTCTCTACTGAGAGTTCCCACATCCAGTGACTTCCCCCACTAGTCATAACTTGCCTGGGCACACGTGTGTCAACCCACTTGAGAGTGGTGGAGAGCTAGACCCGAGAGAGACGGCTTTAGACTAGTTGCCGTAAGGCCTCCCATTGTGGCAGTTCGAATCCGGGCCGGGAAGAAAACCAGCTAGAGGGCCTAACGTAACGTAGTCAGTCAGTGTGTGCACACATGGTCGGGGACTACGGACACGTGCTGATGAACACGACCCCGATTAAACCCTTGTCTTGTGTTACTTTGTACGGTGTCTCAGTTTTCGCCTGGGACAAGTAGGGAGACACACGAGATGCGGACTAAGCTAAGCCATCAGTGAATGCATCTAGCCTTACTTCTAGTGGGCAATTTCTCCCTTCACGCGACACGTGACTCTCTTGACTCGAGATTTTTATTTCCCGACAGCGAGGTTGTGGTTCTCCGGATGACTTCAGTGTGTCTTCTCGACATTGTGGTCGAGGTTTCCCAACAGAGTCATCGAGGTGTAGATAGTGTAGGGTTCACGACGGCGAGATCGTGACTGTACCCTTAGACTATGTGATCTTGGTTGGGCCTTCGTCAGTGAAGACGGACCTCCACGACAGAGTTGTCGTGATTTTTCCTTCAGTAGCGTAGCCATAGTTTCACCGGTGGTTTGGTGGTCTCGACTATGAGATCGAAGTTTATTTTCCGTTGACAATAGGAGTAGCTTAGAGAGCTCCGTTTCCACCGCCTTCTTCTATCATTATTGCTGTTATGACCGATATTGTTGCTGTTGCTATGATTGTTATTATCACTACAGTTTACAGTTGTTTCGTGGTGGGGATCCGCAGGATCCCTACTGAGCCAATGAGATGAGACTCACCCCTTTCTTTTCAGGTGCAGTGGCTCCTCCTCGAGGTGCGCAGGAGCGGCGCTATAGTTCGTAGTGGCCAACCTGCCAGAGCCAGGGGCGTACCCGGGAATTGAGTGCGTTTTCTTCTCTGTGGACTATATTTTATGGACTAGACTCTATAGTCAATTGGTTAATTGAAAATGTAATTTATTTCTTATTATTTAAATAGTTAATTCTATAGTGTAAGAAAAGAAAACGTACACTGAAGTTGGGGGAAGCCCGACGCAGGTAACGCTGGTAACGCTAGCGACTACGAATTGACACACTACATCCACGAACCGCAAGGAAGAAGGACGACCACACCTGAAAGGCAGGGGTGAGCCTCATGTCACTAGCTCAGTAGGGGTCATGCAGATCTCCACTGGAAACAACGCAGTAACACGCAAGACAACAGCTAAATAGGAAAGTAATAAAGCAGGAAGGAACACAGTAACAGCAGTGCTAAGCTACAATAGAAAAGCCGTAAAAGAAGGAGTAGAAATAGCTAAAAGAAAAGGGAAAAGTCGTAAAGGGCAGAAACACGACTGTCAGATAACGCACGATTCCCTCAGCTACTCCAAATGGAAACAGAAGGGTGAACCATGATCTTACAAAGTTAGGAGTTACCGATCCATCAACCAAGCATTGGAAAAGACCTACACGGTCAAGAAACACTAACGCAAGCACAATTAGATTGCCGTGCACGCTGCACTAGACTAGATCACGGGTGAAGTCAACGTAGACTACCTGACAAGTCACGTCAATCTTGGCGAAAACCAGTCACAAAAACATGAGGAGTTAAATGTTAGGTGACAGAAGTACCTCCTCACTAGATGAATAGCCAGATGCGTGCACTAACGTCTTACACTATGCCACAAGTATCTCCACAAGCCTGGAATATGACAAGTGAGATACTCCTGAAACCAAGTACAAGGAACAATAGTAACGAGTGACTAGTCAGGGTTACACCCGTCGGTGCTCGTCCAAATGTCCCAACCACGTGTGCACACACAAGCTTAATGCCTTGAGCCAAGACTCTAGCTATTTTTTCCCCCAGTAGGACGCTACTGCCAGGCAAGGGAGCCCACGGAAACTAGCCTAAAAATCATCTGAGTCGGGAACTCTACCTCGCCACCACTCCCAGGTGGGCAGACACATAGGAAAGTGTCATCAAGCTACAACTAGTGGAGGCTCACTAGACATAGAGACTCCAAAAATATGAGTGCTGAAGTACAGACAGGCTAAGAACGCACTGTCGCACGTGCTATGAAGGACCAAGCACAAGGCAGCACGCAAGACTACCACCAAACTCAGGACAAACAACTAGACTTGCTGACACAACGATCCTTGAGTCACAAGACTCAGGTCAAGATCGTCGCACAAAGTGGTAATAAGCCGCCAATCAGCCTAAACACTGAGAAAGGAAATGGCACAAGACAGTCGGATCCAAACATCTGCATAAAATGAATCACGAAGACCTAAGGGATCATAAGGACTCTCAAAGCACATGGACACATAAATCGAGATAAGATAACACCTCAAGGCATCCAAAATCATGTCTCAATCTAGACAAGACAGATGAGACACTCACGAGGTCACGTGTCAACCACTGGATTATACCGGGTTGACCGGAAACCAATAATGACTCTGAAGCAGCACGGGACACAAATCAACACAAAGGCACTCCTAGCTACCTTATAACATGGTCTCAGCCCTCATAGGACGTCAAGAGGCATCCACGGGACAATGGGCAAACCAAAAGGTTAAGCCAAGACAATTAGAAGCCAAAACAACAAAAAATAACACTCTGGGGCATAAGCAATCTATCTCTTGGCCGCTAGACAACATAAGCAGTCAATTGATGGGCCGCTACACTACCTAGAGAACCCAGACAAGTGGCGGTCAAAGAGTGGGCCATGAGGAGACTTAAGCGGTCATAGAATGCACCGCGAGATGACTGTAGCGGTCATATAATAGGCCGCTAGACACAGTCAGCCCACAACCGACTTAGTGGTCAAACCACCTAAACGGTCTAACAGTGGACTGTTAAATGGACCTACGCGGTCTACATATGGACCGCGAAGGGGAACGCCTGAACTGACATAAAACATTGACTTCGGTCAAACAGATATTAGCGGTCTAGAGATGGGCTGCTAAAGACTATAGACGGTCGAGAATTGGGCCGCTAACCCAAACCGACTTAAAACTGTTGACTAGAGTCAGCGATGCTCAGCGGTCGAATATAGGGCCGCCAAAGCAAGCTTCACGGTCTATCGTAGGACCGCTTAGCCAAACTATTCTATCCCTAACGTCAAGCGGTCGACTAATGGGCTGCTAGACAGAGCTTACCGGTCCAATAATGGGCCGCTAGCCGAGAGAAAAGGTCTATCGCGAGACCGCTAAGACCCGAATCGACTTAAGACTTAACCGACAACCTTAACACTTAGCGGTCGACTAATGGACTGCGAGAGGTAAGAAACGATCTTTGAAATGACCGCAAGCACGATGTGGTGGGAATACTAGGGATCGACCGGATCTTGGCCTTTCCACGCCCCAATCGCTCTAAAACGAAGGGGAAACAACCCTAAGCATGAAAATAACCTTCCACAGTCCGGAAGGGCTCGATTCGACCCCAAAGTTGAGATACATGCTGTTAGTATTGTTCTTAAATACTAAATTTGTATGAAGTTGTCTAAACAAGAATTTTTTGTCAGAGCAATGACTTTGGTCACCAAGAAATTGGGTTCTCTATCAAGAAATGGAGTAAACCCATGTCATGAAGTACCTTAGTTACCTCTGCTGTAAAAATGATCAAATACCTAACAGAGCAATGGCATTATTGTGTTGAGTAACTGGGGATCCCGTCCTCTAATCAAGGTGCTTTCTCATGTAAAAGGACACTCTAATTGTAAACTCTGTTCTCATGATTGAGAGGCAATGTAATTATCACACTGAGTAACTAGGTCACTTCACCTAAGACGTGTTGTGCCTCATATAAAAAGGTGTTGATCAACCAAGTTTGCTCAAGAAAATTTAAAATGAAAATTCATGCTGATCAGAAGTAAAAGTCAGAAATGTCCTGCAACACTGATAACTTCAAATATCATTAAAGGTGTTTAATCTCAATACTACATTGAGTAACTCCTAAAGGAGTCATTGAAATTAATTGAGTAAGATGGAAAGTGGTTGAACTTGAATGTTATATGTGCTATTGGTTCATGTCTATTAAAAGGTGTTTCAGATATGAGTATTGAATTTCCTTGACAAACCTTGCATACATCATGCTGAAATCATGCTGGTCAGTCTAAACTCATTCATAATCTATTATGATAGAAGGGTCTGAAATTCTCTTATTAAGATTTATGAAATTGGTATACCATTAAAAATCTTTTTGACTTACATATTCATTGGCAATTCAGTCACATGCTTGTGCTTTATTCTTGCTCATTGTCTTTGATCATTCCATGCTTAGCTTCCATTTGCTGAAACTATTCTTGATCACTCCTATTAGTTATTGATATCATGTTTCTCAACAATTGGTATCACATTGATTAACAATTAGTATCAGGCTTAACTCTGCATGACTGATGACTCTTTTACACTCCAATTCTACTATTTTCTCAAGTAAGGAAGTTTGACTCATCAGCATCCTTTGGGTATTAAGGGGGAGATTAGTCTATTTTTCTCCTTGCTCCAGTTGGTATTCCTTCTTAGCTCTCTTCTATCATTTCTCTTCCCTCACATTTTCAGGGGGAGTAAGGCCTCATGATTTGCTCTCACCATCAGTTTCCACTCATTCCTTGTCAAAGGGGGAGAGTGTCTATGCTTACATGTCTGACATGAGCTTTGAGGGAGTATTAGTGGAATTGCCTGTGTTTGTTTGATTGCCATTCATATTCTCCTGATCTTTCCTTTTTGCTATTGTCAAAGGGGGAGAAAATTTGTGAGTCATTGTGATATATTGGTATTTGTGATGTATTGGTATTGACTGCTGCTCGCTTGCTCACTTGTATTGCTTAGTGTTGCATATGACTCATAGTGCTGCCATCATCAAAAAGGGAGAGATTGTTATGTCCCTGTGTTTTGATGATAGCAAACACCATGAGTCAATATGCGTTTGCTGTTTGCTGCATGTTGTCTTGTTTGATCATGTCTCTATTCATTACATAAAGGTCAGTCTCATGCATGCATATAGTCAATGAAAAGTCAACACTTTGTGAACATTAAGTCAATGCATATGCATAAATCCTGTGTGCCTGACATTTCATCAAACATGTTGTCTGGACCATGTAAAACTTGGTGCACATTTTGGTTTTAAAATGCATTTCAATCTTCATGCAATCACTGTTCAACTCTGTGCACATTTGCTTGTTCTGGTCTCTTAGCTCGGTGCACGTTATAAAAGTCTGAGAATGTCATTTAGAGTCTGTGCATGTTATGTTTCATTCAGGCTCCAAGGTCCGTGCATATAGACCAACAAGCATAAAGAAGGTCCGTGTTCTCTTTGCTTTGTGCATACAAATCTTGGTGCAGACTTTTGTCTCACACACGTAAGGTCCGTGCACGGAGAAGGTTCAGGCATGTCCCAGTCCAGTGCCTTATAACCCCATGCATATCTTCATAAGGTCCGTGCACATATATGGTCCGTGCACATTTTCGTTAGACGGCATATAAGGTTCGTGCACAAAAGGTTCGTGCACTTTTCAATTTTGAGTCTGTGCATATCTCAGCCTTTGAGAGCCTAGGTCCGTGCATTTCTCAAATCAAAGTCCGTGCACATCTAAGTTTTTGATAGGTTAGGTTCGTACATGATTTGGATTGAACAATAAAGTCTGCGCACGTTTACATGCTAGCTGTTGTTAGGTCCGTGCACATTTCACTTATTCCTCATAAGGTCCGTGCATATTTCCGCTCAGTGTTTCATAAGGCCCGTGCATATCTTCATTCAGAGTCTTATAGGTCAGTGCATATTCATGTGAGAACCGTACACGTAGTCCGTGCATGTTTTGCTGTTTGTCTGTGCACACTTGCATTTAGCCTAGACAAGTCCATGCACATTTGCATTGCTTCGGTTCCCTTTACCCCTTTATTCTTCCCTTCTGACTTTATGGCTTTGACCGAGATTATATAGCACCTTCTGGCCATTGCCTGGTTACCTCAGACCTCCCCCATGCCATCCTTGGTGGAGAACTTCATTTTTTGGTGATAGGTAGAGGGCACCGCCTTCGTTAGGCTGAGGAGACCTTGACCGAGGATGGCATTATAAGTCGTCATCCCTTTATTGACGATGAAGTCCACCATAATCGTAACAATTTTGGGTAAGGTGCCGATGGTGACCGGCAGGCTCAGGACTCCCTCGGGATAGGTTACCTGGCCATTGAACCCACAAAGAGGAGTTCGGATCGAGTGGAGTCTAGACGGGTTCTCACCCATCTTGAGGAAACAATCATAAGAAAGTACATCAGGGGTACTACCATTGTCAACTAAGATCCTATCTACATTACAATGGTTTATTGTGGCCGATACAACTAGGGCGTCATCATGTGGGGTTGTTAACCCTTCCAGGTCTTGGTCAGAAAACACCAAGGCCTGCTATTTACTCGCCTGTAGGGCCTTGGGGGCCTCGATGGCCCGGCTTGCCCGCTCAGCGTGATGCTTCCTTCCTTGGTTGCTATCTCCACCTGATGTCACGCCGCCAGTGATGACATTGATGTGGACTCTGCGGGGGATATTGTCGATCTCTTTGGGAGCGGTAGCATCCTTCTTATGCTCGAACACGTATCAGGATAGGTGCCCCTAGCGGACGAGGCGCTCGATCTCATCCTGGAGCTAGTGACAAGCACCGGTGTGGTGTCCGTGGTCGCTGTGGAATAGACAATGCTTGCGGTGATTGTGGTGTTTCACCTTCATAGGCTCGGGTTGGCAGAGTAGGCCCAAGCCTTTGACGTCTTTGTAAATTTCGTAGATGGGAGCGGTTAGAGGGGTGTACATATCATACTTCTGTGAGGGCTCCTTATGGTCCCCGTCTCGGTTCCACCTCTTTCCTTGTCCGGGGCCCTGCTCAGACTGATGCTTCTTGTCCCCCTCCCGGCCCAAGCCTATCATGCTACGGCAGGCGCTGAGGACTTCCTCGCACTCAGCGTGACATGGGGCTAGGGTCACTAGCTCAGCGAGGGAAGTGGGGGGATGGAGGACCAATTCGCGTCGAAGGTTCTCATCGCGGGTGCCCCCGATCAGTGCGGTGATGGCCGAGGCAACATCTAGGCGGGGGATACGCAGGGCCTCCAATTTGAATCAGTTAATATAGGCCCGGAGCATCTCCCCCTGTTCCTGCTTGAGGGCCAATAGTCCCGCTACCGACCGGGGAGGTCCATTGCCAGCGAAGCTTTCCTTGAACACTCATCCGAACTGTCGAAAGTCACGGATGCTGTCGGGGGCGAGGGCTCGGAACCAAGCCTAAGTGCCCTGGACCAAGGTGGTCACGAACACTCGGCACTTGATGGCGTCAGATGTCCCATGCAGGGTCAAGAGGGCATCGAAGCTATTGTAGTGATCGGTCGAGTCTCCTTGGCCATCATATGACTTGAAGGTTGGGAGCGAGATCCTGGGAGAGATCTCGGCCTTCAAGATATGGTTGGAAAATGGGGATTGCTCCTCATCGTCCACGATAGAGATCTTTTGTAGGGCGTAGAGGGCATGCTCTTGCTCTGCGAAACGTCTCTCAAAGTCTCACAGTCTGAGGGATAGCTCCGGTTATCGCTAGGCTAAGGGGGTATGGGGGCATTCTTGTAGGCTGCCTTGACGTCCCTTGAGGGCCTTGGTCTCTGGAAGAGACCGATGCACTCCAGACTTCTCCCTCCTCGGGGTGGAGGAGGCTTCCTGCTCTGGGGCAGGGGCATGCGACGATCCTCCTGACCGGTTGCGGATTTGCCGCTGCCCTTGGAGGGTGAAATAGCCTCCTGCGGTTTGCAGGGAAGCATCTCCACGGGGAGGGCTCTCCCTGGGGAGTCGTGACCTCTCCTCCCTGGCTACCTGGATCCTCATTTGATCAATGAGGCTATCCAATTTTGCGTTGAGGGTTTGGAGAGGGCCCGCTCTCCCAGTGGGTGGTCGCCCTTCTACTGTCGGTGGGGGCACTTCGTCAGCTGGGTCGTTGGTGTGAGATGGGGTGTTCCCCGTGGGATGGGATGGTGCGCCTTCCTCTATAGCCACGTCCTTCCACTTGTCGTCGATGGTCCTCCTGCTGGAGCTCCTTCGCATCATGCTGGCTCTTTGCCCGTTTCCCACAGATGGTGCCAGATGAAGAGGGATTATCTTGCATGGTCCTTGAGTTGAGGACGATGACCACAATCGTGAGAACTGCAAGAAGGAAAATGAATCAGGGGTGCCCAGGGATGGATCCCCGGGGAAAACCCTCCGATACTTAAGTCAGCAGATATGGTAGAGCTCCGATGCGAAGGACGGGGGTGAGGAGGAGGTGAGGGGTGCGTGATTCCTCTTCGGCGATTAATCAAGGGTGTTCCCTCGTATGGGGGATGTAAATGACGTCGTGACCTTTATGGTACGATGGGTTTCGATCCCGACCCAAACCACACAATCACCTGACGAAGTCAAATCGAGCGCACCATGGGCTTATGTGAAGCCGGAATAAATTGTCACATCGGTGACTAGCACGCCCACGCACTTGATACCTCAATAAACGAACGACCAAATTTAATTTAATAAAAAGTGCGTCCACAAGTCTGGCACGCCCGGTGGGACCAAAATCACCCTTCATCTCTTCGCCGGGATTCAGGGCCTCATGGCCTCCTAATAAACGATGTCTGCCTATTTTGATGAATTACAGGTGCTGTCTTCACCAGCCTTACGGGGAGAAAAGCCGGACTAGGCGCAGCCACCCTTGTGGCCTCGAAGGTGCTACCCCAAGGCACCTGCAGCTTTCGGGAGCCATGGAAGCCACCATAAGGAAAGAAAAGAGAAAAGATGAAGAGAAGAAAGGAAAGAAGCAAAAGAAGAAGAAGAATCAGCAAGAGTGGGTCACATGGCCACTTTCACCAAGACTCGTGCCAAATAACGATTACCATTGTGGGATCGAAGCGGTGGAGTGAACCACTCGTCCCCTCCCTGGGGGGGCGAGCGCTCTCCTGCATACTCACTCTGGTCTATCACACAAAAATGGAAGAGAAGAGAAGGAAGAATAAGAAGAAAATTGGCAGGCACTGCCGCCCTAGAGAACGAGCAGAAGGCCAACATCTCGCCCGGCTCTAGGAGGGCTGAGTCCGTGGTGCAATGCCCTGGTCCGCTCCACCTCCCTGCTGCCCCTCTCTGGCATGCGGCAACCTCTCGAATGGCTATTAGAAGATTCAACTAGCCACAACTGCAGCTTAATGAATTCTCGCCCGCTGTGGGGAATGCTCTATAGCAACGAGGCCGAGCACGGCCGCGACTCTCAAAGAGAGTATGCATATATCCTACCATGGGGAATAAAAAGAAAAGAAATATACCCCGCCATGGGGGCATAGGAGGCAAGAAAAGATACACTCCGATACGGGGGGCACCAGAGCGAAGAGACATGCACCCTGACCTGGGCGGCGCGGCAAGCAACGGAGCTACATCCCAATCCAAGGATATTTGAAGAAGAGACATCCTCCGCTTGGGGGCACAGAAGCTATAGATAATACGGCCCGACTTAGGGGCATTTGAGGAAGTTACACCCCGGGCTAGGGGTCAAAGAGGTCTGCCCCGACTTAGGGGTATCTGAGGAAAAGACATACCCCGGTCTAGGGGCATAGATGCTATAAAGAATATGCCCCGGTTTAGGGACGTCTGAAGAAGTTACGCCCCGGTGTAGGGGCATATAAAGAGAGTAATACACCTAGCTCAGGGACCTTTTGAAGAAGAGACACACCCCGCTTGGGGGCATAGAAGTCATAAAGAATGCATCCCCAGTCTAGGGACACAGAAGCAAAGAGAATACACCTCGCGTCAGGGGCTTACTAAGAGGAATGCACCTCGCCCTGAGGAGCGCAAAAAACTGAAGAGACATACCCCGGCCCGGGGGTGCATATAAGCCACAAAGATTCCACCCCGACATAGGGGCATTTAAAGAAGAATACACCCCGCTTCCGGGGGCATGTGAAGGATAATACGCCCCGCCTTGAGGGGTAGAAAAAGCAAAACCTACGCCCCGTCACAGGGGGACATAAGAAGTAAAAATACACCTCGCGCGGGGAGCGTGCGAAGAGAAAGTATCCCGCCCTGGGGGCGCAAGAGGCAGAAGAGTCCACCCCAGCCTGGGGACATACGAAGAAAGAAATACACTCCATCCGGGATGCACGAGAAGCAAAACGTACCCTGACTAGGGGGGACATGTGAAACGAAGGATACCCCCACCCTAGGGGCATTTGGAGAAACTACATCCCACCTTGGGAGGATCGGAAGGAAAGAGTCCACCCTGCCTTAGGGGTATTTGAAGAAGGGGCATACCCCGCTCCTGGGGGCACATATAAAAAGAGATGCACCCGAGTTTGGGGGCACAGAAACTGCAAAGAGTAACACCCCGTTATGGGGAACATGAAGAGAGAAGGGTATACCCCGATTAGGGGAGGACCTTTGAAGAAGAGACACGCACCCGCCTCGGGGGCATGAGGGAGAGAAGGATGCACCCCGGCTTAGGGGTATTCGTAGAGGCCACATCCCACCTCGGGAGCATAAGAAAGAGAAGAGTGCATACCCCTCTCATGGAGGCATGTGAAGAGAAGCATACCCCGCTCCTATGGGCATATGAAGAGATTACGCTCCGGCTTAGGGGCATTCTAAGAAGCTACAACCCGCCGCAGGAGCATAAGGAAGAGAAGACTGCACCCCAGCTCAGGGGACACCTGAAGAAGGAATATACCACCCTACGGGGGCATAGAAGCCATGAAGAATTCTATTTCCTTGTGGATAGTATGGAGATGAATGATGCAAATTGATGTCATATTTACCACACATATCACAGAGTTCCTAGGATGTGAATTGCGGTCTGTTGTCGGTGATGATATCACGAGGAACGTCGAACCTTGCCAGGATGTTGTGCTTGATGAATTTCACCACTGTTGATACCTTGACTTCTATGAATGCCTCAGCTTCTGCCCATTTTGTGAATATTTTGTAGCGCTGAGGATGAAGGATTTTCTTCAGATTTCTCTAGTTCTATCCTCTAGAGGGCCAACTACGTCAAACGCCTACATGGCGAAAGGCCAGGGAGCTATAAGGGGGTTGAGTGAGGGCAAGGGAGCATGGACCATGTCCGCATGGAGTTGACACTTAATGCAATGGTGGACATAATGGGCACAATCCTCATTCATGGTGGGCCAATAATATTATCGAAGGAGTTTTTGAGCAAGCATTCGACCATTTGCATGGCCACCACATTCACTGGAGTGAGCAGCTTCGACAACTGCATGAGATTTGATCTCATCAAGGCAGTAGAGGTAAACTATGCTGAGTGATTTAAGATGCAAGAGACCACCTATAATGGCAAAGTGCTCTACGGCTTGGCGAATGGCACGCCGATCGAAAGCGGTAGCATAATCGGGGAAGGAACAATCCCGAAGATAATTCTCGATATCGAAGAACCAGGGATTACCGCCCTCGAGGTCAATTTCAGGCTCATGAGAGATAGATCAAACTTTTTGAGAAGGCTCGGAGAACCGTTGGAACAAGGGATCTGAATGCGAAGGAACGTGCATGCTTTGCACCATGATAGTGGTTGATGGCTTTTCACTAGGGATCGGAAGAGAAGATGCCAAAGTATCGGCTAGAAGGTTTTGAGCCCTAGAGGTGTGTACAAGGGTGAGCTTCCTTAACTACCAGACCACCCTGCCAACAAGGTCTTGATAGGGTTTCAGCTTCGGGTCCCGAGTTTGATACTTGCTGAGGGATTGTCGGAGTATGAGCTGGGAATCTCCAATGATCTAGAGCTCCTAAACTCTGAGTGCCAACGCCATTCTTAAGCCCATGAGGAGTGCCTCATATTTTGCCACGTTATTTGTAGCAGGGAAGGTTAACTGACAAGCACGGGGAATAATAACACCTTCCGGGGTTTGGAGAACAGCTCCGACTCCGCAACCCTTGGAATTGAAGGCACCGTCGAAGTAGAGAATCCACGAAGGTTCACCATATATAATGGCTCCTAACTCTTTGTCTGAGAAACTCTCATCGACAGGGGAGAACATTGGGAGTGGATGATGGGAAAGGTGCTCGACGATGGCGTGCCCCTTGACCACCTTCTGACTAACGTAGGTGATATCAAATTGGTTGAGAAAACTTTGCCATCTCACCAAACGATCAGTTAGTGCAGACTTTTCCAGCAATTATTTGATTGGGTCCATTCACGCCAAGAGCTTTACTTCACGTGTGAGGAAATAATACTTTAACTTTTGGGTGACCCAGATGATGGCCGCGCAAGTCCTTTCCATGGCAGTGTACCTCTGCTCAGCTTCATTGAACAATTTGGACAAGTAGTAGACCACGCGTTCCCTCTTGGCCTCATCATATTGGGCCAATACCGCTCCAACAGATTCTTTCGTGGTAGAAACGTAGAGCAGTAGAGGCTAACCTGGGACTGGGGGTACCAGAACGGGAGGATTTAGAAGGTAACTCTTCAGGTCATCAAAGGCCTTTTGACATTTATCGTTCCATTGAAACATAGCCTCTCCTTTCAGCAGGTTGTAGAAGGGCTTGCATCACTGAGAGTGATGAGATATAAATCTCCTGATAAACTGCAAAAGCCCGATTAGACCACAGACTTCTTTAAGGTTCTTGGGAGGAGGCATTTTGACAATGGCCTTATCTTTGTTAGGGTCGATCTCGATCCCCCTGTTGCTGACCAAAAACCCTAAAAGTTTACCTAAGGAGACTCCGAATACATATTTCTTGGGGTTCATTTTAAGCTGGTGCTCCCGAGACCGTTGGAGAATCGCTCGGAGGATTTCTGCATGACCACTCCTGGTCTTGGATTTGACCAAAATATCATCCATGTAAACTTTCATATAGATTTGCATCATGTCGTGGAAAATTGCCATCATCACCCTTTGATATGTTGCCCCTGCGTTCTTAAGACCGAAGGGAATGATGACGTAGCAGTAGGTCCCCCACGGAGTGGTAAAAGAAGTTTTCTCCTAGTCTTCCTCCGCTAGGCAGATCTGGTATATCCTGAGAAGCCATCCATGAAGGAGAGCATCTCATAGTCGGTGGTGTTGTCCACCAGGACATCTATGTGTGGGAGAGGGAAATCGTCCTTTGGACAAGCACGATTAAGGTCACAGAAATCTATGTAGATACGGACCCTACTATCCTTCTTCATAATAGGGACGATCCCTTCTAAGGTACAACATGAAGCTCAACCCCGCTAAGTGTGCCTTCGGGGTCAGATCCGGGAAGTTCCTAGGCTTCTTTGTAACTCAGCGTGGGATCGAGGCCAACCCCAATAAGGTCTAGGCCATCCTGGACATGCGGCTGCCTACCTGCGTCAAGGATGTTCAATGCCTTACGGGGCGCATCGTCGCGCTCAACCGATTCCTGTCCCGAGCGGCCGAACGATGCCTACCCTTCTTCAAGCTGTTTAGGGGACCCAAATTGGCGTCTGCCACGTTCCCATGGGATGAGGAGTGTCAAAGGGTATTTGGCGAGCTTAAAGAACTCCTGGCCTCATCCCCGGTGCTATTTAAACCGGTCCCAGGTGAAGCCCTACTTCTCTATCTCTTGGCGACCCCGTCCATCGTAAGCTCGGTCCTGGTCAGGAATGATGCGGGAGTTGAGAGACCGGTCTACTACACAGCAAGGTGCTCAATGAAGCTGAAAGGAGGTACCCTGCAACCGAGAGACTCGTGCTAGCGTTGGTAACCTCGGCCAAACACCTCAGTCCCTATTTTCAAGGGCATTCTATCGTCATACTAACCGGCGAACCCCTAAAGAAGATCCTCGCCCACCCTGAAGCCTTGGGATGTCTCGTCAAATGGACCATCATGCTCGGGGCCTATGACATTTCATACCAGCCCCGCTCGGCCATCAAAGGACAAGCACTCATAGACTTCATCGCCAAGAGCACCACCCCGACCGAGGAAAAACTCTCGACCGCACTTGGGCCAACCTGGGACCTGTTCATTGATGGCTCCTCAAACTCGACCGGGAGTGGTGCCGGCATCCTCCTTGAGTCCCCCAAAGGAGCGGAGCTACAGTACAACTTGAAGTTCAACTTCCAGACATCCAACAATGCCTCCGAGTACGAAGCCCTTATCTCGGGAGCCTGGATGGCCCGACGGTTAGGGGCTGAGAGGGTCAGGATTCACACTGACTCCCAGTTAGGCGCTAGCCAAGTCAACGGTGATCACTCGGCTCAGGAAGAACCAATGATCAAATATCTCCAACTGGTCAAGGGGTTGGCACAACAGTTCGAGGGCTTTGAGGTAGTCTGGATAGCTCGGGAGGAAAACTCCCATGCAGATGCCCTCTCTTGGCTAGCCTCCTCTCTTGACCCCGAGGGTACTCGATCAGTTCTTCTCGAGGAATTAGAGAGGCCAAGCATCGATTCGGAGATCATGACCATTGACTCGGCCTCCTCGAGCGACTGGCGTACCCCCTATCTATCTTGGATTTGAGACTCGAGAGAGCCCCCCAACCCACAGGATGCTCAAAAATTGAAATACCAAGCTCAATGCTTCATCTACCGTAGATCTTTCTCCGGCCCCCTCCTTAAGTCCATCAGTACCGACGAAGCCAGCCGAGCGGTGCAAGAAGTTCATGAAGGCATGTACAGAGTACACCAGGGAGGGCGATCACTTTCCAGAATCTTGCTTCGGCAAGGATACTGGTGGCCCACTCTCCAGCGCGATTGCTCAGTATATGTCCAGAAATGCGACCGGTGCCAGCGCTTCGACCAGCTGGTCCACCAACTAGCGTCAAAGCTTGTCACCCTGACTGAGCCCTATCCATTCACTCGGTGGGGGATCAACATCCTCGGGCCATTCCCTACAGCTCAGGCCTAGAAAAAGTTCATCATCATCGCCATCGATTACTTCACCAAATGGATGGAGGCCGAAGCTACGGCCAAAATCACCGAGACAGTCGTGTGGAGTTTCGTCTGGAAGTCGATCATTTGTCGCTATGGCATCCCCCGACTGATGGTAAGCGATAACGGTCGACAATTCGATTCTTGTTACTTCAGAGATTGATGCACCGACCTAGGCATCCGCAACCACTTCACTTCGGTTGCCCACCCTCAGGCTAATGGGTTGGTCGAAAATGCCAATAAAACCATATTAAAAGGCATCAAAACTAGGCTCGGTAAGGAAAAAGGGAAGCTGGCTTGAGGAATTGCCAAGCGTACTATGGTCGCACAGAATGACTCCTAGAACGGCAACCAGTGAAAGCCCATTTCAGCTGGTGTACGGCACCGAGACTGTAATTCCGTTGGAAATCGACGACCCCTCTCTCCGAGTCATCTGCTTCTCACCCGAGGTAAACGAATAGAAACTACTCGAGAACCTCGACCTAGTAGAAGAAGTCTGAGAGATAGCTATATCCGGTCAATGGAGTATCAACGGTGCCTTACTCGATACTACAACACCAAAGTCCTTAGCTTGATTAGTTCTGTTTTCAGATTCTTAGTTAGTTTTAATGGCATAGCTATGAGTCCACAACATGTGTGGTCCTTAGCATGTTTTCAACTTTGATGTACAGCATCTCTTCTTTTAATACATACATTATTACTTACCAAAAAAAATACAATGCCAAAGTCTGAGATAGACCCACCTAAAAATCCCGTTTGTCCTTGTGGTTTGATTGGTTAATTCTATCGTGTGGGCTTTACGGTGAAGAGAGAATTTTAATCCTTGTAAGAAATCACACCATCATCACGCATTCACGCTTGTATCTTTGTTTGCGTAAATCTCGTTGTATTGCTTATTTAGTTTAGCCTCCGCATAGCTTAATATTTATTTTTATTGGCCATCAATTCACCCCTCCCCTCTTGATTGCCGCCCTCCGGGACTCAAAAACCCATCTCCTCCTTCAATTCATCATCCTCCTTGGGTGGCCCGTCACCGCCCTCTTTCCAACCACCCTCCTCCACGGCCCCAAGGCCGACATGTTCCATGCAACCCGGCCCGTCCGGGTCCTTTTATGGGTCAACCTATTAACCCTCCTCCACGGCCATCATATGTCACTCCTCAAAGGCCTCCGTGCCAACCCTCCATTATGTAAGTCACACCCCTCCAACAAGTTCTTCTTGATAAAATCGCTTCAATGGAGGAACAACTGAAGAGAGTTACAAGCCCACAGCCCACTCCTCCTCCTCCTCAAGTCAATCCCCTTCATGCATTCAAGAATGAAATCACCAAGATGAACAAAGATTGGAAGGAGAGGAGATACGAACATGGCATCATCAACATATGTGAGCAAGGAGATTCTACAAGCTTTAATAATCAAGTGGATGTTCTCCGCCCACCACTTATCTCACTCATTCACATGGCCCTCTGCCTCTACATTCACCTCCACAAAATCTTCCACAACATTATGGCCCTTCGTCTCCACATTTGTAATGACCTAAGATCTATATACCAGGAATAACCCGATACCATTCGAATCTTGGGCCGCCACCCACGAGTCGGAAGACTCAGAAGGGATAAAAGGGTAGGTGTGATGTACATAGAAATAAGAAATAAAGTAGGACAATTCAATAATTAACATGAATAGACAATCTAACTACAACAGAGTCTAGTCCAATAGAACTACAATCTAAGGTAGGAAAGCATACCCAATGCCGAGTGAACACTCAGCTCGGCAAACTAGCACCTAAGAACATCTACACAACACCCTCGAACCTCGAGGAAGAACCACAACACTTGAAAAATAGGGGTGAGTCTCGTCTCACTAGCTCAGTAGGGGTCCTATGAAACCCCAACTAAAAACAATGGCGGTAACAAGTAGTGCTAATAAGAACAACAGCAACAACATGATTAGCTATAACAACAATGGTGAAAAACACGACCGTACATGAATTACCCAAACACAGTAGTCGATGAAGCCACGGCTCTACAACTACTCCTATTGGAATGAAAAACTAATACCCCAATCTCACAGTCGGGGGACCACAAAACTACAAACCACCCTGGTCACGCAGCCAGGGAAACATCACGACAACCCTATCGTGGAGGCCTATCCTCGCTTACTAAGGCCCAACTCAAGACCACGTGGTTTGGGAACACTATCACGACCCTGCCGTCATGAACCATACACCAGCTAGGGGAAAACCCTCGGTAATGCCTACCGAAGACCCTAGACCTCCACATCAAAAAACCACCTAAAAAATTACACGTAGAACTACGTCTTGTAGATGAGAAATAGAAACTCAAGTCACAGAATCTTACATCACATGACGGGAGTACCAATCCACTAGAAGTAAGGCCAGATGCGTCCACCGACGGCTTAGTCTATAGCCTCAGGTGTCTCCCTACTCGCCCAGGTAAAAAATGAGACATCGTAATAGTAACTAGGAACACAGAATAAGGACTAGCTGGGGTCATGCTCGTCAGTGTTGGTCTGATGCCTAAACCCCGTGTGCATACACAGACCATGCACCCTAGGTCAGATCCTCTAGTTGGTTCTTCCCCATAGCCAAGACTCAGGCTGTGCGGTGGGACCCTATGGTAACTAGCTTAAAAATCATCTCTCTCAGGTAATCCGCTCCACCACTCTTAGGTGGGTCAGCATACGCGTGCCGTAAGAAGGCTACGACTAGTGGGCGGTCACTGAACGGGAACACCGAAAACCATGCATGCACCCATCGCAAGTAAGTGAAGTAACATGTGGCTCAGAGCCACTGAACTCAGGACAACCTTCTAGACCTACCAACCCAACGGTCCTTGAGTGACAAGACTCGGGTCAAGACCGTCGTACAAGGATAGCTCCACGTCATCAATCTGCCTTAACCCTAGGGTCAGAAACCTTGGTACGATAACTCATGAGGCAGTCCACATCTACCGAGACCATTCTCTCATAAAGGGAACTCAAGAGACCTCCAGTCCCAAGCTGGGTGACTGGACTCCCAGTTCAATGCCATACGCATGGTGCACTTGGAAACCACTTTCCAGCAAAACCCACATCATGCGGGGAAAGCCCTCCGCACTCATGCTGACTCACAGTTACTCGATCTAGCGAAAACACAGAATCCTGAAACACGAAAGCCTCATGGCGCAGAAGCAGATGATCGAGCGCATCGTGGAGGCGAAGTTTGCCCAACATGGTGAGGGTGTGGCTACCGTTGATTTGTACAGAGTGCCCTATCCCCTCCACCATCAGTTCAAGAAACTTCCGCCTGATTGCCCAAAAGCCCCGAAGCTTCAGAAGTTCAACGGACAGGGCTCTCCACATGAACACCTGGCCTACTAAATGACGGCCATGGGGGAATTGGCACTGGAAGAGGCATATTTGCTTTGGTACTTTGCCACGTCATTGACTGGCACCGCCTTCTAGTTGTACTCCAGATTAAAGCCCAACTCGGTAGCCGATTGGGCGGATATGCAAAAGAAGTTCATCGACCGCTTCCAAATGGTCGAACGCAAAGTCTCCCTGGCGGAACTCTGTTCCCTCCGGCAGAAGAAAGGTGAAACAACGTTGGACTTCATCAAGCGATAGAGGGACGTCAGCATGCGCTGCAATAATCCTCTGACGCCCGAAGACGCGATCACCATCTGCCGCCGGGGCTTATCGGCGGAAGTCAGTGAAAAGCTTCTGGGCTCAAACATCCGGGGCTTCGACCAATTGAATACGGTGGTGGCGGAGATTGAAATGTTCTTCGCCGACCACCCTACACAAACTTCTGCCAAAGGCAAACCCTCCAAAGACCGCCTGGCTAGCGGCAAGGAGGTGAATATTGTGGACTTCTCCCCGACGAATGGTGATAAGGGAGAAGAAAAGTCCAAAGGCAAGAGCAAAAAGCCTGATGACAAGACAAATGCGTCTCTCTTAGCGGAGCGCATGAAGACGCCCTATTCCTTCAGGAAGGACACACCAAAATGCTCTTTGATCTATGTATGAAGGAGCAACTCATTACTCTGCTGGATCCGCGGAAGCCTTCAGAGGTGGACAAGACGGAGGACCCTACTATTGCGTGTATCACCGAAGGTTGGGTCACACCATCGGCGACTGCTACGTTTTCAAGAACGTAGCAGAAGAGCTCATTCAAAAGGGCTTGATTAATATGCTGGGTCATGCAGTCGACCCGCCCCAGTCTCATGCTTGGAGCCGATCGAACCGGTCGGCTAATGTGGTCTACATGGTGGCGATGGCTTCAAGCTCCAACGGCTCCGAAGCCGGGCCTTCAAATTAACAGCCCAACATTGGCCCTAGAGCCGCTCCTTCATTTACAGAATGCTTGGCATTGCGGAGAACTATTCGGATGATTCGATGGGAGATCCGCCAGTTGCAACTGGAACAGAGACGTCTGTTGCAGTTCCTGGAGAGCATTGACCAGCAGTTGGCTACTTTCCCCTTCGGCCCATTTGCCAGGGGGTTAGCTCCAGCCCACATATGGGAAGCAGGTGTATCACCCACCGGTCGGGCTCCGCTCAGGGGTTGGCTCTCTGAAGAGTCCTCAGATTCATCTGAAGACGAGGACTCACCTGAAGGCGAGGAGCATACACCCGCAGGTGGGCAGCCCGTTAAGTTGTACTCCTTCCCGCTCGAGAAGACTCTCGACATATTCTATGCATGCCAATGCGTGGGACTGATCACCCCGTTGCCTATTGAGCAGACACCAGGTGCCGCTTTTCATCAGGGCTATTGCCTATATCATGAGGTGGTTGGTCATATTATCTATAATTGCCAGCCCTTCAAGGACCTCGCTGAAGGCCTGATCAAGCGAGGGAAGGTCAACATGGGGGAATCCCTGGTAGACCCACTGCAACCGCATGCACGGAGGACTCTTCACTTCTCCGTCAATGTCATTCATGCTGCAGCAGCTTTCCAGCTCCCCGAGCCGCAGGAAGAGAGAGTCAGTTTCCAGGGTGCTAGTTCCCAGCCACCTAAATCTACGCTGTGGTATCTAGGGTGGTGACCTTCCCATCAGTGTTCTTTTCCTAAGGAAGATACTGAGAAGATTTTTGACAAGCTCCTGGAAGATGGTCTGGTTCTGACACATGATCCATCGGCCTACTGTAATGAGACGGTCAAGAGTCACCCCCGCTATTGCAAATACCGTGCTAGGGTGTCTCACCCTACCTGGTAGTGCCCAGAAGTCCAAGACTGCATTGAAGTCCTCATCCAAAGAGGTGAGATCGATGCGCAAGGGAACTCTATGGTATTGCGGCGTCTTAAAGAGGGCGTAGAGAAGACTCTCCAACAAGCTCGGCAAGAGGTTAAGATTTTCTCTCAATTAGCCCGACCGAGTGAGCCTGCGGACAGCGGCAAGCCTCGACTAGACCCCAAAGGCAAGGCCTGGTGCGAGGGGCCTAAGGCCCAGAGCCCAAGAGGCCAAGTCGCGGGAGAAGGCTCCAAACCCCTCTGTAGGGCGAGTCAACCCGGCATTGTCATGAGGGAAAACCCTATGTCAGACAATGAAGGAAAGGCAAGGCAAAGCTGAGGGAGCCTTCGGCCAAAACTCCTGTCAAGCCAAAGCTGTAAAGAAAAGGGATGCAGGAGTAGGGAGCAAGCTAAGAGCTGGGGGAGCTAAAAAGGAAAGGGAAAGAGTCGTACCGAACAGGCACGACTGTCGAACTAACGTCGGCTCCCTGAACTACTCCAAGCAATGATAGAAGGGTAGACTCTGCTCTGACGGATTCAAGAGTTGCCGATCCACCGACAAGATGCCAGGCATAAAGCGAAGACCTACAAGAATAATAAGAAACCTAGAAAAACCTAGACAGACCCAGACCCAGACCGAGACGACATGACTAGAACATCGTGCACACTGTCCCACACATGATCGAAATGTCATGCATACGACAGGACACTGACCTCGAGTACAACCACGAGAGGGCTGACCCGGGAGGTCACGACGCACAAGAAACGCGAAGAGCCACGTGCCACGTGACTGGAGTGCCCCACCACCAGAACAATAGCCAGCTGCGTCCACTGATGTCTTATGCTGCGCCTACTAGTGTCTTATCTGTGTACCTTACTGCAAGGACTATGCCGAGACCAAGACACTTCCAGAACCAGAATAGTACCATAACGTGAGTGACTAGTCAGGATCACGTCTAACAACCCAAGTCCAAAGCCCCTAACCACGTGTGCACACACTGGCCCATTGCCTAAGCCATGCCTCTAGCTTGTATTCCCCCTCTGAAGGACGCTATGGTTGGACCGAGGGCCCACAGAACTAGCTTAAGAACCGTAAACGGGGAAAGTGCCCCGCTACAAGAGCCGTCACACCGAAGCGTGCCGTAAGGCTACGACTAGTGGAGGCTCACAAAACACGAACTCCAAAGCACAAGTGTCGAAGTACACACAGGCTAACCAAGCACTGTCACCCGTACTCCAAAGCACCAATGGCAGCACAAGACACCACCGACAGACTCAGGACAAGGCAGCTAGACCTACTCAAGTAACGATCCATGAGTCTCATGACTTAGAGGCAAGATCATTACAGACAGCGGAACAAGCCGCCAATTAGTCTATTTCTAAGCCAAAGAAAATGACGCTCCGTAGGAAACGACACACAGAGACCCTGAGGAAACACCAAGGACCCTCAGCACACCTGGACACGTAGATCGAGGTAAGACAGTACCCTGAGACATCCAGAACACTATCTCGAGCTGGACAGAACCGTCGAGACACAGACAAGGTCGCCTGACAACCCCTGGTCTCACCGGGTTGAATGGGACCAGACACGACACACAACAATATACAAGTAGAGAAGTTGACACTCTAGGCCAAGCGAACCACCACTCAACTGCTAGGTGAACTCGGTAGTCAAGGGACAGCCGCTATGCGACCAGAGATAAGGACACAGGCAGTTCTAGATTGAGTCTTTAGGGAACTATCACAGTCAGGAAAAAGATCACACCCAGTCACCTGAATCGACCGATCCAGGAACCACCGGCACACAGACACCACCCTAGAACACAAACCTAAGACAGACCAGCACACGAACAAACACAGAACAGAACAATGGCCATCACGGCCACAACAGGACTGTAACGCACCACCATAGGGGCGTTACCTACCCTGACGCGCCAAGGGTGGAGCGTCAGGGCAACCAGGCCTAAAGCTACAACTCGGATGATGTAACGCACCAAGCTAGGAGTGCTACACCACCTAACGCTCCAAGATAGGGGTGTGAGGGCTAACAGATCTAAAACCTACACTTGAACGATGTAATGGCCTACTATAGGTGCGTTACACTCTCTGACGCACCAAGACAGGGGTGTCAAGGCCAATAGACCAAGTCCCCAGACAAAAGGGCATGTAACGGCCTAGTAGGGATGCGTTACAGAACCCTGGCGCATGGGGGGAGGTTCGTCAGAGCCAACTGATCAACACGGTCTTCGAGGAAGACACAGACTTCTAGGAACTGACAGCCACAGTCCTCAAAAATCACCAGAACATAACGTACCACCATAGGGGCATTACAGCCATGTGACGGTCCAGTATTGGTCCATCACATGACCCCAGCCTCGAAGGACCCGAAATGACTAACGGTTGTGGTGGTCTATCATAGGACCGTCACACAGTGTGACAATCTCTGATAGGACCGTTACACTGAACCGGTGAGCAAAACTATGGATTGGCCAAATCAGCCCGTTCCATGCCCCATTCATGCTGAAGCGTAGGGGAAACAAAGCCATACGACCATAGAAGACATCTGGAAGCTAGAAACGGCACATGCATGCATCCGATCTTGAAAACGGGGCAATTCCAACGAATCTACCCAATTCGGGTCACCGGGGTTCCTGGACTGCTACCGGCCCCAAATGACAACCGATCAACATGAAACTAGCAGGTACGAGATCCTGACATCCCGACGGTCATTTTGACAGTAATTATACTACAAACCGTCACCATTTTTCGGTGAACCCTACAAACCCCAAAAAAAATGATTTATCATATCATCGACTGGCCCCTTTAGCACCTGGGGCGGACTGGCAACTACATATGCTGTATTTTTCTCTTTTTACTGAGCTGACTATGACTGTAATGTGCCTAGCTGGAGAGGGCCTTTAACAAAGTGCTGACGATAATCCCATGTGAGTGGGCCTGAATCACCCATCATTGATAGTGCGGACTCTCAGTAGCCGAGACCCTGTCTGTTCATCTTTCTGCCCTTGGGTACCGGCTTAGTTCGTCCTTGGAGTTGTGCTCCGAGGCCTCTCCCTGGTTGATAGCCTAACTTGAGAATAATGGACCAGCCCTTAGAATCTCAGATCTTGGGCTTCCCTTTAACATTAACAGGTGCAGTGACGGGCTTGCGGGGTGCGTAAGCCCAAGGAAAGTCTAGATCCAATACTGAAATAACAGGCTGACTGTTGGGCCATAAAGTGGGCAAAATCTTCTCTGAGATAGGTTTTACTGACTAGACCGAGGATAAGCTTCTAACTTTAACCACCCTTCCCTGGAACGGGAATTTGAGACATTGGTGTGCGGTAGATGGCACAGCACTAAGAGTATCAATCCACGGACGACCCAAGATAGCCTTGAACATAGGGTCAATGTCCAGCACATAAAATTCAATGGCCATGGTGAGAGGCCCAAGCTTAGCTTGAAGGTGACAACCCCATGACACGCCCTCCGTGAATTGTCATATGCAGCAATAGTGGTAGGGGTTGGCCGTAGAAGCTCCTCTAAGAGATTGCAGGTCCTGAGGGTGCTGAGTGGACAAACATTAATGGATGCCCCTGTGTCAACCAAGGCTACGTCCACACTAATTTTGTTCAAAATAATGAAAATGCAGAGTGACATTTGTCGAGCTTCGGGAGGCACCAGCTCGATTTCAAAGAATGTAATTACTGGTCCTTTTGAAATTGTAGCTAATGCTGTAGGAAGGCTATCAACTGCCATGTCTTCATTAACCATCATCTTTTGAAGGAAATTTCTTAGTACATCTTGGTGAAGGGTAGATCTTTTGATCAGCTCTAGCCGGCTATCTTGGCGGAAACTCAATCCAAATGATGTAGCAAGTCATATTGAGTACCCGGCAATGGCTCAGTCTCTTCATGTTGATCTGCAGCTGGCTGGGAAGACTGAGGATTGGAAGTAGAAGCATAATTCCTCTGAAATAATTGCCTGCTCCGTAAGGCAAGATTATATGCCG
Source organism: Amorphophallus titanum (assembly GCA_024336825.1). NCBI lineage: Eukaryota > Viridiplantae > Streptophyta > Magnoliopsida > Alismatales > Araceae > Amorphophallus > Amorphophallus titanum. The sequence continues at coordinate 84,618,556 of JANBPO010009603.1, read as the reverse complement.
GCACGGCCTCTGATGACTGTAGAATAAGCTGAGTGGGGTGGATGAGTGGTGCGGTGACGAGTGTGGGAGAAATAATGGGGTTAGGAGAGGTGATAGCCGGGGTAACGGGTTGTGGAAAAAGGATGGCGGGCGAAGAGGTAGGCACGGTGACGATGGGTGTAGATGGGGGTGTAAGGAGCAATGGAGATGAGGGCAGAAGGATAATGGGTGAGGGACTGGTGGTAGGTGCGGTGGTGACAATGGGTGTTGGTGTGGGAGGAGGGTTAGATGGAAGGGTAGTGGTGATAGTAGTGGAGGTGATAAGTAGTGGGTGAGATAGAGGCGTGGATGAGGGTGTTGGCATGGACATGGAAGGGATGGCGAATGGGAGGACGAACGGTGTAGCGGATGGAGGAGGGGTTTGGTGTACGGGTGTGAAGATGGTGGAAGTGGAGGGGTAGTCGTGGTGGAAGGCTGAGACTTGGTGGGTCGTACCGTCATCATCAAAAGATCATCCGGCATTGGGGGCTGGAGGCTGGACCACATTCACCTGAGCCGGTGGTGGCGGCTGAGGTTGTGGAGCAGGTGGATGGTTCGGCATTGGGTTCTGGTGGATCCCCAAGTCTTAAACCTACTACGGTTGCTGCTACGGTGGTGGCTGTGGCGGCGGTGCTTGCTGCTGCACTTGCTACCTCAGCGGCTACCTTCTTTTCTCTTTCAACTCAACAATGGCCTTGTGCATTTTGGCCCAATCAGTCCGGTGTCCCTCATGAAGATCGTATACTAAGTCCCTGAACTAAAAACATCCTTCAATGGTATGCCCCGACTGTCTGTGGAACACGCAATATTTTGTCTGATCAATGGCCATATTCCAACTGGGCCATTCTGGAGGAAGTTGTATAGCATTTACTGACATGAGAGCCGAAAAGATATCGACGAGAGTTTCTGGTAACAGAGGGTACTGGGCTCTCTTCGGGGCCGGGCGCTTATTATTGTTGTAGCCGTTAGGGGGAGGAACATTATGGTATTGCGGTGGTGGTGGAGGTTGTTGTGGAGTGGAGTAGGTGTTTTGTGGAACGGCGAAGGTGAGCGGAGGGTTTGGTGGAGTGGAATAAGCGGGCAGAGGGTTTTGTGGAGTGGCGAAGGCGAGTGGAGGATGGTTTTGTAGAGCGGACTGGGTGTTGCGGGGATTCTGGGAAAAGCGGATTTGGTTGTTGTGGTTGGCGGGAGGGAAGGTAACGGCTACTCCCCACCCCCCTCTCACGGATCTTGTCCCCTATACCTCCCTACATGTATATATACCCCTCATTTTCTCACTATTTGGGGGGGAGCTCTTATTTTTATCACCCACGTCCTCTCTCTTCCTCTCGGTTCTCTCTCTCTCCCTGCATACACACACACCACCTGCAACCTCCTCCACCATCTCTCTCCACTGCCGCAGCAAGCCCAGCTCCCCTCCACAACACCCCTGTCAAGCCGCCGGAGGCCCTCTCTCCCTTCATCTCTACGTCCACCACCCACACAGCCGTCGCACGCCCCCCCTCACCCCCTCTCTCACGCACAGCCGCAACCGGCCTCCCTCTCTTCCCGTCACTTCCCCACACCAGCTGACACACCCCCTCATTCTTTCCTGCTGTGCTACCCCGGCTACGACGCACCCAGCACCTCCACCTCCCCACTGCCACACTCACCCTCCCAGCCACCGCCGGCCAACTCCTGTGCCCAGCTGCGAGCCACCCCAACCGCACCGACCGCCGCGAGTGCTCTCCCGGACTCCACCTCCCTCCGTAGCAACCTCGCCCTCTCTCCCTGCCGCGACACCAGACACCGCGAGCGTCCACCTCTGCTCACACCACAACCCCATCGGCCAATCCCTCCACGGACGCCACACCCCACCTTCACCTCTCCACGCTAACCCGCAACCTCCTCTGACCACTCCCTGCATACCCGCACCACCGTCGCTGCCAACTCCCCACGCCCTCCACCGTCGCTGCCAACCTCCCCTTCTCTCGCCACCGCAACCCAGCACACCGCCGACGTCCGACCTCCCCCTCCCGCTGGAACACCACCACACTGCCTCCTCCCTGCTCTGTCCATACACCCACTCCTCACTCCCAGTCCGCAGCGCTCCACGCCCCCCTCTCTCACGCGGCTACATTCCCAACCGCCACCACCGCCCACGGTCCTCTCCGACGAGCAGCTCCCCCGCTCTCACCACCGCGAATCGCCCACCTCCGGCCACCTCTCCTCCCGCCGCGGCAGCCTCCCTCCGCCGGCCATGTCATCAGCGGACCACCCCTACACCATCCTCTGCGTGCAATCGCCCCCGCCAGCCTCCCGTCCTCCCTCTCTCTCCGTTTAACCACTGCAACCCCCCACGGAACCCCACCACACTCCGCACGACCAGCCCGCAGCCTCACCCGCCGGCCACCTCACTCCGCGAACACCCCCCCCTTCGGTACACCGCACGCCGCCACTGCACCCACGTCCGACCGCCCACTACCCCTCCATCGTACGCCACCCCCTCACCACCGGAGGTCCCCCTGCATGCCCTCTGCAACCACCGCTGCCGCCCTCTCACTCTCTCTCCTCCACGCCACCTCCACCAGCCTCCTGCACACTCGCGAACCACCTTCTCCTGCATGCACCCCGCTTGCACCTCTCTACTGTACGCTGCGACACCACCTTCTCCCCTCCACACCGTTGCCACCGCAACCGTCGCCGCCGACCATTCAACTGCCACCCCACACCGTCGCACACCCCCGCAAGCCCCCGTACCGTCGTCCGCGCCAGCACCTCCCACGTTCAGCCGCACTTGCAACACTCCCGACAGACCTCCTGTCACCGCCGCGAAGCCACCGCCGGCCAACCCTCCGCTCCCTCACTCACGCTAGAACCCCCCTGCACCTCTCCACACGCTGCGGTGACCTCCACCGACCCCCACCTGCAGACCGTCCACCCCCCCTCCATCTGCATCATCCCCCCCTCCGCCACCATCTGCTGAGAACGTCGCCCCTGCGAACCCCTGCCAAACATGCCGGACAGCACCTCCGTGACCCCTCTGCCGCTGCTAACCACCCCGCCACTGCACCCCTCGTCATCGCTGCGGCAACGTCACCGCCGTCCAGACCCACCTCGCCACTGTCACTCTCCTGTTAACCCCTTCTACCAAGCTCCCTCCCCGCCGCTGCCATCCTCTTCCCACACTGCCGAGCCTCCCCGGCCACTGCACCGCCATCACCCCGCCAGCTAACCTCCTGTCACCGCCGCGAGGCCACCGCCGGCCAACTCTCCACCTCTCTCTAGCTCATGCACACACACGTCTCCTCTTTCTCTCCCTTCTCTCCATCTCTCTCTACCTCTCTCTCTCTCCCTCTTCTTCTCCCTATCATTCTCTTCTCTCTCACTCTCTCTCGCCCGCGGGATCCCTCTCTCTCCTCTTTCTCTCTCCTTTCTCTTTCTTTCTCTCCCTTCTCTCTATCTCTCTCTACCCATCACACACTTATTTTATCTTATCCTATCTTAATGTGTGTTTGTCATTTTTAATATGTATGCTTATTATTATTAAACCCACTCCCCTCTCTACTTCCATATTTTCTCCCCCTAGTTTTATCATTTGCTTTTAAGCCCCTCTTATTCCTCACCATCCCTTGTTCCTACTTATGTAATCCTTTCCATTTTATGCATAAAACTCACTTGCAGGTCCGGGGGCAAGCGCAAAGGTACGGTGCTCATATGTGATTTTTCCTATCTTTTGGTTCCTAATTCTCCCTGTTTGTGGTCTTGCATTGCTGTTATTCATATTGTCTTACATTTTTTCATGCATTTTTGTTATGTTAGCATGACTTTATTATTGTCTTGATGTGTTAGACTTAGGCTAGAAATTACATGCATCACGGTGCACATAGGATCATCCATAGTTGCATATTCTAGTTGCATTCCCCACATATTGTAGTTGCATTCCCCTCGATAAGTGATCTTCTTGCTTCCATATTCCTTGGGCTTGACTAGGTGATCTTATCCGAGACCTCCGTAAGTCCCCGTGAGTCGTGGATTCCGACATGGATGCCGGGCCAGTTGTACCTTTCCACCCCATAGTTTCGCATTTGCATACGTTGTGAAGGAATTAACCTTAGTCAACCCAAAGTTTGGACCTTATTCCCTATAGGATACCTATCTTGAGGGAATTATTCTTAATTCAAATCATTAAAAGGCCCACCCAAAACTTTGACAATAAAATATTTCCCATCATATTAGATTGTTTGACTTGGGTGAAATCCTTCACGTTGTTTGTGTTGTTTGGGCTTGTCCAAGCCCATTCGTGTTATTTTGTGTTGCATCCCCCATCATCCATATAGGTTTTGTTGTTAGGCCCATTTAGGCTAGTCCATTCTGTGTGTTTATTTATTTAGTCTCATTGTCCTAGGTTTCTTTTCCTATTTTTTCCCCTTTGCATTATTGAGTCAGCCCCCTCTTTGATCCTCGAGCCCTTACTTCCCTCATTGTATTCCCTTGATTTTCCCTGTCTAAAGTCTCCATTCGCTCTCATGGAGCGTCATTTTTCTCTTGTATATTACCCTTCTTCTTCCCCGTTTTCCTATTGCCACGTGCATTCCTCTTCCCACGCGGGCCCATCTCCTCGTGGCCCTTCCGACCCACAAACAAATCTCATAGCCCACTTATCATCTCTTGTTCACCAAATGGACCTAGTCCAGGCCCAAAAACTCATTGCTAATCATATTAATGGGCCTCATTCTCATAACGGGCCTCATGCATCTAACGGGCCTTATTCCTTTAATGGGTCCCATCCTCTTAGTGGGCCTTATTCCTTCAATGGGTCTCGCTCTTCTAATGGGCCCGATCCTTCCAACATGCCTCCCTCTTCTTTGCTTAATGGGCCCTCTTCTGCACTTGATGGACCCCCCTCCTTTAACGGGCCTTCTTGTTCTCTTAATGGGCCCACTCCTTCTACCCTTGTTGCTGCCGGCCCAATGGATCCTTATTCTCAAGTTCATGATTCTTCTAGGCCTACATATCCTTCCACTCCTGGAATGGGCTTCCCTTATTCTCAATCCGGATCCCCTTATCTGGCCCAATACCATAATCTTGGTCCAAATTCACACTCTCTTGCTCAAGCTGACTTGCATTCATCTCAATCTCTCCCCATCGAGGAGATGATTGCTCAAACCCAACGCCGGCTTGATGAACTACAACACCGAATTGATCCCAAATCTTCTTTGAGTGTCTCATTTGCATTCCAAGGTCTTCAGCTTCCACCGCGTTCACAAATTCCCGCATATCACCGCTATGGTGGAGTCGGTGACCCCTATATGCACTTAAAGGAGTTCATTTATGAGTCGGCCCAATTCTGACATGACCAATGCTTGATGGCCTATCTATTTGGTCTGTCTTTGGAAGGCCCAACTCGGGATTGGTTCTTTGCATTACCGCAAGATCAAGTGGTGAATTTTTAAGCTATTCAAGATAAATTTCTTCAGCAGTTTCAAGACCAAGTTGGGCCTAAGTATTCCATGGTTGATCTGGCCCATGAGAAGATGAAGTCTGACGAGGACTTCTCGACCTTCGCCGACCGCTGGCGTCACCTGGCCGCTCAAGTCTCGGGGCATATTCCGAAGGGGGAGCAAATCAAAATGATCATTTCTAATGCAACGCCTGAGCATCGGTGCATATTAGCCTTTAACGACATCACCTCCTCGCAACAGCTTCATAGCCGAGCCCGCTTCATCCACCAACAACTTCTAAGTTTCCTTGACCCCGAGTCTCCTTCACCTTCTACACCCACATATGCCTCCTATCCATAATCCCCCATGAGTCAGCCCTCCACCACATATCCTTCCATGAGTCAGCCTTCCGCTCCCATATACCCATATACCTCCACGTATCAACCCTCCATGAGTCAACCTACCGCCATCCACAGTCAGCCCTCTGCCATTTCATATCTGCATGTGTCTCCACCTCCTGTCAAGGAAACATCACACTGCGAGTAGGTGGATGCCGTCTACTACATACCTCCTCATCCCACTCCGCATACGCCATTACCTAATCCTTCCCTTAGCCATGCGCCATTGCCTACGCAACCCCCACTCAACCAGCACGTTGGCCTGAGGGTGGGCCACCAAAGTGAAGTGGTTGCGAATATTGAGGTTGGCACATCTGTCTCTAAACTAGTGAGAATCAAATTGTCGATCGTTATCACTCACAATCACTCGGGGGATACCAAAACGACAAATGATCGACTTCCACACGAAACTCTAAACGACCTATTCGGTGATCCTAGCAGTGGCCTCGGCTTCAATCCACTTTGTAAAGTAGTCGATGGCGATGATGACGAACTTCTTCTGGGCCTAAGCCATATGGAATGGCCCCAGAATGTCGATTCCCCACCGAGCGAAGGGATATGGCTCGATAAGAGTAACGAGCTTCGAGGCAGGCTGGTGGACCAGATGGTCAAAGCATTGACATCGGTCGCACCTCTGCACGTAGGTCGAATAGTCACACTGAAGGGTAGACCACCAGTAGCCTCGCCAAAGCAAGATCCTGGCAAGTGATCTTCCTCCTTGGTGAGTGCCGCAGATGGCTTCGTGAACTTCTTGAATTGCTTGGCCAGCTTCGTGGGCGCTAAGGCACTTAAGGAGGGGACCGGAGAAAGACCTTCGGTACAAAGCGTCATCTAAGATGACGAAGCACCGACCTTGGTACTTCAATCTTTTAGCTTCCTAAGGGTCATAAGGCACCTGGGAGTCTAGGAGCCAGGAGACGTAAGGGGTCTGCTAGTTGTTCGGGGTAGCTGGATTAACGATCATGAGCTCGGCATCGATGCTTGGTCGTTATAGCTCTTTGAGGAAGACCGAACGGGTACCTTCCTGGCCGAGGGAGGAGGCCAGGAGAGAGAGGGCATCTGCTCGGGAGTTTTCCTATCGAGCTATTCGGACTACCTCGAAACTCTCGAATAGCTGGGCTAACCCTCGGACCGTTTGAAGGTACTTAACCATAGGTGCTTCCCAAGCTTCGTAGTCACCGTTGACCTGGCTGGCGGCCAGTTGGGAGTCAGTGTGAATCCTGACTCGCTCGGCCCCGAGTCGTCGTGACATCCTAGCCCCCCAAATGAGGCCGTAATACTCGGAGGCATTATTGGACGCCTGGAAGTTGAACTTCGAGGTGTATTGTAGTTCCGCTCCTTTGGGTGACTTGAGGAGGACACCAGCATCGCTTTCGGCCTAGTTGGATGATCCGTCTATAAACAAGTCCCAGATGGGTCCTTGGGTGGACAATGACTTTTCCTCGATTGGGACGGTGCTCTCTGTGATGAAGTCTGCAAGGGCCTGTCCCTTGATGGCTGCACGGGGGCAATAGGAGATGTCATAGGCCCCGAGCATGATGGCCCATTTGACAAGGCACCCCAAGGCTTCGGGATGAGAGAGGATCTTCTTCAAGGGTTTGCCGGTCAACACGATGATAGAGTAACCTTGGAAGTCAGGCCGGAGGCGCTTGGCCGACGTAACCAATGCTAGCATGAGTTTCTCGGTTGCAGGGTACCTTCTTTTGGCCTCGTTGAGTACCTTGCTAGTGTAGTAGACTGGCCTCTCGACTCCCGCATCGTTTCAAACTAGGACCGAACTTACAATGGAGGGTGTCGCTGAGAGATATAATTGCAATACTTCACCCGAGACCGGCTTTGATAATGCCGAGGGTGAGGCTAGGAATTCCTTAAGATCTTCAAAGGCCTTCTGACGTTCCTCATCCCAGGCGAACGTGATAGATGCCATTTTGGGTCCCCTCAATAGCTTGAAGAAGGGTAGGCATCGTTCGGCCACTCGAGAAAGGAAATGGTTGAGTGCGGCGATGCGTCTGGTAAGGCACTGGACGTCCTTGACGCAGGTGGGTGGCCGCATGTCCAGGATGTCCTGAACCTTGTCAAGGTTTGCCTTAATCCCGTGCTGAGTCACCAGGAAACCGAGGAATTTTCCCGATCTGACCCCGAAGGTGCATTTGGCGGGGTTGAGCTTCATTTTGTACTTGAGGAGGGTGACGAAGGTCTCGGCTAGGTCGACAAGATGGTCATCAGCCTTTGGTGTTTTGATGAGCAAGTCGTCGATGTAGGCCTCGACATTCCGACCGAGTTGTCTCTCAATGATTTGGTTGACCAGTCATTGATATGTCCCCCCGACATTCTTTAACCCGAAAGGCATTCGGGTATAGCAGTGCACGCCGAAGTCGGTGATGAAAGTGGTCTTCTCAATGTCCTCTGGGTCCATCCTGATCTTATGGTAGCCAGAGTAAGCGTCCAGGAAGCTGAGCAGCTCATTGTCAGAGGTTGAATCGATGAGCTAGTCTATGCTCGGCAGCGGGTAACAGTCCTTCGGTGTGGCCTTGTTAAGGTCAGTGAAGTCCACTCACATCCACCACTTTCCCGAAGCTTTAGGTACCAGAACGACGTTAGCGAGCCACGTCGGGTAGAGGACTAGACGAAAAAGACCAGTCTCCTTCCCCTTGCCTAGTTGCTCCTTGATGATCGTCGTGCATCACAAATTCATGCAATAAATCATCAAAGTTTTCGTTCATGTCACCCTGATCTGCATGGGAGCCTTTCGGAACATGGATGAAATTTTGGGCCACCCACAGTTGGACTAGCTGATCTTTCGAGAAGCTATAATCTTTCGAGAAAAGGGAGCAATATGCAAAGCACTGTTTTAGATGCCCAGGTAATTGATCATAGCTAACCTTCAAAACTGATAAGATACTATTTGGATCATCATGTGACTGTGCCCATCTCTCACTTCTCAAGATGCTTTGCCAATACCTCACATCCAATCATGCATTCAACAGCTGGCCAACTATCTTTGCCGCCAACGGCAATCCCTTTAACTTGTCAGCTATTTGACTGCCAACAGGTTCCAGCTGTGAACATTTTATTTGATCATGACATCCCTCAAAAGTAAACCTTTCAAACACTGACCGCAGACAAAAATTGGCAGAGTTGCCAAAGGGATATGAGCTCCTCTCATCATATGTGACACTTTCTGGCTTCGAGCCGTCACCACTATCTTGCTTCCCTTCCCACCATACCTCAGAGGGTCACGCAAACTTTCCCACTTAGCATGATCCTTTGCTTCCCACATGTCATCTAATACTAACAGAAACCTTTTTCCTTCTATTTTATCTTTGATCCTTCTTTGAGTTTTATCCCAATTTCTTTGATCATTCTCTACCTTGTCTGAACTGGGTATGGCCTCCATTATTTCTCCGCGGATCCTTTCCAAATCAAAATCATTTGACACACAGACCCAAATTGTTGGGTGAAAATGTTGCTTCACTCGTGGGCTGTTATACACGACCTTCACCAGAGTTGTTTTCCCAACTCCCCCCATACCAGTGACAGTAATGACATGGACATTATTGCTGCTGCTGCTGCTACTTCCTTCAGTTCCATCTGCACATCCTAATAATAACAACTCCTCTAATCTCTTCTTTTCACCATCTCTGCCAATGATCTCACCATCATCAGTTGGTAGAGAACTAGTTAGCGGTCGTCTGGGCCTACTGAACTCAGGCATGCTACCTCCACCTAAGATTTGCAGCCCAAGTGAATTTATCTCATTTGATTTAGCATCTAGCCTCTCCCTGATGTGTTTTATCTGGTGTGCGATGCCGTGGTCAGCCGACAAATTATGTACGGTACCAAAACAAGAGGTGATGATGTTGCGTACCTTGGCTCCCACGTTAGTCCTCACTAACCTGGGGGTACCATCTGGCCGGTCTCTTCTCCGAAGGGCAGCATCTGTGGCCACCTCGTCCAGGACGTCCTGGGCATCAAGCAGGATCTGTTTAAGAGACGAGAGCCAGGTACGCACGAGTTCCGATCCCACCTGCTTCCCTTCGGCATACCGAAGCACAGACTTGATGATGCCGACGGTGGATCTCAGCATCTCGATCTCCCCCTTGACGCCCCTCACCAGAGCATACTCTTCAGAGGCCGTGTTGATCAGCCTCTCACACACCGGGTCCAACAGGGCCGATGCCATCCCTCCTCAGCTCCTCTCGATCAGATGCGCGGCCAGAACAACAACAACAACAGGAGAACTGATATGAGAAAAACAGAGGACTCCGATGCGCGGCCAGAACAACCCACCTGCCGTCCCTCCTCAAACAGAGATTGAGGACTCCGATGCGCGGCCAGAACAACCCACCTGCCGTCCCTCCTCAAACAGAGGACTCCGATGCGCGGCCAGAACAACCCACCTGTCCCACAGCCATCCCTCCCTCCTCAAACAGAGGACTCCGATGCGCGGCCAGAACAACCCACCCGTCCCACAGCCATCCCTCCTCAGCTCCTCTCGCTCGGATGCGCGGCCAGAAGAATGACAACAAGAACAGGAGAACTGATGTGAGAGAGCAGAGTGGGGAGAGTGGAGTGTTCACTCCAAACAAGCGCCTCACGCCAAACAAGGAGAAATGATGAGACAAACAGAGGGATGAGTGCTCGGTCAGTCTTGGTTGACCCATTTCAACTCAAATCTGGAAAACGCGAACCGACGGATCAGCTCTTTCTTCCATTACGCCTTTGGATTTGGTTAAGGGCAGCCGCGGGCGCCGTTCAGGGCAGCCGCGGGCCCCCTTGCGCGCCAGACGACTGACAGCCGCGGTTACATTAATTTAGAAGTGAAAAGATGATTAACTTATTTTTAATTTATCATGGCTTGATAAATAGCTATTTAGTATTTACATTAATACTGATGATAATCAAAATATTATTAACTATGTCCCGTCAGTCTCTCTATCTCTCGCATTAATTACGAGTTTAGATAGCCATTCATCTTTAAAATATTTTATTTTACTTTTAATATATACTATCGATTGAATAATCCATAAAAATAAATTTTTTAATAAACAATATAATTGATATCACTAATTAAAATGTAAAATACAGAAACATCATTAATTACAACTATGCACGTTTACATGCTAGGTACACATAGCAAGTCCATGCATGTCTAAGTCTGTGCATCTCTGCATACATCAAGAATTGAGTTAGAAGGAAAGGTCCAAGTCCGTGCAGTTTTAATCTGTGTTGAAAAACACAAGTCCGCGCATGTTTTGGGTTTGTTGAAACCTTGACTCCATGCATATCTCTCTCCTGCACATCATAAGTTCATGCATCTCTATTCGTCTGCATCTCAAGTCCGTGCAGATTTTGGCTTTAGACAAATCTTGATCAAAGTATAGTTGTTGAGTGTCAAAAAGAGTCCATGCTAGTTGCACGATGCTTGTAGAAGTCCATGCATCCTTCTCTTATGGAATGAACCCAAGTCCGTCCATACATAGTCCGTTCACAATTTTCAAACGTAGTCCAAGCACACTCTTCCAATAAAGTCCCTACACATTTTCTTCAATCCAAGTCCGTGCACACTCGACCAACAAAGTCCGTGCACGTTCTCTTCAATCCAAGTCTGTGCACGTTTTCTTTAATCCAAGTCTGTGCACACTCGACCAACAAAGTCCATGCACGTTCTCTTCAATCCAAGTCTGTGCACACTCTTCTAACAAAGTCCGTGCATACTTCCTATGTTCCTCAAGAACTCTGTGTTGTTTCCTTGAAACTGTGTAGCTTCTCATCCATACACACATACAAGTCCGTGCATGTTTCTTTTCTGTACTCTTTGAGTCCTTGCTGCTCACAACAACACTGTGGTGTAAGTCCATGCATATGTTCATTCCTGAATATGGAGTTCGCACATACTAGACATGAACATACCGTTTAAATGCTGACTAGGTGTTTGTTATAATGACAGACACTTCCTGAGTATCAGGAGCGGCGTTCGTGAAGGCTAAGGAAAGGCACATGATCCGAAGGAAATATAATACAGAGAATGTTGACACGTGGCTAATGCAGAGAAGAACTGGTTAGTCCTTGGGCGGGAAGCATGGTCTCCACACTTCATTCCTTCGTGAGCTCACATATAAATAGGTCTGTCGCACAGATGAGACACATACAGAAAAGATGGAGAACACAGAGAGATAGAAAAAGAGTGAGACACGGAGAAGAAAAGAAAAGAGAGAGAAGCCCAGGAAGAAAGAGAGCTTGTTTGTGTTTGAGCCTGAACTTCTGCTTCTACGAAAGCTAAATTATCTTCATTTTCAATCATCTATTTTTGCTTTTGTTCATCTTCTCGTTCGAGTTCATTTTACAGTGTCTTGTTACCCTCTGAGGTCACTTAGAGGAAGGGAGAAGTTCTCCAGGTTTCCCTCCACTGTGCTTGGAGGAAGAGAGGAATGGTCCTCTAGTTTGTAAGTTGCTGGGAGCACCTTACGGGGTTCCCTTTGCAGGCTACAAAGGAAGGGAGGTTGGTCCTCCGGTGATACTTCTAATCTTCAGAAGTTCGAGAAAAGTGTTTCTCGGGGCAAGTTGTAAGGCAGTAGTTGTTTGCAGACTGAGTCTGTGGGGTTTCTTGATTGCTTAGTGCAAGAAAGCCTTACTCCAGTGGAGTAAGAGGTGGACGTAGATTGCAGATCACAATCGAACCACCTTCAAAATCTCTGTCTCTATTGGGTGGTTTGCTTATCCAGTTTGTTTCTCTCGACCCTAGCACATTAGTTGCTCGATCCTTTACGCCTTACTTACGTCTTCTCGCTTGTCTCTGCATGTTTGGTTGTTCTGCAAATGGAATAAGCGAGTCATTCCTCTATGCTTAGAGATCTTCATAGGGTTGTTCTATCGAGATTTTTGATTAGGGGGTGATCCATTCAACCCCCCCTTCTAGCTCACCTTCCGCATAAGCTGACAATTGGTATCAGTGCAGGTTACCGAGTATGTGGTCCAATGGCCAGGGTAACTCTGGATCTAATGGTCCTCACAGTTTTATGGCTAAGGGACAATCCATCAGCCGCCCTCCCTTATTTGATGGTAATAATTACTTTTTCTGAAAAAATAGGATGGAGGTGTTTATCAAAGCTCAGAGCCACAGACACTGGAGGGTGATCACCACAGGGCCGTACGAACTTCCACCAAACGAAGAGGCGTGGATAGAAGATCACATCAAGCTTTCAGCTCTTAACTGGACGGCCCTGAATATCATCCAGTGTGCAGTTCACCCGGACGAATATACTCGGATCTCAGCATGCAAGACGACCAAGAAAATGTGGGATGAATTAGAACTGATCTACGAAGGTACATCCCAAGTAAAGGCAACTAAGGTAAACCTACTCACCTCTGAGTATGAACTTTTCAAAATGAAATCAGAGGAGACTATAACTGAGATGTATGCCAGGCTGTCGTTAATTACTAATAGTCTTAAGGGGTTTGGGAAAGAGATTTCAGAAGGGGATATCGTTAGGAAAATCCTTAGATCCTTAACCCCTGCATGGCACACTAAGGCCATCGCCTGGTCAAGCTGTGTATCAGCGTTTGTTGCAGACTGAGTCTGCGGTTCTTGCTGTTGCAAGGGAAGCCACACTCGGGTTGAGTGTGGGGTGGACGTAGGTCTGGTTGACCGAACCACCTTAAAACTATTGTGCAGTGGTTTGCTTGTGGTGTGCCTTCCATATCTTCTACCTCCCTTCTCTGGTTAGTTGTGTGCTCTTGTTCAGAAGTTTGTTTATGTGTGGTTTCCGTTCGAATTGATACAGCTGCTAAGTGGTTGACTGAGTGCTTGAGAGATCTACACTGTGCATTGTGTTTCTCGTCCCTTGAGCGAACTTGTGACTTGAACTTGTGCGTTCCCTTGGGCTTCCCATTCATAGACTTCATCAGCTGTTATTGATTGTGGTCTACTACGTTAATCCCTCATCTGCATTTTAGATATAAGTTTTTTTTTTAGGCATTTGATAGGGGAGATTTCATTCCTTAGCTCTGCTAGGGTTATCCATTACGGGTTAACTAATTTGGGCATTTAGATTTTAATTCCGTAAATTTCTTTGATGGAGATCCATTCACCCCCCCTCTAGATCTCCACATTCAACCCATAGGTTGGCCCCCAGATTGCTATAGAATATCTGGAATATGTGGGCCTACAAGGTGTTCAGGGAAATTCCCGGCGCACATGCATGGGCTGCATAAGCATGTCATGGGCCTCCAAAGCCCATGGTTGATTGGGTGAGTCTTCCTTCGACTTTGGATGGCTGGAGGGAGGCGTCATGGGGAAGACCCCAGCCTTGTTGTTATGTGCCATGTATCATGGCTTGTAGTCAGGATGCCCCTGGGTTGGTCCGGGTGGTTTGGCTGAAGGCGGGTATACCGACAAACTAGGTGACCGGGGATGGCCCCAATCAATTGTTGGTGTTGGCGTGGGTCACGGCTAGCTAGTTAGGACCATTGGTTGGGCCCGACATGACATAGAAAGGTTGGGTAGATAACGCCTTAAAAGTGTTTGGGAAAGTTCCTGATGCCTTATTTATTGATATTTTTGCTAGGAAAATGGTCGAGTACAACAAATGCCTCCCACGGGGCGTACGTCAGAGGCAGAGACCAGGGCGGGCGGGCCATGTGCTCCTCATCTTTCTCCGTTGTAGTTGCATTTGGAGCTTTATATGCACTTCTTGTACATGTATTTTCTTCATGTGCTAGCTCTTCATAAATTGCCAACACTTGTGTATTCACCCCTTTTTCATGCTTTGTTATGTAGCTATGGTGAGTTTTGGGAGAGATGATCGTACTCAGAGGCGTGCAGCCCGTGAGGAGGATCACTGGGTGTTGAGGACCGGGCGGCTCTTACCTCATTTGGGCTCGCCTATCATCACGCGTGGCCACTATTGGCCAGTTAGACTTGGGGTGGTCGTTGATAGCTGAGGGTCCCATTGGAGAGGGGACGAGTGCAGCCGGGGCCATGGAGTTGGCTAGGCTCTCTGAGACCGGTGACATTTACACTTATGGCTATTCAAGAGGCTACCCAAGGGAGTTTCCCTTGGATTGACACTTATTTGAATTCATGAGGAGCTTCATCCCTGCTGGTATGGAAGATGGAGACCCTTATATTGCTAGAGAGCACTGCCAGCTGGAGCGGGCTATTTTGCTGGGCAGGGACATCCTGAATGGGGTCACTTTCTACAGATTCTTGAGCTTTTCTGTAGATTTCTGGAGTGAGCGACAGTTTCCTAGTGTTAACTGTCTAGGTTTCTTCAGCAGGGTGGAGCAGTTCGGGGTCCATGTGGGAGCACTGGGTCTGGCTTCTTGGGACCTTCATGGCCATCACTGGGTCGAGATTGAAGGGGTGATAGGGCTGGTACAAGAACCATCCAGGGTGCAATTTGCTGGCAAGGGATATGACGACCACAGTCTTCTAAATGGGATCCTCCGACAGATAGTTGTAAGCTGGCACGGTTGCTGGTTAGTGATCTCCTCACATCGATACCACTAGGGGATGACCAAGTGGCTGATGGGCATAGTGCACCACTACAGGATGTTTCTAGACCGAGTAGGGATCAGATATGCAGTGACAGCGGCACTATATGGGAACCATTGCTACATGGGGTTGATTTAGGCACTGGCGGAGGGCTTCAACCGTCAGTCGAACATGGTGGCGACGGCAGAGGGGGAGACCTCTCTAGACTTGTGGTCTCTCTTCCAGATTTTAGGCGTGCCGATCAGTAGCGAGGGCTATAGGGCGGTGGTGCTGGGTGACCTCCATCGTAGTCATACCGACGGGCTAGGACGGTACCGGGTGTCTCACAGCTACCAGTACTTGCTGAAGACTTCGAGAGACTTGGCTTTGGCAAGGAGAGAAAAGGCCTCACACACTCCAAGGGTGCCCTTGAAGGTGTGGGTCTGTCAATTTTACAACAGACCGTTTTGCTTCTACCAGGAGTTCATGTGAGATAAGGATACTGGCCTTACACCTCTGCAGCGAGAAATAGAAATGGTGATTGAGTTGATTCCAAGTATGGCACCTTTAGCAAAGGCACCATACCTTATGGCTCCAACTGAATTGAAAGAATTGTAAGCACAGCTATTAGAATTGTTGGAAAAAGTCTACATTCATCCGAGCTTTTCTCCGTGGCGTGCTCCTATTCTATTTGTTAAAAAGAAAGATGGAAGCCTGAGGCTTTGTATAGATTACAGTCAGTTGAATCAGGTGACTATCAAGAACAAGTATCATTTACCTAGGATTGATGATTTATTTGATCAGTTACAGTCTGCTTCTATCTTTTCTCAGATTGATCTTCGTTCAGGTTATTTTCAGCTGAGAATTAGAGAGTCAGATGTGGAAAAGACTGCATTTAGCATGCGTTATAGTCATTTTGAGTTTTTGGTTATGCCGTTTGGGCTAACCAATGCTCCTGTAGCTTTTATGGACCTAATGCAGCGTGTGTTCCGTCCTTATCTGGATCGCTTCGTGGTGATCTTTGTTGATGATATTCTGGTTTATTCTGCTTCTGAGGAAGAGCATGTGTAGCATCTGAGGGTCATTTTGTAGACTCTACGAGATCATGAGCTATTTGCTAAATTTAGTAAGTGTGAGTTCTGGCTTTGGGAAATTCATTTTCTCGGCCATGTGATTTCTGGTGACGGAGTTGCAATGGATCCAGCTAAGATTGAGGCTATTCTTCAATGGCAGAGACCGAGGACCGTGACAGAGATCAAGAGTTTTCTAGGTCTTGCTGGCTATTACGGGAGATTCATTCAAGACTTTGCACAGATTGCCACGCCGATGACTAGACTGACACGTAAAGATGTACCTTTTGTCTGGTCAGACCAGTGTGAGCAAAGCTTTGTTGAATTGAAAAGGCTTCTCACTTCTTCTCTAGTGCTGGTGTTACCTTTTGGCTTGGGTGGATTCGTGGTTTGCACGGATGCTTCTCGAGTAGGTCTGGGTGTAGTGCTGATGCAACATGGTAAAGTTATCGCTTATGCATCCCGGCAGTTGAAACAGCACAAAGAGAACTATCCAACACATGATCTGGAGCTTGCAGCGGTGATCTTTGCACTAAAAATCTGGAGACACTATCTGTATGGTGAGAAATTTGAGATTTTTACTGATCATCAAAGCTTGCAGTATGTGTTTTCGCAAAAAGATCTGAATCTCAGGCAGCGCAGATGGATGGAATATATGAAGGATTATAACTTTACTCTCTCCTATCAGCTAGATAAAATGAATGTAGTGGCTGATGCTCTGAGCAGGAAAGTGCAAGTTAGTCATTCGTTGATTCGTGAATGGTAATTGTGGGAATAGCTTCCTTGTGAAACTTTCAGTGTGGACATTCTGTCTGATCGAATGACAGCTGTATGTGCCAGTCTTGTGATAACTTCAGCTCTTTATCAGCAGATTAAGGAAGCTCAGTAGGCAGACTCTGATTTGTCCCGCATTGTAATGATGCATGATATTGAATTTGATGATGAGTTGGTAGTCAGCTTTCATGGCAGGCTTTATGTTCCAACTGTTGATGAGTTGAGATATGCAATTCTGAGTGAAGCCCATGGATCCCATTTTGCTATTCACCCCGGCACTTCCAAGATGTATCAGAATCTGAAAAGGCAGTTCTGGTGGCCAGGTATGAAACGAGATATGGTTGTATTTGTCTCTAAGTGCTTGACATGCTAACAGGTAAAAGCAGATCATCAAAAGCCTGGTGGAATGCTTCAGCCGTTGGAGATTCTGTTGTGGAAATGGGATCATGTCACGATAGATTTTATTATAGGTTTGCCTCGGACTTCTCAGGGCTTCGATGGTATCTGACTATTGGTTGATCGCTTGACAAAGACAGCTAGATTGTTGCCAATTAAGGTTACCTGTAGTGTGCAGAAATTGGCCAAGCTTTATATTGAAAAGAATGTGCCATTGCATGGAATTCTAATTTCACTTGTGTCAGATCGTGACCCACGGTTTACCTCTGGCTTCTGGCGCAGTTTTTAGAAAGTGTTGGGCACAGAGTTAGCTTTCAGTTCAGCGTATCATCCGCAGTCTGAAGGTCAGTCAGAGAGGACGATTCAGACTTTAGAAGATATGCTAAGATCGTGTTGTCTTGACTGGCAGGGTTCGTGGAGTCAGCATTTGCCACTCGTGGAATTTTCTTATAACAACAGTTATCACTCCAGCATTGATATGGCACCGTATGAGGCGTTGTATGGTCGTCCTTATCGTACTCCTTTGAACTGGTTTGAGGCCGGCGACAGATTGTTTACAGGCCCGGATATGGTTCACCAGTGTGCTGATGTGGTTCGTCTGATTCAGCAAAAAATGTTGGCATCTCAGAGTTGACAAAAAAGTTATGCACATTAGTGCAGGCGACCACTGCAGTTCGAGCCTGGAGCAGCTCGAAGAGGATCTACTTCCAGCATCCCCGTCGGTCCACCTTCTACTTTCAAGGTATCTGGTCTTCCTCTTCCCGTTTTCTTATTTCGACCATTAGGGCTCATAGATTACTTGATGTTGGGTGTCAGGGTTTTCTCGCTTCGATGGTCGTGGTGGATCAACAGCGTCAGGAAGTGAAGGATATTCCTATCGTGTGCGAGTTTCCCGATATTTTTCTCGATGAGTTGCCAGGGTTGCCACCGCAGCGGGAGATTGATTTCGTGATCATATGGCACCGGCGGAGTTGAGAGAGCTAAAGGTGCAGTTGCAGGAGTTGCTTGCCAAGGGGTATATTCGTCCTAGTTCTTTCCCTTGGAGAATGGTAGTTTGAGGTTGTGTATCGACTACCGGCAGTTGAACTAGGCGACTATTAAGAACAAGTATCTGTTACCTCGGATCGATGACTTGTTTGATCAGCTTCAATCAGCCGAGGTGTTTTCCCGGATCGATTTGAGGTCAGGTTATTATCAGCTGCGGATTCACAAGTCTGACATTGAGAAGGCTGTGTTCCACTCGAGGCATGGGCATTATGAGTTCTTGGTGATGTCGTTTGGGCTCACCAATGCCTCCATGGCGTTTATGGATTCGATGTATCTGAGTGTTCTGTCCGTACTTGGACCAGTTTGTGGTCGTGTTTGTGGACGATATCCTTATGTATTCACGGTCTGCAGAGGAGCATGTGCATCATTTGAGGGTCATGTTGCAGACCTTGCGGGATCACCAGCTGTATGTCAAGCTCAGCAAGTGTGAATTTTAGCTTCGAGAGGTGCACTTTTTGGGGCACGTGATTTTCGGTGATGGTTTTTTGTGGATCCAGCCAAGGTCGAGGCTGTGGTGCAGTGGTCGAGGCCGAGTTCCGTCACGGAGATTCAGAGCTTTTTGGGACTTGCGGGCTACTATAGGTGATTAATCCAATATTTTGCTCATACTGTGGCCCCGATGACCAGACTCACGTGGAAGGATGTGCCATTTGTTTGGACGAAGGAGTGTGAGCAGAGTTTCATGGAGCTGAAGAAATTGCTCACTACCGCTCCGGTGTTGGTGTTGCCTTCAAGATCGGGAGGTTTCGTGGTGTGTACGGATGCTTCCAGGGTAGACTTGGGTGCCGTGCTGATGCAACATGGTAGAGTGGTGGTGTATGCGTCGCGTCAGTTGAAGCCACATGAGGAGAACTACCCTACTCATGATCTTGAGCTGGCGGTGATGATTTTTCGCTCTGAAGATCTGGAGGCATTATCTGTATGGCGAGAAGTTTGAGGTTTTCACTGACCATCAGAATTTGAGGTATGTGTTTACCCAGAAGGACCTTAACCTTAGGCAGAGGAGGTGGATGAAATACATGAAGGATTATGATTTCACTCTGTCTTATCGGCCAGGCAGGATGAATGTCGTGGCTGATGCCTTGAGTAGGAAGGTGGTGGCCAGTCAGATGTTGTTGAGGAAGTGGAGGTTATGGGAGCAGGTGACGGCCATGACTTTTCAACTCAAGATCTCTCGGGATCAGGGTTCAGATGTTCTCGCGAGCTTGACTGTCACGCCAGTTATTCGTCGTCAGGTGACTGAGGCTCAGCATGTGGATCCCGAGTTACCTCGAATTCTGTCGATGGCCGAGGTAGATCTTGGTGAGGATGGAACTGTGAGGTTCAGATGTAGGTTGTACGTCACCACTGAGAAGTAGGTAAGGCGTGCAGTATTGCGGAAGGCTCATGGGAGTCGGTATGCTGTGCATCCAGGATCGACGAAGATGTACCAGAACCCAAAGAGGCAGTTTTGGTGGCCTTGGATGAAGAGAGATGTCACGGAGTTTATGGCCAGGTGTCTGGTTTGTCAGCAAGTGAAGGAGGAGCACCAGCGACCGGGTGGTACACTTCAGCCCCTGGAGATTTCTGCGTGAAAGTGGGACCATGTGACTGTAGACACGCAAAATTCGACATTACCGTCAGTAAATCCCGTGTTATATTACAACGCCCCGAAGCGGCTCGCATAATTAAATTATCTGATTGATCTCCAATCTTTGTTTGGCCGTCTCGTCTCACGCAAATCAAATTATGAATAAAAGTATGTTGATGGGCTTTGTTAATGGGCTTCCGGCTGTTCCCTTCTCCGCATAAAAATACAAAGAAAATACGTGTGCTAATGGGCTTGGCCCATTTCTTGTTCACGTATCAAACCAATAAATAATTGTGTTAACGGGCTAGGCCCATTCCTATTCTTGCTTATAAAATAACCTTAATGGGCTTGGCCCATTTAAAATGACCCTAATGGGCTTGGCCCATTTTCTAACTCTTATATATATATATAGATGTGTGTGTGTATATAGGTATATATACATATATAATAATATTTAAAATATTGATAACACTTTTACTACCCCTCTTAACTCCCCCTATGAGAACCAACAAGTAGGAAATAAATAAATGAAAAAAACTATCTAATCTAACGGTACCGTACTACTGAACCTCGGTCTAGCAACCTCGAGTCTGAAACTACCAGGAGACGGAGCACTACCCACTAGAAGAACGACTGGATGCGTCCACTGACGTCTTACACCGCGTCACAAGTGTCTAGCTACAGCGCCCCCGGCGAGAGACTCAGACACACACAAGTACCACAATAAGGACTAGGTGGGGTCATGCTCGTCAGCGCGTGCCCTAAGCCCCCAGCTATGTGTGCACACACAGACCATCTGCTCTAGGTCAGGTCCTCTAGCTGGTTTTTCCTCCCACCGGACTCTAGTGGCAAAGGCAAGGGGCCCACGGAAACCAGCCTAAAAATCGTCTAACTCAGGTCATGCTCTCCACCACTCCCGAGTGGGTCCGCACCTGCGTGCGCAGGAAGCTATGACTAGTGGACAGGTCACTAGAAGGTAGACTCTCCGGTCACGAAAAACAACGTCCGAACCAGACGGAGTACAGGGGACTGCCCCTCGTACCAACACCAACTCACGGTGACGTAAGCCGAAGACGTCGCAGCTTGGGACCCCTCACGGCACCCCACACTTGGTCCCCACACGATGCCCAGCATCAGTCAGATCACGGGTCAGCACGTTAAATGAGGTCTGCTCACCCGAGACTCGAATCGGCACGAAAATCATCGGCTAGGCCTCAGACGAAGAACGATCCATCATTGGCCACTCACGGACGCACGGCTAACTCACAGTCGTGCGGGGGAGAATGGACGGTCCAACCTAGCCGTCCCCCACTCCCAACAGAAAATAGACCATAATGCGCCTACCTAGGTGCGTTATAGTGCTTAACGGACCATCAGAGGTCCCTTAAGCCCCAAACCATGGAAGGAAATATAACACACTCCTCTAGGGGCGTTATGTACATAACGGACCAGACATGGTGCGTTATGTCACGGAGTGAAACAGACTATAACGCACTCCTCTAGGGGCGTTATAGGCCTTAACGGACCAGCTCTGGCGCGTTAAGTGGAAGGCAATGGCGTTAAGCATAACGCACCTTCCCTGGGGCGCTATAGTACATAACGGGCCTCCTTAGGCGCGTTATGTGACCAGAACCCCAACGGTCAAAACCAACGGTCAAAAATCAACCGTCGGAAACCATGACGCACCAGCACTGTGGCGTCATGTCTGACATGGCGGTTAGTCGAGGGGCCGTTAAACCCTCGATGACCAGACTCAAATCATACGAAGCATAACGCACCTGCCTGGGCTCGTTATGCTCATGACGGTTTCTGGAACGACCGCTATATCGTCCCGACGATGAAACGGCGAATGAAAGACAAAAATGTCAACCACGCCCCCGTACGTCCACAGGAGAGGGGGAAATCAAGGGGGAAGCTCCCCAATAGCCCTAGGCATGATTCTACGGCCTTGGATCGGCCAAAAATGCGGTGAATCGCTAGATCGGGCGATCACTCCCCAAAGTATGGTTTTGCCCTAACCCGCTCAAAAACACCTCTCTCGGTCTCACGACGGGCTACAAACCACGGAAACGAAACGTGGGGAGTTAGGGAACGTCACCCTACCTCAATGGAGCGAATGCTCTACCGAATCGATGCCAAAATCGCGAAGAACAGCTTTAGAAGCCCTCATTCCTCCACGAAATCCCACGATCTTCACGCCGCCACGACCGCCTCGCCATCGCCGTCGTCGCCACGCCGTCTGCAGTCGGAGGGAGCTCGCCATGTGACCGAACGAGAGAGAGGGGGAGAGGGCGCGGTCACGGTGGGGAGAGGAAGAGGAAGAAAAAAAGAAGAAGAATAAGAAAAAGAAAAAAGAGTTTGATATTTATAGAATATCTGAATTTTTTAAAAAATATCAAAAAATAGAAAATCACGTTTCCGTGATCCTCGGAACGCACTGATCGCAACAGTACCACTCACGCCCGGGTGAACGACCATGTTTCCCTGTAACGGCATGCCGAAAGATTTGTCGAAAATCAGACCGAAAATCAGAAAAACACGCGAGAAAAGTCGCGGAACGCCTCCGGGCCCCCGAAACGACCCCGGATCGCACCGATCCGAACACGAAATATGTCTGAAATGAAATTTCAGACACGTCGGATGCTCTAAGAAAATAGATCCGGGACCCAAAAATAAGGATCTGAAAGGGTCCGGGACACCACAGGGGGCACCACAAACAGTGGTATCAGAGCAAGGTTGTGAGGCTTGGAGTCATTTACGGCCATCCGATTTATACATACCACAAGATCTTAGGAATTTATTTTTAGAATTTGATGTCAAACATAGAATCATTCTAATTCGGATTAGTTCTCCCTCGCAGGAGATGGCAGGGAGTGATAGGGTTGAAGTGAATACTTCTCCTGAGGAATCTGCGCCCTCAAATGGGACATCCATAGCCTGAGAGAGCCATCCTTCTTCTTGACAAATAAAACTGGCGCACCCCAAGGGGATGTGCTTGGTCTGATGAAACCCTTGTCTAACAATTCCTACAACTGTCTCTTTAGTTCTTTAAGCTCTGTGGGGGACATCTTGTAAGGGGCTATAGAAACAGGTGCAGCTCCTAGAATGAGTTCAATGGTGAAGTTTACTTCCCTTTCGGGTGATAAACTAGGTAACTCGGATGGGAATATATCAGGAAACTCATTTACAATGGGGATGTCTGCTAGGATGATCTCCTTAGACTCAGTAACTATGGCCGAAGCAAGAAAAGCTTCATATCCTTGCGAGATAAGTTTGCAAGTGTGAAGAGAAGAAATGATTGTAGGATGCTTCCTATACTTGATGCTAAAGAAGGAAAATCTTGAAATACCTGGTTTACGGAAAGATATAATCCTATTCCAACAATTGATATTGGCATCATGGTCTACCAACCAATCTACCCTTAAAATAACCTCGTATCCTTTCATGTCAAGACATACTAAGTTTGCGGAAAGATTGTGGTCTTCAATGATTACTTCACTACTGGGATAATATTCGGTAAGTTTGGTTCCAGAACCTAAGGGTGTAGTTATAGATAGTTCTGAAGGTGAAGGAACTGATGCAACAGGTAAAGTTTTGGTAAAAGAAGTAGAGATAAAAGAATGAGAAACACGAATATCGAATAGCACAAATGCAGGACGAGAGTAAATTTGAATTGTACCTTTCATGAGCCCACCATCCCTGGGCGCTTCTTCTTCTTCTTCTAGAATTGCATTGAGGCGAGCATGCCTCCTGCGTCCTCCTCCTACTGCCTGTTCTTTCATAAGGGGGTAATCGGGCATGCGATGCTCCCTGCTGCCACAACGTAAATAAGCGCCGAGACGCTTCCAACATTCTTCTGCTGAGTGGCCAAATTTTTCACAAAACGTGCAGACCGCCATGACCTGCTTCTCCTCTTCTTTCACTTTCTTGTATTTCTGGGAAATTCCATCGTTCTCACTCCTAGACCTTTTCTTGTTATCACGGCTCTTGTAGGGTTCCGTGATACTAAATTTTTCTTTCCTGAATCACCGATCGGATCGTCGGCTAGATTCTTCTCCTTTTCCTTTCATCTTGTCGACCTTCTCTAAGGTCCTTTCACATAGATAGGCCCGCTGGACCATCTCTTCATATGTTCGGATGTTTTGGGTTCCCAGCTGTTGAATGTAACTGGGTCGTAACCCGTCCATGAATCGATTTACTTTCAATAAATTAGTGCTAATCAGATGTGGTGCATATGGTGCTAGTCTGGAAAACTGCAACTCATATTCTGCTACTGACAACATCCCTTGACGAAGGGACGCAAACTCCATGGCTTTTCTCTCCTTGACGTGCTCCGAGAAATACTTGGCACGAAACAGTGTGAGGAAACCTTCCCATGTGTGGGGTGTATCCACTGGTGGTGCCGGAACTGACTTCCACCACGTCCGAGCATCCTTGTTTAATTGGAATGTAGCTAAACGCACCCTCTCCTGGTCGGTGCATTGAATAACATCAAAAATCCTGTTCATTTCGTCAATCCAGTTTTCTGCCTCGTCCGGATTTGAAGAACCATAGAAACGCAGAGGGTTGAGACTTCAAAAATTTTGGTGTAAACTGCCTGCTCTGGCTCCTGCACCTGCCTGAGCCATTGTTTGCAGTGCCTGAGTAAGGCCAGCCACCGTTTGTTGCATGCCGTCCCAATCTACACGATGTGCCATTTGAAACCAAAGTAAAGTACCTGAGAGAAATATAACAACTCGTTATTTCTCATGGAATTAGGGAAATTTAATGTTAAAATGTTCATCTATCTTATCCCGGGCTCTACCCAATTCTGACATGGATGTGGAATTTTCTTCCTTAGTTTCATAGATAAGGGTCCTTAACCTTGGACTTATTCTATGACATGATTCCTTTCCCTAAATCCTGAGACTTAGGTTCTAGCTCTGATACCAACTTAGCTGTCATGTCCCGAGCCTTTATTTACAGTGGAAGACTCGCACGGGGAGATGTGAACAGCCGGCATGGTAAGCCTCTCGCAAGTAAGCATGATCAGAGCGTGACACAATCACACATAAGATGTAATTACACAAGTATATACTCAAACTCAACTTCTATTCATTGATAATCAAAATATTCAATTACAACCACTAATTCATCCTTTAACAAATTGCTGGACTCAATAAATCAGAAAATTACATGGAGTCAATCTAGACAATAAGACTCCTATGTCTTCACTCGTATTTTTATCCGACTCTCATTCACTCTCGGACCCGCCACTTGAATAGTCTGAATCTGAATCGAAATTACCTTCATCTCCTGAAAAATATTTGAAAATAGGTTATGAGCACACTTGCCCAGTAGGTATCTTCGCATCAACATGAAGTTTAGGACTCAAATAAAAAGGATAAACTACCGGATGACCTAGTGGTAAGTACCAAGGTCAAATCCTGAAGAAGGACCGTCTCCTAATTACCTTCGGGAGGGAGAGAAGTGTCGAGCCATATGGATTTATGAATGATGCCCTCATCATAGTGAGTCTTACGTTCCTCTTCCCGTTGGGCCACATGCTCCCCATGTTAGAGGACATAGTGCACATCATGGGTTTGCGTGTGCATGGGTCACCGGTTAGCAGGAGGACATACCCTGACTACCGGGAGATGGCCCAAGAGCTACTCGGGCTGGAGCTACTCCGATAGGAGCACTAGTCTATGACATTGACGAGGGCGAGACTACAAGACAGTCTCGGACTGAGGAGAGCCGAGATAGCAACTGGCGAGCTGCCTGAGTAGTACTTGCAGAGGCTCGTGGAGCGGGCCCGACCCAGAGTAGCAACAGAGCTAGGATCAGAGGTTGACAGAGTCTTGCAGAGGTTCCTGATGCTGCTCTTCGGGTGGCTTTTGTTCGCAAAGAGGGCCGACATGATCAGCTGTCAATTCCTCCCCCTGCTAGAGGACTTGGAGCACGTATGGGACTATGCGTGGGGAGCGACAGCCCTGGCGTTCCTCTTTGACACCCTCACCTCCACTAGCCGATGCACAATGCTCGGTGACTTCTCACCCTTGCTCTAGGTACGACTTGACCCTTAAACCAATTATGCAATTTACTATATGTTTCATATATGTGTTATATGCTGATGTTTGATGAAATGCGATGCAGGTGTGGGCCTACGTGCAACTACGTGGGCTAGGGAGAGGGGAGGAGACGTTTCCCGACTGGCTATTGATTGTCAGGCAGTGGATGGCCTCGCGAGAGACTGGAGCCTTATGGAGACAGGTCTGGGGGATCCAGGATGACCTGGACACCCTACCCTAGACCTCGGCAAGAATCTAAACTCAGACTTTCATTAAATCTAATTTTATGTGCTCATGATAGTAACATAATTTCCTATCTGACAGGTCCGGTGGACACCTTACATAAGTGAGGGGCGCAAGGGTCAGCCATGGGTAGTGGTAGCTCTCACCTTCTCTGGGCATGACGTGTGGCTTCACTGCATGAACGTGGTGGAGCGACTGTACTTCCAACTGGTGATGAGGACGATCGGCGTCCACTAGTCAGCGGTCGAGTTTTTGGCACCCGATAAGCCAGAGGAGCGCATTGGGCGGCACCCCCGCGAGCTAACGACCCTGATGGACTAGAAGGCGCGGGCGGCCAAGCAGATCATAGATTGGACAGCGCTCGGGTGGGTGGTGTCTGCTCGGGCAGAGAGCGAGGAGGAGTACTACACAGCATATGCCCGGCACTATAGGGACCAGGTGTTCCGTGGTGCCCGCCAACCGGTACGACTTCTAACCCTAATGCTTTCTATTATGCTTGTGCTTTCTATATGATTATGCAGTGACACTTGGACGTCCTACATGCAGATCGACCACCAGGGCCAGATTGCGGAGCTGCAGGGACTCCTTCACTCCACCGTCCAGGAGAGGGACGAGGCCCGATAGGCTCTGGCCCTCCTAGTGAGTCTTACTAACCCTTAAACTCACTTATGCCTTTGATTATGCTATGAAATGACTGACTCTGGAGTTCTAAAATGCAGCGAGCTGAGGGCACCCAACGTCAGGGGGCTGACGCACCCTCCTCTTCCCAGACTCTCGCGGACCGGGCTGAGCGGGACATCGTGTTTGCACGGGTGGTGGCC
The DNA here is from genome assembly GCA_024336825.1 of Amorphophallus titanum. Taxonomy (NCBI): domain Eukaryota; kingdom Viridiplantae; phylum Streptophyta; class Magnoliopsida; order Alismatales; family Araceae; genus Amorphophallus; species Amorphophallus titanum. The sequence continues at coordinate 84,591,271 of JANBPO010009603.1, read as the reverse complement.
CAGGCCGAGGCAACCGAGGCGACGCTCTCCGAGATGGTAAGTACACTACGCATTCCATGTTTGATTATGGTTTATGAAATGCAATTTGATGAACCATGATGCATGTATATGCAGGCGATCGAGCTGACCATCGCCTTGGGAAAGATTACCCGGCTACGAGTGGAGTTGGAGCGGAGCCACGTGGCAGCATGGGAGGAGGCAGAGTGGATCAGTGCCATAGCACAGGATGAGGCCGCCCGTCCCCGAGAGGAGATAGTGCGGAGTTGACTGACAGACGCCATCGAGACAGCACTCCTTGGGGTGGAGTTGGAGTGACTCAGGGCTAGTGCTGAGGAGCTAGTCTGGGTCCGAGTGGAGTGTGAGCGTGCTCTGATAGAGGTGTCAGGGTTGTACGGGGAGCTACGGGCATTCCGGGAGATGAGTTGGTAGTGTAGCAGAGCTCCGAGCGACAGCACCCACAGTACCCATGGTTCATACCATGGCTACTTCAACAGTTCCTCCGGTCGTCGGAGGAATGAGGATGAGGAGCGGCGCTGCGAGCGCGAGCGAGAGGAGGTGAGCTCTGCGATGGCCCCTCCGTCGAAGAGGCACGAGGGAGGTGGTGACAGTGACAAGCCGGAGGGCGAGGCCTGATGTAGTTATGAGATGACTTTTGTACATGATGACATGGCTATGATATGAAAGCAAAGATACATCAGGCCTCGGGTCCATCCTGAGACTCGGGGATCGAAGGCTCTTCGGCATCAAGTGATCCGCCCCCGGCACCCTCGGCGATGGCTGACCCAGGCACTGACCCCATTGGTGTGGGAACTGCCTCAGTCGTGCGCCCTCCTGAGGCAGCCGGAGTTGGTGATCCCGCGGACGAGGTAGAGTCCCCCTGGCTTCCCTCCCCACTTGACCCCGAACCAGAAGATTTGGAAGACGCCGAATCTGAGTCATAATGCTGCCGGGATGGGAAGACGACCACCCCTGGCACCTGCTCCTCCGCCCAAAAGTCGGCCCGGCGATAGCCTTGGGCGAACCCGTTTCAGACGCCTCGACAGAACCCGACTGGTAATAAGGGAAGGCAGCCTTTTGGAGATCGGTCTGGTAGTCCTCTGAGCTTTTGTACCGCTCAAGCGCCTCTACCTCAGCCGACTCCACCCTACCAGCAAGCTCGACTGACCTCTTCTCAGCCTCGATCAGTGTAGCCTCAACCTTCGCCCGATGTTGCTCGGCTTCCTCGGCTTGGCCCTCGAGCTCCGCTCGCTCTGACTCCCATTGCCCCTCATGCTCGACCTGAGTCACGCGCTCCTGCTCTAGGAGCCTGCTCTTCAACTCGAGTGAACTACGGACCTGAGCCAACTGCTCGGCTGATGCCTGGGCCTCCGCCTGGCTCGACTTCCCCCATTCCTAGAGCGAAGTGACCTCCTGTCGAAGCCCCTCAAGATCGGCAGTGATCCGAACGATCTTCGGATCAGATGTGCTGACGGCCCAAGCGAGATTCGATCACTCTGACTTCGCCCGAGCGTAGGCGTCGGCTATGTTGGCGCCCATCTGGGCCAGCAACAAACCACCCTCCATGATCATTTTGAGGACCGCAGATGGAGGCTTCTGCCTAATTCCTCCTCGCACCACCCCCGAGGCTATGTTATGGCATTGCTGGTACAGGGCCCCCCGAACGTCAGGAGGAGGGCCAGTCCTCTCCGAAGCGGCCAGAATGGGGGCTCCCCCCTCGAGCGATACCCCCTCGGGATCCCTGTCGGTTGGCTTGGACTGGGCCGCCCCATCCCGCATCTCTCCTGCCTCGGCCGACTGGGATGAAGTCGTGTCTACTCGCGACCCTCTGGCCCCACTCGGCTCACCCCCGACGCCTCCACCTTGCGCTCCTACAGCTTCGCCCGATGCTCCAGCATCAGCAATCACCGTCTAAGAATCGCCCGCCCCTGCTGTGGCCTCATCGGCCCCCTCTCGCTGGGCGGAAGGGCGAGCCAGCTGAATAGGCTCGTCGCCTTCCAGCCCGGCAGAGGGGAGAGCTGAGCAACCACCGTCCTCGACCGAGCGAACGGCCCTGGCCTTCTTGGCCCGCTTCTTCTCAACGGACTGAGCCTTCATAGAATCCCACAACATATTCTCCATGGGGTCCTTGCGCTTGGTCCCCCGCTACTCGGAAGCCCCTTCCTGGGCTACCCGTTTGCCATTTCTTCGGGCTCGAGAGGTACCCTCGGGAGCTTGCGACTCGACCGCAGCCGACGCATCGTCCACGTCGACCACCTCCAGCTCGGTCGACGGTACCCCCTCCTCAATCGGTCGCCTCGCATCTGGACAAAAGAGGACAAGGTCATGAAAAGAAGAGCACTTTCTCAAAAGAAGGGAGAAGCTATTTTCTAAAGCCCTTACCCGTCGACAGTAGCCGCTCAGAAATGCACTGTTCGATATTGGCTAGAATCACCAGCTCACCCGTCGGTCGGTGATTTTCCAGGAGAACCACAGCCGTCTACTCCACCTCCAGGGATACCTCGGCTAGCTTCGAAGGAATATTCGGGTGAAAGTTGGGCACGGTTGAGAAATTCCAAGACGCATCCACTGAAGATGTACACACCCAGAAGTACTGAGTCTTCCACCCCTTGTGGGACGAGTCCTTCTGGGACAGAGACATGTAGCTCCTATTTCGTCTCGCCTGGATAAAATAGAATCCCTTGCCCGCCTGCAGATGCTCCTTCAACTTGAAGAAATAATGTAAAAGATCCAGTGAGGGAATGATCCCACACTTGTGGCAGAGGAAGCGGAAAGAATAAACAAAGAGATAAGAGTTGGCGACCAGCTAGATGGGAGCCAGTCGGAAGAAGCAAAGGAGTTCGAGAATGGAGGGATGGAGAGGGAGGCAAAACCCACTCTTCTAGGATAGAAGAAAGGAACATAAGTACTCAGAGCGAGAGTCCAAGCTCGTCTCATGAGTGGCAGAAGCCACGGAATGGTACTTCCAAGGGAGACCGTACTGGTACTCCAGCCACTTCACCTCCGCCTCGTGATGCGGGACGGACACGAGGAGATGACACTACATGAAATGGACCCGACTCGACCAGCAACAACACGGACACTAGAGCGACCTCGGCTTGACACGGAGAGCTTTGATAAGATCATCCCAACCTTCTACCTCATAGTAGGATTGGATCGTGGTGTGAAAGGAGGGGAGGGGCACAATTTGAGATTGATGTCCCATGGGCGAGAGGTGTGGGGGTGAACTAGGGATGGTGCGGCCTCGCTTGAGCCATTGGAGTATGGACTCATTCATGGTGAGGGTGCCATGAGTGGTGGTGGTTAGTTCTTGAAGGACCGGGCTAGGAGAGGTGGATGGAATGGGAAGCTCTTGGATTTCCTTTATGGCGGGAGGTGGGTTCGGAATGGTACCCATCTCCACTTGAGTGGGTGTGTGGGCCATGGTATCCTCTACCAAGGGGTTGGGACGGTCATTTGGGGGTGGGGTGATGGTGATAGCCAGTGTGTGGGGCTCCGGTGGATGAGGGAACAATTGGTTGTTGAAGCTAAAGGCTCCCGGGATGTGTGGTGGATGCACAAGACCCGACCGACGTGTGGGGTCGATGATGGCATTCCTTTCTTCATGCCATTGCCTACCTAGGATTATGCAAGGTCCCACCAAAGTACCTACTTGAAATCAAGCCCCATCGAAATATTTATTCTTTCTGAACTATTAATGAATTCAACAAGGACTTGATCTCTATTGTGCACAATTTGTCTGGTCCTAGAAAGAGAGGCAACTATATCGTGGGATACCCAATTATTGGACTCCAAGTCAATGAAATCAATTTCCGTGAGCTCTCCATTACGTAGGTATGCATGGGATATGATTGGGAGAGGGGCCATTGGATCCTAGACTCAATGATGATAATGGTGGGTGGACAATGCACGGGTCGGACTGATGATGACTCCAATGCAAGCGTGCCCTAGGACTTGACTTGTGAGAACAAGTCAATGACTTGCTCTGATATCAATTGATGTGACACCAACTTGGGGGTGACAGCCACTCGACCGATGCACCTTGGACCTATACTCGCAAGCAATCAAATTTGAGCGGCAAACCCACTCTAGCAGACTCACCCGTGTAATGCACACATGTACCCGTGGGCAACTCGGCGATGGTGGAGAGGGTCTAGAGGGGACCTTGACACTCCAGGGAGATTTGGCAAGCTTTAGGCTGAACCCCCTAAGGGTCTGGGATACCCAACCTCGCGGGCGGCCAGCACGCCAAGGGCGTGGGTTGTAGAGTGATCTCTCTCACAACTCGCTCCACAGTGAACACTCAATTTGCTCGATTTTGGATCGGGCGCTCACTCGCCGTCTAACGGAGCTAAAAGATAATACAAATTAAGCAAGATAAACCAGACATGAGAGGGGGGTCAGTAGCTCACCTGATCAGCGTGAAGATGCTGATCCCGGCTAGAGACGAGGCGAGCAGGGAAGCGTGGGTTTCCTTGAATGCTGCGCCGATGAAGCTTCACCTAGAGATAAACAATTACATGCACTACACCTCACGCAGGAAGGTTGGACTAGGGGTTGGGGAAATCAAATTACAATCAAAACTACCTCCACGCTGGGATGAGTGGTTAGCCGGCCAGGCGGGGAGAGGAATGTTGAACTAGGAACTAATCGGAAGGGCGGTTGCCGGTTCTGTCCGCTCTCTAGAATAGGGGATAGACAGCCGATGTTGGAGCTGCTGCGGCTCACCCAAACTCCGTTGTCGACGAAACCAGTGGCAAAACCTCCCGGGTTGGCCCATGAGGACACTCGATTTTTTTGGAAATTTTTGGTTGGCGGCGATGGTCGGGGCAGAGTCGTGAACAAGGCCTCTGATTTCTGGTTCTGACAGCTTCTGAGTCACTATAGAAGGAAGGCGAGGCCACCACGGCTGCTCCCAAGCTCTGAATCAGGCAAGGTCAGAGTCGTTGGATTCGTGGATGACTCCTCTTCGAACGGAGACCCATGGCATTACCGGCAGAGGGCTGAGTAGATGGCAAGGGGCCAAACAGTGAAGGGGTATCAGGTCAGTCCCAGAGGGAACTGATCTGCGCACCCGATGGAGAAATTTAGGAACTCACTGTTCCGGGGGCCAAACGGAGAGCCGCTTCATGGTACTGGAAGAAGATTCATAGTAGAAGCTCTCAGCCAAGCGACGCTCCAAGAATCTTAGAAATCAGCTCGAGGGAGCCTTTGCAAGTCTTCTCTATTTGTCTGCCTGGGAGGGAATGCGTAGTCCAGCAGTGAAGGCTCCTCCGGGGTGCCATGAGCTCAAACGATGGCGAGACCACCACCGTTGCATAGAGGACTTGGAGATGCTTCCGATAGTACCTCTTATGCATCCAGGGGCTCTGGGATGAAGCTGTAGCAGGCTCTTCAACCAGCAACTTCTCTACTGCCTGCGAACTGAGAACTGCAGGTTGAAGAGGGGAGGTGGGAAATGAGGTAAATGTGAAGGGAAAGGGGTGGATGGGTGTGGAGGAAACCCTTGGTTGTTAGGGGGTTTGGGAGGGGGCAAACCAAGGTACTGAGGTGGGCGGCGGAGGAGGGACGGACCCCTCCCTCGCCGGGAAGGAAATGACCCTAGACGGGTCAGCCAAAAGACCCTGAGGTAGAGAATCCTCATGGGCATAGGAATGATCGAACGAAGACATGGCTATGGGGGAGTCGAACAAAGGATTAAAATAAGACACGAAATGAGGCCTGCCCCTAGGAGAGGATCCTGAGGGACGGAAACAACTCCACATACACTATGGACGAGCAAAGGGGAAGGGAATTACAGCCTTAGAGTGCCTAATGCACACTAATCAATCTAAACAAGTACACAATGGAGGGCGGAGATGAGAGGAGAATCAACCAATTAGCCACAAGTTTAGATGATGCACGTGAAAATTTTTATTGGTTCCCCCTTTCAAGATCTTTAGTGGGTTAATTTAAGATGCAAATTCACTCAACCACTAGGTACCTAACCTGGGTAGGAAGGGGTGTGGACTGGCTGACTCTAAAGGGCTCTCAATTTTACGGATGCAGACCCTAGACTGGGGGGGTGATAATGGTACAATCGGCCTGGCGTCCGTGTGGGAATCCGTGGCTCACGGGGACTTACGGAGGTCCTCGGCAAGGTCCCCTAGTCGGCTCCAAAGAATATGGAGACGAGAGGAAACCCTGCTTTGGTAGGAATGTAGCTACTAATGGAGTAGTATGATCCTATGCGCATCGGAGTGCATGCAAGAGTCTATCCTAGATCTAGCAAGTGATGATCACAACACGTATGAACAAATATGTATGACAATCATGCAACAATAAATAAGCTCAGGAGAGATTAACACCCAATAGCACGGAATAAATGTAACATGGCAATATATACTCAAGGCTCGGGTGCACTGTAGCATAGATATGCGGTCTAGTGAAGATCGCCCAGGAGGGATAGGTGGTTCGTGGTAAGCCGCCCAACAGCACAGGGTGACAACAGGTGTAGAAGAAAAACAACTAAACGAGCAGGCAATCTTGAGCAAAGAATTGGGCCACTAGTGAACGTACCTGGGTAGGCAACCTGTCACAAGCCAGGCAGGTCCTGGAGCGACCCTGACACAATCGCAGATAGAGTAATGCAAAGTGGGGTGCGTACCTGTGCCAGGAAGACAGGCGGCTGACTATTGGCCGCAGAACACAAGTGCAGTCGCTGGCTGGCCGCAGAAGACAACAGGGTGGCATAGCGAGCACGGCCAAGGACGACGAAGAGCGGTCGATGTAGATCCGTATAATGACTAAGGCAACCCTTTATGAACCGCGTAACCTCCAGCGAACAGAGTCACCCACTGCCAACCTGTGACCACCTGTGAAGGATAGAAACTAACAATGCAAGAGAATGGAGAAGAAAGAGAGGGGGTCAGCAAACACCAGCACGATGGGCACTAGGCGTCCCACCGTGATCACCAGAAAAGTCTGTTGATTGGAAAAATGGCCTTTTCCTTCTTTTGAAAGTACCGGCAATGAAATCAATCCACCTTTTTTGCTCCTCAGGACTAGGAAAGTATGAAAGAAGCTAAGAAACCAAAAGAGTAAGGTGGAGATAAAACCTGTGTGATCGCCACTCAAGACCCCGGACGTGATAGACACGCCGTGTCTTGAGAAAGAGGAAGACACTCGCCTTTGCTTAATGCTGGGAGGATGAACAGCTAAGGACGAACTACCTAATGTTGTGCAGCTTCCTTTTGGCCGCCTAACTGAAATAGAGTGGTTCTAGATGAGCCGCGCTACTCCGCCTACCTCCAAATCGTGGGATTTCCACCTCCACTCTTTTCGGCCAACCAGAAAGAGTGGGCCTCGTGCTGAATGGCTGCTGACCTGCAAAACAACGTGTGACCAGTAAAATAAAACCCAAATTAGATCTATGAAGTGTAGTATGTGCTAGACATGACAAAATTGGAATAATTAACATGAATGGGGGATTCACCTAGAGGTTTTTAAACCCCTAGGGGCACCAAAAACGTGGGTGGGTGTGTAAAAATGACAATGAGAGTGAGAAGAAGCTAGTGACAATGAAGAGAAAACATGCATGCAATGACAAAGGACCGACGAGACAGATGACAAACTACACCACAAGCGGACTACTCCCTTTGAACCAGAGGCCTGTAAGGACGTAGAAGGCCTCCCTCCTTGTGCTAGGATCACTTGATAATTCGTCAGGGCTTCGCCGTTGATCCTTGATCTCTCCCCCTTCGAGCTGAGCCTTAGGGTCTATTTATAGAGCACCCGGGGTCTTAGCTTGAAATTGAGGATAACTAGGCATTTTTAGGCCTGGATAATAAAACAAAAGTTGGAGATAATTGACTTATCTCAACCCCGGAAGAAACAGCATCAAAAATGGTGAAGAAACCGCGGAGGAATCATCGGGAAGACGCACAACTCGGTGACACCGACTAAGACAAGCACACACTAATATGATGCACCTAGAGTATGTGGGGTGATGACCCTCCAAGTTTCGGGCCGACTGGGTGAGGGGAGGTGGTGGTCCCTTTGGTGAGGACTGTGGCTCTGTCCCGCCGGATTACTGTAGCAGCAAGAAGCTCACAGAAAGTAGCAACAAAGGAAAGTTTCAGCCCCAATGGAGTTTTGGGGTGAAACCACAACGGTTGGTTTGGGGACATGGAGGGGAACAACTATTATGAAGGGGGTGTGGACGATTGGGGACGTGAAAGGGGTGTAAACGGGAGTCAAAGTGGACTCTGGTCACAAGCGAGACTTCCAGGGAGGCAGTCTGCGTGATGAAAGTGCTTGCAAAGGAAACTTTCTCTGTAGGACGAGTTTTGGGACAAGGCCGGCGGGGTTGGAAAGAGGACAGGCAGGGGAAAACAAGTCTAGAAGACCGCCCTGAGGTTTGCTAACAGCAATGGGACGTAACGATGCAATCTTTGGATCCCCAAGTCACTGGCAGAATAGGCACCTCCGAGGTTGAGCCGACCACCATCGAACTCCACGCCGCCTTGCCACCTTGATCTCCCTTGGATGTGGGATGAAGATCCTCTCGCCACAGCACGCTCCACACCACACCACGCCCTCCTTCTCAAGGGAGTCACACCCAAGAGTTGGAGGTGTAGAACGAAGAAGAAGGGGAGTGGAGAAGCGAGGGGCGTCGCACCCCTTGGATGAGGAAGGGGAGGGTCGCCCTCTCCCTAGCTGCTTGCACACAAGACCTTTTTTCTCTCCACTAAAAAATTATCTTCATTATTTTTAAAGCAAGGAAAATACAACCTTTTTATATGGAGTGGGGAAATGCTAGGTTTAAAACCCTAGCCAAGGGGGAAGGGAGATGGGGGGCGGCCAAGCTTTGGGAAGGGGGGGAGCAATCTTCCTAGAATCTAGGAGAAGATTGGGGGGCGGCCAAAAGAGGGAGAGGGAAAGGAGGGAAGGCGGCTGCCATTCTCTCCCAAGAGGAGGAGGGAATGGTCCGCCCCAAACCCTAACCCTAGGGGGGGCGGCCAGCCCAAGTGGGCCTGAAGTGTGAACCACTAAGTGGCCCATTAACCCCCTTTTCCTCCTAAACAAGCCTACTAAACACATTAAAAAGCCTAATTGGTCTACAAAGGTTCATAACTGAAAAAAAATGTCCACACATGGACTAATCCAAGGCCCAACATGGCCCAAAGCATGAAATAAGAGAAGATAACTCTGCTAGTCCGCCAAATGATCACCGAGCCAAAGGGATGCCGGCGAGATCCGTGTGCTCCGTCGTAAAGTGTGGCGCGTGTCCTCACCAAGAAGCCTTCTTGGCCAGACCTGCTCCTACATCGACTGCCAGCCTAGAAGGGCAAGGCGGTGGAGCGGCGCCAGGCCCCTAAAGAAGCGAACGCTCTTGATATCAAGGCGTTTGAACAACAGAAGAAAGATAGAGGCAAGATGGCGGTTGTCGCGTAGCCTGCAAAAGCCACAGACGGCAAAGAGGATCCCTTATTGCGGGATAAAATGAAGAAGGCCTATTCCTTTCCCAAGGACAAGACCAAAATTCTGTTCGATTGGGTAACGGAGTATGGCGTGGTCACTCTGCCAGAGCCAAAGAGGCGAGAGGACCTAAAGAGAAAAGACAGTCCAAGATTTTGCCCCTATCACCAGATGTTGGGGCATCCGATCGAGGACTGCTATGTTTTTAAGGACATCATCAAAAGGATGGTGAAGAAAAATGAAATAGAGTTGGGGGAGTACAAGGTGCACCCTCCGCAACCACATGAAGCCCCACCGAGGAGGGAAGAAGTCAACATGATCTCCTTATATCAGGCATTACCTAAGGAGGTCTCTGAAGCAAGCACGTTGTGCACCTTTGAATCTCACTTCTTGGAGCCTGTGAAAGAGGAACAAGGATGGCAACAGGTCCCTGCAAAGAGCAAGAAGAAGAGGGCACCTCGCCTGAAATCGGGGGCACATTTACGTGGCATTACACCACGACCTACTTCGCTAGTGCCAGCACCAATGTGGACCAATCCACCAGCCGCCATCAGGATACCTACTCACAATCGGAGTGGACAAACTCTGTTGCCTATAGTAAAGGAAATCAGCCCCAGAGCCTGGAATCTGGAAAATTTCATAGACAGGTTGCAAGACTATGTGCAGCCCGAATTGAAGCCCTTGCTGATGCAGGATCATGTCCCGCGGTAGGAATTAGAGCAGTTGCACTCAAACAAAAAGAACAAGCTAATGCGGCGTCTGATAAAGAAGGTAGCCTGTTCTGGGGGCAGGCGCCTGCCAAGGTGAAGAAGAAAAAGAAACAAAAGAAGAAGAAAAGAAGGGCCGCTAAGGTTGATGAGGTGCAGGTTGTCTCCTGCAATACCCTATCAGCGCTCTTCAACCTGCCCAATAAAGAGGACGAAGAAAAAATCTGCTTCACACCCCCTTTCCTTCATTTATTTAATGAAATGCATGATTTGTTATGAAATATATGACTAATGCAATTGTTTTAAATGTATGCAGGAAAAGCGTAGGACTCGGATCTCTTGGCTATAGGTCCGGGTAGTGTACCTCGCATTGTCGGACTTTCAGTGGGAGAGGCTCGCGATGATGGGCTTCGGCGAGTTTCTGGGCGTAGAGGTGACCCGACTTGACACGCCACTACTCTATGCCCAATACGACTGCTAGGATCCGGTGAGCTGGACTTTCCTTTTCTCGTGGGACCACATGGTGCCCACATTAGAGGACATCGCGCGCATCATCGGATTGCGCGTGCACGGGCTACCGGTCAGTGGGACGACTTACCCCGACTGTCGGGAGCTGGCTCAGAGCTTGCTGGGGCTGGAGCTGCTGTGACCAGAGCGACAGTCGACCACCCTAACGAGAGTGAGGCTGTAGGAGAGCCTCAGCTTGAGTGCTGTGGGGATCACGATCGGGGAGCTTCCCGAGCAGCATCTACAGAGGATCGTGGACCGGGCGTGTCCGAGAGTGGGAGTTGAGCCGGGACAAGGGGCGGACATGGTCCTACGGAGGTTTCTGGTGCTCTTCTTCGGGAGACTACTATTCGTGACCAGGGTCAACATCATCAGCTGTCGGTTCCTGCCACTGCTCGAGGATGTGGACCACGTCGGGGATTACGCCGGGGGAGCGGTGGTCCTGGCGTTCCTCTTCGACACCCTTAGCTCCACCAGCCGGTGAACGATGCTTGGTGGGTTCTCCCCACTGCTCTAGGTACGACTTGACTCTCAAAATGATTATGCAATTTGCTATATGATTCCTATAACTGCTACATGCTGACATTTGATGAAATGTAATGCAGGTGTGGGCCTACGTATGCCTACGTGTGCTAGGGAGAGGGGAGGAGATGTACCCGGACCGACTACCAATCGCGAGGTGGTGTGATGTGACACAACCTCGGACCTACACAAGCAAGCACAATTCGTAACGCAAATGGGCCGTAATTGGCGGCCGACTCACTCGATACTCACCCGAACCCGTGGGTGACTCGGCGATGCCGAGTGGAGGGTGTGGGGCTGGTCCCTTGCTGGTAGAGGGCCAGCAAGGCCAGAGGGTCTCCAAAAGGGGTTTGGCTAGCCTGATTCTAGGGCCGATCCGGTGTCGAGGGCACGGGTGTACACTTCTTCCCCCGGTGGTCACTCGGAAGTAATCGGGAATGTGGGGCCGAGCTCTCTCTCACCGTCCAATGAGCTATGAGCTAAAGATTGAATGAAAAGCACTTAGCTAGAGCAAGGATAGAGTGCTTAATTGACCGGTTTGAAGAAACTGGTCTCGCTCGGAGACGGGGGCGCGCGAGGAAGCATGGGGCTCACCCACGCCACGACGAGGTCGCTTCAACCTGCTCGAGCGAATACAACACTACGCCCCATGCAGGGGGGGTGATCTTAGGGTGGGGGTTAATGTAGGTACAACTAAAACTACCTCCGTGTAGGGAGGGGCCTTCAGCCAGCCAAGTGGGGAGGGGAAAGACAAAGACTTGGACTCCACGCGGTGTCGGTGATGAATCTAGAACTACGTAGGGACAGGGTACCAACTGTCGGTGCTGGAATTTTTGTGGAATCTCCCGAACTCTGTTGACAGAAAGACTAGCGCCAAAACTTCTTAGATTGGCTTGGGATGGTACTTAAATTTTGGCGGGAGCCGATGTAGCCGTCTCTGGGCGTGCTAGAGCTGGAAGCAGGGTCTCTGTTTCCTGCCCCAGACTGTCACAGCACCACAGCCTCTAGAAGTTGATATCGCCACGAACAGCCCCGAACTCTGATTTAGGCACGGTTGGTGGCGTTGGAATCGTTGTCAGGCTATCATCGAAGCGAGACCCACGGGGGCACCAGCATATATCGGAGGTGGCCGCAGTAGCCCAAACACCGATAGGGTGTCAGCTCTGTCCCAGGGCAGACAGAGATGTGCACTCGGAGGAGAAATAAGAGAAGAATTTGTTTCGGTGGCCGATGGAGCCCCATTTCTTGGAGACGGAAGAAGACTCGTAGTAGAAGTCATTGGCCAAGCCCCGTCATCAGATCTTTCGGTGACTGGTCGTGGCAGTGTCTGAAAGCGTCCTCAGGTTGCTGACTGGGACTCGCCTACGCAGTCAGGGAAGGTCACTTCCCCCGGACAGCCCCGAAGTCAGACGAGGGCGAGACGACCACCGATGTGAAGATGACTCGGAGACGCTTCCGTCGATATCTCTTGGGCCTTCAGGAACGCCAGGATGATGATGCTGCTCCTTCTGCAATCTTCAGGTCTTCTGGGATGCGAACTGGTGGACAGTAGGTTGAAAGTATTGGGGGGGAATGGGGTTTATGGGAGTGGAAGTGGGGTGGAATGGTGTGGGGGAGGCCCCTAGCTGTGAGGGGGCCTGGGTGGGGAAGGCGTGAAATCAAAGAAACGCCCTAGGGGGAAGGCGTGACTAAGCAGCAGTGACTTGGCCCGTGAACTGTTTACTGGAAGGTGGTAATCAATTAAAAGAAAACAGTGGAAGTCCCACCGTGATCGCCAATTTGTAGATTCATAGAAAATAAAATAAAATAAAATCTACTTGAGACGGAGATGATGATAACAAATAATGAATAAATCAAAGCAAATCAAGCACGAGGTGCTAATAGGAGTGTGATCGCCAGAGACCCGAAGGCCTCAAAAATAGGGAGATGATCGCTTACCTTTTGACGGGAGTGCGGAGATGTGGGAAGATTGCGGGTATTTCCTCCTTCTTGAATCGGCCGGCCGATAAGAAGGGTTCTCTTTAATTGATTACCTTGCAAAAATAACAAACAGACAATAAACGGGCTAAGGTTAGTGCTGTAGTAACGAATTCAAAAAGGGCCAATAAAGAAAAATAGATGGAATTATACGTGCGCACCTTGTTTGTTTTTTTGTTTTTAAACCCCTATGATGAAAGGGATGGGGAGATGAAATATGTATGCAATGACAAATATGATGATATGCAACGATGTAAATCAACCCAAATAATGAAATAAGCCCTGCTGTCCCTGTGACAGTAGAGGGCACACCGGTTGACAATAAAGAGTAGGAAGGGGCTGTAGCAGGCAGAAGGAGGTAGAAGGGGGAACGCTGAGGAAGCAACAACAATAGCAACGGACGGAGCACGACAGCAGGAACAGCAGCAAAAAGAAGCACAGCACTCGATAGGATGAAGATGCAGGGAAAACAGCAGGCAGCAGGAGGATGAAGAACCGCAACAGCACAGGGACAGCAACGCAGGAACAGCAAGAGGGGAACACCACAGGGAGAACAGCAGCAACAGGATGGACAAAGAAGCAGCAACAGCAACAGGAGGAACAACACGAACGACGAAGCAGCATGCCAGGAACAAAACAGCAGGAGGATGGAGATGTAGGATGATCAACAACGCAGCAACAGGCCACAGGCGATGAACAGCAGGGCAACGTAGGAGATAAACAGCAGGAAGAAGAAAACCGCCTCCCTTCAACAATTAGGTGTGCCAGCCCCTTCACAATGGAAAGACCCCCCTTTTTATAAAGAAAGAGACGTATATCAAGGGAAGAAGATTTTGGTAGGAGATAAATACAGGAAGGAGCCCTTCCGTCAACAGAGTTCTTTCCCCGTTTGAGTTCCTTTCCATATTCTAATCTAAAGAGTCAAAATCAGGAAGGACTCTTCCTGGGGAAAGACGGAACGATTTTAGGAAATGCCAGTGAAAGACGCCCTTCAGAATGTCGTAATTCAATTAACTAGCGCCTTTAAAACTGTCGTTAATTAATTAACTAACGCCTTTAAAACTGTCGTTAATTAATTAACTAACGCCCTGAATAATGACGTTAATTAATAAACTAACGACCTCAAGAATGTCGTTAATTAACTTTCAATGACAATAGCTCGTGCAGGAAACCACAAGGGCAGCTTCGTGCAGAAAATGACACGAGGTTGCTTGACCTCGTGCAGGGATTGGTGAAACGACACGAGCTGGTCTCATGTTTGAAATGGCCATGCTCGTGTTGAAAAAGGTGAGGAGCTCGTGTTGACACGAGGTAGCCCGTGTTGAAATGGCCATGCTCGTGCAGCAATTGAAAACAACACGAGCTGACACGAAGTGCTAAGACGACTTCGTGCAGGGATTAGTGAAACGACATGAGCTGGCTATTAGAAAGCAACACGAGCAGGGGCTTCGACCTCGTGCTGAAAATGACAGAATGACACGAGCATGCCTCGTGTTAAAAATGCTAAAACGACACGAGGCATGGCCTTTGCTTGGTGCTGGAATTGCTGAAACGACACGAGCTTGGCTTCTTTGATAAAAAATGACACGAGCTTGTCATTAAAAAGCAACACGAGGTTGCTTTGGAAACATGACACGAGCTGGGCATGAAAAGCAACACGAGCTGCTGGCTTTGTTTCAAAACGACACGAGGTGCCCCTTTGGTTAAAAATGACACGAAGTGGCCTCTTGACCTCGTGCAGAAGAGCTCGTGTTGACACGAGCTTGGCATTGAAGAAACGACACGAGCTTGGTTTGAAAACAACACGAACATGGGATTTTGAAACCTATAAATCAGCTTTTCAAAGTCGTTATGGCCACTATGAATTTGTAGTGATGCCATTCGGGTTAACCAATGTCCCAGCCACATTCATGCAACTTATGAACGGCATTTTCCAGCCATATTTGGACCAGTTCATCATCGTCTTCATCGATGACATTTTGATATACTCCAAGATGAAAGAAGAACATGAAGAACACTTGAAGATAGCTTTGCAAACACTCAGAGAACATAAACTCTATGCGAAGCTCAATAAATGTGATTTCTGGCTCAAGGAAAGGAGCTGACGGGTCGCCATCGCCGCGAAGACGATGCCGTTGCGCCGGAAGGCACCCTGGGCGAGCCCCGAGAAGTCCGGGGCGATCTGCTCCTCGGTGCCCATGAGCGTCTGTCGGATGGTCGGGTACTGGAGGCCGTCCAGCCCGAACATGGAGACCCATGTGTCGAAGGCGAGGGGCGGATGAGATCGCTGGGGTTCTAGCCCCATCCAGCGGGCGAGAGTGTCCATTATCGCCATGCCAGCAGGGGCTCCTTATCCTTCGGTGGGCTCATGGTCTTCGCGGCCTCGTGTGCCAGAACGTCGGCCACCGCGCCGTCGATCTTCCTGCGCTCCTCGCCCTTGACCAGGACGTAACGAGTGCGGCCGTCGGAGGGGTCATCAGCGAGTCGGACTTGCTTGAGGTGGGCGGCCTTGACGTGATCGGAGGTGTCCGGGTCGCCGTCGTGGGTGTGCGAGCCTTCACGGATGGCTACCAGCCACCGATCGACGGCCGGCGCGAACTTGGAGGCTTGGTTGGTATCCAGCACGACCACACGCGGGTCGTCGTTGGCATCGTTTCCGTACTTGTCGGTCCAGCCCTCGATCTCGCTGAACCACTTGAACGGGTCGCAGTACATCCGGCCGACCTTGTAGCGGGCGAACGCCGCTTCTACGGCCGAATGAACCTCCTGACGGGGCACCCGCCAGTCCTGCGGGGCGTCGGAGGGCCGAATCCACTTGCCGACGATGAACGAATGGCCGTCAGCGGTGCAGCCGCGCAGGAAGGTGGCGTCGTCGGAGATGGATCCGTCGAAGCCCAGACCGATCGCCGTACCGGATGGCACCTCTCGTGGCGCTGCGAGGGCGTCCCAGAGCCTCGGATCGACCGCTCGACCGGCTCCGACCGTCCGAATGTTGAAGAAGAAGCGCAGCGAGTCGTCCCAAGCGGTCGCCGGGTCGCGGATCTCGGCCAGAATCCGCTTCCGGTCGATCCAGCGGGCGTCTCCGTAGGCCACGTCAAGGGCTTCGAGGAGCTGATCGTCCTCCCAATCGGGCTGCGGCTGGACTTTCGGGCGGGCTGCGTAGTGCAGGATGCCCGCGAAGCCCCGCTCGACGTCACTTTCCGGCCGCTCGGCGACCGATTTGAGGCCGATCGTGGGCGCGTTGGTCGTTTCGATGGTCCGACCGCCCATCTTGCCGGCGTTGCGGCGGATGGTGGCGGCCAGCTTGACCCCGCCGTTGGTTGGCGTCCACAGGTGCGTCTCGTCCAGGACCGCGAACGTGACGCGCTGGCCCTCTCGAGACCCCGCAGAGGCCGTCACGGGCACCAGTTCGCCCGGTCGGTCCACCAGGTACAGCCGCGTGCGGCCGATGTCGATGCGGAGCTCGTCGGCGGCTCGTCCGTTGTTCGCCGAGAGCAGGCCGTAGATGGCGCCGTAGGTGTTTTCGGTCTGATCCTCGGACACCGCGGCGATCTGGATGAGTGGCGGAACGTCCCCGACGCCCCTCGGGCGCCCTACCGGCTCGCCATCGGCGTCAAAACCGTCGAAGATGACCGGCCCTGCGAGCTCCGGGAGGGCCATCGCCCCGCCTACGAGCGGCGACTTCCCCCAGCCCTTCGCCCGCTCGATGATTCCACGGCGGAGGATGTACTGGCCGCGGTCGTCGATCGCGTACCAGTCGAGGATGAGCTCGGCCTGCTCGTCGGTGACGATGAACGGCTCGCGCTCGTCCGCAGGACTGGGAAGGTAAGCGTGCATCCACTGGAGGACGCCCCATCCCAGCGTTACTCGTTGACGACTCTCAGGTGTGCGTAGGGATCGTTGCCTTGGCGGCGCTCGACACCTTGTTGCTCGCGAGCAGCATGCCCACGACCTTGCCGTCGGTGCCCGAGATGGAGGTGGACTCGGAGGTGGCCTCGTTGCCGACCACCGCATGAATTCTCGCAATGTTTTCGGCCGTGACGGCAATGGCGCCGCCGGCATCGACCGACGAGTTCGTGATCGTTGCCTCGGTGCGCGCCGGATTCTCGCCGCCGAACGGGAACGTCTTGCCCGCAAGCTGGGAATCCCCGATCAGCGCATCGATGCCGTTGAACAGCATGTTCTGCGGATTCCAGCCCACCGAGTTGAAGGCCAGCACGACGCCATAGGTGTCGCCACCAGTGGTGGAGGCAGAGCTCCTCGTGTCGGCGTCGATCAGGGAATCGTTGGTGGCCGAAACCTCGACGGCACCGGTGGTCACAATGGTGCTGTTCTCGATCTTGGCCGTCGCGCTCGACTGCACGACGTTGGTCGCAATCACGCCGCTGACGGCGAGGAGCGTGTCCTCGGTCTTGTTGCCGTCCTCGTCTTCACCGCCGTCGCCGGTCTCGTCGCCGCCCGGCAGGCCGCCGTCGACGTCGTCGCCGTCGCCGACATCGGTGTCCGGTGTCGTATCATCGCCGCCGCCGGTGCCCTGATCTACGTTGTAGTATTCTTTCTTAACCCAATTGTAGTGACTACCTGCAATCATATCCAAATCTTTATCAATTGATACAATGCAAGTATCGTCACTTCTTGACTGGATGATTCCTAAGGCATCATCTGTTTCCATACGATTAACAGTGCGAGCATTCCAATAGTCCTTTAGATACTGCTTAATCTCATCCTTATACTTCGGCACCTTACTAGGGTCACGATTGCCCTTATAGGGCTGGATGGTGGCAACACTCTCGCGGTAATTTCCGGGACCGTCAATGTATAAGGCTCCTTCCTCTCTCCGCTCAAATGGATCAAGGATGCTAATCATCGTCTGCTTGACACTATGTAAGACGAAAGCTAGTGGTTCATCGTCTTTAGCAGCAAACCCACAACGATAGATGATTAGGTCTCCGTCAATGATAGGGCGTAGACCTCTTAACATTTACCAGTATCCTCTACCAAGGCCGCCATACCTGCCTTATGGTTTGTGGCTTCCCATAGCTTATACTGTGCCTCACTTAGCCTGTCGGCCAACTCTCTGGCTAACTCAATAATGTCAGAGTATTCCAGATGAGTTAGATTGCTATAAGCAAGTGATAGCAAGTCCATGGTATGTTCTGATTTAAAATTCTCCACCATAGCTACTCCTATAAATTCCGCTTACGCTATGCGGAGCTGTCCCTAGACGTCCGAGAATCCCCGAACGCGCAGCCGAAAGAGAATTACTTAATACTGATGAATCCGCCGGTTGTATCAATCCAGCCGTGCTTATCGCTCATCACATCACCTCCTTTAACGAACAACTTGCTGAGTTGCAGTGTTGATAATTACAACAGGATTTGGATAGGACTTCTTAAATACACGAGCCTGCTCACGGGTAGCAAACTTGCGGAAAGCACGGAAGCTTACAACATCATAATTACCATTAGCGGTATTAGCACCTTCGGCGACAGTTACATTCTTACGTAGTGAAATAGCAAACTTCTTAGTCATATTAGTCGGTCTCCTGTGTAGTGTTTGGGAAAGTCTGGCGGTAGGCTACTACCATCTTGTCTGCTTCTACTATAGCAGAGTCTATGGTTAGTCCTCTATTAATATACTGCAATATAATGTTAAGCCATTGCTGACGTAGCATGTATTCTTCATCCATTAATTAATTTCCTTAATTAAATACTCATAGTAAGCATCTGCTGCTCTCTTTGCATAATTTGCAGCATCATCATATAGTGTGTCGATAAGACGTAGCACAATATCTTTGTACAGCTCGCCGGCCTTAGCCTTAGCAGCTACTTTCTCAGCCTGTTTAAGGGCTTCACGTCTACCGCCATCAGCCCATATAGCATTATTCTGTGCGAAAACATCTTCCCGCCTAGCTAGGTCTTTAGGATCTGCTATTGACATACTTCACATCCCTCTCTATCTTTACTTGCTTGAACTCCTGCTCTACTATAGATGTAATACAATCCTAGAATGTTCTCATTCTTGAACGCTTCTCGATGTACATCCATGATGTATGCGGGATCTTCTCCTGCTGCGAAGAATAGATTCAGACTCTGCCATTGATCAATCCATTTACCACGCTGTGCTGCAAGTCGCACCAGTACGTGCTGATCAATCTCAAAGGCCGTCTTAAATACTTTCTTCTCTTCATCTGTTAGCCACTCAACCCCTTGAACACTACCGTTAGCATCAATGATCTGCTGAACTGTAGCATCATTGTATACACCCTTCTCTTTCATAATCTCCATAAGAGTAGGATTGACGCGGCTAATCTCTCCGCCAGCTGATGCCTGCGTGTACACCATGGCTGGATCAGGATTGATGCCTTCACTGATACCGCCCATGATCAGAGCTGTACTCTTGGTGGGAGCAATAGCCAAACGAGATGCGTTGCGTACTCGCACTTCATTGCCATGCTTACAGTCTAACTTAGAGTCGTGAACTTCGACCCATTCCGGAGCACCCCACTTATCAGCCATCCAGATACTAGCTTCTAAGCTATCTTCATCTAGCCTCTCAAAGAGTTCTTGATTAAAATATACTGCTTCCAGAGAGTCCATCGGGATATTCCGGGATTGCAGATATGTATGAAAGCCGGCGACGCCCAACCCCAAAGCTCTAGCTCTCTCCGTAAAACGTACCGCGCTCTCAAGTCCTGCAATGTTTCTGGCTTTTTCGATAAACTCAGAAGCCACGCAATCAAGGAATACAGTGGCCGTGAAAATCGCGTCGGTGTCTTTCCATTCATCATACTTAGCTACATTCATTGATGATAGCACACAGGTAAACGTATGGTTCTCATCAGACGGTAGGTTTATTTCGGAACACTGCCCAGTAAGTACACCGTTAAACATTCCCATGTGCCGTTTAGGTTCTGTAAAACACATAGTAATACTCGTGCGGCCTTCGTCTAGAACATCTATGTCACACACTATAAGTCAATCAAGATTCTGTTATGGTTTTGATCACAATGATTTATCATGGTTTCTGTGTGTAATCAAAGATTCTTTGAAGTATGTCTTCATAATGCAAGCTTTGTTCAACTCCGTGCATGTTTTATGTTTTCCTGTCTATGCACAGTCTAAGGTTCGTGCATGTTTCAAAGTCCTTGCATATTTCAGTTTTTCTAAAAATGAAGTTCGTGCAAAGACATAAAGACCATGCATGTTTACATGCCAGGTGCATATTGTGAGTCCGTGCATATGAAATTCCACGCATATTTTCATTCCTGCATGTGGAGCTCGTGCATACCTCATTCACAAGTGATGTAGAGTTTGTGCAAATATTCCTCTATGCATAACCAAGTCCATACACATTTTACATTTCTCACTTATAGCCCATGCATGTTCCTTTGAGTTTTAGCATATACCAGGTCTGAGCACGTCTCAAGTCCGTACAGGTTTCTTGCCTTAGGCAAAATCTGCTCGATGTATTGTTGACCTGTGGCAAACAAAGTCCGTGCTAGTTGTACACCTGCAAGTGAAGTCCGTGTATATTTCAGCTTTGTTGAAAACATAAGGCTGTGCATTTCTTACCTTGGCACACACAATTCCTTGCATGTTCTCATCCTTGCAATTCCATAGTCTGTGCACTTTTTTCCTTTGGAACGAGCTAAAGTCCGTGCATCTTTTTCCCTTCGAATGAACTGAAGTCCATGCACATTCTTTGTACTATTGCATATTACGTCTGTGCACCTTTTACTTTGAACGACAGAGCCTATGCATATTTCTTATGTGCTATATGAAGTCCATGAAGTCTGTGCACGTTTCTCATACATGCATTCAAATCCATGCATATATATTCAGACGGTCTTTTGAGTCTGTGCACTTATGTTCTAATAATGTATATAAACTCTGTGTAAATTTTCCATTCCTGTCTTATTACCTTAAGCTGATTAAGTATCTAAACTCTTGACAAGGGAATGGCTCATGAAATGCATGGAAGGCTCGTGATCCAAGAATGAAGGATTAACTGTGCTCGTGACACGTGGAAACCATCGAGCCTAGAAGTTGACACGTATTAAGTGGGGAATAAATCTCGATAATAAGCTGGGCGGGAATTGCTACTTCTATACACCCTTTTATTTGCTGTCTATATATTCACCAGGATTAGCAGAGAGAGGATTGATGATGGTCGATAGTGAAAAATTCAAGAGAAGTAGAGAGCAAGAAAACGAGAGAGAGAGAGAGAGAGAGAGAGAGAGCTCTAGAAAAAGAGGTTGAAACTGCTTGAAGACCAGTTTCATTGGACGTCGGATCAGATCCAATCTAGTTTGCTCCTGTGAGAGCTACATTCTGTCTGATTTTATTTTAGCTTTTCGATGCTGTTGTTTGCAATTTTTATTTTCTTTTAAACTTTCATGCTGACAGCAAGCTGTGTTGCTCAGCGTTGCAGAGGATTGGTTCCTCTGGACAGCAAGCTGTGTTGCTCAGCATTGTAGAGGATTGGTTCCTCTGGACGGCGTAAGCTGTAAGGCCCAGCGATTGTAGGCAAGCTGTAATGCCCAGTGAGTTAAGCTATGTATCAGATGGAATCCACACTCTAGCTTGAGTGTGGGGTGGACATAGGTCTGGAGGACCGAACCACCTAAAAATCTTTTGTCCATTGTGGTTTGATTGCATTGTCTAATTCGTTAGATGTATGCTTAGGCATGATCTATTTTATCAATCTAGTGGGAAGTTGGTTCACACACCGAGCACTTGATTCTTTTGCCGAGAGAATCAGTTTGTTCAGATACACTGAGTCTTCTCTCTAGATTATACAGTGTTGTTCTAAAGCTATTCATCCGATCCTCCATTCGTCATCATCGAGGGCATTCAAATTGATCGAAGCACCCATGTGTTTTAATTCAACATCATTGCATGCTAAGTCTTAAATTGGGTAAAATTTTATAAGGGGATTCATTCACCCCCCTCTGAATCCATCGCGCCGAACCTAACATGGTCCAAATCCCAAAATGGGGTTGTGAGGGGAAAATGTGATCATTTTAAAATGAGACGAGGGAAAACCTTGATATCCCACCGACGGTTGGTAACTTGAAGCCACATTCGCAGAAGTAAGTGAGCCCAGAGCTAGCAGCGTCATCACTATGTAATTATCATAATCGACAATAGGGGAAGGATCACCCTATCTCAAAGGGAGCAGGGGAGGGGCGAGCTTGGACGCATAGGTCGGATAGATCGAATAGCTCGAGTAGGTTGGGTAGATCGGCCAGGTCGAGTGGCTCGTGTGTGTGTTGGGAAGATCGACCAGGTCGAGTGGCTCGGATAGCTCGGATGGCTTGGGTATGTTGGGTAGATCGGCCAGGCCGAGTGGCTTGGGCGTGTGTTGGGTAGATCGGCTAGGTCAAGTGGCTCAGACTGTGGTTTGGCTAACTCGGGCAACTCAGGTATGTTGGCTAGCTCGGATCGCTTGGTGGCTCAGATGGTTCAGTTAGCTTAGGAGTCTTGAAATCGACCGGAGGGGAAATCAAAGAAAATCGGGGATGGGCCTACAGAAGCTGGGATGAGCAAAAAGATCTCGAGACATATCCATGAAGGTGGATAGAATCAGGATTGCCTCTATGAAGCACATCGTACTTCTTCCCCGAAAGGAAATCTGCGTAGGTGGTCTATCCAGAGATTACTCCCATGTATCTCACCCCTTCGGCATCATGACTATAAGCTAGTCAAGTCCCGAAGTGGGGATTGGAGAGGGGAGAGATCTCCCTATTAAAACACAATCGCGATAGCAACCAGCGAGTAGAAAACATCACCCATAAAAGAGGATGGTAGACAGATTGAAAAGTATGAGCACCATTTGGTAAGCATCATGAAAGTAGCAACATAGATAATCTGCCAAAATGGAATGCTTCTTTATTTCATATCGGGGAGGAGAACATATCGGAGGAGCAGGATAAGAAGAAAAGAAATTACAAAAGGAGAGGGAGCAATGGCCGTAGATCCTGGTCTCATTCCCTCACCTCTTCGTTTCTCCCTCCGCACTCAGAAATGGAGTTGTAGGTAGGACTGAAAGACAAGGATCCTCTTCTTCTTCTTCCTTCATCCCCTCATATCTTCGTATCTTTGTATCCCTTTTTTTTTATCTCCCCCTCTCTTCTGCCCTTTTTTTATCCATCGGGCTGGTATTTATAGGGGACGCAAGGCCCTGTTCAGAGGGAGAAGGTCATCGTTTCCCTCCTTTTTTTCCCGCCGTTGCTACTGGCGTAATGTCTCTTACAGGGGAGTGGAGGAGTAGGTTGGAGGCCTCTCTATGTAGAGTAGGTCGGCCGCATCCAACACCGTGCTCGCATGATGGTGTCCATGCCTCTGACGTCGTTCAAGCACGCGAGCATTTAATGCTCAGAGCAGGGGAACAGCGAGCAAAGTGCTCATGATAAGCCCGAATAAGTTCAAATTCTAGCTGGGGAGCAAGCTTCTTCTGGGCCCTACTGAGGAGAACGTGGGAGAGAGCTCTGGAGAGAGCGATGCTCAGGAGGGAGAGCACGATGCTCGAGAGAGAGTGCAATGATGCTCGGGAGAGAGAGCAATGGTGCTCAGGAGAGAGAGAGATGCTCAAGAGAGAGCACGATGATTGGGAGAGAGAGAGATGCTCAGGAGAGGAAGAAAAATGCTTGACGCCATCGCTTATTTTTCTTTTTATTTTCTCTTCTTATTTTTCTCTTATTTTTCCTCTTTTTTATCGCCAACAAATGCCCCCCACCTACCGGTGCCGTGAACAAGGGACGAGGGAGCGGGGCCTGAGGGTGCAGCTTCTTGCTCAGCAAGCAGTTGATATCGTGGCAGAATCATCTTCGAACATTCTTTTGATCACCTATCGACTTAAATGTGGATAATTGGGAAGCTGTCGGCTTAGAGGCCGATGGTCGATGGAAGAGAGAGCAGGGTCTTTGGGTGTAGCCTGTCGGAAGTGTTTAGGTGTGTACCCTTGTCTCAATCGGGAGAGCGGGTCATGAGAGCCAAGGTTGAAAAAGTAAGCTACGAGAGCCAGGATCGGGAGAGCAGACTGCGAGAGCCAATGTTGAAAAGTAGGATATAAGAGTCAAAGTTGGGAGAGTAGGCTTCAAGAGCCGAGATTAAGAGAGTAGGCCACGAGAGCCAGGATTGAGAGAGCAGGCCACAAGAGCCAAGATCGGGAGAGCAGGCCACGAGAGCCAAGATTGAGAGAGCAGGCTGCGGGAGCTAAGATCAGGAGAGCAGGCCATGAGAGCCAAGGTTGAAAAAGTAGGCTATAGGAGCCAACATCGAGAAAGCAGGCCATGAGAGCCGAGACTGAGAGAGCAGGCTGTGAGAGTCAAGATCGGGAGAGCAGACTCTAAGAGTTGGGATTGGAAAAGTAGCTTGTAAGAGCCACGGTCGGGAGAGCAGGTCCCAAGAGCCAAGGTTAAAAAAGTAGGCTACGATATCCAAGATCAGGAGAGCAGGCCACAAGAGCTGAGGGTTGGAAAAGTAGTCTATGAGAGCCAAAGTTGGGAGAGCAGGCTTGAAGAGCCAAGATTGAGAAAGCAGGCTACGAGAGCCAAGATTAGGAGAGAATGCCATGAGAGTCAAGGTTGAGAGAGCAGGCTACGGGAGCCAAGAACGGGAGAGCAGGCCACGAGAGCTGAGGGACATCGGGAAAGCAGGCTATAAGAGCCGGGGCTGAAAGCAGGTTGCAAGAGCCAAAGTTGGGAGAGCAGGCTTTAAGAGCCGAGATTTTTTTAGAGATTTTCATTGTAATTTCGTTTGTTTCTTTTTGTTATTATCTTTTATTCAAGCATGCATGCGTCTATTGATAATAGGCACACAGAAGTATATATAAAGCATAGCTCCCCTCTATCGGGGATAGGATAAGAACAGTGCCCATGATTCACAGATAAAGTATGACTCATGAAGCACGACTAAAAGGGATGTGCATTCGCCAAGAGGATATTGCATAGCCTATGCATGTAGCTTAAATCATAATCCACACCCGAGACAACTCCTCCGTGGTGTGAGAGTGTAGGTATATGAGCAAAGATCCCCAAACATAGGGATATGCAGACTTTCCAAGTAACACTCGAAGATTACTCTAGCACCTACACATGCATTTCAGACTTTCGACTTTTGGTAGCTTCACACAATCCCCTCATGTCTTTTGAATTTTGGACTCCGTTCGATGCGAGTTTCCTCATATGTCTCAATGGAGATTCTCGGCTGCATCACTTTATGCTATTTCTGAAATTCACTTGATTTTTCTGTCATTTCAACAACCTTCCTTCACCACAAAGGTAATATCCCTAATGATAGGGGCGTGCATGCAATATATCCCCTTTGTGGGTTTTTTTAATAACAAAGCATTTCTTCCTTCAAGCCTTCAAAGGTCTTGAGGAGCTCCAAGGGCTCCTTTTACGTAAGCTTCTCAAGCTCTTCTTCTTCACTTGGGCCTCTTAGAAGGTCACCAAGTCTTCCTCATGAGTTCTCTCTAGTCTCTTTCCTCTTGCTTCATGTCTTTCCTTGGAGCTCTAGGCTCCCTTCGATAAGAGGTGGAAGTGGAGCGGAGGCTAGGTGGTTCTGGTGAAAGTCCAAAGGTTAAGGTGAACACCCCCTCCCCCTTCTCTTCCTCTTCATTTTCTTCTCTTTTTCTGTTTTTTTTTCTTGTGCAGGAGAGAATGGACCAGAGGGGGTCCCCCCTTCGGTGACTGAGGACCGGAGGGGGTCCCTCCAGTCAAAATAATACCGGAGGGGTTCCCCCTCCGGTTTGACGGGGATCGGAGGGGTCACTCTGGTCAAACCTGCACCGGAGGGGGTCCTCCGGTGCACATGCAACCAGAGGGGGTCCCCCTCCGGTTTGCAAACCAGCGGAGGGGGGGGCTCCCTCCGGTTGGGTGCAACTGGAGGGGGTCCCCTCCACTGCCACCTAGCCGGACGGGGTTTTGCTCTTGACATTGTGACCCTATTTTTTTGGTTAGTAAATTTCAGGGTTCAACAATGATAGTCATGTGATATGGTATGGTAAAAGAAATCACAGCTGTGCAGTTCACTTCTTTTGTTATTTTATGATTGATATATACAACAGCCAGTGAACAAAATATGGTGCAAACTTACCCTACTTGTGTTCTGGGCCACCTACGTAAGAGGTCCCAAGTTGGGATTGCAATTATTTTGTGGCATGGTCAGGTGTCTTGGATGTATATGTCAGAACCAACGACATCTTGCAATTATAAGTTTATTCTTTAAAGCACAAGTCTCGACTATTGAGCAACATGCTGTATGTATTATCAGCCCAATGACTAGCAACTTATCCTGGAAGTAATGGATTACCTTTGGTAGCTTTCCTTGGGAGGCCAAATGGTCCACATGAAGCCTCACATTTGATGAAGCTGGTAGCCATAATTTGACATCCACATCAGCATATGTTCTCGCAACAATGTCAAATAGAGTTTCCGCTCCACCCTCAATGGCATTTAAAACGGAGAGTTCCCTGTCTCTACGGTGCCTACAAAATGGATTTATAACCAATGCATAAACATAATGAAGTATTTTTATAAATATATAACCTTGTTTAAACTGAAACCATAAGCAAGTCACGAATTATTGGGAATCAGGGAAATGTCAATATGCTGTTTAGAAAAATAATGTGTTTATTGTGTTGAATCAATTGTAATGGACTATGTACTGGATGGACTAGAGTTTTTTTGTCTGTTGTTCATATGTGTGGTATTTTGTTATTTTGTTGTTTATTTTTTTTGAAGACGTTTTCATTTATGTTTTGGTTGCTTCATCTATGAGATGTGTGGGCGGTTATGGTTCTTTTACTTTAATTTAATTTATCTTCAATACTGCATTTATTTGGTAAGAAGCATGTTTTCAGTTCATGTTGCCTAATAGTTGCTCTAGAGAAGATCACATATTCACACGCAAAGCTTGTCTCCCTACATCTTTATCTAGACTCTTCTCAAAAGTGTAGCTGATACGAGTCCTTTGTCATCTGAGGTTAAACTGCACGACGAAGAATGTTGTTTTCCTATCAAATATTCTCCACCTGGCAGGTGGGTTAGTTGGTAGGACTGTAAACATTGATCCCAATGCCTGATTGCCTGGGCCGACTCTTATTGCAGGCTTGAGTAGTAGAAGGGAACCCTTTTACATCTTGACGGGGCTATGAAAAATTTTGAAGCATGTTGCCATTAATGGGCTGGGTATGGACAAGGCCGAGCTCATGCCCATAAATCCC
Source organism: Amorphophallus titanum (assembly GCA_024336825.1). Classification (NCBI taxonomy): domain Eukaryota; kingdom Viridiplantae; phylum Streptophyta; class Magnoliopsida; order Alismatales; family Araceae; genus Amorphophallus; species Amorphophallus titanum. Next base: position 84,563,870 of record JANBPO010009603.1, on the reverse strand, counting down.
AGTAAGAATAAAATATATAACATATAGTTATATAAATATAAATTTCATTTTATATGATATTTTTAGGAGTGGTATTTTTGTAAATAATCCTAAAAGAACAACGTGTTCAGAAGACCTCCTTTACAATGCATATATGATTCCTGTATATGTATGAGGGGGCTTCCTTTACCATTTCTCTACCATCTTTCAAGTCAGATGCGGCATTATCATCAACCAAGTCAAAAGACTATGTTATCAATGTCTAATTACATCAATAATATTAAAAATGCCCCTACTTTCTTAGTTTCTTCCATCTATGACCTCTAAAGAACTTTGTATATGTTAAAAACACCCGTTAAAGTTCTCATTTAAGTTAATAGATATCCTCATATACAAGATCCCCAAATGATCATCATAATATGTTGTTAACCCCTTCTTCAGCAGGATGCCGTCGCGTTCGAGCCCGAAAAGGATCCGGCCGACGAACTCCCGGCGCTCCTGGCGTTCCGGGATGATGAGGACGCGGTCGCCCTGTCGGGAAAGCAGAAGCGCCGCGATCCAGCTCGCCAAGCCTTCGCCGATGATCGCGTAATCGTATTTTCCTTGGGACTCCATCCTTAGACGGTGATTCCCCGCTGGCATTCCAGCGGCGTGACGCAGGTTCCGATCGCGCGACAGACGACGATCGGGGTCTTCAGGAAGTTCGCGGACGAGACGGCCCGACCGCCTTTTTCCGGTGGAAGCGGGGTGACGACTTTCTGGGCGACGAACTCGATCTTCCGCGAGGTCTTTCCGATGTGCAGGATCCGCCCGATCGCCTCGATGTAATCCCCGACGAAAACGGGTGCGAGGAACTCTACTTTTTCGTAAGCGCGAAAAAGGCCCTCGTCGCCGTCGAGGCGGATAAGGAGTTCGGTGGCGACATCGCCGAAGAGCATGAGCATCTTCGCTCCATCGACGAGTCCTCCGGCGTAATGTCCGTCGTGGGCACCCATTCGCAGGCGAATCATCACCTCGCCGGTCGCTTCGCCCAGCACCTTGCCCTCCTCGCGGGCCAGCAGCGTGCCGAGCGGCGGCAGCACGGCGTTGCCGTACAACGGGCCGTTGCCGCCGAGCGATCCGGTCTGCACGCGGTCAGCGCCGCCGCCGGTGCTCGAGCCGCCGCCGTTACAACCAGCGAGACCGGCGAGCGGGGTACAGCCGGTCGGGCATTGAGGGGACCGCAGCCTCCGAGGTCCGTGTGAACCCCGTCCGCGTCCCCCATCCGGGGGTAGCTTCGGTCGGGTCGCGGGGGCGACTGGCGTCCTCTGCGGCTTCGACACATGTGACCAATCAAAGGGGAAGACACATGACCGAACCGACACGCCGCCGGGCATTCTCGGCAGCTGCCATTCTGACGGGGGCGATCCTCGCCGTCGGAATGGCGTCACCCGCCATCGCTGCTCCCGAGCAGACGACCGGCGGACACGGCGACAAGGGCTCCGCAGTCCTGCGCAAGGCGGTCACCGCCGACAACATCGCCAAGCACCTGGCGGCGGCACCGAAAGCCTACGGCGTCGATGCGCTTTACAACGAAGCGGCGCAAACGGCCGCTGGGCAGGAAGCCGAACTGCTGGCCCGCAAATCCGATCTTTACCGCGAACTGGGCACGCAGTTGTTGCCGATCTACGTGGCCGGCTTGCAGAAGCTCACCCACGCCGTGCGTCATCTCACGGGCTGGAACCAAAGCCACCCCATGCTCGCCAAGGGCATCATGGTCGTGGCGGGAAGCCTTGGCGTGCTGCTGACGGTGATCGGTGGCTTGATGGTCGGCCTTGGCGGTCTGGTCGGTCAGTTCGCGCTGTTGCGCTTCCTATTGCGTCTGGGTGGCCTATCGCTCGGCGGCGGCGGTGCATCCGGGCTGCTGCGCCTATTCCCGATGCTGATTATCGGTGCGCGCGGTGTGGCGGTTGCCATGGCGGGACTCGGTGCGCCCGTGCTGGCGATCATCGCGCTGATCGCTATCGCCGCTTTCGTCGTCTACAAATATTGGGGACCGATCCGCGCCTGGCTGGAAGGTTTCGGACAAGGGATTGCGCAAACAGTCGGCCCGGCTTTCCAGCGACTGGGTGCGGTGTTGCATGACGTCTTCGCCCCGCTAGTGCCGATACTGGCGGAGGTGTGGGGGTGGGTCTCGCAACTTTGGCAGCCCTTCCAAACCACCACACAACAACTCGATGCCGCCCGACAAAGCGGCGTGTCGTTCGGCACGTTGGTGGGCCAGTCCATCGCCGCCGTGGTGGATGCCATCACGCTGGCCGTGCGTGCATTCGTGTGGTTGGGTGAAGCCATCGGCACGGCGGCGGGTTGGGTGGTGGTGCACTGGGACCCGGTCAAAGCCTGGTTTGTCGATATGTGGCAAACCGTCGAAAACGCGGCGCGCAAAACGCTCGACTGGATTTCCGACAAGTTGCAAGGCGTGCGCGATCTGATTGCACGCATTCGCAGTCTGGGCAGCAGCCCCGCGCCTGCCGGTGGCGTCCCCATCGAATGGATCATGCCCAACGACCGCGCGCGCGCCAGGCAAGTAGCGGACGCCATCGGGCGCACGCCAGGTCAGCCAGGCGCCACCGGCCAGGGCACGATCAGCACTGCAGGCCCGATGGGTGTGCGCAGTGCTGCCGGCGACGTGTACCACGTCAGCATCGACGCACGCGGCGCCGAACCCGCGCAGGTGAAACGCGCCGTGCACGATGCACTCAACGACCATGCACGCGCTCAGCGCGCACGGTCGAACTCTGCTTATTCCGACGAGAGCTGATATGGCCGGTTATACCCTGATGGCCTTCGGCCCCTTTGCCTTTGGCATGCAAACCGCGGCCTACGACGGGAGAGAGATCCACATAGGGTGGGAGGACATCCGATCTTGCCGTGAGGGGGGGGGAGAGAGAGAGAGACGGGTTCGATGAACCCATTTGAGAGAGAGAGGGCTCTTGCTCAAGCAAAGAGAGAGAGAGAAGTGAGTTTAGAAGAAAAAACTATTTTAACTAAGGGTAAGATGGTAATATCCTTGCTTTCCTAACTCCGTTAAAAAACATTCTCAGCATATTCTGAAAATATTCTCTTTTAAGAGATGGTAGCTAGCTGGAGGACATATGGAAAGTTTTATTGAAATTTTAAGGGTATCACAGTTAATATGATGATTCTTGGGGTATACAGTTAAATATGGAACATTTGAGGGGTATACTGGCAAACAATCCAAAATTAAATTGTATTTTGATAATGCTGGCCAACTCAATAATGACTGAACTCCAGCTCGCACCAGGTGACTCTGATTCGTATGGCATCGAAAACTTTAAAAGTTCGGTCAGCTCGTGCAATTCAGTATCAGCTCCAAAACACCACCCTCAGCTGTGGAGTGTCAATTTGTCTGCAAGCAATTTTGATTGTGGAATGAGCTGACAGTTTTATTAATCTTTTAGCGATTAAAAACAAACAACTTTTTGGCACACGAGGAGAAAAAACAACATGCTATTCCTAATTTTCACATTTTCATTCTCCTATTTTAGGCTGTTCTGCAAGTCTTTAATGGCTCAAATTGATCTTACCTAATCTAGAAAACGTAGAAAACTTGCACATGCTATCCCCTTCTTCTTGGTAAACTAAAATTTGTACATGCAGGAGATTGGTGCTGGACCACAGAGACCGCCACCAGCCTCCAAAGAAGTTGTAGCCAACCTTCCAGTTATTGAAGTTACGCCTGAAATAATAGCAAGGCTAGGAAGTGACACTGAATGTGCAGTCTGCCGAGAGAACCTGGTTGTAAATGACAAGATGCAGGAGCTACCTTGCAATCATCTGTTCCACCCTCCTTGTCTGAAGCCATGGCTGGTAATTTCTCTCATCTGTTGTATATTTTGGAGTCTTGAGTACAATGTGAGCAGTTCACATGCTGGTCGACAGGTCACATACAATACATCACACTAAATGCACTCCTCTCAGGAAAGTCTACTGCTTGATTGTTAATTCTTCTAATCATGACGATTGCCATAAGGATTCTAAGGAGATGGTTTCTCTCCTTTGAGCTATGCAAAGATTGTCAAACATTTGAAAGGCACATGATATTTGCTACTGCCAACAACATGTATCAGGTTAGCATAGCTCAGGCTAATGATATAGCTAGGCTTTTAGATGGTCCTTGGTGCAGTTTCCACTAACACTAAGCTTATTGAATCCTAATATCATCCTGCTCAGGCAGCGTGCTTTATGCCGATCATAAACTTTAGTGGAAATTATGCATTTATCAGCAAGAGGGAAGTGAATATGTTTCTTATTTAAAGAGAAGATGAAATATGTATAGGGCATGGTATTTTTTGTCTTTCAAATTCTCATGTTCTTCCCCCTTTTTTTTTCTGGTCTTTCTAAAAGCCAAAACGCATATACCCATCCAGGTTAACCTCTTGGGAGCCTGCAGCTCACATCTTCTTTGATGGCAGGATGCACACAACTCTTGCCCAATATGCAGACACGAGCTGCGGACCGATGATCATGAATACGAGAGCAGGAAGGAGAGGGAAAAGGCGGCCGAGGAGGAGAGGAAAGGCGCGGCGAATGCCGTTCGTGGTGGGGAATACATGTACGTCTGATAACTCTCTTCCTTACCCACCAAGCTTAGCAATGATGCTGGATTGCGAGCCGACACCTGATGCACCGCACTCCAACTCAGACCACTACGTACGTTCCTGTGGGGGGTGCTCATGCTGTCACTGATGTTAAGCCCGACGTTGTTGTTGTTGTTGTTGTGCTTCAATACTACGTGCATATTTCATCCACAGCCTTTGTCGCGGTTGCCTCTTTTCTTGGAGGTTGCAAACATTTTTGTTGATTCTGGTTTTTGGACGCCCATGTGTTGCACATTAGTAGTTGATTTTTTCTCTACGGGGAGTTCATGAATCCCAAGCATCATCCCCACAATCGAACGTGTCCACTCCATATATATATATATATGGTGTAAGGTACACATCTGTAAGAGGTGCATCCTGACGAGAGAGCACAAGAGTGTTAGAAAAGAAAAGATTCGACATGGGCCGAGCCCTTTCGATCCATTAAAGGCATCCGATCATTTTGGTTTTTTGAATGTTTTGGGCCGGCTGATCCTAGTGTTCCTCGTACGGGTAGAATCTCTACCCAGATGGATTCTGAGAAGCACCAACATTTTTAAAAAAGTTAGACAAACAATCCAGTTCCCACGCAGGATTGTGCAATAACCTCAGGTGTAAACATTACTCCTATGGTTCATGTTGAATGCCTCTTATATCGTTACTTGTTTATGGGCTGGTATGTGGTTTTCTGACGAATCATTCTGCCATGCAGCGGAACCATGCTAGTCTTCTATATTTACCGAATGATAGTTGGTCAGAGTGAAGGTCCAGGCTTGAAGCAGACCCCGAAGGACTGATTCCCAGTTGTCCAGCAAGGGCTACAAAATCGATCTCACATAATGCCACTCCAAAATATTGTGACACGCCGAGGTTTTTCCGCGTGAAATTTTGACTGGAAGCCACCTTTGTGTCTCAGCTGTGCCGTTAAAAATCGTGTGTGCTTGCTTATGTCATTTGTTAGCAGTATTTTGTTTTGGTTTGTCAGCCCAGTAGAGTCCAACATTCATAAAGACCGTAGAAAAGCATAACTTTGGATATTCCTGTTTTCGTGCCTGTATATCAGTATGGAAAGAAAAATAAACCCCAAGTGGTTTTTTCTCATCATGTTTGTTCAATTTGACCCACGCACCATTCTCCGCTCGGCAAGCATGTCGAGTTGTTGGGTCAATCCAATGGCGGCGCAGGAGATGACCAGAGAAATAAGAGTTCATGTACTATTCTAGATGTGAGCATGTTATCTCATTGTCTGAATCGATTGTTTGTGTGAAGGGTTGTGAATAGGAGCCCACGGTTTGAGGGTGTCTACAATTCTGAGCAACCACTCAAGTAGTCCACCCAAGTGGGGAGGTTTTCCACACGATTGCAACAATTTGCCTATGTAGGCAATGTTTCTGCTTAGTTAGATGACTATTCTAACTTCCAAAGTTCCACCACGGGGAATGAATTCTCTGCAGACCCTGCCAACTGCTGAAGAGTACTTGAGTATAGTCCTCACAGATCCAAATCCAAGGGGGTAGGAACCTACGAGAGCCAACTTTTGACCAGTGACGATTAGGACCACATGATGCACACACCTCACGTCTGAACCTAGTAGATGTAAGGGTGGATCTGTTTAGCAGGCAAGGGGGACGTGCCCATCGGTTTACACATATGTTGTTGGGCTTTCATTACTTTATTTCTTCTGTCAAGGATTCTTCTTCAACATTAGCGCCAATGAGGTGCTAGTTGTATATGTTAAAAACTTGAAAAATCATGAAATGATAAAAGAGAAGAGAGCATGCAAGTAGGGTAATCCCGCAGGGCCTACCGTCTGCTGACCACTCCAATCATCCAGCCACACACGCAGCTAGTTAACCCAGTCCATAGGTTGGTTGCCCTCCGTCAAATATTTCGTTGGTTGTTTTTTTCCCCACTGCAAGTAGCTTATAATGAAGCATGCAGGCAGAGTGCCGAGCCTTCTGGACCCCTTTTGATGTCCATCTCCACTCTACCATGTCTGAAATCACCCAATCTGCACCCCACCTTTTAGGAGGAAATATGAGAAGCCAAACGAATTGGTATTTCAAGAAATCTCATCTTCAATGAGCTGGGTCAGACGCTCACAAGCTGCTGCAAGATTTGCGTGTGAAGGCAAAGCATCAAGCACAGGTGCCAAACATGTGCCTAAAAGGGTGTTGAATCCCCCCATCGCCACCCGGCAGCGAAGTTGGCAGGTTAACCTAACTATGAGCCTGCCATCGTTCTTCCCAACGTCATGCATCATCTCTTGTTGTGCAAGCCTCGCAATAGCAGCAAGATGCCCAGCATCCCAATTCCACGATTGCCCAAAACGTTGCCTTCCGCTCAATCTGTACCTGATATCAACACAAAGGACAAGAGTGTTTGCACCTCCTCGTTCAAGACTAGAATGTCATGTTGGCCCAAAAATGGGGACCAGATCGGGTTGGCATTCCTTTATTAAACATGCCTAATTTTAAACTTGTTAGCCTGGTCGTCGGTTCATCCACGTGGACCAATGTATCATCTCTCTCTCTCTCTCTCATTTGTCCCTTGCCTCTCCATCCATCCATGATCCATCCCACCTCCTGAGCCGCCCAACCTTGGCACCTCCGGCGCCGCCCTCCCTGTTGCAAATACGGGCGAAGAAGGTGAACGGGAGAGAAGGCAGAGAGAGCAACCAAAAGGTGGTGGGTGGTGTTAGGGTTGGATCAACGGATGAGTTTGTGGGTAAAAAGATGAGGGGGACAATCATGAGAGTAGATGCTATCAAGGGTCATTTTTTTTTGACGTAAAATAACATAAAATATTTGCGCAAAATACTGTATTTTTACTGAGTTTTACATTGATTCACACCAAAAATGATCCTGCGTCAAGGACGTTACTCAACCTGCTCGCTCTGAAACTCGCTGTTCCAAACAAATGAATATCACGAACGGTTTACGGAAATACTTCATCTACAATTTCTGGGGAATTTCTCCGGAGTCATATTTGCTGCACAGCACACGGGTGCAGCAAATCTCAGTCACATGTGACTTCACCTTGGCCATGTGTGCCTTGATGTTGTTTATTGCCGTGCTGTTGTTAAATGCATAAAAGAGATAGAACACCCAACCTCAGATCAATTATCCACTTTCCCAAAAAGGGAAAATAAAACACCAGATCAATTATCCTTTTTACTATAGACAGATAACCATGTATGTTTTTAAGTTACGTCATTTTTAGGCAAAGAATAAGCCAAGACATGTATCAAATTTGATTATTATTATTTGCCTGTATGCATAGATATTTTTCTTTTTCGGTATAGTACAGTTTATGAGGAGAATATTTATTTTAGACCTTCATTTTTTTGTACAATTGGGTAGATGTATTCTTGGGATCTCTTTACCATATTGGAATAAGGAGCTGATGGCGCTCCATCTCGTGTAAAGCTTGAGGACGAGGAACCTCTCCTCTCCTCTCTGGATTGTATTACCTCTGTTTATGCTATAAAATTGTTGGTACAATCACTAGCTTTTTCAAAAAAGAAATATGATTTTATTTAGAATCTAACAGCCTGTTTTAAGGAATTTCTAATCCTGTTTCTAAGTGGGATGAGGAGGTCCATTTATATTCTCTAATATCATTTTTGTATGACAACTTACTCGCTAACTATTCTTCACAGTATGTATGGGAACAACAAGCATTTGATATTGTAAGCCGCACAACAAGGATCAGCCTTCACTTTCATATGGGAAAGAAGCAGATACTACGTCATGCCTTTTCCTATCACTGGCGTCTGTAAGTTGTGTTTATATCCCTTGCATATGTTTACATCTCCATCGTTCTAGAGGATGATCGCAACATCCTGCAGGCTACAGCACTTTTGGTATTCCCTTATTTTGCTTGAGATGCTTACAGCACCTTTGATATTCCCTTATTTTGTTTGGGATGCTTCTTGTTTCAAACTTTCAATGTTTTCAAGGGGTTTCTTAATCAACATTTATGTTTCCTTCTTACTAAAGATGGTTGCATCTTTTGCCGCTTCAGACCTGCATCTTCTGCTTCCCTTATTTGATCTTTGATATCTAGGTTTGCTCAACATCGATACTTATGGTATCAGGCCTGTAGACAGGTCAGACTTGAATGAGGAAGTTGCTGTTTCTTGTTCTGGACATGATGAGCAACTACCATTTAGCAGAGTTAGGCCTTTTGAATGTTGGGTTGTCGAATGACAGAGACTAGGGGTATCAATTGACCAGGCCAGCTGGCAGGCCTTTTTAGGTGCAGCCTGTGTTTTCTGGGGTTTGGGGCATTACAAGAAGTTTATCCTGTAATTGCCAATCCTGGTGTGTCCCTTCCTATCTTCTAGACTGGGCTCAGGCATTGCCAAGCCTCGCCCAGACTGGACGAAGTGCCATCTCATATCTTGGGACTTCGTCAACTACTTGGGAGATCCGTGTGTGTTTTGATTTGACCATTCTCAACAATGTTTATGGTTCAGCTACCACTTCTGAGCATGTAGTCGTCTGTATAAAGCCTTCCAATTTCCCTCTCTGTCTGGACTTGTTCCAAAATTCAGGGCAACTCTAAGAGGCTGCCAACAAAAATTTCAGTCCATCTTTGGAAAATTATTAATAACTGCATTCCTGTTGATGCTAAACTCCAGTCTTTGGGCATTCCCCTCTGTTCTAAATGCCATTGTTGCAAAAGCCCTCATATGGAGGATATCAACCACTTATTCTTAACAAGTGAGAATGCTTCATATATCTGGTCTTATTTTCAGAAATCAGGTTTACATATTGAGGGTAATTCGACCAGAACTATGATATTTAATATCATATCTCGATTGAAGCCAAAATCTGCATATGGTCTTTTCTCTCTTGTTGTTATCGATTTTGGCTTGTGGGAATTATGGAATGCTAGGCACGCATCTAAGTATGATGGAAAAATCATATCCAGGCAATGTCTGCTTCACAAAATTTTGGCCCAGGTTAGGCAAAGTTGTGTTGTATCTGATCTTAAGGAAAGAAATTACAGCAGGAGGATTTCCCTAGAAGCTTTTGGATTGAAGATTTTCGGCTCAAAAAAACCTCAGGTTAAAACCATCAAATGGATTTGTCCCCTGTGGCCTTTCATCAAGCTCAATACTGATGGCTCATGCAAGCAAACTGGTGAATCAGGTGGCGGTGGGGTTATAAGGGATTCTAAGGGAATGGTGTTGCTTGCCTTCTCTCACTTCTATGGTCAATCAAGCAGCATTATTGTAGAAGCAAGGGCACTCTTGGATGGCATCAAGTATCTTATCACTGTCACTAGTCACCCGGTCCTTATTGAATGCGATTCAAAAATTCTTGTGCAGAGTGTTGCCAAAATAATTCAGTGCCCTTGGTTGATACTCAGCTATGTCAGAGAAATTTGGAGTATTCTCCCCCAGCAATACTCTATCACCCATATCTTTAGAGAAGCAAATTCGGTTGCTGATTGTTTAGCATCTTTAGCTTGTTCCACCAAGTGTAATTCTTTTTTTCCACAACATGAGCTACCGGGACGGGTTGGGTTCGGGGGCATTCCGGCAGCGGATGTTCGTTGTCCGGCGGGCAATTTCATCCTTGTTCCGGGATTCGCCTCAATTTCGATCTTGACGGGCTTCGCCCATTTCCGTCTACAGTATAGGCGGGAACTTCGCTGCTCTCGCTTGCGAATTCACCGGGGAGTGGGGGTTTCCAACGATCGTGGCCAACCGGGGGTTCCTGGTCCCCCCGGTTTACTTGTTCACGGTGATCACTGCAATTCTTGCACTTTCAGTAATTTTTTTATGTGTTTGTTTAATTCTTCGAGTTGGTATTTTTATTTTCCTTTTCCCAGACTCGTCAACTGAAGTCAAAGTTGTTTACTTGGGCATTTCATCTGTGGATGTTTTGTCTGTTTATTCGATTTTCACCTCGTGAAGAATCCATTACTGGTTGTTTTCTTTAGATCGATTTTTGTCTCTATCTTTACGGTAATTTATCTTCCCAGAGTGAGTTGGGTTGAGATGTTGATGTGGACGGAAGAGTAGGTTAGATTGCTTCTGGACTCTTGCTGGCTCAGTAAGTTACTCTTTCTTATGTTTGATTCCCTGCAGCAGTCATCGGCTGTAACTGGATGTCTCTGTGAGTTGTCATGATTGATGTTGGGCAGAATGGTGGGTAATTCAAGGTCCGAGTTGGCTTCAAGCAGTCCGGAGGGGCCATCCTTCTCAGCTGCTTATCCTAACGGTCAACGCGGATCCTACTCTGGAGCCAGTTTGGAGCGGTCTGGGAGCTTTCGGGAGAGCATAGAGAATCGTGTGCTGACATCTGGGGCCGGGGCCACCAGGAACCCGGCTCCTGTACCTTCAACAGAGATCCCATCTCCATCCCAGTATCTCATGCTGGAGCAAATCTCTCTAGGAGATCAGGAGTACACCCGTGCAGGAGAATTGAGGAGGGTTCTTGGAGTTTCGCTTGAAGAATCATTTGGAGCTGTCCAAGCTAAACCTCGGACTCCCGCGGCAGTAGAGGAGCTGAGGCGGTTCAAGGCCAGTGTGTCAGAGTCGACTACAAGGGCCAGGTTTATTCCTTTTCTTTGTCATTATGTTTGTCTTCTCATAAAATAGTCACTGAGTTTTCATCCAGCTAGTGCTCGTATCCGCTAAAGTGCCATAATCACATGTATGAGATACTTGGAATTTGTTCTGCTGTATCTTGATCCCAAGCAATTCCTATGCTGTTTGTGTCCAAACGTCCCTTCCTAACATCATAAGAAAATGTCCCACAATGTTTTTTGTTGGTGATTTTGTTAAACCTCTGTTGCCAGAAAGAACAGAGAACTCTGGTTCACATTACTAATATTTGTGTACTGAGGAATGCTTGCTTGACCAGGGAGAGAGTAAAAGTGTTGCAGGAATCAATCACGAAGCTGGAAAGATATCGTAATCTTATCTCAAGGAAGAGACAAAGAAGTGAGACTCCATCAGGCGAGAAGTCAGGGGGTGCAAATTTACTGAAGATGGGAAGTCAGATCCATCAAAATCCTTCCGATCTTGCAGCTCAACGACTCGAAGAGAGGTCCAAGAATGTTCTCCCAAATAAGCGTATGCGATCATCGGTGGCGGAAGTACGGGTTTGTATTTCTTTTATTTGGAAGAATGATTAATAGCTCATTCCTACAATTTGCACCTTTTTTGCATTACCTATAGTTTTTTCTAACCATATTCCCATTTCGTGTTGTCAAACTAATCCCTTCCGCACCTTTTTTTGCATGGGGGGGTGTAAGTATGATGCTTGGTCTCCTCTTCTCACCTGGAGGAAAGGAAAAATGTTTGTGTGCACTCTGTTTTTCTAAACATGACACTGCCCATGGGAAAAGGGGATGCTGGTGTTTTCTCTAAGCTTCTCGTGTTACAATATTGTCCACACTTTTTAGATATCTCTGTTGTTCATGTTTGGTAACTTTTGCTGTCTCTTCGTTATTTTTGTTGGTATATTCTAGGATGCAGTGTCTGTACTCGTGCAACGTAATTATACATCTATTCCTTGTTATTTCAGGCAGAAGGGCGTCCGAATGTTCCACAGAGGCAAGGTCCTGCTTTAGAAAAGGACAAAACTACACTACAGGACAAGGATAAGATAATGCTCAGGGCTTGCAATGGGGGTTTAATGCATGTAGAAGACAAGATCCGAGCACTTCCTGCTGGAGCAGAAGGTTAGGAGAAGAAAATGAAAAGAAAACGTTCTGTGGGTCCTGTAGTCACTAGACCCATAGATGGAGATCGAGAGTTTAAGCCTGTGCTGCAGCAGAGACTTAACATTGAATCCCGCACTCGACCCAGTGATGGTCTCAGCTTCAGGTGTGTTGCATCTTTTTAAACAAATGCTAGATTATGGTTAGATTTATTTTTTTACTTGGTCACCATATGATCCAGATTAATTAGGCCTGATGGAACTCAATGAATCAAAGCCAAGAAAGTCAAATCTGAAATCCCTTCAAAAAAAATAAAAAGGAAAAAAGTGCTTGGTCGTGATCGTGCCTAACGAAAATAAGCAAAGCTCTACTAATGCCAAATGCCAAACCTGAAAAGGGGCAAATGTACAAACACTCAAGGAGTGGTCCTAAGTCACCCGAAAGGGAGGAGTCGAGTAGGCATACCTGTTGGCTCACCAAGTTAATGACTTTTTCTGTCCTCTTGGAAGGTTTATCCGCCACATTCTTCTGTCTCCCCTCTAAAGATGAAAGTTCAACAGAAGCCCTGAAAGGTGAACCCTGCCTTGGCACGCAACCCCATTTTATGAAAAATATAGTTACGGTTGTCCAACTTTGAAAGGCAAAAGCTATTGCTGTAAAGGAGTCTCGACGTTTCTGGTAGGCCAAGACCCTCATCTACTGCCTTAATACTTTTTTTAATAACCTCGAGCTTAGGTCAATGCAAGTGTGTCACTTATAGGTGCGACGGCGCCTGATTTCAGGTCAGTGTCGCACAGTTGACTATTAGGGTTCCAAGGTGTTTCATCATATATCATCTAAGGTTGTGAGGAAATAGGGTCAAGTCGGGCAAATCTTTTATCTTGAACACTTTTTGGGTGTATCCCTGTGGTCGGAAGCAACTAGGACCCTAAGCGAGACATGACGGTATTATCATCAGGGTAAGTCTTAACCGATGGGACTATAATTCGTGGAGTCTAGAGACCCAAATCAACCTAGATGTGCACTCAGGAGACCTAAGAGGTTATTAGGAGATCCTTACCCTCGTATAGGTCAGGTGTCATATGGGTGAACGCCAAGCGTTGGCAAAATCACAAAAAAAGAAGAAAAAAGAACAAGAAAGTCAACAAAATAAACAAAACCACAAAAAATCAAAAAATTAATTATCATTAAAAAAAGAAAATAAAAATATACATTACATCCGCTTGTGCATCACATGATCACTTCTACTTCCTGCTTGCATTTTGCTTGCTTGCCTGTGCATTTCACGTTTATTTTTCCATTACAATCTTGTTAATAAAATTTAGCCCCTTGACCTTGCATCGAGGAAGGTACAATTTCTTTCTAACAAGGGGCTAAAATCAAACTACACTAGCCTTTTTCCCTTTTAAGTGTAGTTGAAACATGTAAAAAGGGAACCACGACGGCATCAATCAAGCCAAGAAAGTACATTGAAGAACATGTGCTTCATTTCCAAAAGATGTCCATTACATTCCATTGATTACAAAATTCTACCCCCGATGTACAACACCATCATCTATCTACTCTACTCTCTCTCTCTCTCTCTCTCTCTCTCTGCTCGTCATCAGTGCGGGGCTGACTATGCCGACTACTCACCTCGTCCTCATCCTGATCTTGTCTCTCTCCTAACCTAGGAGGCCAAGAAGCCCCCAAGGCCGCTGACAGAGCTGGCTGTGGCGTCTCGAGAGGAGAGGCACCCAACTCCATAAGCTCCCTCAGCGAGAAGGTCAAACGCCCTCCAATCTCCACTGACTCTGAGGGGGTAGCATGTCCACCCGCAGCCTCTTCTAGAGCATCCCTACTCTGGTACTTCCACAGTACCCGCCGTCGCCAGGCCTCTAATTGATCAAGAGCCTGTCGCTTTCAAATCACTGCCTTCATCTCTCAAGCCTGTGCCTTGGCCTCCCTCTCCTTCGCCTTGACAAGGCAACCCCATAGCAGCACGTCAGTCTCCACCTCACCGAGGTGGCGAGTCAAGTCCTCGATGCATCCTTCTAACTCTCATCGAGAGGCCAGGCTAGCCTCTAGCTCCCTCCACTGTAGGAGTTAACATGCACAGAGACACAGGTCAGGGAAGACAAATCAAGAAAGGAAGAGCTTTTTTCAAACAAAAGTGCTCAGACCATATCATGTCAGCCAGCTCTGCCTCTCTCTCCTCAGCTCATTCAAGAGCTGCCTCCAAGCGGCCCTCTAGCTCCTCCACTCCCTCCACCTGGGTCGTAGGTCCAGCCTCTCCAGCCATGCCCGCCCTCACACGGACATACTCCAGCTCACTTCGTTGCAAAAGAAGGGGCAAGTGGTAAGTCAAACTTCACAGCAATTGCTAATCAATTATGTTTGGCTCACCAATTCACGGATTTCGTACTTCACGTTCATGACTGTCTGGTCTAGAATGGCAATCCGATCTTTGAGGATGCGAACGGCCTCAGTCTTCAGCATATGCATAAAGGCCCCATTCAAAAGATTAGATGTCATGCTCTATAATGTTAACACCATGACCAGCAATTAAGGAGACTTACCACTCGTGTGTTGAGACGAAGCCGTTCGGAATATCGGTCCCTGTAGTTAGCCAAGTATACCTTGCTATCCCTCAGATCTGGATCCCGCTCTAGGCAGGGACCCTCCTGCAATGCCTCTACCTCAGAGCGGTAGAGCGACACCTAGTCCTAGTCACTCATCGAGGTCTGACAATGCCCACGATCCAACCCATGCTGAGCTGGGATCGCCACGAGAGGCTGATGCCATCCCAAGGTCCACTGGACCAGCCGCAAGTAAAGTGGCTCCCTCAGGTTCATGCAGAACAATACTATGTCCCTGCAGAACCAGACTCGCCTGTCTATCACCCAGGACTGGGGGGTGTCATCCTCACCTGCATACGGTGTCCACACCACCTGCAAAACACAAATTAAAAAGGTCTTGTTAAAATATACTCATATAACAACACCAAAGTTAATTTTAGCAAAACACTCACCCGGTGGTGTGGAAACTCATCCAGTGCTGATCGCAGGTCCGAGAACCGAGTGCATACCAGGCGGCAGTCTCGAAGTACCTCCCACTAAGCCATAACAGGGACCGACCAAGTCTTATCACGTGGGATGATGCCACGTCCCAATGGAAAGCGAGTATATCCCCAAATCTGATAACACAAAAGAACAAGGAAATCACAAACAAATAGATAGCTAATAATAGTAGATTTGGTTCTAGGATAGGCTTGTACCTACAAGAAGGAAGTAAAGCCACCTAGGTTCCCCGAACCTAGCCTGAAAGGGTCCATGTGGGTGAAGAGGTGCATCAGCATCGCTCTTCCCTACGCCAATGGAGGCCCCCGCTCGTGGTCACATATCAATGATGGATACTTCAAGTTCATGTTGTTCGAGGAGGTCGCGAGCAATAGTCGGCCAAAAAAGTAAAGGAGAAAGAGCAAAACTTCCTGGAGCTCGCCCCTCTCCTTGACCTAATCCGCTATCGCACTAGCTGTAAGTATGCACTTGAATCCTCTACTGGTCCTCGGACCATGCCAGCCAATCCCATTGCGGCACTGATCCTACCAAGCAGAAGGGTGGTCACCGAGCTCTTGGTGCAGATCAACCATGCACCTAGTAGTCGATCCACCTCCCAGTAGTAGTCCCTTAGCTCCTAGGCCAGTGTTGGGGCCCCAGCTATAGGCAGACCCGTCAGGTAGGTCACGTCCTCGAGCATAGGAACCATATGACGCCATGGCATCATGAAAGAGTGGCAGCTATCCACCCACCTCTCACGAAGTGCCGTCAGGAATGTGGCATCCACCAAGAGAGGTGTGACGCGGAAGAAGGGAGTGAACCCCAATCGGTCCACCTGCCACCTTTGTTCATGGGGGAGGGAATGGTACCATGCCCACACCAAGTCCCATGAAACACGGGCACGAATCCTCCGTTGGCCCTGCAAGCACCACAAAAACACACCAATCATCAGTCATATAGGAAGCCGACCATCATGGCCAAAGAGAGCTGGTCCCAAGGTCGAAATTGTTTAAGCAAGTGTGGGTCCCTAAGAAGATCCAACATGTCTGCCAAGAGGCACTTGTTCGCCACCGCCCCGAGCCTGCTGAGAGGGAGAGGAGGAATGAGAGGGGCTTGGCCCCAAGAAGAGAAGAAACGATTGTGGACCCTCCACACTGCACAAGCTTCAGGGCATGCGCCCGACAAGTCAATATCCCCATAGTGAGAAGAAGATTTGAGTAACTTGTCGGAAGAGCCTGGCTAGCCTACGCCCCTCTAGTGGGAGGTCGACAGTTGTCCCCAGTCCTACATCAGGGACGGGGGCAAGAAGAGATGACCAACATGGTCAGAAGCTATTTCAGGGTTCTAGGCAACCCCTCACTGGGCCAATACAGTTACTGCAAGCAGCCATGACCGAAGAAGATGACTGCCCACCGATGGCAATCGAAGAAGAAGAAGAGAGAAGAATGACGTCGTCGGTTGATGACAATGGGTATGAAGACGGCTCAGATCTTAAGGCCGATGAAGCCCCCCTAGCAAGAGGAGAGAAGAAGAATCTCCGTGTTTGAGAGATTGACCTTCTGTGGTCATGCAAAAAGGAAGGTCCACAGACGAAGAAAAGAAATGTGAGTTTTTACCTATAATATGGCCGGGATGGCCGACAAATATGGGGGTCTGCCCGAACAACCCCAGGAAATGGCACGATTAGCTGAAAGGTTGGGGCCAAACACCAGAAGAACAGAAGCTGCAAGGGAAATGTTGAAGGCGGCAAAAGGAAAATAATTCTTATCTGAGGAAATCACCACCTTGACTGCCAATGTGGTGACAGCTGGAGAGGAGGCGGTGTTGCTGAATATCTCGCTCGAAGGCGCTACATGGGAAACAGTAGAAGCCATCCCTAGCACAGCGACCATGGACCCGTCAGTACTGGTGCTGCTCCAGAAATATCAGTAGGAGATAGAACTTCTGAAGAAGCAATTGATGGAGAAAACAGAACAAACCTCGGCTTCCAAGCAGCCTGAGATGCAAGCTGAGTCGTCACGGGGAGGCATCAACCCGTGCGACTTCCCACCATTATACACCCTACCCCAGCTGGCAGAGCCCAGCCGGCCGGCCACCCAGCTGTGCCCACCATAGCTGGTGATGCCACTGCTGATGCCACAAGTGCACCAAGCACCTCCATTCCTACGTCCTCCTCCGCAGGTGACCACCTTGGTCACCCCTTACCTGTAGCCGACACATTTCTACCCGGAACCAGTCGATCCGACCACCATGGACAAGCTGATGGTGGAGAGGATGCTTGAACTAAAGCTTGCTGAGCGAAATGAAGGCGACTATGTCACATTTGATTCTTATTATTGACACCCGTTTTAGCCCATAAGTCATGTTATTTCTCTTATTTATCTCTGTGATGCCCTAAATTAATCATTATTTTGGAGTCATCTTTGAGCCTATTTTGAGCCCATTTTTGGTCATTTTTAAGCCCATTAAGCCTTAGAGCCCTTGGAGGGTAACTCCCCTCCAACAAGTCCTTATTGATAAGATCATTAAGATGGAGGAGCAATTAAAGAGGGTCTCAAACTCGCGTCCTCCTCTCCTCCTCAAGTCGATTCTCTTCACACTTTCATGAATAAAATAACCAAGATGGAGAAAGATTGGAAAGAGAGAAGAGATGACATTGGCATCACGAATGCATGTGAGCAAGATGATTTTACGAGCTCTAATGATCAAGTGGATGTTGTCCACCCACCACCCATTCATCACGCTCCTTCATATGACCCACCGCCTCTACATCCAAATCCACAAAACCCTTCATATTATCATGCTCCTCCGCCAACCAATACGCCTCCACCACGGCATTCACTTGAACCCAATTGTGAAGAATCTGAGCCGGGTTATGAAGAATTGGAGACGGCGCATGACGAAGGTTTTGAAAATTTTCAAGACATACTTACTCCAAGTTTTCTTCGTTTTCCTCTTCCGCCTTTACTGCAAGAACTCCCTGCTCAAGATGACACCACCATCCCTACTCTTATTTATGAAACCAATTGGTACTATGATGATGGGTCAATCCTTCAACAACCCACGTCGATGAACCATGAATCTTCCCCTATCCTTAAACTTTCTCTACCCCACTAAAATTAGATGTTTTCTCTGTACCAAACCTCCTTCTCCAACTACCATATCCTTAACCTCCACCAAGCCATCCAGGCCCTCTATTGATTCCCTTCCAACCATGCCACCAAC
Organism: Amorphophallus titanum; assembly: GCA_024336825.1. Lineage (NCBI taxonomy): Eukaryota > Viridiplantae > Streptophyta > Magnoliopsida > Alismatales > Araceae > Amorphophallus > Amorphophallus titanum. Next base: position 84,545,305 of record JANBPO010009603.1, on the reverse strand, counting down.
AACCATATCATCGGCCTCCACTAAGTAACTTTTCTCCTCTTTCCCAACCAAGTAACCCCCATTATCACCACCTAAAACCTCTGCTACCCTTATGCCACCAAAACCAACTACTCTTATTCCTCTACTTAACTCTTTACCCGAATCCACTAACCTTGAGTAGGGTCCACTTACTTTTGCACTCGAGCCAACCCCATCCGCTTCTGAGCAAAGGGAGAAGCTTGACGTGCTTGAACCTCTACTTCCACTTATCCTTCCAAAAACATCCTTCATTAAACCTCCAATATCCATTAAGCTTACTGCTTCCATCTCATCTTCCTCCACCTCCCCTTGGAGTGGGTGTATGATTATAAATACATGTGCCAATGACGATGCTCAAGAGCCAGGGAAGAAGAATACAGTTTTGACTATGTCTTTTAAAATTCAAGATTTTGTTTGCCAAATACCGATTCGTGTTCTTGTGCCAGGCATCTTTGAGAAAACCAAGTCTTCGCCAATGCTCACCAAGGAAAAATATTATGAGTTGATGCCATTAAGGGTCAAGGTCAAGATTGTTAAGATTGCATTGCTTATTGGTAAAGATACTTTTGAAGCACTCATTACCCCTTGTTCCATTATGATGCACGTACCTTGTAAAGAGAAGGGGTTCTCCTCCAATATTGTAATGACACATTCTGTTGTTAAGGAGGTGATGAAGTCTATGCTCAAGGGGGGGTCAAGGCATCCGTTGCTCGAAGTCTTCAACATCAAGCCTACTCCATCTTTGTTTCCATGCAAGGGGCTAGTACCTATTTTGTCAAGCATTTTTCACTAAAACATTCCAAGAGCCTTGAGTGTTATAAAGCTTCTAATGCCTAAATTCCAACTCCCTTGCATTGATGTTCCTCACCTTTCAAGGGCGTTACTTTTGAAGAAGCCGAACCATATTTATCTTAAAGTTTCCATGCCACAGGTGGAACTCCCTAACTTTCATTGTAGCCACTTACCAAGGGAGTTACCGTTCATTTTGCATTATGTAGTTATTGAAGCTTCATCAAATGAGAGCACTTGGGCATTAATTCCACTCATTGAGCCGTCTGGCTGAGCACTTTATTTGCCATGGAAGGGCGGACATTCTTTTGATGAGGGACCATCCACCAATCCACTCACCCTTTGTTCCATCCCATCCACTAATTTCTCCTTATGGGCCACCCATTGGGTGAGAATGAGGCCTTCACTCTTGCATTCCATGCATTCCTCGCATTCAATGCATTTGCATATATATTCATTCTCTCTCGGGTCCCTTGACCCTCATCTTCCCCATCTTCCGAAACCTCTGCATCTTTTCCAAACTGCTTCTAATTCAACCTTGTTCCTAGAATTTTCAGAATCCCTATCTCTTCTTCCTTCCTATTTTCTCCCTTCGGAACCTCTGGATCATCCACTTTTTAATCCACCTATCCTTACCTAACATCACGCCCCTTCTTATTCCCTCCTCCTCGAACCTCCAGATTTTCCTCTTCTCCTAGGGCATTACGTCCCTTGACATTTTCTTCCTCCAGAGTCTTTGGACCTTCCTTTCTTCCGATTAATCCTTTTACTCTTTCACAACATCGCGTCCTTTGTTCCTTTCCTCCTTTTGAATTGCCTTTCTTCATACCTTTTACTAGAGCATCGTGTGCCTCATCATTTTATTCCTCCAGAACCTCCAGATTCTCCAGGGCATTGACGACTACAACATTAGACCCAAATAAAGATAAAATTACATAATAAAAATCAAAATGACACTATTACGACTCTGATCGTCGTCTGTGTAAATAGTGCCACTATACGAAACGTCGATTGAGTACATCGTCCGACGTCACAAGTTTCGCTCTGCATTATTCGTCCCTAGTTTGAAAAAAAATGTCTTTGAATTTTGAAGTGTTAAAGTAGGACGAAGACAAACACGAGCATAAACAAGGAACTTAGGGCAGAAATTCATGTCGGAAATCTCGATCTGCTACTTCTCATGTGACTCACAAAAGTCCTGCCACATCAAGTCAACTAGAGATGACTCCAGCAACAACACATCAACATGTAGTAGGACATGGGTAAGATCAACTAATGGAGCAACCTCAAACAAGGCGTCATCAATCAAATTTAACCTGCACATAACAAATCCCAGACGTCATCGAGAGTGATTGTTGCAATAATCTCATATGACGAATCAATTGAGTATAGAATCATCCACCAAAGCTAGTCCGGACTCGATAAACAAACCTTGGTCCCATACTTCAATATGTGGTCTAGCAATCATAGCTATCAAATTTTGTACTGCCTTATTAAGCTCTCGGATTGCTTGCACATCTGGGTTTGGAAATCAAAATTTTCCCTTGAAATATAGTGACTAGATAGTGCAACTAGACCGGTCAAGATCTATGGTAACATGTCATGCCGCCATCCAATCTTGTCCTAGAATGATATAGGAACTCCTTGAAGTAATAGTACACCATGGTCCGTCAATGTAATTAATAGTTTTCAATGCGCTCTTATTTGTAAACTGTAGATGGAACTCCACAAAAGTTTGGTTTTCGTTAACAATAATCTCTCTAGTTTTTAATAATGAGTCAACAATAGAGTGAGAAATATAATTATGTTGACGTCAGTCATTTATAAGTACTCTAACTTGCTCCTTGTTTGGCAAATATGCATGGAAAGTAGTACTTATTTGACACGTATAAGAGGTTACCAATTTGTTGACATGCAAAACGAACCACAATCTTCAGATAGGCCAGATGGACAATTGGGTCGGCGTTCAATTATGGGCCGACTGGGCTTCACCTGATGCTGCTGGTCCACGTTACGTTATGGGAACTTAGGATTCCTGTTGCTGCAGTGGGGCTACAGAGCCCACAGAGGGAAGAGTGGGTGGGGGAAAGAGAGTGTATGAACAAGGGGGGGGGGATAGTTTACGGCCCCGATCTGTAACGGGCGAGTTGGGCCTCTTTGTTGTGGATTGATGGACTCCCTTTTTGGTGATGTGGTTGCAAGAGGCTCCAGACAGGCGAATAGCACTGCGAGGGCTGGAGGTGGCGCGTAGCGGGCTAGCAAGGTAGAATAGGCCACATAGTGGCTACCTCAGCAGAAGGAGGAGCTGCGGGGTTTGTGGGTGGTGGTCGAGGGCTTCTGGCGGTGGTCGACGGTGGTGGTTCTAGCTGATGACACAGAGAGAGGGGAGGGGGATGCAGACGGAGTGGAAGGGCCGGTGGTGGGGTAGGGCACAGGTGGCTGCAGCCTACTGTAGCGGTAGTGGTGAGGGTTGGAGAATGCGGCTCTGGTCCACGGTGCAGGGTGACCGCATGTGTGGGCGGGCTTGTGCGCGAGGGATGTTGCGCAGGTGGGATGGGGGTGGCGGGGGTTCTGTGCGGCGGAGCTAGACTCGCAGGGGGGAGTGGAGGGCGGTGCAGGCAAGCGTGGCAGTAGGCGGCCGAGGATATCACCATGGAGGAGGAAGGAAGGGGAAAGGTGGGGTGACACAGGGGCGATGAGGTCAAAGAACGTGGGGGGGTGCTTCACGATTGACAGAGGGAAGAAAAAGAGGAAGGGTGTTGACGGTATTTATGTTGGCGGTGGTAGTTTAGGATTTAAACGGGGGGGGCGCTAGAAGGGGATGGAGGAAGAAGGGGTGGCGACGGCTGTTGTCAGAAATAGAGGGAGGCTAGGGATGCGACGGTGGAGCAGAGGTGCGATTAGAGTTTGGTTGTGTAGAGAAGGGAGAGGATGGCGGCGGTTGGGGTTTGGGATTCACGCTGGGGTGGAAGGAAGGAAGAAGAAGCTGATAGCTAGATGGCGATGGCAGCAGCATCACAAACTAGATCTCGACTCCATAGAAGAAATTGACGCCACCTCTGATACTAATCTGATGTGGCACGAAGTCCCAAGGTTTGGATAGTGGTGGGGGTGTAGGCCTCTTGGCCTCCCTCTCACAGGGACACCTTAGGGGGGCCTCCTCTCAAGTCTCTCACATCTCTCTAGAGACAAGAAAACACTACAAAATCGCAACTGAAAATTCATCATTAATTGAAAAAGAGATGTTACAGGGGCTATTTATTGGAGTTAGGCTAAGATTAACCCTAATATGACCTTTTTGGATGACTTTACATCTAGACGCAGGTCTAGAGGTTCCGGAGGAAGAGAGTGAGAAGGGATGCGATGCCCTAGGTGAATCGGGGAGAGGAAAGGAGGGTCTGGAGGTCCCGGAGGAATGAAGTCAGAGGGGACATGATGCCCTAGCAAAAAAGGAAGGGGATCCGGAGGTTCTAGTAGAATGAAGCAAACACGGGTGCGATGCCCTAGAGAGAGAGATGGAAAATCTGGAGGACCTAGATATGAGGGTGTAGAGGGGCACGATGCCTGAAGAGGGAGGTCCAGAGGTTCTAGAGGAATGAAATGAAAAAGAGCACGATGCCTTGGAAGGTCCAGAGGTTCCGGAAGGATGTAGAGAAGGAGGGCGCATTGCCCGGTAAGCAGAGAAAAATCTGGAGGATCCAGATATAAGAGTTGGGAGTGGGCATGATGCCCTGAGAGAAAGCTGGAGGAGGTGCGATGCCCGGCAAGGGTAAGGGGACCTGGAGATCTCGAAGAGGGAGATGAATAAGAAGGAATTTGTGGAGGATCCGGAGGTTCCGAAAGGCGGGGAAGATATGGGTCCGAAAACCCAGGGAAGAAGGAATGCAAATGCATGTAATTCAATGAATGCAGGGGATGCACGGGATGCATGGGAAGCAAAGAGAGGATCCTCCTTCTCAACCCGTGAGTGGCCCACAAGGTGAAATTTGTGATAGACAAAGATGTGGGTGAGGTAGCAAGGTGGATAGGGTACAAGAAGAATTCCCGCCCCTCCTTAGTGATTAAAGTGTACAACTGAACAGCCGAATGGATAAAGTTAATGCTCGTGATGAAGCTTCAATAATGGATGATAACTCCCTCGGAGGGCAACGAGCCAGAAGGTGAGGGAGTTGGAGTGTTGGAACGAGAAGTTTCATCTTGCCCAAGGATTGTGTTTTATAAAGAGTGTTGAATAAAATGGGCATTCGCCCCTTGTATGGAAGAATAGATTTGTGATTGGAGGGTTGAAATAAGGGATGTGTTGCCCGACCCTTGGGCGTGGACTTACATGGCATCAGAGCTTGACATTTCTTAGTGAGCATTGACAGAGGTTTGGCCTCTTCAACCATGCCCAGCACAAGAACATGGATTGACATCTGGCAAATAAAGTCTTACATCTTGAATAACATAGCCGTGGCCCAACTCCTTCTCGCCTGGCTCTTGTGTATCGTCCATGGCACAAATACTAATAGAAGGACACCCATTCTGAGTGGTAGAGGAAAGCGAAGCGGAGGCGGAAGGCTCAATAGATGGCAGAGATGTAATGGAAGGTGTTGGAGGAAGGGCGAGTGGAGGTTTAAACATGTCGAGCTTCTCCCCTTTCTCAAAAGCAGACAGGGTTGGCTCAAGTGCAACAAGAGGTGGACCTGCTCGGGATCTGCCACGGGTTTGGGTAACTGGGTATGTCGAGGGATAGGCAAAACTAGGTTTGGGGTTATAGGTATAGTGGAGGGCCGAAGTGGCAGCAAAGGGAGGTTAATTGGCTTTAAACAAGGTTCGGTGGGTGGTTTGGCGAGGGCCAATGGTGTGGGTGTTGATAGAGGTATAATGGAGAGAGGTTTAGTGGGAGGTTTGGTAAGGGCCGATGGCATGGAGGCTGATGGTGTAGGAGTTGGGGGTGTAATAGTGGAGGGTTTGACGTATTGGAAACATCAGATTTTAATGGCAGTGCGAGAGGTTTGAAGGGTAAGAGAAGGTTTGTGATGCGGCGGTGTGGGCGATTGGAGTATTGACCCATCATCGTAACACCAGTAAGTCTCAAAAATAGGGGTTGGATTGGGGACGGTGGCATCGTCCTGAGCAGGAGGTTCATCTGGTCATAATGGAGGGAGAGGAAAATGAAGAAAACTCGGAAGGGGTGCCTTTGGAACTTCATCGTGTCCCATCTTCAATTCTTCAATCGCCGACTCTTCACTAGCAGGCTCAAGTGGATGCCGCGGTGGAGGCGTATATGTGGGTGGTAGAATGTAATAGTATTGCAGATGATTTTGTGAGTGTAAGTGTCTATGCGTAAGCAGAGGCAGAGGGCCATAAGAATGAATGGTGTGAATAGGTGGAGGGTGGATGTCATCCACTTGATCATTAAAACTTGCCAACTCTTGCTCTCTTAAACCGATGCCATAGTCGTCTCTCCTATCCTTCCAATCTTTCTTCATCTTCGTAATGTCGTTCAGAACGGCGTGAAGGGGATTGACTAGAGAAAGAGGATGAGGAGCGGACCGCGGGCTCATGACCCTCTTTAATTGTTCCTCCAACGAAGTGACTTTGTCAAGAAGAGTTTGTTGGAGGGGTGTAACTTGAGCGATGGAAGGTTGACAAGGCCTTGAAGGAGGGGCCACATGAAAAGGCCATGGTGGGGGCATAGCGGGCTGACCCGGATAAGGACCTGGTCGAGCCGGGTTGCAAGGAATGAATGGGCCTTGGGGCCGTGAATGTGATGCCAATTGGACTTTCAGATTCCACTGTGGATGGCATCCTATGTCACATATTGGTCAAAGTTCTTTGATCCATTTCCAGCAGCATGGTGAAGATTTTTTTTCAAGATCTGCATACGTGTTCTCAGAAGATACATGCATGTTATGTACCAACCACCGAGTAATTGAGGAGGGGGAAGCACATTGACCTTGCCTTCATGAAGTCATGCTGTCGCAACAGAATGGAAAATGTGGAAGAAACTTGCCTGATGTCAGTTGGATCACTTCATGTTAATTAGAAAATCAGAAAATAGAAATGGAAATGATAGAAGTAAAGAATCAGCATACTTCAAACTGCATAAGAGACTACATGATGAGTGATAGAAGATACTCAAGATAGTAATGCCCACTTCCTATGTTGTTGCACATGATAGTTGAAAGGATGGCTGCACTTGAGAATGGACCCATATAAGAGCTAAGGCTGCATTTGGGAACACGTTAGATTATGGATTGTGGGCTTTTAGTCATTGGAAATCCCAAAAAAATTTAATCCCATCCAAATGTGCCAAATTGGCCTCGGCTTCCTTGTGAGTTGGATTTTGGGCAGGAGGAGAGAGAAAGACTTGGCATCCTCTCTCTCCTACTTTTCACCAAAAGCAACTCGCACCCAGCTTCTTGGTCACTTTTGTGGATTTTAAAGATAAATGGCCATTGTGCCTGCCAAAAAGTAGACTGTCCCTAATTCACACCAGGGCCATTTTCGTAAAAAGCAATGCTACACTTTACCTCACCCTATACACTCCCAAATGCGATTTTGCATTCTGCAAAATCTGTACCACTGGACATGGGTGTCAGAAAAGTAACTTTTCATTATAATCCAAAATGCAAAGTCTGCACCAAACGTGGCCTAAAAAGGTCCCCATAACTCAATGCAACATTGGGATGTGAAGCACAGATTTTGTGGTTTCACAATGATGAGACATCTGGTAAGACAACTTTTCTCTTGATGTTGAGTAAACATATAAGAGAACAGATATCTATAATTTCTTAGTCAAAATTGAAAACTGAGACCATGAGAGGACAACATAAGTGATGGTGCTGCATAAACAAATCCACCCTTTTTGTTTCATGCTTGCTGGAACTTATTGATTACATCACACAGAATGCCATATGCACTCACGCCATGATGATGATATTCAAAGAAACCATAGCATTACAAAACTCAATGTTAATTGTTAAGCCACAGTTCATTAAGATTGAAAAGAGAAGTATGTTACTAGTTCCCAAGTACATAAGATGTAGCTCTTACACTTGGACTAGCAAACTCATTAACTTCATTGGGGACATGGAAAATAAAAAAAAAGGACAAGCAAGCTCTACATCAAGAAAGGTATTCAGACCTGCAAGTATTTTGAACATTTAGGAGTTGTCCAAATTCAGTTTTTGGTTTGCAACTTCAGTCTTGAAGAATTTTTATTGCCCATTTAAGGATACAGCTGAGCTCCCTCCGATCTCCTCTTATTGCACTCCTCCATGTGGCCCATGGAGTGATAGACAGAACTCCATTCCATGTCACCTTATCCTCTACTTCTAGGCAATGCAAATTCCATTTCAACAATAAGGTCAAGCAATCCTTAGGATATATCAATTGATTCTTGCCACTTGTGCAGTATGGAAATCTTCCATACATACCGCACTGAGTATTTCACAGGTGACAGCCACATGACTCATGGTCTATTGTTCTGACTAGAAAATACATAGTCATTAATATCCAGCATCCACTACACTCTATCACATACTGGAGTTTCAACAGATTGACTTTCAAAAAGAAGATGCTCAATCTGTTTGGATCAGCCTTGTACCATAACCTTTTCCATGATGGCACCTTGATCCTGTTCTCAGAGATATGGGAGGGTGAACTTCATATGGTGAATATACTTTTTACCATCCCATTTCACTTTTTATCCTCTCCATTTGGGGCTCTTTTAATCCGATGAAGAATGATAAGATTAGAGAATCTTTGAACTTCCTTGTGGACCACATCATTCAAATCCCTTCTGACTTGAGGGTCCCAGTAGAACTTCCTATTTAAAGAATCTCAGTGATGGCATACTGCGTTACCTTGGGTACTAGAGTGGTCATAGAAACTTGGGTGGGAAGTAGCAAATGAGGCTGGCCGCACAAGAACCTTGCCGGCATCTCACTTTTCTTCCATCCCCCCACTCATAGGTAATAGATGACACTACAATGCCCTACTAGGTAAAATATCCTTCCTCACCGTGGACAATTTTCACAAGCTCCAAAGTTGAAAGTCCCAAGAGGATCTATAGTAGGCATTTAGTTCTCTCAATATCAATCCATAATGATTGAATAAAATTTCCCCGTACCCACGGGCACTTAGTCAGGAGGGCTTTATTGAAATTGGTTAGACTGGGCAGTAGCAATTGCAAAAGGCTTATTCGTGCCCCTGGGCGTGAATAAGCCACCCCACCCCGATTAACCATTCATGTGTGTGAGGAGAAAGGTGTGGGCCCCACTTTTCTCTCTCCTCAGTTAACTATCCCACCCTATCCTATTCCTAAATCAAAGAGGCCCTAATTGTTTATGTTTTGTGGATCAAATGAAAATATAACCATGAATGTACATGCACCAAAATTTACCTTTTCTATTTGATTTACTGAGGCAAGCATAACAATTGAAGTTAAAGGCTATAAACTTTGTATGTTAAAAGGAGAATGGATTTTAGAAACAGTGGAAACAATTGATAAATGATTTTCACCTGTATTTTGATCTTCTATGCATTGGAATAATGTCTCCAAGCAATGCCTATGCTGGGCCATAATTACCTCATTCTCTGGCATGAAAGAAAAATTGCGGATAATATTGGATGCGGCAACAGCGCATTGCTGCTTTTCTGCTCGTCCTTCATCATCCAGATTAAACAAGCCATCTTCCTCAAACCACCAATCTGAATAACGGCGCTTGAGGCCCTTGGAGGTCTGTGCCTCCACATTTGACAAACCAGTTGCACTGGAAATACCAAATTTTTGGCATTACTACTGGTAGCAGGGGTAGCAAACAGAGTTAATAAGTCACATAAATAATAAAATGATTTGATTACCCAGGATGGGACTCAGAATCATATAGATTTAACCGTTCGTACTTGTTACCAAAACCTGTAACCAAGCAGTTCTCACCCAACACTCTTATCCTCGAGGGCTTTGTGTAATCTTTTGGAAGAGCTATGTCACGCCAGTCATCAACCTACGTGAACAATGGGATAATACCGCCTCAAATGATTTAACATGTCGTAGAAACTAGCATGATAACCCTACCAAGTCAATGTTTTCTACAAGAACATGTGCAAAGCATTAGATCCATTCAGATAAAGACATGCCGCATGGTTTGAATAGATACTTGACAAGTGAATTTGGGTAAATGAAGAAGTACAATTCCACAAAATGATAAGTATTCCGAACTTGAAGCCTGCTTTCTGGTGAGGCAGAAGGGTGAAGAATTTTAAGGGGAAAAAAAGAAAAAAATGAGACAAGAATGGGAATTTCTTTTACTCTCTTGCATGGCAGGCACAGATATCAGATTAGTACAAAGTAAAATTTGACCTTTCCTAACAATTTTTCACCACAAGCGCAGAAAAATCATTGCAACAAGGAAAGTTGATCGAGTTGGTAACAATGTTTAAGACGCACATCTTAACTTTGAACACTTCCAAAGGGTGTGCTTAATATGCAGATATCAGTATACACCTGCACCTATGTGTGTGTGAATGCCTGAATGGGCAGGTATAAAAATGTTCTTGTGTGTGTGCAACTCAGACACATCTGACTCGTGTGCCCCCAAAATACCATTCTACTCCTGATGAGTGGCAACAGGACTAAAATGGACAATCAAGTGTGGTTTTTTGTTCCTTTTTTTGTGTGTAAGGTGTTGGTCAGTCAAGTTTTACTATAGTTTCATTATGATTTTGTCCTCCTTTCACACACAGCTGTCTGACATGAATTCAAAATACCCTTGCACCATAAACACCCTTCACAAGTCACATAACAATCCTTTTGGCACTTAACATGTTGGAGCTGCAGAAAACTCAGCAGCTCCAGAACAGAATAGAAGTTTATGTGGACATCCAAAGATGAACAACAATGAACATTTATAAGTATTAACATGATCTTTTTGAAATGCTAAATGTTTCATTTTCTCTCGGAGAAGATAGAATGGGACAGAGTTCGATAATGCATAATTTAACAAATGCATCAGAAGACCAAATGACATAACTGCAGATATGAGAAAACAAAAGAGAGGTGGTTGAGGGTTAACTCCTACAATTTGCAGAATAGCATCAAGTAACCCAGGTATCTTAGCTAGGGGTGTCGCATCCCTTCGCAAGTCATCCTTCTCTCTAAAGGAAAGCATTGTAAGGATGTTCAATGCCCATGTCAATTCATTCTTTAGGCCACTCTGCAGTGCCAGCACAATTCTTTTGTTGTTTTGATCTGGACAGAAAAAATAATAATATGAATATGAGGAATTGTTACTGCTAGCATAGACAGACTTGCCCAAAGGGTGATTAATCAAAAATTTTCCACCAGATGTTGGTATGAACCCAGTCAAATTTGATTGGTGAAACTAAAATGAGTACTAGTACGTAGGCCATAAAGATGCACATGACGAGGCATTACAACCTTAATACACATGTGATTGGCATAAATCTCTGTTTATGTTTCTTCTTTTATTTACAAAGAGCAAGTTATTTGGGTAGGCAACCTTAGGATCACAAAAAACCACAGAAGGAACGAGCAATACAAAGCAAAATACATATACCACCTAATACATATGAGTGCACAAATAAATAAATAAATAAATGGAAGTGTTCAAAAAAAAGAAGACAAGTAAAACCAATTTCCACGAGGAGGGAAACCTTTCTACTCAAACAACTGAGCGAAGTTAATAAAATGATTCAGCCTAATTCTAAGCAACAATGTACTTGTCAAGATTAGAATTAGTCACATCCACATGCCAGGATTGCCACCCTATCGATGGCGTTGCAAAGTGGTAATCCATGCAACACTTTCCCAACCCTTTTCAGGTTTGCTACTGATAGTGTTGCAAAGTCGTTGCTTACCTCCAGGATTTATAGGTCATTGCCATCTGAGCCTACGTAACCCAGTCCACCTAATTTCCTACAGGAGTACCAGCATTAGAACCTTACCATATTGGATAAGGTGCTCCTCAAATACTTTAGTTTGGTTCAAATTCTAAAAATTTCAAGATCACATTACTTGAACTGGTCCTGAGGAAAATCCAGTAATGAAACTTCAGTAACATAGATTAGGTACCTCCTAACGATTCAGACACTGCACCAGTAGATGAGCTCCTTTCACACAGTAACAGCAGATCATTCCCAGTAGAGAAGATGTGATAATAGGAACCAGAAACAAGGATGCATAAAGGAATATGGGTTTCACAAATGCCACAGTGAAGTGTAAGAGGCTTAAGTGAATTTAGAAAACAGCCAGGACATCTTTGTGGCGACACTAGAGGAACACAAAAATTTGAGAACCAACTACAAGTAGAGAAAGCCAGTGGAAATTGTGCACATGTTGGCTCAACCATGGTGTGTGCATATGCATTTTTCTCCATTGAATCAGGTAGAAGCCACCTTTATGTGTCCTAAGAAATGAGCCTAGTGGTAATCTAAAAAGTAGAGAAGCCATATAACATGATCTTCAAAATTCTTGTAATCTCCTTTCTCACCTTTCGAGGAATAAATTATTCTACAAATTTGTAAGGACATGCATTAGAAACACAGAGGAAAACATGTAAGAGAAGTCTGCTGGAAAACAATGTCATGACCCAAGAAAGGCTAATGCCCACAGTGAAAGATTGGTCAAACACACCAGCCACACCTACTTCTGAGAGATCAAGTATACCCATTAACATCAGGCATTAGGCTATGTAGTTAGGTCTCTTGGAAAATTTGTTGGTCTAAAACTTACTTCATTATTTTCGCTGAGCAAAGACCTACGCTCAGAGTGGCCTAGAATGACCCAAGGAATATCCAGATTAACAAGCATCTCCGCACTGCATGAACAAATTGGCATCAGTCTAACGAGAACAAAGCATAGATGTAATTTCATTTTGTGATCTATCTTATGATTCTTATATTGTCATTGTTGAAAAAAGGTTAGGACCATACAAAATGCTGTAGTACAATCTATTTGCACCTCTTGGGCTAAAAGTTAGAAATTGATAACCAGTAAACATGGCAACATGCAAATACAAGGTTTTCCCATCATTCAGAATCTTCAGTCTAATTTTATGTTCACAAAGAGAATATAATATGGGCACGAGTGCACATGGCTTAGTCCTTAAAACCTAAAAGTAAATGCATGTGAAAGCGAACATGTCAATAACCTAATCCATCTAGGTGCCATCTGAATGCACAGCTAGAGATTTTGAAACCTCTTTCAGACTATTTTGGTTGTTTTTCGATAGTCATTCATTGGACTATATAACCGCATCTACAAGAGGTGACATGATCACCAGAGGGTATTCTAGATCCTCATATTTTCTAGAAACATACACATTTGCTGTGATCAGTGTACCTCTATCTCTTAGTGCTATATTGAAAAGTGTGTGCAGCTGTTATCAAGCTGGTTTTCAAGTAATAACAGAATATTTGCAGACAGCACTAGACAATGCAATGCCAATGATTAGAAGAGGGTTTTTTTTTTCTTTTTAGTCCCTACAAATAAGGGTATTTTCTTTTTAGTCCCTCAAATACAACTTAAGGGGAACGCTCGTCAGGCCCAGAAGGGCCCAATGTCGCCACCCCTAGTACGGCCCAACGTCATTAGGCCTAGTACATTCCTGATATAGCCCAGTGCGAGCAAGCTAAGGTGGGTTGAGCCTTGGCCTACGTGCCATGGCCCAACTAGGGCCCAACAAAGCTCTATCAACCCATCGTAGAAATCATTGCTCGTGGTATGAGTGCCATAACATTCGTCTAATGAGGAAGATGTCGTCACCATTACGGGACCCTCTCCGAAAAAGATTGGGTCACACCCACAACACTGAGATTTTTGCCACGAGACCTCCCTTTCCGGAGTAAGTGTTGGACTCCCTAATTGATTTTGGAAATATGATTTTGATGATTCTAAAACATGTGTGACTTGACGTTAATTTCATTCATCTTTGATTTGTCAGTGACAACTCTAGTCGATTTGCATGGTTTGTGTGAAATGTAATTTTGATGGATTTATATTATGCAAGTCTTATATGTTTTGAACTCAAATCTTCTTGCAGCGAATGAAGTATCTCGGCACAATCCCCGCAATATAGAGTTGCCTTCCCAATGATTCTAGGGCTATAGATCATTGGATCCTCCAAGCCTTACGTCGAAATTCACAGGCCTAAAGTGCGTTGGGGCGCTAAGGGTCACCGGCCTGTACAGGCCTACACGCTCCCGAAAATCCTTGGCGATCAAGTTGGCGAAGTCAGCTGCTTGGCGGCGAACTATAAAAACATTCGCCAGTTGCTCAGGGGTAAATGCCGGGCTTTTCATCTGGCGTCACCGCGACTCGCGTTAATCGCATCGAACGCATTCTTGGATGCCTGCTCTGCTCGCGCTCTTGCCTTTTCCATGTTGAACTCGAAGTTCTCGAACTCAGCCAATGAACATGCCGCATTTCCTAAAGCGACGCCCGCTGCATCCAAGGCGGCGATCATCTGGCATTGATCATGCTCGGCAGCAATTACGGCCTTTTCTAGCTGGGTAATGGCCGCCTCGCATCGCTGGCGGCAAGCTAAAACTTCCGTAACGCCTTTTGCTTCACCCATCTTCTTGAAGCTATCAATAAGGTTTCTAGACTTGATGACCAGATAGCTTCGTGCATCATTAATGCTCATCTTCATCGCTCCAGTTGTTTGTGCATTGCCTGCATTTGCCTTTGACCGGGGATCCGCAGCAATCGGGATCGCCACACTGTCCAAGGTCTAGGTAATTCCATCCATCACCATCACAGTGCGCGCATCGGGACTCCTTGGTTTCCTCCCACGCCCGTGCCTCTATGCCCGCGCATCCCGTGGCAGCAGCTATTTCAAAACGGCTATCGGGAACCTCAGTCCAATCTTCATCGCCCCAGCTAGGCTCGCTGCGATACCAGTACCAGTCGCCGTTAGGCTGCATTGCCAACCAGCCCGCCCAGCTGGGGGCATTTCTCCAGTCCGGCTTCATCCGGCCACCTCGTCAGTTATGAATCTCGCTAACGTCACCACCTCACACCAGCGAACCGGGCGAGACTTGATCCCCTGGTCTTCAGGGTTGTCTCCAATGTCGAACGCCATGCGGATCACCTGCGTGGCCTGCGACTTCGTAAGCTCCAGGCTCGACCGCGCCATGCGAATCAAGCCGGGCGGGCCCATGCCGTCGTTGTAGCCCGGCACCAGCCGCTCACCCAGCGCGATCGCTGCGAGGAAGTGGCGGAAGTCGTCTTTGCTAAACACGATCCCGAGCCAGCGGATTTGCTCGGCCAGGTCGCCACACGCGCTATTTAGTAGCTTTTGCTGGGCGCGAGTCATCGGCTCCCGCCCAGTTTGTTGCCAATCCTTCTTCTCGTTCAGCACGGCGAGAACTCCCCGTGATGAGTATTGGAGGCCAATACATATGCTGCGTGCGCATCCTCGGCAGAATCGAACCAGCCCAAGAACTTTCGACCGCCATCGACTCGAATCGTGGCGCGGTACTTGCCGGTGCGCGAGTGATAGGCCGCGCCGATCAACCCGCTTCGATTTCTGTGAATGGTATTGCGCTTGTTCTCGGTATTCGTGGCGGCGCGCAGATTGCTCCATCGGTTGTCCGCGCACGCACCGTTAATGTGGTCGATCTCTTGCGTTGGCCACTCCCCGGTGACGATCAACCAAGCCAGTCGATGCGACATGTAGTAGCGCCCCCGAATACCGACCCGCCGATAGCGACCCATCTGGATCACCCCAGCCTCTTTCCAGGCGCGTGCGCGAGGTGTCATGTTCCGCTTCCAGCGCAGGACGCCGGTCGCCGGGTCGTAATCCAACAGTTCCCGCGCCTCGTCGGCATTCAGCAACTTCTGCTGCTTACGGCTCATAGGCTCGCGGCCTGATTCCTGCCATTCGTTCGATTCGGTAGCCATCACTTCACCTTGAAAGTTCGGTAGAGGGCGGCAACGGCGATGAAGCTGTCGCAGCCGAGTTCGACAAGGCCGCTGGGGAGGACGCGAGGGACAGTTGGGCGGTAATCCGGGTTTGCGGGACGGCCTCCCTCATCATTCCGTGCGCCGTCGCCAGCCCCACGTTTGCCGCCGCCGATATCTCGCGGGCGTTGTAGCCTTCCTTCATCAGCAGCCATACGTGTTCCTTTTTCATCCGTTACTCCGGTGTTTTGCGGTCGCTTCCGCAATCAGTCGATCGCGCTCGGCTGCGTCGATTTGCCCGTTGTGGTGTTGCTGCCGCGCCCAGTTAACCGCACGCTCCAACTTGGTTTCGGTCGGCGCCATCGCCTGCTTCGGGGTTTGGGTCTGCGGGCGGGAGCTGGTCGAGTCACCCTTCGCGCCCTTGTCCTGCTCCTTGCCCAGCCAACGCGTCACGAACCGGAGGACACCCGCGCTCGTCTTGCGGTTGGCGGGGTTGGCAATCAGCCAGCCACGCATCTTCCGAAGCTGAGCCATCACGTCCACGGCGGGGTACAGGTCGGTGAACTGGTTTTATGAGCCCTGCCGAATGGGACAAAGCTTATTTTCGATCTCGGTGAGGGCGGAGCACCTCAGGCCAAGGAAAAGATTTTGTGGACCCACCCTGATGGGATAGAAGATAATTTTTGAGTTCGGCTAGGGCAGAGCGTCTCTGGCCAAAGGAAAGTTTTATGGACATAGCCTAGCGGGACTGATGGGTGAATTTTTGAGCTCAACAAAGCCACAGTGCCTTATGTCAAGGGAAAGGAGATTTTATTGGGCTGACATTGGGCGATGAATCCGAACAGGCAGTGATGGGAGAGTCTCGTGGGACAAATATGGTGTTGTTGCAGGTGAATGCCGAAAAGCCATGAGAGTGCATTGGCTGGGAGCATAGGCCCTAGATCAAGAGTGGAGGGTTAGTCTCGGTGGGATAGGTGGGGAGTACCCCCGTAGGATGGGAAGACAGTATGGGACCATGGATTTCCATGGGACCAGGGGTGCTGAGATAGGCCACTAGAATCCGAAAGGCATTTATTTGCTGGCTTGATAAGGAGTCAAGGGTGCAGGTAACTCAGTAAGGATTATTCTTTTCATTCCCCTCAATGGGCATGGACCCATATTTGAAATGGGAGGCCTAGAGGCTTATGAGGGCTCTTTAGCGTCGGTGGGACTGTCGATTACATGGTCCCCTTGGGGATATTCACTGATAGCTATGCATCAGATCAATAGCTATCTTCCCTTGTCATTGATTTCTTCAAGAGATGCTCTGAATAGCTTCGGCTCGAGCCTCCGGTGCTTACACCAAGTGTTATCCCCTTGGCCTATTTTTCTTAAAAGTTGCGACTGCAGGGTCTTCCTACCTCCGCAAATGGCATAGTCATTTTATTTTCCCTTGGGCATTCACCATGCAATTCTACTAGGGACTCTTCTGCCCTTGGGGAGGATGGGGAGACCTTGTTGACCTCATAATCTTCATTCATTCCCCTTTTTTTTGAATGGACAGCACGGATGGCATTGATTGTGCAGTGTAGTGTAGAGCCATTACCCTTCATCTATTTGTTCTTAAACAGACCAAGGTGGGTGCATAGGACAGCGCTTACCCCCTCAGAAAGGGGATGAGTGGTTCACTCCACCATACCAACCCCGCAATGGTAGCTTCTTACTTGGCACAGACCAAGACTTGAGGGGAGTGATATCTCCCTTGACAGATGCAGCCAATATGGCCTCCTTCATTTTATTTAATATTTTTTGAAGGACCCAACCTCTGAGAGATGGCATCTCAGATTCAGTAGGCAGAGCCTTATGTCTATACATGCTTTTTTTTTGGTGCCTACCCCTAGAACAAGCCCTTTCCTTTTCCCTTTTTTTTTGTAAACATCCGCATTCAAGCTACGGGGTGATACTAAATGTTGGCTTCAGCCAAATCTATGAGGAGTAGCTGAGGCAGTGGTGCTGCGTGGGACTGCTATTTTGAGGACAGGCATTTGATGAGGGCATAGTGGGTCCACCTTATACTCGCCCATCTGTAGTTCGCCTTTTTTGATCAGGCCTTCAATGATGTCCTTGAACACATAGCAACCCTCAATGGGATGCCCCAACTTCTGGTGGTATGGACAGAAGAGCGGATCGTCTTTGCTTTCGGCATCACCTAGCTTCTTCGGCTCCGGAAGTACCACTTTGTCGTATTCATGGGCCCACTCAAAAAGAGCCCTATTCTTGTCCTTCGGAAAGGAGTAACGTTTCATCATTTTGCTCCTTAATGAGGGCCGTTGTTTTGCCGGCTCGACGGAAGATGCCTCTTTTATTTTCTTCTTCTATTTCTCAAAGGCTTTGAAATTTGAGATGTAAATTTCTTCTTGGGCCAGGTGTTTGCCAGTTGGCTCATTCTTTTGACTTGGGGCTATCGAAGTCGGGTAGAGCCTTGCAAGAACTACTTTATTATTGGCTGCGATGTCACCTAGTTGTTCAAAGGTCTTGACTTCAATGTCAATGACCCATCGCAGAATTTTTATTCTTAAATTTTCTTTGCAGATTTGAACAGAATCCCCATAGCTTGGCGGATGCCGACACTTTTCACAAAGATTCCTCCACCTTCTAATGTAGTCCATGATGAACTCATCATCCTTTTGTTTGGCTACCTGTAATTTAGCCTTAGTGACTGCTTCTTCGGCCATCTTTGTATTCATCATTTGTTCTGCCCTTGGCTTGTTTAACTGCATGTGTGGTCTCATTGGCACCATTTTCAGAGATGTTTTAGTTGCCCCCATACATTCCTGGGGGACTATATGTTGGAGTGGTTGAGGGAGAATGCCTCCCGTATGATCATGTACCATTCGGGGCACGATTGGCCGTGCTGAAGCTTCAGGTGAGCTAACACTACGTTGTGTCTCCTCATGTACATGTCCTGTCGATTGTGGCATGGGTGGACTTAGATTCATTCCATCTAGCTGCCTTTGCAGCCGAAATGAAATAGAGTTCCACCCTAAAAATTTTAAAAGGTATTATCAAACGTGACTAACTTGATTGTATATTCTTAATTTTTGTTTTAAAAGGAAAAATAAAAAATTATAACCGAACATCGTACAAACTATTTCACTTCCTCTCTCTTCAACGGTCATTTCGCTCTGAGTATTCTGGAAATCCTGCTGGGCGGGAGCGATGGCGTTGGAGCTCGCTGAAACTCCGAACGCCGAGGAGGCGGGCATCGGTGCTGAGGCTCCGAGGTTCACCGTCGGCCAGAGGATCCACGCCGCAGGAAATCCCCGGAGAACGGGGACGATCCGGCACGTCGGCCCGGTCGAGGGTCACGGCGGAATCTGGATCGGCGTCGAGTGGGACGACGGGGAGGGGAAGCACGACGGCATTGTCAATGGCGTCCGCTACTTCACCACCAAGGGGCCCAGGTCCGGATCGTTCGTCCGGCCGACGAGCCTTAGCGCCGGGATCTCGTTCCTGGAGGCGCTGCGTCTTCGGTACCGAGGCGAATCATCCAAGGAAGAAGAGGGTACTTTCCAGGGAGAAATCGTCCTTCACCTTTCCTATTTTATTCGTAATAGATGTTAATTTATATCCGTGGACGTGTTTCGTTGACCACTTCTTGATGAGCTTTTCTGCGTGTAAACCCTAATGGCGGTTGGTTTTACAAGCTCGTACGGCGAGATAAAAATCATGGGGTTTCAAGAAGAGTTGGCTGTTTTAGGCTTTCAGATGGTTTTCGGCCCCATGTGGTAGATTTATTTTTCGCCGTTTCGCTGGGCTGACGTTTTACCATGACTAGATCCTACTTGTGTGAGATCGTTAAGCGCTCCCTAGGTTTTATTTTTCCCGTGGCACACGGAAGTTATGTTGTTCGTGGTGCTACAGTATTTGTACGTTTCAATGCTGATTTACATGGCTGACACAATGCTTCGGCTGGTCGTGTTGCAGATGAAATGTATGTCTTCTCAGCAAGAAATAACCGAGTATCTATACAACTTGTGGGGAAGAACAAAGTTCTGGAGAAAATAAAACGATTTGATGAGATGCTCAGTGCGTCGGTTTCTTATTTGGGAATCAGCTCAATTGGACACCCGCGGGAGATCAACTCTGTGGTTCCAAGTAAATTTCCTTGTGACAGTTTCATTTATTTATTCCTATTTGTTGATTTTATAATTTTAATTTACAGCCACATTGTGGACAGCATCCAGAAACTCATCAAACAATTTATGTTCTTTGGACATGATTAAATATCAAACATCTACCTGACTGGTTTTGTGAACTAAATGTTATACTTATCAGTGGAATTGACCAGCAAAGAGTGAGCCAATTAATGGAGTTACCGTAGGAAGGAATTGAGAGATCATGCACTTAAAATAATACATTATGTTACACTCTTTGTTCACATATGGATAGCATATTGAATTTGTCAATTCGAGGAATCTTCTGGTCCTAGTACATATCTAATGGGACTCAATATTATTTTTTCCTAAAATATAGGTGGCAGGGGTACGGCTTTTACTTGGAAAGACTAGCTATTTTTCTTGGATGTCGTCAGTCCTTTCCCATCGAGGCTTTGTTGTTGTCTTTATGATGGGCCCATTAGATGAAGATTTCATGATTACAATGTCATCAATCAGAAAATTGGCAACAAGTTAGAAGGTTGGAAAGTGATGGCTTTATCAGCTGGTGGCGGATGGATTTTATCTCTGTCAGTCATCTCTTATGAGGCTATTTATTGTTATTTGTGTGACACTATTGCAGAATTCCTAGTCTGTTGGAAGTATATAAAGGAGCTCTATTTTTTTGGAAGGGGATGAACCACAGAAACAAATGCATCCCCATCTTTAGTTGGCTTCATCCTGCAGGCAGGTGGAGTTGTCTATTAGTGTTGCTACTTTTAATAAGGCATTGTTGGTTAAATGACCTTGGAAGTTAGGCAAGAAGAGACTTTATGGAAGAAGCTGTGAGGGAGTGGTAGAAATCACTGGAGATAGTGTTTCAGATTTCCAGCCTCTCAGTTTCATTACAAGGATTAAAGTATCTGCGAATGTTTTAAGTTTAGAAGGACCAATGCCATTCCATCTTGGGGACAGGGATTGAACTAGATTTTAGTAACACTTGTGGCATTTGGATCAACTTTTGTTTACCCTATTTAGTCAACTCGATGAATTATCTATTAACAGGTGGTGTGGCTGATCCGGCAGGCCTATTCGGCAGCCCGCGGTAGCACTCAGTCCGGCAGCTCATATCCTCGGTTGGTCTGGCGACTTCCACATAGTCATCCCAGCAATCGCGAAACGAGTTGTACGAAAAGTCTCGTCGGTGTAGATGTTGCCGCTTTTGTGCACATCCCTTAATTAAGAGGCCATCTCGGGTTCTCCGTGGGCAAGCTCCCATTTTCTTCCCCCTAAAATCGCCGCGAGCGGCAACCTGAACGGCCATTACGTATTGGGCAGCAATATCGATGGGGGCGCTTCCCAGAGCTGGAACAATGGACAGGGATTTTTCCCGATCGGCAGCGCGAGTTCCCCATTTACCGGGACACTTGAAGGTCTTGGTCACGAAATCAGCAATACCGGCATCAATATGCCGACGGTGGATCACCTGGGCCTGTTCGGCACAATCGGCGCGACCGGCGTCGTGCAAAACCTGCAACTGATCGGCGCGTCGGTGACCGGACACTATGGCATCGGCGGCCTGGCTTACGACAATGCCGGAACGATCAGGAACGTCACCGCCTTTACCCTGGTGAGCGGTGTCGACATGGTTGGCGGCCTGGTGGCTCGCAATGAGGGAACAATCACCAATGCCTATGTTTCCGGGACGGTCACCGAGAGAAATAGCAATGGCGTGTCCGGTGTCGGCGGCCTCCTTGGAACCAACTACGGCGGCACAGTCAGCAACAGCACTGCGATTGGCAGCGTCAGCGGCGGCAATTACGTGGGCGGCCTGGTGGGGATGAATTTCACCGGCACAGTGACCGGAAGCCAGGCTACTGGAAACGTCAGCGGGCACAATGAAGTCGGCGGACTGGTTGGCGAAAATTATTCTCCGCTCAGCAATAGCTATGCCACGGGCAACGTCACGGCTTCCGGGACGTTCTCCGGCGGGCTGACCGGGCGCAACAACAACACTACCCTGTCCAACAGTTATGCCACGGGTAGCGTGTCCGGCTCCATCGATGCCGGCGGTCTGGCCGGCGGCAACTACGGCACCATCATCAATACCTATGCCATCGGTTCGGTTTCCGGTACCACCGGAGTGGGCGGCCTGGTGGCCGGGACGCAGCAAAACGGCACCGTCACCAGCAGTTACTGGAATACGCAGACGACCGGGCAGTCCGCCTCGATGGGCGGCACAGGCTTGACGACGGCGGCGATGCAGAACACATCAAGCTTTACAGGATTTAATTTCTCGACCACGCCGGGCGCGACGGGTAACAGCTGGGTTGTGGTGGACAAGGATGGTACGCTGAACAACGCCGGCGGTGTTGCAAGCGGGACCTACCCCATGTTGACGTCGGAATATTCGACCACGGTCAGCAATGGCCACCAATTGCAGCTAGTTGCCATGGCACTTGGCGCAAACTACACGCAAAGTACGGCGGTAAGACTCGCCGGGACCGGCTTTACCGGGGGGGCGTCCGATGTCTGGATCGGCGGCTTCATCCCGCTCGGTAATACTGCGTCGAACTTTACCGGCACGTATAACGGCAACCACAGCATCATCGACGGTCTTTCGATGTTCCAGTTCAATCCCACCGGAGATGTCGGCCTGTTTGGCGTTACCGGCAAGACTGCAGTCTTGAACGATATCGAGCTCGAAGCTGCTATTAATGGCGGGGATACCCCCGGAACCAGTGCGACCGGTGCCTTGGTGGGAACGAATAACGGCACCATTTCCGACAGTTATGTCTATGCCGCCGTAGTCAGCGCGCAGAATTTTGTCGGGATCGTAGCGGGGCGCAACTACGGCACGATCAATGGCACTTACGTCTATAGTTCAAGCAACGTCGTTGCCTATGGCGGCACGGGTTACGGTGTCGCGGCCGGAGGACTGGTTGGCGCGAACTATGGCACGATCATTGACAGCCACAGTACCGCCACCGTGTCCGGCAATGGCGAAGTTGGCGGTCTGGCGGGTGTCAATGGTGTTCCAGGCGGGGCCACAGCTACGATCATCAACAGTTCTGCGACCGGCGCAGTCAAAGGACAGAGCGATGTGGGCGGGCTCGTAGGCCTTAATAACGGTATGGTGGGTAGCAGCTACGCCACCGGCTCCGTAACCGGTGGACAGGGCGCGGGCGGCTTGGTCGGCGTCAGCAATAACGGCGACGTCATGAGCAGTTACGCGACGGGTAACGTCAGCGGTACGACCAACGTCGGCGGCCTGGTTGGAGAGAGCTATAACGGCTCGCTGATCGGCGACAGCTATGCCACGGGCGCTGCCAGCGGCACCGGCAATGTCGGCGGTTTGGTTGGTTATAACTACGGCAGCAGCGTCAACACCAGCTATTCGACGGGCGGCGTTGCCGGCAGCAGCAACGTCGGCGCTTTGGTCGGCATGAACACCGGCACCGTCAGCTACAGCTTCTACGACACGTCGAATGACGGCGGCCGGACCGGTATCGGCAATCAGGCCGACGCAGCCGGATCGGTGTGGGGCATGAGCGCTGCGGACTTGCAAGTGCAGGCCAACTTCACCAGCGCCACGGCGGCCAATGGCAACGTCGACCCGGGATGGGATTTCATTACCGGGCATGTTTGGAACACCTCGGCGTCGACCAACGGCGGCACCCCCTACCTGTGCGCCATCTCCGGCGGATGCACGGTACAAACCGTAACAACATGGTAGACATGCAACATTAAATGCATAATTAAACAAACACACATAAATTACATATTAGGCGGTCGAATTGTCACCCACTCGGGTCAGCAGACGATTTATGGGCGGACCATCACAAAATCTAAAATAATTCAAACATAGTCCTTACCGGAGAACTGGATCCCTTCCCGGTCGACTCAAATCAATGGGAATTATAATATTTGACCTATTCCCTGTCAATCCATCATCTCAATACAACCATTGATTATCTATGAACTCAGCAACGATGGGATACGACAATTTATCATCTACGAACTCAACAACGATGGGCATGCGATAGTTAATCTATGAACTTAGCAACGATGGGCATGCATCGGGAACAATTTAACAGGCTAGGGCAACAATCCCCCTACCTCAACCGTGCTGAGACCTTCAATTCCGACCGCGAGCAAGCCGAGGGTCACCGTGGTTCGTCCTTTCCTGTCCGTCTCTCCACATCACAGTTCATCCCGGGGTGATGCCACGGCATTCCTCGTCGCTCCAAACGAGGCTAGAAGGTCATCCCCCACCGGATCTAAGCCGAGGGAGCCGATCCCGCCGTGGGAAGGGGAGGGAGAGAGCCGCCGATGCTACCTCAGGTTCGCATCACCGCACCGAGGTCGGAGCCGATGAGGGTGCCGCTGCGATCCTCCACCTCGCAGGTTCGTCGACGGAGCTCCAGCTCCTCCGCCAAGGCCATCGGGTCGTCGGCGCACCAAGAAGATGGAGAAGGGGAGGGTGGTAGGTCCGCCATTCGCGCGGGTCCATGGGGTGGCCTTTAGACGAAGAGGCCCTCTCCCATTTAGGTGTGAAGACTTTAGGCAGAACCAAATATCTATATAGTGTCAGGGTTTGGGAATGTTACAGGTGGATGGTGTGAGTATCCGGAGGGAGTGTGAGCCTCTCAGTCAACTAGAGTTATGAGCTACTTTAGTCCCACATTAAATTCTACAAGGAGTTAGACCGATTTATAAGAAAAAGAATATCCTATCTCAATATCTAGGTTTCGAGGAAGTATAAATGATTCCTAATAAATGGTGTCTGGGCCCAACCTTTGTTAGTCGAATGTGACGATGTATCAATACACTCTTTATCTGCTCCGCATGAACAGACATAACCTCGATCATCACCTAACCGACAAGAATTTAATATATACTGGAGAGGGGTAGATTCGTGGCCCAAAAAATATGCGGCCCAATCCGACCCAACAAGACCTGCATAGCCCAACGAGTGATAGCCCCCCTGTAGGGCCCACTCATCAGGAGGCCCAACTCATTCGGACCAACACCGCCCTTGTGATTTTTTGGCTCGGGAGTCCAAATAACGATACCTCTGCATGGGGAAAGCCCAAAGGGCGACCGAGTGTAACCGGCCGCAAGAAGTTCAGGGGAAAAGAAAAGGGTAAGGGTCCTCAAATGGTGAAGAGCCCTCACCGAGGTAACACCCCCTAGGCTCTGCCACTTCCCTTCCTCCAAGAAGGGAGCGAGCCGCTATATAAATCCAAGAAAGCTCTCCGGAAAGGTAAGCCAACTCTAGCCACTTCACTAATGAGGAGCTGTCTCTTGCCTTTCATCTCTCTAGCCTCCTTCTCACATTTGGCTTCTACCATCGCTGACTTAAGTATTAGAGGGCTTTCCCCGAGATCACTATCCCGGGCCCCCTGATCGCTTCTTCCCCATCTTTCCAGAATTCTCCGTTGAGGTGGCTGTCCCCCTTGATGATCACTGATCCGATGGTCCATGACTTAGCATGCGATCTCGCCTATTCATCTAGTGCCGTCTGTGGGAAACTGAACAAAAAATTAGTATGGTGCGAAGGAGTAGCAGTAGGAGCGTAACCGGTGACATGGGCAAGGTGCCGGCGGCAACAACTGAGGGGCGTGTGCCATCCAATTCTACGACTGGCCCCCCTCCTCCCAACCAAGTCAACACCCCACCCCCTCTACCATTGGGGGCCCCACTTCCCGTAGTAGATCGAGTGGCTTTCCAAGCCCTCAACGCCAAGCTAGATGTTGGCCCAGATAAGTGCGCGGACAAGAAGGGGGGTTGAATTGTCCCCCAAGTGAAATAGTAGATTTTAAAACTAACATTGCAGAATTAAAATGATTATCAAATTTAAACTATGATGGAATGAAATTGAAACCTATGCAGAAATATTTCTCTCAACCTTTCCGATCTCACACGATCACGCAAACAGATATATCATGTAAACCACAAAATTGCACAGTGCGAGAGAAATTTTTAAGGTGGTTCGGGACCACGACGGATGCCCTACGTCCACCCCTCACCAAACCAGTGAGGCTTCACTCGCTTCACAATGAAGCACACAAAGAAAATCTCCAACACACACGGAGACTTCATCTCCAGAACGATCCGACTCGTGGATTAACACACACACACGACCATACATAGACAAGGAATATAAAGCTTGTGCTACTCAAAGCTCATTGATTAATCTCGCTTCAGGGTGCTACTTTCACGCCATGGATTTGCAAAAGGTATCCTTTTTTTGTGTAAAGAACATGCTATCGTTTCCATTACTTACTTCCCTTGCACGTGGTCATAATGGTGGTTCCTCAAACATGTTTGAGTGGCTTAGTTAGGTTAAGTTTTGTCAAATTTGAGTTCGCTTCTCCAGCACCTTAGGCTAGTGATAGCTCCATGCTGGGAGTCTAGTTCTTTCCCCGATCGTTGAGGGTAACCTTTGAGTAGGGTTTTTCACACACTTCACGGCGAGCCATAGCCGATCTCTCTAGAGCAACATCATTACTGCTTTGGCCATGCCATGGGTGTGAGACCCGACAGTTAACGGATTCATATCGGTATCGAAATATAAAAAGATTCATGAGTTTAACTATTTTTAATGGGCTTAATGGGCCAATTTAATGAAGTTAAACCATTTGTATAAGCTTTTAGAAGCTAGATTGGGCATTTATACAATTTTGCTTCTTATGGGGGTAAATAGCAATTCAAGGTTTAATAACAAAAAATATATATATCAAAACCCTTTTTTTAACGCCATGTAGGGAGATTTCTCCCTCTCACCCTCTCTTTCTCTACAACGCACACCCACCCCCTCTCTTGCTCTCTCGGTGGTTTAATCGCCCCGGGATTTTGCAGGAATTGCAGGAGGTGTCCTTGGCGAGCCCAAGGCGCGGGAGGAGTGGAGGTGTCATCGTGGAGGCGATTGTGGAGTCTGGAGGTGGAAAACCCTGGGTGAAGGGTGCGGCCTCGTCGTGTTGAACGATGAGGATTCGGCGTTCTCTCCTTAAACCAAGTAGGGGTATGGCTTTCCTACCTCATTGGGATCGTTTCCCCATCCCTTGCCATGCTAATAAGAGGCCTATACGCATGAACATTATCGTTATGTTTTAAAAGCATGAACATAGTCAATTATGTTTTAATCCCTCCATGGCCATTGTTTTTATATTTTTGGATGTTTAAATGTTGTGGAATGGATGTGGGAAGGCAGGGAATAGATTTAAATAGGTTTTCCCATCGATTTGAATCGATTGGGAGGGAACTCAATAGAGTTACCCGTGATTCGGGTTCTCTAGGAAGCAAACGGTCCAACCAGAGACCGTTTTTAGGTCCTGTAAGGCGGTGGACCTTAGCGGTCACACGCTAGACCGTTTGCATGTGTGTAGCGGTCCTTCGATAGACCATTTGTGAATCTTAGCGGCCCATAATACGACCGCGAAGACCCTTTGACCCTATAAGGTGGTGGACCTTAGCGGTCACACGCTAGACCGTTTTCATATGTGTAGCGGTCCTTCGATAGACTGTTTGTGAACCTTAGCAGCCCATAATACGACCGCGAAGACCCTTTGACCCTGTAAGGCGGTGTGAGCCTAGCGGCCCTTTCCTAGACCGCTTGTCATCATCTGGCGGTCGGTCGTTTGACCGTTTGTGGCTCTAGCGGCCCTATATTAGACCGTTTGATTCCTGCAGTTTATAACTTCACTCTTGTCTATCTAATTATGTGTTTAATGATGCATATTCGCCATGTTTAAATATTTTTATAAATTGTGGCACATTTTTATATCCCAATAGAATTTTTTTCTCTTTTCTTGTGATGGAATCACTAGTCGTAGCCCGACGACCTTTGGTGTCGGCCCACCTGGGAGAGGTGGCGGGGTAGTCCCGGTATACGATTTTTAAGCTGGTTTTCGTGGGCTCCCTTGCTTGACAGTAGCGTCCTACTGGGGGGGAAAACTAGCTAGAGACCTGGCTCAAGACATTGAGTCTGTGTGTGCACACATGGTCAGGGACTTGGACTGATACTGACGATTGTGACCCTGACTAGTTCTTGACTTTGGTTACAGTTATGTGTCTCACTTGTCACGTTCCAGGCTAGTGGAGATACCTGAGACGCGGTATAAGTCGTCAGTGGACGCATCTGATTTCTTTCTTCTGGTGGTCTCTTTTCTCTCTCCTGTCACTTGGAAATGTTGAATTTTCATTCTATTGGTAGATTATGAATCTCACATTTAGTTATTCATTTGAATAGTAAATGACGTTTCATTTAGCTGTCTTTAATTGTTTATATACCTGCATAG
Source organism: Amorphophallus titanum (assembly GCA_024336825.1). Classification (NCBI taxonomy): domain Eukaryota; kingdom Viridiplantae; phylum Streptophyta; class Magnoliopsida; order Alismatales; family Araceae; genus Amorphophallus; species Amorphophallus titanum. The sequence goes on along the minus strand of JANBPO010009603.1, from coordinate 84,517,145 downwards.
CTTTATTAACTATTATTTCTTATACCATTGCATTATTAATTACTTTTATAAGTTTAGTTACGAGGTAGGGATCTGCGTGAACCCTACTGAGTCTATGTTGTGAGACTCACCATTTCCTTTCCAGGTGAGCAGCAGCAGCAGCCGTCCGTCGGTAGTTCTCGTGCTTTTGATGGCAGGTCATAGATGCCAGCAGTAGTCTGTCGGTCTGTCTTTTTCTTTTTCATTTTGGTCGGGGTATGCCCTGTGTAGTTGTTTACTTTGACTTTTGTACAGTGTTTGAACTTGTAAGAAACCACGCCAGCCACGGCGCGTTCCTGGATTCATCGAGCCAGGCAGGCCGGCCTACTGGGCCCTGCGGTTGGGCGAACCGCGGGCGAGGCACCCAACCTGGAGCGGGCTCGCGAAGCCGCACAGGCCGCACGAGCCGCACAGGCGACGCTGCACGAGGCGGAGCACCGCCGCGATCGGGCCATGATGGAAAGAGATGCGGCCCTTCAGGCCGTGAAGATGGCAGAGGCGGACCTTGCTGCAATCGATGCCGAGGATCGGGCCGACTAGCCCTCGGCCCAGTGGTCCGCCCAGGTCTTGTCGTCCCCGTGCCAGCGGCTCTTGCCCAGCCGCGCCAGCGACCAGCGCCCGCCCTTGCCGACCGGGCTCAGGATGACCTTGGCCAGGCCGAGGATGATCGAGCGCTGGACCGCGACGTCCAGGTCCGGCCACGCGGCGGCGACGTCCACGTCGGCCAGGCCGCGCAGCTTCGGGGGCATCGACAGCTCGCGCAGCTTCCGCTCCAGCCGCTCGATGTCGGGCCGGTAGCCGGCCTCGATCGTCGCCATGCCCTCGGCACTGATCCGGCGCTGAGCGGCCTGCTTGTGGAAGGCGCTGAGCTCGTCACGCAGATTGCCGAGTTCTATCTTGATCGCCTCGACTGCGGCCATGTCGGGCGGCGAGGTCAGCGCGGCAAGGGCGTCGGGCTGTCGCAGCCGGGCGACGATCTGCTTCGTGACGTCGCGCTCCATCAGATGGCGGGCAGCCCCGACCTTGTTGCAGGCCGGGCAGAAGTAGTTGGCCGTGCGGAGCTTGTACCGGAGCGGCCCGTCGCACACGCCGCAGAAGGCGCCGCCGGACAGCATGAACTTCAGCCCCGGGTCGCGGCGGTCGACACGGCCCGGGGCCTCGAGGAACGCCTTGACCGCCCGGAACTGGTCGCGGGAGATCAGTGCCGGCCACGCGTCGCGGGCGACGACCTCGCCGAGGTGGACCCGGTCGCCGACGATGCCGGGGTTGCGTAGGAGCCGGTTGATGTGGGCGCCGACCCACTTGCCGCGGCCGCTGGGCGTGGGCACGCCCGCGGCGTTGAGCGCCCTCGCCTGGGTCTGCAAGGGCACGCCGGCAAGGGTGTCCTCGACGAGTTGGCGCACGATGGCGGCCTCGTCCTCCTTGACCACCTGCCGGATCTCGCGCCGGCGGTAACCGCTCATGCTGACGCTGTCGGCGACGGGCGCGCCGTACTCGCGCTTGTAGCCGTACAGCAGCGGCCCGGGCGGCCGGCCAGAGGCTGCGGCGTCCCGGGTGCCGCTGATCACCCGGCCGGAGAGCCGCTCCGTCTCAGTCTCGGCATCCTGGCCCATGTCGACGAGGGCGTTGCGGTCGCGCTGCTTCCGCGGGTCGAACGTCTGCTTCTCGTCCTCGGAGAAGACGCGGATCAGCACACCGTGTGCGCGGCACAGGTCCAGGAGTGCGATCCACTCGCCGAGGTCACGCGAACCGCGCGAGGCCTCCCAGATCGCCACCATCTCGCAGCGGCCAGAGCGGATGTGCGCGAGAAGGTTGGCATAGTCCGGGCGGGCCCGGCGGGCGTAGCGCGAGGCCGACAGGTCCGGGTCGGCGAAGACCTCGCCAGGCTCAAGACCCTCGGCGGCGCAGTCGTTGAGCCAGTCCCGCTCCTGGCGCGCGGCGCTGCGTCCGGCGTCGGCGGTGCTCTTCCTCGCATAAAGATCGGCGCGCATAGTGGCGAGCATAGCCCCTCTGGTGTACGGTCGCCTTAGCCGTCGTACATCAGACGGGTTATCAAACCCAAACGAGCCGGGCGGGTGCTCCAACACCCGTGCTCCCGGCTCTTGATCGCCCCAGGAGGCGACCCAATGAACATCGTCCCACTCACCAGCAACCCGGGGAACCCGCCCCCGCTGCAGCATCCCGCGTGGTGCGACCTCGCGCACGGAGACGTGCCGGTCCACTCCGGCCAGGTCGGCGTCGACCTGGAGCTGTCCGAGGACCTCGCGTACGCCGTGTACCTGCAGCAGGTGCCGGGTCAGCCGGCCGAGGTGCAGCTGATGCGGCACACGACCGAGGAGACCACGCTCACCGGCTTCTCGCTGTTCGAGGCGTCCGTCCTGCGTGACCTGTTCGGTGAGGCGCTCGGCCTCGTGGCGCGAGAGGCGGGCTTAGCATGATCACTCCGCTGAGCCGGGCCGAGCGTGACCGCGTCCGCGACGCGCGGGCCGACGCGTACGTGCAGCAGGACCTCATCATGGAGCAGCTCCGCAGCCGCGAGATCAACATGGGCGAGTGCAAGAAGCTGTGCAACGCGATCGTCTGGCCGCGCTGGTCCCGCTGGTCCATCGGCCCGTGCATGCCCGGCTGCATCGAGCAGCACAGCGAGGCTGACGCGATCGACCTCTCTCCAACACCGCTACTGCCTTGCAAGCTGCATCCACAATATTTTAAAATTCCTTAAAATAACTTGGTGAGTCAGATTTTTTTTAATTCTTTGGAATCTTCTGCACTTCTTTCAAGCTAGTCAAAGTTTCTATATGACCAAAAACCCCTTGGTTAACCTCGCAAAAGCACATCGACCTATCTTCCTTCATCAGGTCAATGCAGCTTCGCAAAGAACCCTTCACTCTTCTCGTTCCTATGATCATCGTCCCTTTCAGCTCCGACGTTCCCCATTCAAGCCTCTAGCGACCGCCGGCACACCTGCTTTCACCTCCAGTGAGGTCATTCTCCTTTCCTCAAGCCCTATTTTATGCCGCGATGGCACCTCCGGCAACAAGAAATAAGGACAAGTCTGCAACTTCAAGGAACCATTCTCCAAAAGAATCAAAAACCACCATTGAGCCCAGATCAAAGAGAAGGAATGATCAGGATGTTTCCACAGCCGTCGAAAAGTAAAAACAACCAAAGACTTAACAAAAATGGAAAGGCAAAGAGGCAGAACAACCGGCAAAGAAACAAAGAATTGCCTCAACAACTAAGGGCAAGGCAGTACAACAACAGCAGGAGGATGTATCATCATCATCCTCACCGGAGGACACGCCTGAACCAAGGACCATTCTGCATCTAAGGTGCATAAATATAAATGACCGTGAGTTGCTTGATGCATTTCCTAAGTTGCTTACTATTTTTGAATTTCAAGGATTGAAAAGTTTTGTCAGTAGGCACACGGTATTTTATCCAAAATTGGTCCAAGAATTCTATAGAAATCTGGTTTATGATGAAAAGGCACACAAAATGACAAGTGTGAAAAAAATAGAAATTGAGTTAAATCGCATATTTCTCTCAAGAGCCTTCACATGTTTGAGTTTTCTTATGAATTCGATGAACATGAGGCTTACTCTATCTTGATAGAAAAGCCTAACAACCCAAAGAAGATAAAGGAAACCTATGTGACAAACTTAAATGCCAATCGGTTTCCTCCTTTGAAAAGGCTCCTCCACCACATTCTCACAACCATCATCACTCCTCAAAGTGGTGGAAGAAATAGAGTAACTGAAACACAGATATTTCTATTGTATTACATGTTTAAAGAGATCAAGGTCAGTCTGTCTGATGTAATGTTGCAACTCATTGTTGGATGTATTAGGGCAAGCAAAAATTTGTCGTATGTTGCACAGTTGACTGCTCTATTTGAAAAGGCAAAGGTGCCTTTAGAAAATGAGAAAAAGAAGAATATTAGCTGAGCCTCCTCAGGAGGAACTTACACATGTGGAAGCACCACAGGCTGAAGCTGTCCAGGGTGAGGAATAGCAAGAAGTTCTATCTCAAGCACTCGTTCCTGTTTCTCAAATTTCAGGAGCTCCTCCTCAGCCAGCCATCTTCACAGAAGCTGAGGTGCTTTCAAAATTCCCTACTGAGCCAGCTAGCTCATCTCAGTCGAGTCCCTCATCTCCAACTCCTTCTCCAATGTACCTCCAGCACTTTATCAATTTCTACAAACAGAATTCAGAAATCTAAACTCCACCATCTTTGGCCTATCATCAAATCTGGAAGAAAGAATGATGAGACTTGTGCTAAAAGTGGATAGTAGATATGCAGAGTTTCTGAGGAGCAAGTGGCAGTCTAAGATTAGATTTCATCAGCTCCTATCTTCAGTAGAGGAAGTTTCTACTTCGGCTGGACTCTCTTTGGGCAAAATGCATGATCGATTTGATGAAAATTATAGTCACATTCAGAGAGTAATAAATAGATTAAGCGAACTTGATTCAAAAGTGGGGCAGCTCAAATTTTCTCAGGCAAATTTCACAGACAAAATGGATCTTATTACTGATGATATTGGATTGCTAGTTTCTGAGGCCAAACAGATGCGAGATCAGTTTCTATTACCTAGTGGAAAAAGCGTAGCAGAAATCTCTCACCATGCAGCACCTTCATCTTCTCCAATAACAATGTATCCATCTCAGAGGGAAGCACAGTTGGCAGATATTGGTGATATGATGCATGGCCTATTTGAGACAGTAGCAACCAAATTCCACTCTCAAAACACTAGTTGATGAGCGAACCCCGAACTTCAACACTTCTATTAATACAGTGCTAGACCAGCTATCTCAACTTAATCAAGTGAAAACAACTTCAGAAGCCTCCATTCAGATAGAGCCCACAGCTAAAGACCCTAATGACAATCCAGAGGCACCTTTTTCATGATGACAAAGGGGGAGAGAAAGGGGTCATTGCATATTGCATGGGCTTCTTTATGCAGGGCTTTCATTGCATAAATGTAGTTCACTACATCGCATATGTTTGCCATGTGGGTTATGTTTGTCTTATAATTTGAACTGAATTTTAATAAGAATGTCAAGCTTACAAATCTATGCCAGTGTGAATGTATGGTTTTTAAATGGCAATGACTCATAATTGCCATCATCAAAAACATACATACAGTGTGTACATATGGATACTGAGGGAAGTGGGGAGGGAAGGGGAGAGGCAGTGTTTTGTAGCTTTTGCCGTGTCACACCGGGCCACCATTCGGGTGCCTCAACTCCAACGCTGTACAAACGGCCTTTTGCGCCATTTCTCTATAAATCGGTTCTTTTATCCTTTTGCAACAAATAAATATCTGTCCATGCTCAATGTTCTAGTGATTGTTCAGAAGGAAGATACTCTTGGAGGTGTTATTTTACTTGTTGGGTAAACACTTGAGAGTTTATGAAGGGGAAAACGAACGAGAGAAGCTGCGAGCGGAACTTTCATTAGAGTAGAACGTGGATCTGACTTCTTGATGTTAAGGTTACCCTTGGCGGAATGATGTTGACGTAGAGGGGCTCTATCAGCGAGATCAGGTGGCAAGGTCGAACGTTCTCCTGCACAAAAGAAGTTCTAACTAGGGTGATGTTTAAGTCGGCACCGGATGGAGAAAAAAATAACTCGAGAGTAAGAGTAATATTTTTGTACCTTGCGACATCAATGTGTTGTACTTTTATAGGCCGTGGGGGCCAGAGGTGTGTGTCTTTGGGTGTTTGGCCCTAGTCAAGATCGTGGGCAGAATAAGTGGTAGGCCTAGGATAGAATTGAATTGATTGTGAAAATGGAGAGAGTCTAAAGCGGTTACAGAGTCAAGTGAGATCAAAAACGATGTCCAAAGCAACAACAAGAGAAAGGTTGTGTCGAATTTGGCCCCGCTGGGATTAGCCCTTGTCACCTAATTAGGTTTGGACTTAAATTAAGAAGACGGTGGGTAATGTCCACGTCACTTGCCCCTAGCTCTCGGCATAGGGTGATTTGTTAGTAGGCCACAATCACAGTGCATTTATAGTGTCGAGAGATAACCGAGGCTAAAATTATAGGTTATAATATGGAAGGTTCTCAAAGCTATGGCCATTGTTCGTCTGAGAGTGTGAAGTTGCGTATGTGGTTGAGGCCATCAGTTGGTCGAGTCAAAAAATAAAATTGTGCTAAGGCCAAGGCTGAGGCCGATTGACAGGCCGCATTTGAGACTATGTCGGGGTCCCACGACAAGGTGCTCGAGGCTAAGGTCATCACTTGGTCACACTTGACGTTACGTATAGAGAGCGATGGCCAAAGTAAGGTCACTGTGTGGTCGAATTTAAGGTCACGCACCTAGAGGTGACCGAACCAAGGCCGTTGTATGGTTGAGTTTAAAGTTACTCATGTAGAGGTGATTGAGACAAGATCGTTGTGCGGCTGAGTTTAATGTCACTTATGTAGAGGTGATCGAGGCATGGTCTGGGATTTGTCATACATGAGGTTGTATTATGACAGTTCGACCGTAGAGTTGTCCAGGCTTGGATGCCACGCCATGCCGCTGATGTGGGCTGTCAAAACGAGACATGCGAGGCTATGCGAGCGCAAAGCTAGGTGACGTGTGAAGTTGGCAGTAGCTCGTGCTATTAGGCTACCTGAGATTGCACATAATTACCTGATGTTGGCTCTGTTATTAATGCAATTGAAGTTAAAAATGGCACGAAAGGTGCTGGGCAAGGCAAGATGTGCCATGTATCAAGGCTTGATAGTTTATATGAAGAGCCCAAATTTTGCCCCTCAAGTAACGGTGCGATGGGTGACTCATAGCTTGTGTGCGGGTCGGGCTGTCAATGGGCAATGGTTATTGTGAGTTCCAAGAGGCCCTTTTCATTGTGACCGTTCTGTCATGAAGTGGTGCACTGGTGTCGTGGCCAAGAGCTCTATAATAGCAAGCTAGAGGTCACATTGTTTACACTTTGGAGTGAAAGGTAGTTTTGTGTGGGGAAGCTCAGTGGAAGGTTCGGTGGGAGTGGTTGTGCCATCCAATGAGAAGCCAGAGAAGCGTCATAGAGGCTCTTGGTGAGCAGGATGTCCTTAGATTCATTCCCTACTTCCGTGATCAGTGAAGAGAGGTGGAGAAAAGTGACTTGTCCTCGACTTAAGCTGGTCAGAGAGGCTTACGCAAAGTAGTTGTTGTCACTATAACAGAAGGCCGACGTTCCTATGCCATGGAGACAGATAGGGACCAAAGTTATCGGTGAGAAGGCCTGTGGAGAAGAGTTGAGAGGCTACATAACAAGGGAGGTTCTCTTGATGATGCATAGAGTAATGTGAGGTTGTTGCTTATGCCTTCCTATTCTGAAATATGGAGACGAAATGTGGAGGATCTTTATTGGACAAAAAAATCTATTTGTGTCCTTCATGGATCTAGGACTGTCAATGGGTTGGGCTAGTTCAATGATCGGTCCGATTTTGAGTCGAGCCGCCAAACCCTTTTCAGCCTGGGGGCCGTTAGTCCCCCCTAAAAGTTTAGCCTGACTAGGCCCACGGGCCAAACACGAACTTTGAATTCAGCCCGCAAGCTGGCTCGGCCTGACTATTTATATTCATATTTATCACCCGCGAAAATTAACAAAAATCCGCCGTCCTGCTCACGTGGTTAGAACTCAGGTATACTCGAGAATTAGAGGCTTAACTGCATTTATGGAACACCCCCACATCAGTAAATTATTGAACGGACTGCCGTGGTGTGTGCTTGCAGTAGTATTAAGAAGTGAAAAAGAAACCACCACACCACCACCAAGGCACCAACCACCTCAGTTCGTTGGCGCAGCGGAGCTTTCTTGCTCCCCCACTACAAAAATCCCACTCTCGACTCAACTCTCTAGTTTTTACTTCCCCCTATCGGGGGTTACCTCCCCCGTCCCAGCGTCATCGTCCCTCTCTCTCTCTCTCTCTCTCTCTCTCTCTCTCTCTATCTCTCTCTCTGCTTCGGCGTCGGCCCTCCCCGTAGGGGCCAGGGGTAGGGTTCTGATCAGGTACGCGCTTCCTATGATCTTGCTCATCTCCGTGCAGCGGTTGCCCCCACTTCTCCGTTTACTTCCTAGCATGGATTGTCCTCATCCCTCGGTTTTCTTGTTTCTGCTCTTTTCCGCCGCGTAATGAGCTAGCGTCTAGGCGTGCTATGCTTTTGCTACAGCTTAGTTTGATTGTCCCGCTGTGTGAGATTTGGAGAGAAAATTTCCGTGTTTATTTGGTGTGGGATTTATGAGCGAATCCTCGATCAGTCTTCCTTTTGTACCCGTTCTTGGTCTAAGGTTGTGCCTCGGATCGGAATCAGTCGTGTCGGTGGCCATCCTCCGAGATGCGCGGGGATTCCTCTTGCTTACATGGTTGGCTTTTGTATGAAGGTGAAGGGCTTTTCTGGGGCCAATATATGTTTTCATGCGGTTTCTGACTGCCATCATGCTGAGTCATATCCCACGTGTCTTCGGAATTGCATAGTTGCCTGGTTTTTCTTTTTTCTCGTACCGTAAGGTGTCTATTGGGTTTGGAGGATTTGGAGCTTAGCAGCATGGCCATGAACGAGAGGAAGACGATAGACTTAGAGCAGGGATGGGAGTTCATGCAGAAAGGTATCACGAAGTTGAAGAACATCCTTGAAGGGCGGCCGGAGACTCAGTTCAGCTCTGAGGACTACATGATGCTCTACACGTAAGTGGCCCTACTGGTTTTACTCTCTTGTGCTTCTTCATGTGTCTGCTTTGATACGTTGGTTGATATGAGCGTGTTTGTCACCAGGACTATCTACAACATGTGTACGCAGAAACCCCCTCATGACTACTCACAGCAACTGTACGACAAGTATCGGGACGCATTTGAGGAATACATCAATTCAACAGTGAGAAATAAACATCAACCCTGTCTAACTACTTTAGCATATTACATATATACCACGCTGCCTTTTGTTGATTTTTTTTCTGTTTCATCTTTCTTATTTATCATTATACATTGGATGGTTAAATGGGCTTGCTATCTTTGCCCTCTGCGAAAGTGTTTTTTTAATTTAATTTTGAAAAATGGATAGTACCTCCACCTGCGTGATCTTATTAAGGATGATTATTGCTTCACCTTTGTGAAGTAAATTGGCAATGAAAATGGTGTTTGGATTAACAATAAAATTTTTTGGCCATTTTGCTACTATCAACAAATTGGCTTCAGGTTTGGAAAGTTCTGGTTCAAGGAGGCAGACTTTATGGACACAGTTAGGAGGGCTTGGAGCGTATAGAGGCACGATCGCTCCGCTATGGCCACATTGGTTAGACAACTTAAGTATCTGACTCAGGTGCTCAAAGGTTGGGGTGTTGAAAAAACCCTACTTGGCAGATTGGCTAAATGTAGGATTCTGCAACAATTGGAGGGTCTGGACTACTTGGAGGAGGTAGGGCTATTGGATGGGTCTAACAGGTCATGAAGGGATACACTTAGAGTAGAGTTTCAGGAGATCATTACATGGGAAGAGATCTATTGGGAACAGAGATCAAGGAAGAAATGGCTTAAGGAAGGCAACAGGAACACTGTTTACTTTCAGAGGATTGCTTCGGGAGAAGAAGAATCAACCACATAGCTTCTATCAAAGTTGGTGAGCAGCTCTTCACAAGGGAGGAGGAGATCAGGGTGTGTGCTAAGGACTTTTACTCTAAACTTTTCACCGAAGATTAGATGTGCAGACTTGGGATTGTAGATGACCCACTTCCTTAGCTCTCGATTGTAGAAAGCAAAGCTCTATGCAGCCCTTTCATAGAGTAGATCAGACATGCATTTTTCTCCCTTGCAGGTGACAAAGCACCGGGCCAAGATGGCTTCCCTATGGTCGTCTTCCAGAAGTGCTAGGATATAATGAAGAAGGACCTACTCTAGGCATTAGGAGAGTTTTAGGAGGGTAGGGTTCACTTGAGGGGCATCAATACAAAGATGGCAGTATCGGTTTCGGTACTGGTTTCGGTTTCGGCCGAAACTGTTTGAAACCTTGAGTGTATTTTGAGCCCATTTTTGATAACTTTTGAGCCCATTAGCCCTTAGAAGCTGGAGACTATTTGTCCTCAATTGCACGTTACAGGATGGTGATCTACTGACCCCCTCTAGTCGTGGTCAATAGTTGACTGCAACTTGCCTCCTTGATCTATGTGTGTCGACTCCATTGGCCCGCGTGCGTCTACTCCACTTGGCCTTCTTTGCTATAGTCAGGTCGTGGTTGTTCCTCAATCCTGTTCTAGAGGTCGCAGTCGCGCGACTGACCACATTCTGGTTGTAGAGTCTTGATCATCTTGGGGTCCATTTTCTTCAGCAGAGGATGCTTTGGAGTCCTAGATCGTGCCGTTTTCACCGAGCATATCATGCCACATTAGTTTCTATCCATTCTTGGGGTATTATCCCACTATTATCACAAAGATTTATTAATTTAAATCCCCTATTTTGGGTGTTTATCCTCTTAATCCGAGCCTAGGACTCTCAAAGGCTATAAATAGCCTCCTTGCTTCATGGGTGTGAAAGGGGGGCATTTTTTGATCCGGCGTGAAGCCATGCTGCACCGCCGTCTAATCTCTTCAACCAAGGGCCATCCAGGGAAGTGTTAGCCTTCGCCCTCTTTGTCCTAGGGCTCCTTTTCCTCACTCTTTCTCCTATTCTCTGCACTCCTTCTGCACTATTTTCACACAATTTCCTACTCTATTTTTCTGCACGTTGCTGCACATTCATGCATGTTTGCATCATATTTCTATCTCTATGTACTACATTTTAAATCATCTTTTCACTCATAAACATTACACAACACACACATCTATTTGTTTGTCTCTTCTACAAGGGTTAAAAACCCTCCCTCGATGCGTTCTCCCTCAATTTCTCATCCTTATTTCTGCATATGGGATGGAAGCTACACATTGCATGTTCTAATGGGTTTTTCCCTTCTTTGGGCTTTATTTCGCAAGAAGGCAAGAGCTTGAATGTGAGGCCCACACTCTCTAGCCGGTTGGAAGGCAAGGAGGTGTTATCCAACAAAGTTCCCCGCACCCGTCTCCTAAACACGATCACGTTGTAGCGATCATCCTTGGCCGTGTTCTCTTTCTTTTCTAAGGTATGCTATAGGCCCTTTTTATTTTCTCTAGTCTTTTCCTACTGTCAACCCTTGGTAGCGATCACAGTACGTTCCTCTATTCTTTGTCACCCCTGTTCCTTTCTTATATTGTATGCTTATATTTATTGTTGCCTTTGTTCGAGGCAGGATTAATTATTAGCAGTAAGGTCTAAAACCATGATCAAAGCAATCCTTAAGGCATCCCACAACCACTGAGTCCATTCCCTTTCTATGGGAAAATCTAAGAAACTTCTAGCCCCAGGCTGGGTGACAGAACTCACAATTCATGGGCCATACGCATGGCCCACACGGAAACCACTTTTCAAGAAAGCTAACAATGTGCGGGAACAGCCCTCTGCACTCATACCGATACATGGTGACTTGATTTCACAAAATGGGAAAGCCTGGAACCTATGGGGTCACCCAAACCCTCAAAACCATATGGGCACACTATGATTCCTTTGGACACCTAAAAACTTGGTCATGGTACCCATTGGGCATTTGGGACATCCGCGGGGCCATAGGTCAACCAAAGGGCTGCAACCGAGTCTATCGGGGGCCAAAATGCATCAAAATTGGCCAAAACATGGCATTTCAGTTGACCAAAGCCCTAGGTTCGGTCGACCAATGCAGATTGATCGACCAGCCATGAAAAGATGGTCGATCGGATGGTCGGGGTTGGTCAGCCAATCGCAACCACCTGGACGTGGTAGGTCGACCGACTACGACCAGGGCCAGGCCCATTTCGTGGCGAATGGCCGTTCGATTGATCGAACTAGTCGGTCAGTCGATCGAAAGCAACATAGTGCCCTCCGAACACATCCTAGGGGTTCGATTCTGCAACCCAATCACCCCAAAGTGATGGGGAAAACATAGGGGACCCATTCCCTAGCCTCTGGGCCACCAAGAGGCACCATTTAAACCCCAAAAACCTAATTAAAACAATGGATGTGATGCTCACCCAAAAATTAGGCTTTTAACTCTCAACGTGAAATAAACCACTCTTGGCTCACCTCATCCTACAAAACAGGGGGGAAATTAAGTGCACAGATTAGGGAACCATCCCCCTACCTCCACCACAGATTACCCATGTCGAAGACACCGATTCAACGTAAAATCGCCTTGCAAACCACTACTAGGTTCACGAACTCGTGAATGAGCTCCACGCCATGCCGCGCCTCATCCCACGCTCCATCTTGGCCGCTCTCACCCACACGCCACCTTTGCCTCGCCCGCGTCTACCTTCGTCGACCACTTTGAGAAGAGGGGGAGAGAAAGAGAGGAAGTGGGATCGAAAATCAAGTCAAAAGCTCAGGATCTGAGGTCCTGCGATTGATACTACACATGCATGTTTCTAATGGATTTTTCTCTTGTGATTTATCTTTGTTTTGTAAGAGAGCATAATTGAACGTGAGGCCCTCTTCATCTAGTTGGCTGAAAGGAGTGGAGGTCAATCCCACATCATTTTTTGCACCCCATTCTTCAAGCACGATCAAGTCTTCATCTTTTTCCAAGGTACACAACGCCATTGCATCCTTTCTTCATCTTTTTGGCGTTGTTAACCCTTGGTGGTGATCACGATCAGTATCCTCATCTTTCTCATCACCCCTTTGTTCATCATCTTCCATGACTTTCATGCTATTATGTTATTAGAATAGTTAGGGGGTGGGGTAAAGGAGAGAGATAAAAATATCAACAACCTAATTTTTTGGCGATCACGGTGGGACACCTAGTGCCCATCATGTTGTTCATGCTCTTTTGCAAGTTGGGTGTGTGTATGGGCATGTTTAGATAGTTTTTTCTCCATTTTCCTAATATTCTGGGCATTTTCGGGTCTGTCCGAGCCTTACGGCTATCTTCAGGACCGCCAGGAGAGCCAAACAGCCATCACTGGGCTACTAGGGCCTTTCTGGTAGCCTTGCGGTCATTTTGTAGACCACAAGGGGTCAAGAAATGGTCGTTTGGTAGACCACTTTCTGATTCTGGCAGTTCTAGCACAGTGGTCACAGGGCCATGTTCGTTGATGCATAACTTGGCCTCCCGGGGTCAGATTGCCCTATTTTTGGGCCCGTTGCGTAGCCCTTTGTATTGTCTTTCCATCCATATATCATATGCATTATTTGGGTCATATTTGCATAGTTTAATCTTGTCTTCATTTTTGAGTTTTCTGCATGAAGTCTGCAGGCAGGCCCAGGGACAGGTTCACAGGTACACCTTTGGTTGATGATATGATTGGGTTCTTGAGGTCTGGTTGCTTGTTTCTTACTTCCATCTTGTTCCCCTTTGTATTATCTTTCCATCAGTATATCATTTGCAGTATTTGGGTCACGTTTGCATAGTTTAATATTGTCTTCATTTTTGGGCTTTGTGCATAAAATCAGCATGCAGGTTCAGGGGTAGACTCACAGGTATACTTTGCATTGGCGGTTTTATTGCCTCCCGGGTTTTGATTGTGCTTGTTTCTGATCCTCCATTGTTGTCCTTTGTGTTAGCTTCATTTTCATGTATAATTTGTATGCATTTGATCATGTTTGCATGATTTAATCTTACCTTGATTTTCTAGTTTTAGGCTAGAAATTGTATGCACTCCGGTGCACATAGGGTCATGCATTCTTCATATCATAGTTGCATTCCTCCTTGGTAAGTGATTCTCTCGCCTCCATATTCCTTAGAGTCAAATAGGTGATCTTATCTGGGACCTCCATAAGTCCCCGTGATCCGTGGATTCCCACACGGACGTTGGACCAGTTGTACCTTTCCACCCCTTAGGCTTACATTTGCATACGTGTGAGGGAGTTAACCTTAGTCAACCCAAAGTCTAGACCTTATTCCCATAGGATTCCTATCTTGAGGGAATTATTCTTAACTTAAATCATTAAAAGGTCTATTAAAACTTTTAAAATATTTTTCATCATATTAACCTATTTGACTTGGGTGAAAACTCTCACATTGTATTGTTTGTATTGTTTGGGCATGTCCAAGCCTATTTGTAGTATTGTGTTGCATTCTCTCATCATCTACATATTCTTTTGTTGTTAGGCCCATTTAGTCTAGCCCATTTTGTGTGTCCATTGTCTAGTCCCATTGTCCTAGGTCTATTTTCCCTTGGTCTTTGCATTAGTGGGTCAGCCCCCTCTTATTCTCAAGCCCAGTAAGCCCTTGCTTCCCCACATGTATTCTCCTTGATATCCTTGTAGAAAGTCTCCATTTGCCCTCATGGAGCATCAGTCCAACTCCTTGTATCATTCTTGTCCCCAATCTTCTTCCTATTCCCACGTGGAATCCTCTTCCCACGCGGGCCCATCTTCTCGTGGGCCCCCTGATCCATCCGAGTAATAGGCTAATCTCATGGCCCATCTTTCAAGCCTTGTTCGCCAAATGGACCCGGCCCAGGCCCAAAAATTGATTGCAAATCACCTTAATGGGCCTTCTTCTCATCTTAATGGACTCTCTTCTTTTAATGGGTCTTATTCTCATAATGAGCCTCATTCTTCTTCTGCTTATGCTGCTAGCCCAATGGGTCCTCATGCTCATGTTCCTTCCAGGCCTATGTATCCTTCCACTCCTGGAATGGGCCCATATTCTTCTCAGATCGGATCCTCTCATCCGGCCCATTATCGTCATTATGGTCCAAATTCACAAACTCTTGCTCAAGTTGGCCCACATTGCTCTCAATCTCTCTCTACCCGGGAGATGATTGCTCTAGCTCAATGCTAGCTTGATGAATTGCAACGTCAAATTGATCCCAAATCCTCCTTAATCCCCTCAAATAGAAGAAAAGGGTTAACATTTAATTTGTACATCCACCACTATGTTGTGGGATAAATTGGTGAATACATTATGTAAGTGGCCACAGACAATGGTTCAGCTTTTTTTTTAAAAAAAAACTCGACCTGCATATCTTATGTTACAGGACATTGGCCAGCAAAGGGTGCTGGCCTTGATGAGGAACAGCACTAAAGGTGAAATCTTGGTGCCTGCTATCACAAGACTTGCAACAGATGAGAAACAGGATGGCCTACTCCCATACGATGTTTGATTGATGGCACTGAGATGAAGCAGATTGTAAACTGCACCAACTGCTGGAACAGAGCCAGCATTACTATCCAACTTATGAAGTCTCTGTATGAGGCATTGAGAGCTATTGATGAAGATATAACACCAGTTTTCCCATTGGTGTACGCAAAATTGAGGTTGCAAAGGAGAAGATGCTACAGTTTTCCCTTAAGGCATATTGTACAATTCACAAGATTGCGGAACATATGTCAGATTTGCATATTAGGATTACTTACACGTTAGGTAACAGAACATCTCAGAAATCTACACAAGAACAACAAATCCGACCGCAACATGGAGAATAAGGGCACAATAAAACAACGACTCACGCAGTATAATCTGCATTACCGGCACAGATTCATCCGCCAAGAGCGCACCGTCCCGACCCAAGGCCCCCCAGGGCCCGGGCGGGGCCTTGGGTTCTCCTACACGAAGAGAGGCCCAGCGCATATGGGAGGAGAAGGGGGCCCGGTGGAGGGAACGGCAAGGCGTGGCCGCCGCAGTGGCAGGGGTTCTGGGAGAAGAGGCGAGGGAAACAGAAGCACCCGAGCCCGAGCAACGGCGCAGGACGAGCGCATCCGCGACGAGGAGGAGGGAACCCATCACCCGCTTTATCTGCTGCACCGCCGGTCGTCCCCCCCGCTCCCCTACAAGCCCACACTACAGCAACAAACCACTCCAACCCAAGTTCCGGACGCAGGCACTGTGGAGATTTCAGCCGCTAAATTCGCGCGCGTACACACACACACACAAAGAGAGAGAGGATGCAGAAGTGTAACCAGGATATCTCAACAGTGGCCTGCTGGTGGACTGAGGTGCACCAGCGTCACGGGAAGAAGACAGAACATATCGGATAGGGTTTTTTTGTCACGTACGTACCATTTTAAAAATGAAGTTGAGATAAGATTCATCTAGGATGCATATTAGCATGCGTAGCCTTTATACACATGTAACATCTGTGCACCTGCGTCATCAATCTTTGTTGACAAACTATCAAACTCTCTTGAGAAAGTACCGAAGAGGTGAGATCTTGTGTCAAGCCTAGTCACCTCGGAAGATAGCTCTGCAAAATGGGAAATGGGCGATTAGGGGAACTGAGATTATAAATCTGAGAAAAATTTTCTGATGTCTAAATCAGCGACCGGCAAGAGTTGGGTGCGTAAAGTGCACGAGACGACTCTCCACCAGTTAATGTGGCTAAAAATGACTTACCTTTGCGGAGGGTCTTCCCAGATTTATATAGATGTCAGCTCCCTTTCCTGGGTGAAGGAAACATGAGGGTCTAGAAAACGTTACGTCCACAAGAGAGACTCCTACCCTTCCAGGACTCTCACCCTCCCCTATCCTCTTGAGCTTTTCGCCGCCAAATAACAGCATGATACCCGCTTGGATAAGTGTCTAGTCGCATGGACTTCGTGGAGTCTTGATAACAGGATGATCATAGGGCTAAGGAGTATCCCTAGCTTACACCAGGGGCCGAGAGTATGGGCATCCCTAGGGGAACCTTCATCTGCCTTTTGATGGCTCGGTCCGACTGCCTGTGGGCTTTTCTCGAGCGGTGGGGAGGCCTGTCGATCGGGCGACCTAGCTAAAACTCGTTGGGCTATATGGGCCTCGGGCGAATGAGATCCCTTAGTAAGTGGGTTTAACAGGGGCTATCACTTATTAGGCCTAGCGAGCCTATCTGGACCGCATACATCATGGGCCGTGAATCTTTCCCTCTCCAAATACTAAGAAGAAGCAGAAGAAAGGAAATTTCACAGATATTTTGATGCAGATTTATCACACAATGATATGTCCCTGAGATTTTAACCTTGGGATCTCTTCCCAGAACTGCAAATCTGTCTGAGATGATTGCGGCCCGAGTAGCTTTCTTCATCCCAGAAAAGGCCAGAGTAGGTGGCACTTTGGATCTCTTCAAGAACTATAAATCCGTCGGAGGTGACTACGACCAGAGCAGCTTTATTTCTCCCAGAAATGGCCGACGCAGGTGGCACTGTACCAACTACCAAGGACGTCCTGTGAAAAGGAGGGAATAGTAGTAGAAGAGGGGAAGATAGCAACAGGAGAGTGAAAAGCAGAATTGGGAATAGGAGCAGAAGGGGGCGGGGGGGAAGGAAGGACTGGAGGTCGGAGAATGCCAACCCCTGAACGGGGACTGACGGGTTCTCCATATCTTTGGGCAAATGACAATCAGTGTCTTCCCGTGTAGGATGTTCCTCAGCCGTGTAAAACAAGCTGTTGGGGCCATCAGACTGTGCCACCCCCCAAGCTTTGAAAGGCTCGATAGTGATACTATTGAGGCTGAAAATTGGCTTGGTAAGGCCTTCCGGGACCCCGATATGATCGCTCTGCTGATCGACCTCGGCTTCATCGGCTTCAGGGTAGGTGGAGGGAGGTGCTGCTCTGCCCACGTCCCGGGTGACGGTGATATGTGAGACCGTCTTGGGTTTGACATACTCGGGCGGCGGCGATGGGAACCAATCGTTGCCAGAGGTGCTCTTTGATGCCCCGAGAGGGGTCTTGGCTTCAGAGGTCTTCTGCGACCACTCTGCATATAGAGGAGCGTCCATCAGGTGGCACTCAAACACTTTGAACGGGTGGAGGTCAGCAAATATCCTCTCCTCCTTCCCTTCCAGGTTATACTTGATGCATTGGTGGAGCATGGAGGGCACCACCATATTCTCATGCAGTCAGGGGCAGCCAAGCAGTGCTTTATACAAGGTGCGGGAGTCAATGACATGAAATCGCACTCTTGTAGTGAAATCTGCCAGAGTGAGTGTGAATTCTGCTACTCCCAGCGGTACTTCACACTTTTGGTTGAAGCTAGGGATATGCATATCTCTAACTTTGTCGAGGTGCACATTAAAGTAATACCTCTGATATATACTGTATGGTAGGATGTTGACAGCAGCCCCGGGGTCTACCAGGATTCTATTCATCTCCCGACCATTCAAATGTCCTTTCATATACAGCGGCTTGTTGTGGCTGATAGTAGGGAGCAACATGTCCTCCTATGTGAAGGTCACGTTGGCCTTCGGCAGTGTTTCAACCAAGCATGTTTCATATTGAGCAGGCGTCTGCAAAGTAGTGATGATCGCCTGTCGGGTCTCTTCACTTAAAGAAAGGATCTCCCAGATGGTGAACCTTGCCAGGAGTTTCTTGAGTAGCTTCATTATTCTGCTTCCAGCTTGGACATTTGACAGCTTCATCTCTTCTACCCATTTAGGCTTGGAGGGGTTTTGAACCGCGGCCCCTGATGGGCCTACTTCATCAGACTCCGAGCCTGCACCTTTTTGCTTGGCGACGTGCTCTTGCTGTCCTTCCTTGGCTACCATCCGGCGAGCTTCATCCTCATCCGGGACCCTGGAAGGTTGTTGGAGATGTGGGTGGGTACCCCCGACTGTAGGGTCAGCATCCTGACACGGTTGCCTCCCTTTTGACATTTTCAGGAATTCTACGAAGGAAGGAGCGGCAGTACTGCCCCAACTCTAACTGTATAGACCCAACGGAGGAGGGATTTGGACTCCCCTAACCTTCGGAGGAGGTATCTTATAGGGCTGCTCTCCCCTGAAGATGATATTGTGGTTGGCAGGCAGCTGACGCCCCCATTTTCGGCCTAACCGTGTTGCATGTGTAGCAGTTACGACTTCGGCCTGCCCTGTCCCGGCAGTGGGTGTAAAGCATATTTCCTCTTCATCTTCCTCACCGGGCAGAGTGAAGAGAGCAGAAAGGGTGTTACAGGAGAGAACGAGCTCCTTCCTGGCCTTGTCGACCTTCCTTTTCTTCCTTTGCTTCTTCTTCTTTTCCTCGACTAGTGGTTGCCCCCAGAACAAGCTGCCGTCCTTTTCTAATGCTTTATCAACTTCCTCTTCCTGCTTCAGTGAGAGCTGCTCTAACTCTTGCCCTGGGACATGGTCCCGTATCAATAGAGGCTTCAATTCGGGTTGTTCATATTCATCCAGCCCGTCTATGTAATTTTGAAGCCGTCGGGCTTCAGGGCTGACTTCCTTGGTCATTGGCAGCGGAGTCTGTCTCCTTCGGTTGTGTGTACGTATCCTAACGACTGTAGGCAAGCTGCTCCATGTCGGTGCTGCCATCGACGGAGCGGGTCGCAGTGTGATGCCACGAACATGTGCCCCCACTTTGGGACGAGGTGTGCCCTTCTTGATTTTTGCATGGACTTGTTGCCATCCATGTTGTTCTTTTATTGGTGTCAAGAAGCAGGCCTCATAGGTATGCCACGTGCTGACTTCCGCAATCTCTTCGGGCAATGCCTGATATAGAGAGACCATGTTGACCGCAGCTCTTCTTGGAGCCAATTCATGAGGTTGTGGAGGGTCGACTTTGTACTCCCCCAAGTCTATTTCTTCTTTCTTCACCATACCTTCAATAATATCCTTGAAAACATAGCAATCTTCAATTGGGTGCCCTAGCATCTGGTGGTAAGGGCAGAACCTGGGAATGTCCCTTCTTTTCAGGTCTTCCAGCCTTCTTGGTTCAGGCAAAGTGACCTTGCCATATTGGGTAACCCATCAAACAGGACCCTAGTTTTCTCCTTGGGCAAAGAGTAGGCCTTCTTCATTTTATCCCGCAGCGAGGGGCCCTCTTTATCATCTCCAGCTTTGGCAGGCTGAGGGGCAACTATCTTCTTGCCTTTATCTTTTTGCTGTTCAAATGCCTTGATATCAAGGGCGTTTGCTTCCTTAGGTGCTTGACGTCGTTCCACTGCTTTGCCTTTTTGTGTAGTGGCAGTGGTTGATGTGGGCATAGGCCAAGCCAGGAAAGCTTCTACCTCGGCCATAATATTGTTAAAGCGGTCAAACGACCGAACTTCCATACCAATCATCTTTTCCAGCACCTCCCTCTTGAGGTTCTATTTGCAGATTTATACAGCGTCCTCTTGGTGCGGGGGCAGCTTGCATCTCATTCTGAGATTTCTCCACCTCTTAATATATTCAAGGGCTATCTCATCTGCCGTCTGTCTTATTGAATAGAGCTCGGCCACTGTGACCTCCCTCTCAGTGACATGGAATCTTTCTCTAAATTTCTTCTGTATATCCGGCCAGTCGTTGATCAACCCAGCCTGGAGGCTTGAATACCACTCAAATGCGAGCCCTGTCAGTGAGGACTCAAAAATTTTCAACAAATATGACTCGTTGGCAGCTATATCACCCATGATGATCATATAGTAGGCGGTGTGTTCTTTCGGGGATCCTTTCCCGTTGAACTTGTCGAATTTAGGTGGCTTGCTGATCCCAGGAGGGAGTCACTTCGTAGCATGGTGCGGCGGGTATGGTACCCGGTAGGCATCAAATGTGATGTAGTCACCTTCACTTCACTCGGCAAGCTTTAGTTCTATCATCCTCTCCACCATCAGCTTATTTATGGTAGTTGGATCGACTGATTCTCAGTAGAAATGTGCCGACTGCAGGTACAGAGTGACCAAAGTGGTCGCCTGCAGAGGAGGACATAGCAATGGAGGCGCCTGGGGTGTTTGGTGCGCCTGCGATAGCACTGGCAGCATCAGTGGTTGTGGTGGGCGTTGCTGAGTTGTTGCCAGACTTGGCTCTGTCGGCTGGGGCAGGGTGTAAAGTGGTGGGAAATCGCTCAGGTTGGCAGCTCCCCGCGATAATTCACCTTGCATCTCGGGCTGCTTGGAGGCTGAAGCCTGCTCCATTTTTTCCATTAGTTGTTTCTTCAGCAGCTCTATCTCCCGCTGATACCTTTGAAGTGTCATCAGCACTGCCGGGTCCATGGCCATTGTGCTAGGGATAGCTTCTATTGTTTCCCCTTGTGCACCTTCGGGCAGGATGTCGAGCAGCACACCCTCTTCTTCTGCCATCACCACATTGGCAGTTAGAATGGTGGCTTTATCATACTATAGGTGGTGAGCTAGGACTTGCTTTCCCCTAGCTGCTGCCATTATCTCTCTTGTGGCTTCCGCCCTTCGAGTATTCGGCCCTGGCCTTCTAGCCAACCGAGCCAGCTCCTGAGGCTCCTCAGGTAGTCTTCCATATCGGCCTGACACCCCAGCCATATTGTAAGTAAAGACTCACATTCCCTTCTTCTATCGGTGGACCCTCCTCTTCGGGTGCCCAGGGAAGGTCAGTCTCTCAAAGAAAGAGACTCTTCTTCTTTCTTCCTGCCAAGGGGCGGTTTTATCGGCCTTGATCTCTCGGCCGTCCTCATGCACATTGTTGTCAACTGATGACGCCATCCTTCCTTCTTCTTCTTCTTTGACTGCCATTGGTGGGCAGTCTTCTTCTTCTGCCATGGTCACTTGAAGCAGCCGTTGTTGGCCTAGTGAGGGGTTGCCCAAACCTCTAAAGTAATTCCTGACCATGCTAGTCATCTCTTCTTGCCCCCGCTTCCGATGTAGGACGGAGGATAACTGTCGACCTCCTGTCGGAGAGAGGTAGGCCAGCCGGGCTCTTCCGACGAGTTGCTTGAATCTTCTCCCTAGCATGGGACATCAGCTTGTCAGGCGCATGCCCTGAAACTTAGACGGCGCGGAGGATCCGTGACAATTTCTTCTCTTTTCCGGACCAGGTCCCTTTCATTCTTCTCCTTTGCCTCAGCAGGCTTGGAGTGGTAACAGACTCGTGCCTCATGGTGAGCAGGTTGGATCCTCTTTGGGATCCGAACTTGTTTGAAGGTCTTCGACCTTGGGGCCAGCTTCTTCTGGTCATGGCGATCGGCTTCTTTCTTTTTGTCCCTTCTTCCTGACAGAGCCTGGAAAGAGTTGCGGGTTAGCACAGTAGTGACCACCCGATCTGAAATTGCTTGGGCCTCATGCCCATCTAGGAATATCCAGATGCCCCCAATCAGAACAGACTTCCCAAATATTGACAGTCATTTGGTCGCAAGAACAGTAGCTCCCCTGCGAGAATTCCTCTGGCGTGGATTCCCGGGTTTGTTGCGGTAAGCAGGGCGAGCCCCTTGAGCCACATGGTGCACCATGCAACCCATTAGTTGAGTTCGACTTGTCATCGAACTCCTACAGCTTCGGGCATTGTAAGCCCTTATCTTCATGTCTGGTTCCCCCTTGGTGAGCTCTGGGAACTTGACTTCCAGCATGTTAACGAAGGCCACCCCCAAGAAGTTGGGGAAGCCGACCACTAGTGGAAAGGAACCAAAAATTGTCGGCACCGCCAGGTACCCAGTAGGAGCATGGCTGGCCACGATCTTAGGGCTGAACGTCAGTGCAGCGAATCCAGCAGCCATCGTCATTCTTTCCCTCTGCAATCACAGAACAAGCAAACGATCAGCAGTCTTTGGGAGGGCCTCGGCGCCCATTGTTGTGCCCCTGGGGTTATTGGTCATTTGTATCTCATGATTTTGATAATGGCTAACACTATAAGTCATTGTGTTGTTTGCACCTTCATATGTCTTTTGTCCTAGGTCTAGGGTTTGATATAAAATATCTTTGTAACCATTTTAATAGAGAATTTTGATGAATTTTATTGTGAAGCTTTGAGCTTGTGTAGGGGCGCACCCCCTCTCCCTCTCTATCTTCTTCTTCCTCTTCCCCCTAGCAGCTGTGAAGGTTGC
Organism: Amorphophallus titanum; assembly: GCA_024336825.1. Lineage (NCBI taxonomy): Eukaryota > Viridiplantae > Streptophyta > Magnoliopsida > Alismatales > Araceae > Amorphophallus > Amorphophallus titanum. The sequence goes on along the minus strand of JANBPO010009603.1, from coordinate 84,494,416 downwards.
TAAATTTAGGGCTAGACGCCCTCTTCCTTGGAGAGATTCCAAACTTTATCACCTCCGCTGGGTGAGATGCTCAGGCACCGCCACCACCGCGGCCATCGGAGCCACCATCGAGCCGCCACGAGCCATCTTTCGCCTCGCTGTCCAGAATCATGTACAGCAGGATAGAGGTTGAAAGAAAAGATTGGTTCACCAAATCCTACCATCTGATTGTCTTCAAACTTTGAAAGACACTTCCCCACATCCTCCCCTTTCCCCAGTTCAATTTTCACTCCGATCCACCACCATTAGAACCCCTTCCTACCATTGTTTTCCCACCCCGCACAGTCTGTCTGTGTGCAGACCTGCGAGATAGAACACTACAAACTAATTTTTCCCGACCCCTAAACCTTCTCTGATGGCCCCAAAATTTGGTGTGCACAACCCCCACTTCCCTGTCTTTCATCCATTTTAGCACCGTGAACCATAATCATCGTTTCCCCTCCGGTCAACATCCATTTTTAGGCAGGTTATAGTCTACCCTGCACACCTTGCCAGCATGAAATCCTTGTTTTAGAGTTTATCCTAAGAATTGGTACAGTAGATGGTCTTCAAATCCCTATATGTTGAAGATCGTCAAGTGCCCTTCGCAATGGCATTGATCTCGTTCCGATCTGACTCTAGATCTGAGCACAACGATCACATTCGACAGGTCACGTAGAGTTGTCCAGTTGCAGGACTGCGGGATAGACCTCTGTCCTCGATCTCCCATCGGCACATCGAATGGAGATCTAGTGACCGTCACTCCTAGATATCGAGAAGGGATACTCCACCAATGTCCCAACCAATTGCCACAGCCAGAAGGCACTAGGAGGCCACTGTTCCAGTGGTCACATTCGCTTGTTGTTCTGCAGATCTAAATAGTACTGAGATGGACCAGCAACTCACCTCTGTCCCAAAAGCCCATTCGACGTGTTGCCCGTCAACCCAAGCTCGGTGCTCTCAGATTCATTGTGTAGCCTTTTATCTCCTTGCATGGAGTGGGCAGTAAATTTAGGTCTGTAATTATTCTATATTTACTGTATCGGGAGTTACGTGTCTTGGCCAGGAAGCCTTCCCCACGCCCCAAGCATGGAGGTACGTTTTCGCTCCTCCTTACTCACATTTGCTTATTTCGTATGTGTCTGAATGCCACTGCTTGCGTGAGATAGGAGATCTACCTCGATCAAATTCAATCATTACTGCGAGTGAGTGAGTATAATCGTCCTATGACTCAATCTGAGCACGCGTGCGAGCTGATGATGCGGGACGAGATGCGAACTCGACGCCAATTTGAAATACACACCTAGGACTCTAGCAAGCTCATGTTTGTCCCTTAACGAGGGAAGCGTTAGACTTGCACGGTTGAGAAACCGATAACGAGTCAAGGGTGGTCAAGTTCACTCTCGTGCCTGGGTCAGGTCACGGGATGGATCTCGCTCTCTCTCTCGCAGCGATGATTGATTTGAGTGATGAGATAGGATCCTAACACATGCTCTCTAGCAGTGGCAATAAGAATGTATACTAAGAAAGCAAAGCAACTACGACTACAAGGGGGTGACGATTGTACCTCCACGCTCTGGACGTGGGGAAGATGATCCCAGCCAAGGCAGTAACTCCTGATATAATAGTAAATATTAATTACAACAGTGAAAATAAGGGCCCACTCCACGTAGGGAGAGGCTACACATGACTCCAGGATCACCAAACTTGGGTTGGCGAGCAGCACTTTGACGGTCCCGAGCGGCTGCTGGCAGTGGCTTCGGATCGGCAACACGTTGGTCGACAGGACAGCACTCACGGGTGTACAAAGGAGCAATGTCCTCCGGAAGGCTTCTGGAGGCGGCGATCCTTCGAGACAACGGCAGCAGGTCCCTGGTCGACCTCCTGGAATGGCGGATGCTGATTTGACACCAGCATATTTTGGAAGAATTAGCGATAGCTCTCTTCTCTACTGTCCCGTTCAGGAATCTGCCTGCGTAATCTAACAAAAATGGTTGCTGCGATTAGCCCCGACGTTAGATCGATGCGAGATTGATGGCATTGGAAAGCTCTCTCAGAGACCTTCGATCCTAGGCTGGGCCAGGAATTTAGAATCCTCTGTGCTGGCCGTGGCAGAATTTAAGAGGCACTGGTTCACAGATCTGGATCTGATTGGGCAGAACTTGGACCTGACTGAGAACATGCTTTGACCGAGGGGTTGGTGATGGATCTGGGTGTTGAGATCTTCATGAAAGTTGGAGAGGGGGAACTGTGTATGTTCAGCAGCGGCCAGACGCTTCTCATCTAGGAGTTCCAATTGTGCAAGGAGAGATTCGCGGCGCTCATCAACAAATAACTCCTTATCCAATTATACTCTAAGAGAAGGAATAAGGATCTCATGAGGGACTACAGCCTCCATTCTATAAGTAAGAGCAAAAAGGGTTTACCCTGTGGGAGTATGAATGGAAGTACGGTAGGCCCATAGAGCTTTAACAAACTTTTTTGGCCAATCTGTAAATTTGTTAGCCTCACATGTTTTCTTGATAATTTTAACTAAAGTTTTATTTGTTGCCTCTGCTTGCCCATTACCCTGTGGATAATAAGGAGATGAATGATGCAATGAGATGTTATACCTATTGCAGAGGTCTTGAAGTTCTTGAGAGATAAATTGTGGTTCGTTGTCGGTGACGATGGAGCTTGGGATGCCAAACCTTGCAATGATATTTTTCATGATGAATTTGCAGACGGTTGACGCTTTAATCTCCACGTAAGCTTCCGCTTCTGCCCACTTGGTGAAGTACTCCGTGGTCATAAGTATGAAAGATTTTAGCTTGGAGAGGAGGTTCGGGTCACTAAGAGGTCCAATGATATCGAAAGCCCACATGAAGAAAGGCCATGGGGAGGACATAGGATGGAGTGAAGAAGCAGGAGAATGAATTTTATCGGCGTGCAGTTGGCACTTAACACATCTTCGAACATAGATGGAGCAGTCCTCTTCTAGAGTGGGCCAATAGAAGCCTAGCCTAAGAATTTTCTTAGCTAACATCTGACTATTGACATGCCCCCCACAGACTCTGGAATGTGCCTCTTCCACAACCTTCCATGATTCATCATCGCCAAGGCACCTGAGAAGAACACCTGTAAGACCTCTTCTATAGAGCATGCCTCTAACCAAAGTGTATCTTTGGACAACTCTTCTGATAGCCTTATTTTCTTCTGCCGTGGCTTCTTCGGGATATGACTGATTAAGGCAATACTTAGCAATCTCGTAGAATCACGATTTTTCCTCGTCGTCCACCTCTTCTTCCAAATCCAATAGCATGACTTCCTTGTTCTCGATGATCTCTCCTGCCTTAACCTTCTTAAGTAGCTCCTCCTTAACACTAAGAAATGCAGGATCCTTAATAGCAGGAGTGAGACGCTTCTGAATGATAACAATATGAAAGTCCCGCTCGGGGAGAAAAATCAAGGAGGAGACAAGTGAAGCAAGAGCGTCAGCTAATATGTTCTGGCTACGAGGAACATGGACAAAGATTAGTTTGGTAAAGAGCTTGGCATAAGCAGAAGCAAGTTCCTGGTAGGGTTTGAGTTTAGGATCGATGGTACGGCATTTGGTAAGCACTTGGTGAAGAATAAGCTACCTATCATCGATGATTCGCAACTGGGTGACACCAAATTGATGAGCGGCCTGAAGTCTGGCCAGAAGAGCCTCATATTTAGCTATATTATTTGTAACAGGGAAGGCGAGCTGAGAGGCAAGTGGAATGGTGATACCCTCGGGTGTTAAAAGGACCATGCCGATCCCCCTCCCATGAGAATTTAGAGCTCCATCAAAATGTAACGTCCACATAGGATCCGATGGTTGATTAATGGACATCAGTTCCTCATCTGAAAACTCTGAGCGAATAAGATCAAATCGGGGAAGAGGGTGATGAGCAAGATGTTCTGCGATGGCATAGCCTTTAATCACCTTTTGCTAAATGTAGATGATGTCAAACTGGGAAAGGAAGATTTGCCATTGTGCTAATCGATTAGTAAGGATGGATTTTTCGAGAAGAAATTTGATGGGATTCATGCGAGCAATGAGATAAACCTCACGAGCTAAGAAGTAATGTTTTAATTTCTGAACTACCCAGACTAAAGTTGCGCAGGTCTTCTCCATAGCTGTATACTTCTGCTCGTAGGGGTTGAGAAGCTTTGACAAGTAGTAGGCTACTCTTTCTTTACCTTCTTCGTCAACTTGTGCAAGGACAGCACCTATTGAGTCATCCAGGACAGAAATGTAGAGAACAAGTGATTTGCCTGGACTTGGCGGCCTCGGGACAAGAGGATTTGATAGATAGTCCTTTAGTCTGTCAAAAGTCGCCTGACACTTGTCATCCCAATTAAACTTGACTCCTGGCTTGGTAAGCTCATAGAACGGCCTACACCTTTGTAAGTGCTGGGAGACAAATCGGCGGATAAATTGCAACCTCCCGATCAATCCTCGAACTTCTTTCAAATTCTTAGGAGGAGGCATATCTCTTATTGCCCTCGCCTTGTTAGGATCGATCTCAATACCCCTTTTACTAACAATGAAACCCAACAATTTTTCTGATGAAACACCAAATACACATTTCTTAGGGTTCATTTTTAACTGATATTCTCGCAATCTCTGTAAAACCTTGACTAGAACCCCAAGATGTTTGATCCTCATCCTTGATAAAGATTCCTCACCCACAAAAAAAAAACACAAGCACACCAGCATGCAGAGACAACCATAATGATTACGAGACTACAAGAAAAGTACAAACTAGTCGTTTGACAGTTCTCTCCGTTCTGCCTTGCTAGGGTTTCCCTCCTGTGCCATGGTGGCACCTGTGGGTGAGGCTCGTCCTCCCCCGCCTCTTGTGCAGCCCTCCGCTGCCCCAAATTCCTACACTCATGTATTGGCCGGAGAAAACTTGTTTCCTAAATCCTCCATTCAAGTTCACACCCCAGCCTTCACCGACCAAGGCGAGCCCATGCTCTTTTTTCTCCAAGGAGGAACTCGACGCTTCTCTAGTCCCTTTTCAATTTGCTCCAGTTGCTAGAACTTCTTGTGGGCGCCCTCCGTTTCCAGACATCAACACACATCTTAAAGCCCGTTGTATCTTCTTGGAGGAATTTGTTATTAGCCTCTTGACAGCAAACATGTCCTCCTTCAGTTCAGAAATTTGGATGATTATCTTTCCCTGCTCCTTCAGGAATCTATCTATATTAAGGGCAAGCTCTTTTGCTTCTTTAAATGTTCTATGGACTTTAGGCTTGATGAAGAGTCACCGGTTCTGCCAATCTGGACCGAGATGCCCGACTTCCTGCAAATCTTTTTCAAGAAAACTATACTTGTTCAATTGCTGGAAATGTCAGCCCTGTTCCTAAGGTTGCACTGGCGATGTCAGAAATCAGGACTGTGGTTGCAAGGTGCTGCGTGGAATTGGATATTCTCAAACCAAGGTGCGGGTTGTCTAGATCAGACTCCCCAGTTTATTTTCTAGAGGGGACTCTCAGCAATCTATCCATTATTCATCCTTCTTATTGTGTCTCATGCAAAAAAGTAGACCATGACGCTGATAACTATTTGAAGAATGTTCATTCACATGGACACTGCTCAGCCTGCTGTCATGGTGATTGAATCCGGGATGACTGTGAACCCTAGTTTGAGCGCCACTTGTATGTCTCCTTCCTTGCCTCTGCCTTCAGATTCTTTAAAGATTAAGTCTGCAGTACTCCCCCAAATTAGTGGTGATGCTATGATCAGCAATAGGATTGACAATGTGGTTGCCTCTGTTCGGCCTTTGGCTTGCTATTCTGATTCTCCAGAGTGCACGGCTGTACAGAACATGGGACCTTGCCAGGAGACACGATTGGTACCTCATGCTACTCATGAGGATGGAGCTGCTTCTCCTCTTCATCTTCCGCCACCTGACAATCTTAATAGGGCCTGCAAGGATGTCACTGAAATGGCTCTCCATGATAGCGACAAGATGCTGTGTTATCCATATTCTCCTCCTACTAGTGCTTTGATCCTGATAAATACTGCTCCACCTTCCATGGGTGTTATCATGAGAAGTATGCTTAGAAGAAATCTCTCCACTAGTTCATCTCTTCATCTATTCGTCTACATGAATTGTCTCATATGGAATATTAGAGGTATCTCTAATGATACCTCCATAGGCAGGGTGAAACATTTGGTTCACTCTTATCAGTGCTCTATCCTGGTTGTTATTAAACCCATGGTTGAGTGTGTCAAATTGGAGAAATTTCATCGCTTACTAAAAATGGATTTTGTGCTAGCTAATAATGATAGTCAAACTCACATTTGGATGTTCTAGAATGTTCCTATCAATCTCTCATCTGTACATGCAAATAAGCAATATATTATTTTGAAGCATTCCTCTACACAGATGTCCTCAGTGTTCTTCTCTTATTCAAGCTAAGTGTTGTTCTTCTGACAGAAGTATACTTTGGTCTGACTTGGAAACCTTTGACCTTTCATGCTCTGATCGATGGATGATTGCGGGAGATTTCAATTGCATTCTTAACCCCTGTGAGAAGGTCAGGGGTCGATATGTTCTCTGCAGCTACAGTCTTGGATGCGGGTTTTAGGGGGAGTAAATTCACTTGGTTCAATGGACAGTCTGGGGCTCGGGGAATCTGGGCCAGATTGCACAGAGTTCTGATCAATACTTCTTCACTTCAGATGTTTCCTGTTGATGTGCAGCATCTCTCGGGAAGCCTAGGATCATGCGCTTCTTTCAATTTCCTCTGTTGCATCCACTTACTGTCTTGTTTCAAGGTTCTTTTTGCAGCAAATGTGGACTCTTCATGATTCATTTTCATCTGCAGTGAATATTTGTTGGAATAATGCACATCTTGCTTCCACTTATTTGTGTACCCTCTGCTTAAAGATCAAAGCCACCAGGCATCTGCTAAAAGAATGGGACAAAAACTACTTTGGCAATATTCATGATAAGGTAAAGGCTGGTGAGGATGATGTCCTTTACGCTCAAGTGGCATTTGATGATGATTCAACTGCATCTAACTTCGCTAAACTTGAGGACCGCCGCACATACCACTGTAAATTATATCAACAAGAAGAAAAATTTTGGTGGCAGTCCTAACATCCGCACCTATCATTTTCTCAAGCACTTCTCTCCTGAGGTTCTGCTTACATATTTGAGTAGCATCTTCTTGGTGCGGAGGCCGCCTGCATCTCATGGCCAGATTTCTCCACCTCTTAATATAATCCAAGGTTGTCTCATCCTACCTTTGTCGGGTAGAGTATAGCTCAGCCACCGTGATTTCCCTTTCCGTGAGATGGAACTTTTCTCTGAATTTTCACTGCATATTGGGCCAATCAGCTATTGACCCAGCCAGGAGGCTAGAATACCATTCAAAGGCCAACCCCGTAAGGGATGAGCCAAAAATTTTAGCAGATTATGCTTCATCAGCAGCCAAGTCCCCCATGATGGTTCTGTAGTAAGCAATATACTCCTTGGGGGAGCCTTGTCTATTGAATTTCTCAAATTTCGGTGGTTTGCTGACGCCTGGGGGTAGTCTCCTTGCAGCATATTGCGGAGGATATGGTACCCGATAGATGTCAAAGGTGCCCAAGTCACCATCAGCCCTTTCAGATAGCTTTATTTCTATCATCTTTTCTATCATCAGTTTATTTACTACAGCAGGGTCCATAGGCTCTAGATAGAAGTGTGCCTGTTGCAGTGTAAAGGGGGTCGTCATGACCATTGCATGTAAGCTGGGCTACACTGGGATGCCGAAGGCTGTGCTGTTGTCTGTTGTGGGAGGGGCTGACATGGAGCTTTCCTGTGACTAGCTTAATGGGAGGCGGCAGGTATAACAACCTCTGTCGAGCTGGAGATCTCCTTTGCTGGTTCAGCGTGCTTGGAGACTGGGGTTTGTTCATTCTTCTCATTCAGTTGCCTTTTAAGAGATTCAATCTCTTGCCGATGCCTCCTAAACATCATCAGAATAGTAGGATCCAGGGCTACAGCCATAGGCATCTCTTCTATCGTCTGGCTAGATGTCCCCTCAGCCGAGTTTATGAGTGACACATCTTCTTCTTAAGAAGTCACTACATTTATAGTCAAGGTGGTGATCTTTGGCAAATCATCAGGGGCTGCAAGCTTCTCTCTTGCTGCCTGCCCTGTCTTGTTATGGGTCTGTGCCTTTGAGCCAACTTGAGGATCTCCTCAGGCTGGTTAGGCAAAGCGTCATACCCTCCAGTAATTCCTGCCATATTACAGGCAAAGATCTGCAGTTTTCCTCTTTGCCTCGAAACTCTTCCCCGAGCGTGATCAAGGAAGGTCAGCCGATCAAACACAGAAACTCTGTTTCTTTCTCCTCCCCTCTGTGGGGCATCCTACGAACATCCGGCCCTTCGACCATCTTCAAATTCATTGGAGCCTGAACATGAGACTCCTGGCATTATCTCATCTTCATTGTCTTCTTCATCTTCGGCGGCGCCCATGGCGCGGGACAATCTTTGCTGCCCTAGGGATGAATTCCCTAGGCAGTGAAAATAGTCTTGGAGTACCCTGTCCATTTCTTCTCGACTATGCCTCTGGAGGACGGCTTGAGGCTTCAGTCGCTCTTGTGTCTTCGGCTGATATGCTAGCCTTGCCATCTGTGCAGCTTGGTATACCTTCCGGGGATACCAGAACACATCTGCCTACCTAGCACAGGGCCTTGGCATGTAAGGAGCAGCCATTGCGATGACTTCCTTTTCTTCTTCTTCTTTTCTTATCTGAACTTTCCTGCCCCATCTCCTAGGGCACATAGCAACAACTTCTTTCTTCTCAGGGGCTGGTGCCGAGCCCCAAACTTTCTTGGGCACCCAGATCTGCTTGAATTTCATCAGCTTAGGTGCCAACAGCTTCTTTTCTTCTCTTTCCATGTTGGCCCTCCTGGTAGCTAGCACTTGAAACTTGTTGTTGGTAGGGACCACTGGAATGATGCGGTCAGGTAGTGCCTCAGCCGGGCAACCATTGAGGTACACCCGCATTTCTCCTATCAGCATAGACTTCCCCGAAGTTGACAAACGTCCTCGGGGAGCAGTAGTCTGGCTCCTTTAGTAATTCTTCTTCTTCTCGCGAGCAGCAGTAAAAGTAGTGGTCCTCCTGGCCAATTGATGGACATAGCATAGAACAATAGTGCATGAAACAGTTTTTTGTGATCTCCTCTTTCCTGATGCATTTGCAGCTTTTACCACAGCGGTCTTCTCAGCCTTGTTATTGACCTGGAGTAGATCGACAAACGTGAGTCCCAGGCAGTTCGGGAAGCCCATTGCTGGTGGCATGGTCCCGAACACCATCGGCACCACCAGGTACCCATCATGAACATGATTGTCGATGATTTACTGGCCGAACATGAGAGAAACCAGTCCAGTCTCCATTTGAACATGATTTACTGGCCGAACACCATCGGCACCACTAGCACACAATCAGAACTTTGGCGGAGGTCGCCAGGCCTCCTACTTTGGCGAAAAGATGAAGGGAGACTCCATCCCACTGGGCATGCCAAGCTTCTAAATCAAGCTGAGAAGCAAGCTTCATCAAAGATCTTCTTCATCCACTAAGGGGGAGCTTAAATCTGAAGTTTTCATTCATGTTTCTGCTTCTATTTTCAATTGAGCTTCAAGCGTTCTGTGTTTGTAAAATCTAAACATCTCCGTGTGTGTGGATCAACCTAGATCCGTGTGTGTGTGTGTGACCTTCCTCCACATTTCTGGGAGGCTCAGGGCTCGTGCACCTTTGTGGGAGTTTCAAACTTCTCACGAGTGTGTGTGTGTGTGTGTATGTTGATCTTGTAATCCTTTGCAAGATAGTGTGTAAATCCTCACAGATCGTAAGGGGTGGACGTAGGTTGCCGCTGTTGCATCCGAATCACCTAAAAATCGTTGTTCTCATGTGGTTTAATCCTTTTCTCCTATCTCCATTTTGTGCAAGTACACACATAGATTAAATTGTTTGTATCTCTTGAGTTAGATCTAGCATAACTTATCATCTCCACATTAGATCTCTGATATATTAAAAGGTGGGTTTAGATTGACAAGGCAAACCTTGTCAGGAAGATAACATTTTGCGTGAGTAGAATCTTCAGATTCACACCTCCGTCAGGGTACCAAAGATCAGTTGTGTATGATCGATTTTGACAGATCCACTTGCTAAACAACAGATCTAAGTTTCTAAAGGGTGATTCTACCATATGTTTTTAAATCAACAAAAGTTTACTAAAATTTATAGTCACCCAATTCACCCCCCTCTTAGGTGTCATTGATCGCGGGACTTCAACATGGGGCTCCACTAACCCAACGGTTAGCTGCATTTCTATCTCTAAAATATACATTAGATTTTTGCTGGCTCCAAGGCCATTAATGTCCAATCCCTTGAAAGAAAATCCTCCAGAGATCATGCTATAGGGTAGCAAATCCCTGGGGATGTGAGGGTGGTCAAACAGGAAACCTGGATTAATGTCAAATTGCGGTGTGTCCCTTCCCCAACGGCAGGCCTATTATGACAACCGCCAACAAAACCCAGAGAAGTCTGTTATTGTCCCAATGCCTGAGAGTACAAGTCATACTGGGAGGACTAGCAAACCTATGTTCCAAAGGGAAACTTGAGACCGCAGTCTAATGAACAACGCTCAAGAGATATAAAGTATGACAGAGTCAAAACTCATTAGGGTGATTGAGAGAGCAGAGAGGGTGCTCGTGTGTGATTGGTGTTGTACGGAAGTATCAGATATAGAGGGGGGTGAATATGTCCAGTGATTAAAGATGGTGCTCAATTAAAAAAAAACTGATGCTGCGTAAAAACAAACTTAACAATACAACATGTAGGAAATCATAGAACAGATGCGATGGGTGCTTCAACTAGAAAAAACTTTGAACACTTAGCAACTAGAAATGAACATGGCTTAGAATCGAAACCTGTGAAGAGGATGGATGAAATGGATCACACACACAAGGCAAACCACCAACACAGGATATTTTTAGGTGGTTCGGCTAGACACTCAGTCTGCCTACATCCACCTCTCACTATACCAAGTGAGGATTCATTGACTAACAGCTTGAACCGCTGAGCATCACAGCTTCCTTACACCGTTGAGCCTCACAGCTTGCTTTCACTGAGCCTTACAGCTTTGCTAATAGAGGAACAAATCCTCCTACAGCTAAGCTTCACAGCTTGCTTACCTGCTGACTAACGGCTTGATGAAAGAAACTAAGAAAAATGAAATACAAAAAGTGAGGAAAGAACATAGCAATCGTAGCTATGAAGATAAAAATCACATTGGCTTGGATTTGATCTAGAGGCCAAGAAGAGCACACAGATCTTCACTATAAGCTGGGCTACACACTTTTCTCCACGGACTCTCTCTTTCTCTTCTTCTTCTCACTATTTTTGATACTCTATTTTCTCTCTTGCTCTCTTTTCTTATCTCCTCGTCTGTCGAGTATCTGTTCTAACTTCTGTATCTTCTCGCTTCTAACTTGAGCTTTTCAAGCCCTTTTTATCCTTGTGAGAGCGAATCTTGTGGTCCCCATGGGATTCTTTTTGGGGCATGTGGAGGGAACACTCGCGGCAAAAAGATTTCTGGAAGGTGCTTGATCTGAGAGTCCAGGTGTCATAATGAGGCGAGAAGCTTTCCACGTGGAGGATTCTTTCTGCTGGACTTTTCACCTCGAATCACGTGCCCATCATATACTCCCTGGGATCACGTGCCAGTACTTTAAATCGACTTCACACGATTGCCTGCTGAGTATTTCTGCTGTCACCTAAGTGCTTCTGCTGTCTATCTTGTGTTCACACATTTGCCAACCTCAGTTGCTTGAAGGTTCTTCACAACATTTGCTTTGTCAATTCCTGGTACATCGACCTCTTCTATGTGCAAATGCAAGATGCATCGTGTCACGTCCCGACGTGAAAAATCAGAACGTAGCAGTTATAACATTCATAATACATTTTTCTTGAGTCTAGTGAGTCGTATGGTCAAGAGTCACTGTCAGATCGTAAACTTGATCATTTGATTAATAAAGTCGAGGTTTTTGATTATATCTTGTTCATTCATTCTTTTGTGTGAATGTTATAGCGCTCTAATTGTCTTTCTAGCTAGAGACTTGTTTGCCAGCTGTTCATGCCTCCGACTTATTCCGTTGCATATCTCAGGGCGTGACAGAAGGTTCTAAGAGCTTGCTGGGCTAGAAGGCAAGAGACTGGAAGCCTATAAACATCTGTAGGCATATCAAGCCTGCATGATTCAAGCCTATGATAAGCTCATAAAACAACGAGCATTCAAGAGGGGTGACCTCGTGATGATTAAAAAATGAGAAGTATTGGCAGGTCATTCTAGTGGTAAGTTGTAACCTAACTAGCGTGGCTCGTACATCATCCATATCGCCTATGAAGGAGGAGCCTACACGGTGGTCGATCACAAAGGGAATAAGCCATTCCCTCTGCTCAACGGCAAGCACATGAAACTTTATTATGCTTCAGAGCATGAGTTTGAACATAGCCTGAGCTAAATACCAAGCAACGTTAAGAACTTAAGCCATATGCCTCTTTAGGTCAGCTTCCAATTCCCAGTCTCTAGTTCTAGCAACTTAAGCCAATATGCCTCTTCAGGCTGGTTTCCAATTCCCAGTGTCCAGTCCCAACAACTTAAGCCATACGCCTCTTTACGCTGGCTTTCAGTTTCCAGTCTCCAGTTGCAGCAACTTAAGCTAATACGCCTCTTCAGGCCGACTTCCAATTCCTATATTCCAGTCCCAACTACTTAATCCATACGCCTCTTTAGGCTGGCTTCCAGTTCCTAGTCTCTAGTTCTAGCAACTTAAGCCATACGCCTCTTCAGGCCTGATGAGAATGGCAATGCGGATCTAGAGGGGGGGTGAATAGATCAAACCCTTTAATAAACTGATTTATGAAAATTTAAACTAACTCTCAGATTCGATAGGAATGAACTAGACAAATGAGTGATACTTTAAGCTCATCCCATCATACGGAAGCATTCTCAAACATGTTAAGCATGCTCATAGCGAAAGAATATGCAAGGATTGGTACTAGGCGGAGGACCAGAACAAGGACTTCCTCACGCAAGGTGAAACACCTTTCGATACACCAAATCCAGATAGAGAGCGAAGTAGAGAAAATGTAAATCAAGTGCACTACACGAAGTGTTTTTAGGTGGTTTGATTGCTTCCAGCAATCTACGATCACCCCTCACCAAATCAAGATGAGGCTTCACTAGCACACGGCTAACCACGGATGAATCCGCTTACAAAAGCTGATCACACAGCTTCCCACCAGAGGAACAACCTCCTCCCTTCCACTGAACAGCACAGAGGGAACCTGTGCTCACCAGCTTCATGATGACACCCCTAATTCTACCCCAATAGAATCAACAACACTACGCTAAGGCAGCACACAAGGAACCCACCTCACACCATGGTATGCAAACCAGGATGTGACCAGTTCAAACTGATCACACCTCCGATAAGTGCAACAATGCACTATTAGAGAACAACAACCACACCGTCTCAAAGGAAATCATAAAAATAAAAACAAGAAGAAACGAAAATACAACAAAAGAGAAGTAAATGTAGCTCTAAATGTGATTCAAGAGGTTTCTCTGAAATCGAAACAAGCTTTTCTCATATTGGGCTATAATCACTCTCTCCTTCTTTCTATCTCTCTTTCTTTCTAACTCACGAGGTGGCTCTTTCCTTCTTCACAGATGGGCTCTCGTTCTCTTCGATGACAGTAACGACACCTTCAAGGGTTTGATGGGTTTAAGTAGTAGAGCCTCCGAAATTCTCTTGGATAAGATGATTAATCCACTAAAATTCAATTGGTCCACCTGGCAATGAAAAATATCTCATCCTTGGAAGCGAGCCTATCATCCTAGGATCACGTGCCAATCATTGGAGTTGAAGACACGAAGACAGCCCAAGTGATCCTCACGTGTTTGGGTCTTGTTCTACACTGGCGACCTATTTGTCACCCTTAACAAGTTATTTTTCACTCTTGCACACCTATTTGTCAGTGTTAAGGACCTATTTTTCACCCTTTTTCCTTCGCTAAAGTTCTTCTTCAGCCTTTAGAAGTTTCATTGCTAATGGAGTCGACTCCAAAGTGTCACGGAGTAGACTCTCCTTCTTTATTTTTCAACACCTTCAGCCCTGTTGTCCATTTTTTAGCCTTAGCCTCTATTTTTCACCCTTATCGTCTGGAGCTATCGCCCTTTGCTCTTTTTCACCATTAGACAACTATTTTTCACTATTAGATAGCTATTTGTTACCACTATCAGGAATTTGTCACCCATAACGAGCTATTTTTCACCCTTATCGCTCGTGAGCCATTGCCTTTTATTAGCTCCTTAGCTCAACGTGACTTCTTTATAGCATGCAGACATTCATGGGTTACCATTTTTTTTTTCTATATGTGCCATCCCTTGATAAAAGTCCCTTGGTAGTCATTGACCATTCTGTCAATCACAGTGTCATGTTTTATGGCCAGAAGCGTGGAGATGATTGTATAAGTCCTATTCAGTAGGCTAATGGGTTTGAAATCCAGGAGGTTATGTGGACGTTACTTTTTGGGAATGAGAATTAAGAGAGTCTTGTTGATACCCCTCAGGTGCGCTCTACCCTCCTAGAACTCTTGCATTGCATGGAGGAAGTTTGCCTTGATGATGTCTGAACAGTTTTGGAAGAAGACTTTGGGGAAGCCCCTTGGTCCAAGTGCTTTGCCCCTTACAAGTGAGAAAATAGTCTTTTGGACCTTCTCTTCCGAGAAGGGACATGAGAGCGCTTCACTTCCCTCAGAAGAAATGCGAGGAAGAAGAGCATCAACTATTAAAGGCCTAGCCATGTATCCTTGGTGAAAACTTTGAGAAGAAATTCCTAGTTTGCATTTTGATTTTCTCATTTCTAGTAAGCAATTGGTCACTAATTGTGATGCATCTGATTGAGTTGATCCTTTTCCTTCTTGAGACAATCCACTGAAAATAAGCAATGTTCCTGTCACCTTTCTTAAGTCATTTCTCTTTGGATCTCTACTTCCAGTAGATCTCTTCCCTCAATAGAATCTCATCAAACTTTGATTTGAGTCTGTCTCTGAGCAGTCTATCAGATTCATCCAGTAGTCCTTCCTCCTCCAAGCAATCAAGCCTCTCGAGCTGTTCCAATATCCTATCTTTAACTGCTTTGCTAGGTAAAGGCTTGGCTGCACCCTATTCCTTAAGCACTTGTGTCACATGTTTTAATTTACACACAAGTGGCTGTACGTTCTTGCAACTGAGCAGTCCATGCTTGTCTAAGAATGTTCATAAAATCTGCCTTTCTGAACCTATATCTTTCTGGTCTGAATTAGGCCTTCCTGAATACCTATGAGAAGTCTTCAACAAGATGGGTTTATAGTCCGACAAAGTTCTTACAAAGCAGCAAGACTACACGTGGTTAGTGGTCCTCTCGGTTGATACACACAAGTAACCTATCCAGCCAAGAGCATGAAGGGTCTGTCCTCATATTGGATTACGTTAACTAAGCATTCGACAAATTGATATTAATGAGTGCAACATCAGTTATGAAACTAAGAAAATCCTCCATATGTCCTGAGTGTGTATGCCTGCCTTTCATGGGGTGCAGCAATTGCATTACAGACACATACACACACACACACAGAGAGAGATTCACACCACGACCATCCTAATTTGTGATGATATAGAAGTAATTTCTCTCAAGAAGTCTCTTTCCTTCTCTACTTTGTGGTTTGTATAACTTAGAGAAGTCCCAAAAGAAACCATCCCTGACATTTCAGAAATGGAGGGAGATAGCCCCTCTATCAATATGTTTTTCTTCTGCCACCTCTTCTACCTCAAACTGATTCTAAAGAATTATAACATCTCCTAACCTTCCCTCAACCAGATAGGCCACCTCCTTCAATAGTCTAGCTCCCCTAATGTCCCTCATTTACAAACTCTCGCCTAGTATCTCTCATAATAGATTCTCCATCCCCCTTACACTTGGATTTTTGCCGGCACAATATGCTAAATTTGCATCTCCAGACTAATTTGTTCACCACCTTCCACTTCTCACCCCCGCAAATTCCCCTCACATTCCATGAAACAATTCTCATTGGGATGAGTTGATGTTCCTGCTTCCCTCCCCACTCTTGCTCCCTCCTCTTCGCCTCCCCTCCTTTATTCTCCACAGCCACCTTCTTTTGGGACTTCCCTTCTTTTGCACCCGTCCCCATGTTAATCAACCATTTCTTTTGTACCTTGGTAAACACCCTTTTGAGATCCCGTTGTAGGCCCACAAAAGATATTCTCACCCTCTTACCTAACGCCCTCGCTTGTGCTTTTGTAAGCTTCTCCACTATCCCAACCATCTCCTTCACTTCCTCTCTCCCTAATTTGCCCATATTAGAAGCTCCCTCCCCCTCTGATTTCCCCTCCCTTGAGATTCTGGCCTCCTCGGTTGTCTTCGAAATGATAACCTCTTTCTGTTCCTCCATCTCCGAGGCCTGAGTAGTTTTGCCACTAGATATCCTTGAGCCTTGCATCTCCCGAGAGAGTAGGTGCACTGTCAGAGGACTTTCTTTTCCTTGTGCAGACCACAATGATCCTCTTGCTAACCTTTGAGGTGGACAGATAGTGAGAGGAAGCTCTGCCATGCACACTGGCAAGCCGACACCAACACTTGGCCCTGGCCCATAGTTGTCAAGACGACAAGGTGACTCAAGGCATTCATTTGGAGCTTAAGCATTTAGGCGATAAGGAGTCCATTTAGGCATTGCCTAGGTGACATCTTGGTACTTATTTTATTCTCCCTTACCGCATATACCAGAAGTACTATTTTGATGTCCACCTCACAAAAGTAAGGGATATGAGAATTGCAGGCTTCAACCAGAAGTTTTAAGTCCCACCTGGAGTAGTAGAATTCAACCTTACACTGGGGGATCTCACCACAAAAGTGCAGTTTCATGTAATTAATTTCAGCACCTCTTATAAGGCGTTGCTTGACCTACCCTGGCTGCATGAGCACTTGATAGTGCCTTCAACACTCTACCAGTGTATCAAATACTGCCAAAATGGGAAGGAAGAAAGAGTATTCACTGATTTACACCCTTTCGAGGTCTTCGACTGTCATTTACTCGATGCACATCTATATATGGAAGCATCCTGGGAGCCAATGAGGAAGGGGGCACCTGCAAAGAAAAAGGAGGAAAAGACTTCATCAGATGGTTGGTTCCCACCACCGCCACCTGGCTATGTTGAATCTTGGGAGGTCTTCATATCTCCGACATAGGAGACGTCTCTAGGGCTGCACCACCATCCACCTATCCCAAGGGGGATGAAGTGGATATGAGAAAGATATTTGAATGTATCGAGGTGCCATTAGGGCTCTTTAAATCCATATTGGACCTTGAATGTCAAACAGTGGAATCACTGAAGACCATGGAAGTCCCTCACTTCTGTGAGCCGCCCACAATATTCTACGCTGGAGGACCTGCTAGCAAAGAAGATGATGACTGTGTAATCCCTAAAGAGTCCACGAGCTGGATGGTGCCAATATCGGGCTTGGCTTACATAACTGACTGAGTCTCCCATCTTTTTGCCAAGATGCAAGTCCCTTCTCTTCAGCCTCTCGGTAAGAAGGAAGCATTCAAAAAGTTGTGGTATCCACCCAACACTAACAAAGAACTCCTGAAGATCACTCAGAGCCTAGGCCTGTGGTATACCCTCCAAGAATATTATGAAACAGAGGTGGACGTCATTCCTACCATCTTCACAGCTAAGAGCACATCGGGAGTAGTTTATGACGACTACCTGACTAATAATGAAGAGACAGAGTCCCGCCCACCAGAGGGTGCATTACTCATTGATAACAGTCCGAGCTCAGAAGAGCACGATGAGGTCACTGAATGTAGATGCTAGGAGGAGGTTTTCTTGGAAGAGGTCCCATTTCAAGCCGAGATCTGGTTTGATGAAGTCATAAATGAAGAAGTCCAAGACCCTGAGGAGGAAAGGGAACACCTCGAATTCGAGCGCATCCTCGAAGAGTGCCGAGCCCTGCAATAGTAGGAATGGTCTACAGAAGAGTTGACACCGATATGCACCCAGGAGCCGAGTTCGCCAATGGGGGCACCAGAACAAGAAGGAGAAGATGACAACAATCTGGCAATAAAAGGCCTAATATTCCATAGCAAAGTTGAAGAGAACGAGGTGACCAATGGCGCCCAGTAGAGACATGCTCTTCATCACTCAAGAAATGAAGCCAATGAGAGCCAGTCGTCACCTCCTCCAAGTTGTATAGCTCGAAGTGGAGCTTTGCCGTCAGGACATCCTGACATCTCAGCACTGTACTGGGCCTTACATGAAGAAAATGCGAAAGTCCTAAAGGCTGAAAAAGATGATATTGAAGATTTTGTCGACTTACAATCGACACCGCATGAAATTGAAGATGAAGGCCAAGCCACCATTGATGAATGCATAGAAGTGAACCTGGGAAGTGAGGATGATCCGTGACGCACTTTTCTTAGCACTTTACTCTCTCATGAGGAGCGAGTGCAATACTTGCAATTGCTGAAAGAGTTCTGGGATTGCTTTACCTAGAATTACAAAGAGATGCCCAGATTAAGTCCTGATGTGGCACAGCATATACTGGCGATAGACTCGAAGATAGAGCCAGTAAAATAGTCTCCCCGACGCATGCGACTAGAGCTGATTGATCAGATAAACAAAGAAGTAGAAAAACTCATTGATGTTGGCTTCGTGGAAGAGAATCTGTACACCACGTGGTTGGCTAACATAGTGCCTGTGAAGAAGAAAAATGGGCAGATAAGAATATGTGTTGATTTTTGGGACCTCAATAAGGCATGCCTGAAGGATGATTTCCCGATGCCAATCACCGAAGTAATGATAGATGCCACTACTGGCCATGGGGCTCTGACATTTATGGATGGGTCATCCAGCTACAATCAAATATGGATCGCTGAGCAGGATAGAGTCCACACGGCCTTCCGAACTCCCAAAGGCATCTTCCATTACAAGAGAATGTCATTCGGTCTTAAGAACGCTGGTGCCACATATCAAAGAGTCATGACAAAAATCTTTGATGATCTACTCTACAAGAAGGTGGAATGTTATATTGATGATCTTGACCATCTAAAAGACCTGCGAGTGATATTCCAAAGACTTCGGCAGTATAAGCTGAAGATGAATCCAATGAAATGCGCTGTTCATTGTGAAATATTTGGAACAAGAGATTCTTCTATAATTACTTTTTATGAAATTCACTTTGTATGAACATCATGCGGGACAAATGGCAAAACATGTATTTATTATTGAAATCTTGGGGGACTTTGTTATAATTTTTTTACATCTTCTCTACAGGCTTCATGGCGAGCAGAGCATGGCGGCCGCCAGCGGCGGTGCAGTCCGGAGGAGGAGAAGATGACTGCGTCTCCTCTCAACACACAGAGCCCCCCATGGCCGTTCTTCACACCAACGACCTCCTCCTCTCCCTTTCCACCTCTACCAGCCGCCCCCTCCCCATGTACACGCAAACACTCTGCGAACCTCCCACGGCGCCGCACCTCCCACTCTATCACGTTGCCACCTTCTGTCCTCACCACAAACCCTCCACCTCAGCCATTCTCTCTCTACACCACACACAGGACCCTCGCCGCCATCGTGAGCAGCTCTCCCCTCCTCACCTTCACGTTACCGCCGGCCACTCCCTCACCCAACCAATCGCACGACCCATAGTGTCCGCCACCATCTCCACCACTGTCACACACACGGCCATGCACGCCCTGTTTCTCCTTGCCCAGCTCCCTCTCTCCTCTTCACACACTCGCTCTCTCTAACCCACTCTACACCATCCCACCATCTCGATCGCCAAACATAACCACCTACAGTCCATCTCCCCTCCGATTGCCCTCTCACTCTCTCAGCTTCTCACCAAACCCGGCCTCCCACTTCTCCTAACCACCGTCGTCCGTCACACCCACACCCACCACCCTTCACATGGGACCCCAGCTGCTCCGCCCGCAGCTTCCTCCATCCGCGACCGGCAACACACGTCCCCTCGTCTCTCACTGCGCATCCTCTCCTTTCCCACCGCACTCGCTCTTACTCCCTCTCTCACTTCACCCATCATCCCCCATGCTCCTCCATGCTCATAGTCGCGTCACCATTATTTCTCTCTCTAACCTGCCGCCACTGAGACCGCCCTCTCCACCTCTCGTACCTCCCCCCTCTCACCGCGCCAGCCATGCACCTCACCGTTCACCATGGCATCGTTCCCTCTCTCTCTCTAAACCACCACACGCAATACAACACCCTCCGCCGGCGTCACACGTTCGCCCACACCTCCCATCGCCGTGGCCGCTTCTCCCTTCACACCCACCACCTCCTCTCCCTTCGCACCAGCCGTTCTCTCTCCCTCGCCTCCGCTTTCTCTCCGTTACACCCTCATCCGCACGCACCGCCGCATCCGGCGTCTACCACAATCGCCTCTCCCCCACACACTCTCTAACCCAGGTCCAACGTCATGGCCATGCCCATGCAACATCGCCACCTCTTCCTCTTTCTCTTCATCGTTTGCCCTTGCCACCATTACCCTTCCTCCCTGCTCCCTCTCTCAATGTCCCTCTCCTCCATGTAGCCATGCACTGTCGCGACCCACCTCACAACCATCGCCGCCCCTCTCGCCATTCTCACTCCCTCGCCACACTCTCCCTTCTCACCTCCACCCTCGCGTCACCATCTCCTCTCTCCGTTACCTACACACACACATCCCGCCCCCGCTTTCACCCCTTCGCTACCCCTGCTCTCACACCACAGCCCGCCGTGGCCGCTCTTCTCTCCCTTCTCACTCTCCCTCTCTCTCTTTATCTCTCTCTAATCTCCACAGCCACACACCATCGTCGGACCCTCCCTGCATCCCTCTTCTCACACACACTGTCACACTCACCTCACTGCACACTTCGCCCTCACACCAGCACCACCGGTGGTGTCTCCCCTCCACCTGCTCCACTACCATCGCCGGTCCCTCCTCTTCCCTCTCCTCTCCCATGCAACCTCCATGCCGCGTCCGCCATGCACATCCACCTCTCCTTTCACCCCACACATACCCACTGACACCACCATCACCGCATCGACCCCGCTACCCATCTCCCTCTGTCCCACACCACACCTCCATCTCCATCTCCCTCTCACCCTCCCCTCATGCATGGACCCTCCTACACACACCCACCGACAACACAACACACACATGGGCTGGCATGGGCTCCGCATGGATGGCACAATACGTTGGCTGGCACAACAAAGTAGTTGGCTTCAATGTTGATTGAATGAAAGCAACCAAAGTTAGCACCGAAAGTAGAATTTTAATGAGTGTAGGTCACAATTAAGGGGGAAAAGAACATGATCAATGGGTGATTTTAGCCCTATAAAAGGGGCTCATGAGGAGGGCTTTTGGAACTAGCTAACCCCTTACGTAGAAGTATTCCCTCTCATTCCCCCTCACTTATTTAGTTTAGGCCATTTCCTCTCTCTCTATCCCTCTCCCTCTATCCCTCTCTCTCTACCTCTCTATTTCACTTACGTAGGAACTTATTTCAACTTTTTCTTGTTGTCCTTCCACTCTATAAATGTTGTAATTGACTTTGTTATTTTAAATACACGTAAACTACGAAACACTCTCTAGGACCCCCGAAAGCGATCCGAAACCCACGGATCTTGATCCGAAAAATATCCAAAGAAAATTCGGGGCATTACAACCCTCCCCCCTTATAAGAATTTTGTCCTCAAAATTCAGGACAGACACCAAGTCACAAGGGAAGAACGCTTGAACCAACTGACGACACCGTCAGAGCCCCAACCAGACCTCGATGCTCGTAAAAATCACGATCTTGAGGGACACAGCCATACAATGGTCACGGACAATGCCTCGCTCACAATCCAACGCACATCGATCATCAGAGCAGGCATCATGCAAAAGAGTACAGGTTTGGTGTCACCTCAGCCAACACGAAAACCAACCACGGCATCGTTGCCACCATCTTGCTCACCAAGGACACACACTCCTCGTCACGAGAACCAACAACGGTCAACTCCCATGCTCGGCGGACCAACCGAATGTCAGCTTCACAACCAGCTGACTGATCTCACGCCCTGCATTAGGGACAACCAACACTGGACTTCCACCAGCTCACATCTGGCAAGCCGAACACCCTCAGCAACACGACCAACTCTGCCAGAAGATAAACTTCTAGCAAAATCCCAGACCCAATCTGGGAAGGCACATCTTATGACCGGCCACCCAAGGCCTTACTGGTCTATGGCTCTCACCATTCTCGAGCCGCAACAACCAGCATCTTCTGTCTATGAAAGACCATCCACCGGTCACCAGATACTCCCCAACGGGAAACCTTCACTAGCCCAACAGAAACAATCTAAATCGCCACAAGCCATCCGCTGACCATCCACAGACCCTTACCACATCTCAAGCCAGATCCTCACTCGGACTCTGCATCTGATCCGATCCGATCCTCACGCCAACTCTACCCTCTCTGGGGACCGCGATGAAACCAAATGATGGGGTTCCACAATCCTCGATCCTCACGTCACTCGACTCAGGCTTACAGGAAAATCATCCCATGCTTGTCACAGACCAAGGATCACCATTTCCAACACCAACGCCTATTCAAATACCTCCACACACAGGCATCGTCCATTACATAATCGAATCCTATCTCATCTCAATTGCTCTAGATGGACGCCCACCAATCCTCGGCTCGACTCTCACCACAGAGCCACAGGACACAACCTGAACAATCCATGACACACTTCTCCAAAGCTAAAAAATGCTGCCGGCTAACACAGCAAGCTCGTCGATACCGTCACAACCACTGCACACGGGTCCCCAGACAATACACTTCTTACCATGGTCAACCACTCAGTCAACCTCACCAACTGCTCACGGCCACCAACCGGGACCCATAATCCACCAGAGATCACTTCTTTAAAGCATGATCTCGTCTGAGGACATTGTTTCCAACACAGGGACAGGGTACTCATGTGGCAACCTCGCTAGCACATTTTCCCAACTCTCCATCTAGCCAGTGCCACAAACCACAATGCCTCAAGCAACGGCACGGCAACAACATGTCTCACGCCGCCCGAGATAATCTCATATTGAGGAACCAATCCTCCGATGCTCAACTCATCCTCTACGACTCCACAAGTTCCGATTCATAACACCTCAGAAAACACAACACCAGCCACGAATTCTCACGAACACTGCCCAACTAGCATTCATCCTTCTGGAGCAGCGCCAGCACACCCTTACGCACTAGGGGATGGGAAACGCTTCTCACAAACAGCCACACTGCCAAAACACAGGACGCATCTCACATGGACTTCATGGCACACAAGGGGGGCCAACCCATCCGATCACGCGATGCAAGACGACAAAGCTTGATAAAAGCACGACCCTCTCCAACCGAGGAGAACCCACTCATGCCTCCGACCAATCAGGAGAAAACTCCACGCTTGACCTGACCTTAAACCTTGAGCACACTGGAAACTGCACATTCCAGAAAAACCAATACCACTGTTAGGTCAGCTCCTCCAACAACACTCGTCGAGTGTCTCATCAGACCACACTCATAACATCTCTCGATGTGCCACCATCACAATTCCTTGAACTGTGACTCACCATGCCAGGAGCCGCAACACGAACTATAATCGACACCCGCCAACGCTCATCCTCGAGTCCCGAACTTGCCACTGCCACACAATCTCGAACCAAATCTAGGGCGACCACAACCCAATCCAAGAAGATCCTCTGCTCATCTGAGCATATCTCGACCAGAGTGCCCGCTCTGCCACATCAAACCATGATCTCAACGCCACAGGGACTGGATAAATCTCAAACTGGGATGTCCAAAACCAATAACAGCTCCTCCAGAGCACACTCATGGCCACTTAACCATGGACAGTCTTCACCAGCCACCTGACCTCGCTGCAGATGTTGTGTCCCTGTGATTTTGATGCTGTCTAACACTGTGAGTCATTATCCTTCTAATGGCACTTTAATATCCTCCAGATTGCTCATGCAAAAGACTCGAAGGAATAGAAAGAAATCAAATCCACAGAATTCAAGGCAACTGCAAATCAGTCAATAAAAAAGTCAACATGGTCAATAAAGTCAACATCTGGACAATGAGAAAAGTCAATAGTCTTGGATGGCCAATTAAAGTTCCAGATAGTACAAGCTGTCAAAGCTCTAGACAGTAAGGTCGATGCATATCACTGTTCACAGTCATGAAGGTCGATGCATGTACTGTAGCTTGTGCATATAAGGTCGATGCACGTTTGCCTCATGCATACACATGCAAGGTCGATGCACATTTGCCTTATGCATATATAAGGTAGATGCACATTTACCTTATGCATATATAAGGTCGATGCACATCTTGCATAGTGCATACTAAGGTCAACACACATCTGGCATTTTGCATACTAAGGTTGATGCACATTTCCCTTCGTCATTCATAAGGTCGATGCACATTTCCCTTAGTCATCTACAATGTCGATGCATGTTTTCATCTGGTGTCAACTAAGCTCGATGCACATTTGAACCTTAGCTCACTAAGGTCGATGCATGTTTTCCTATTGTGCTAGGCTAAGGCCGATGCGTGTTTTTAGTCTATGCATATAGGTCCATGCATGTTTTAGGTTTGTGCATATAGGTCCATTCATGTTCTGAGGTCGGTTCACATGTTGCATTTGACATATTGAGGTCGATGCATATCTTGTATCTTGCATCCAAGGTCAATGCACATTCGTCAACTGACTTTATGATGTCTGTGCACATTTTGCATTTAGCAAAGTCAGGTCTGTCCACATTTGTCTTCATCATATAAAGATCTGTGCATGCTTGTCTTCATCATATAAGGGTCTGTGCACATTTGGAATACAAGTCTACACATATATAGAAGTCCAAGCACATTCAAGTCTAAGCTTGTTCAAGGTCTATGCACATGTGCTTTTATACTCAAAACAAGTCAATGCACATGTACAAGCCCAAGCCAACAGGTCGAAGCATCTTGCATCCACACCAACACAAGATCACTGTAGCGAAAGGGTGTTTGATGAAATGCCTCAGTGAGCAGAGTTAGCGATAGCAACATAAGGTCAGTACATTGATGATCATCAAGATGGTGCACCCCAAGGTATTCATGATCATCAAGATGGTGCACCTCAGGGTATTCATGATCATTAGGACGGTGCACCTCAGAGCTCTTGATGGAGAAGTCCAAGTAGTAAAAGCGTTCCTTTTATGCCCAAGATGGAAAGAGACGGTAGAAGAGTGAAAGGGCCATCGAGCGCATGAAGGAAGAGGATAACGGGGAGCATAAAAGAAGTAGGAGGAATGAAAAAGTAGACATATAGAAGTGACTGCAGGGGAAAGTAAGCCGAAGACAAGAAAGAGGACGTGAAGCTTGGAAAACAAGTAGCATAAGCTATTTCTTCAAGGCAAGAAGAGAAAAGTGGACAAGACAAGCAAGTCGATAGAGAAGAAGCTTTTCGTGGAAGAAATATGCTCTGTTCCTGGTGCCACGGGCGTGTCTACAATGGAGCAGATCATTCCTTCACCTTCAGGTGTTCACACGGGAAGGAAGATCATCAGGCACCTGCGAAAGCTGTGAAGTTGGTCTACCTCCTCTCTTGTGTTCGTGGTGAAGACCCAGGGAGAAGAAGAGGAAAACTAAGCTCAGGCTTCGTCCAGCTCCCACCCAGATAGGAGTTTTCTTTCTCCATAGAACTTTCATTCCATACTCTATCTGGTCTACCATTTTTCCAGTTTTGTTTTTCCCAAAACTATACTCTTCTACTACTCCCTACCTACGCGTAGGAAGACGGATAGTGCATTCACTGGTCTGTGGTGGTTGGGTTGTGTACCCTCAAGCTATGCGGCAGTGATTTGAAGAGTGATTGTCTCTCTGTTGGAAGCTGTGAATCAACGGTAATGCATTTTCACTAGTGAAGCCTCACCAAGTTGTGTGAGGGGTGGACGTAGGTCTCTAGGTAGAGACCGAACCACCTTAAAATCTTGTCTCTCTATGGCTTGTGTTTCTCCCTTGCTTTGGCGCTAGATGCTTGTGTAGGATCATTCTTGATCATCATTTGCTCATCTAGCTCACCAACTTGCAGTTGTTCGTGCTTTACTGTTCCTTAGTTTTTATCTTGTTGTTATTTCCACAAAGAAGGGGTTGATCTATTCACCCCTCCCCTATAGATCTGCCTATCACTGCACATCAGTACTTTTTTTATAGACGAGTGAAAAGTCACGAGACTCATTATGAGAATTACATGCTTGTTAAATGACTTTCTAGTACATAGCCTTTGCAAGGTTGTGTAAGTACTTTCTAGTTACACGCTCGTACTTTCTTATTCATGAAAGGCCAATTTACAACTACATGATTATATCTTGCTTGTTCATGTTATATACTTATACATGTCTACTTGCTCAATTATCTCATGACTCTATATTCTTAGTTATCTTGGTTTATATCACTTATTTATCGCATTCTCATTTTTACCTTAAAGTCTAGAGCTAAGAAATTAATCATTTAAATATTACCTTCATGTTGATGCGAAAATACCTACTGGGCAAGTGTACTCATACCTACTTTCTCAATTTTTCAAGAAATACTACTGAATCAGATTCGGATTGTGCAAGTAGCGGGTTCGAGAGTGACTAAAGGTCCAATGGAATGAGAGAAGCCCTAGTTGCTTAGTGTCTAGTCGAGTCATATTTTAATTTTTTATTTTCTTGAGTCATGATGTAAGGATGTCAAAAGTCAAGGATCTTATGTACTTTTTAGTCATTATTATTATGACATAAAGTCAAAGTTTTGAGCATATGGTGTAGACCAACTACAGTTTGGATGTCCTTAGTGCTAGGAAGAAACTCCCATAGGATGAGGATAGGATCTATGGGTGCAACCGTATGGCAAACTGAGTCTTCCTCACCAACTATAGATCTAGGAATGGATAGATAAGTCTCTACCTCTTCTAATAGGATGGTGGCCTCAAAGGAAGGGAAGATGAAAGTATGTGTTTGAGGATGCCATAATCCTACCAAGGCTGTGATACTATGCCAATCTAATGAATACTTGGGGTAGTTTTTGGCCAAGACTAAGAGAGGGTGTAAGTGCTAGGCCTTTAGGATGGATATCACTACTATGGGAAGTTCACGAATCGTTGGAGACATCCATTTTAATGTGGAATAGCGCCTTGGGCCAGGGAGAAGCTAGGGTCATGGAAGGAAAAGAGAAAACAAAGAGGGAAGAAGAGAGGAGGAAATATGAGAATTTGAAAGAAATTTAATGAAATGAAAGAAATTGCATTGACTTACCTCTCTCAAGGAGCTGGAGCTCAGATGCCTAGGGATAGTGGTTAGCCTTTGTAGCACCCCGTGCTCCTTCCTAGCCAGCTTTGGCCCGTGGTAGGCAACCTCACCCATCGAGCTTCCTTGAAGAGCCCTCTTCATGATGATTTAGGTGATATTCTCAATGTTTTCAAGGCCTAAAAGAGGGGTTTGGTGTAAGTTGCGAGTTTAGGGTACCCCCTACATATAGAGCCCAGATTCTTAGCCTATTCCCACTAGGATAGAGGTAGGATAGCCCCAAATCAGGTTAGGATGAGCTTTAGCATGGATTAGGACTCTTTGCCCATGGATTAGGACTCTTCAAAAGAGTCCCGATCGGAGCTAACAGAGTTTTTGAAGTTGCGGTCTATCGGGTGACCGTAACACTTCATGGCGGTCATCATAGGGCCGTTTATCTCCCCTTCTACACACTTCATCTCTCTGACGGCCTAAACGATCTCTGTGAGGCCATCTCTCAATGGAAATGGTCAATGTGAGACCGTCTTTTAAAGTTTGTGGTCAAATGATGACTGTTTCTATCCTTCTTTGAGCTCTTGGCCGGTCGACCTTTAGCGGTCTATCATGAGACCGTCAGGTCCTAATGGCGGCCTATTATGTGACCATCTCCCTCTCTGTTGCTATAAGTTACTGATTCTTTAAGTCATTCTACTAGAGTCCCTCTCTCTCACTCTCTCGCGTTAGTCATAGGATTCGTTGTCAGGTTAAGTCGATCAATGTCAGCATACACGCATTCATCTTTTGTATGTCAAAACAAGTCATGTCATAGCATTTATGTCAAGAAGCATGTGTCTCATACTATACATCAAGTCTGCCCCTCATCAAGACCCCCGCTGTCACCAGTCCCCTCGTGCCTCTTCCCTGGTGGGTCCATGGCTGAGCTCCCCTCCTCATGCCATCGTTGACGCCGCTCCTCGTCCTCATTCCATCGCAGACTAGAGAAGCTGGTGAAGTAGCTTCTATAGGCATGGCTGGACGCACCACTATGGGTCCTGCTCCATCCTGATCTCTGGCTCATCTGCTGGTACATCTCTAATGCGCCTCTCAACTCATCTACCTGCAACCGGGATTGCTCTAGGCTACTCCTCAACTCTGCCACCTCGGCGCAGAGATGCTCCACCTCCACCAACCCACCACGGGATAGCTCCATCTCTGCACAACAGCGTGCTGCCTCTACTTCCTCCACACGGAGCCGCTCTATCTCGGCGTGGAAGCGCTCAGCCTC
The DNA here is from genome assembly GCA_024336825.1 of Amorphophallus titanum. NCBI lineage: Eukaryota > Viridiplantae > Streptophyta > Magnoliopsida > Alismatales > Araceae > Amorphophallus > Amorphophallus titanum. The sequence goes on along the minus strand of JANBPO010009603.1, from coordinate 84,465,686 downwards.
CTCCCTCATTCGGGTAGCCTCACCCAGCGCAGCTGCCAACTCCCTTGCCTGCATATGCATTCATCTCATAAATCATTCCTGCAATCTTAATCATGAAATCAAGAGGAAGGGTGGATTGCTTACCCTCTCGGTGAGAGTAGCCTTGGCCTCCTCGGCTCATGCTACCACTCGTGCAAAGTCCCCATCTCGCTCAGCCCGATCTGTCTGTGGCTGTGAGGAGGAGGACAGTGCGTTTGGCGTCTGACGCTAGGCTCCCTCGGTACACTGCATTTAGAATCATGTCAGTCTCATTTAAGCATAAATATTACATTTTAGATTTAAGATAAAAACTTACCAGGAGGTCCAGGGAGTGCTGGAGGTCATCCCGCTGCTAGACCGTGGAGTGGAGCAAAGAGCTTCGCAATCCATCCCTGAGGGTCTAGCTGCATGTAGAATGCCAATCATTAGTGTGCATTGTAATTATTAGAGCATGAGTTTAAGAGTCGTATCGGTCATCGTGCGCCACGAAAGACTTGGTCTCCGTAGCATCGGGTGTAGGCCGTCAAGTAGGCCTTGTCACTCGTGACTCGGGCACGCACCGCTCGCCCCTGCCTGGTCCAATCCCAGATCTGGTTTGAGGCCAGGCTAATCCAGTCAATCTCTGTCACGAGTCTGCATGAGTGGCATCCCACGCGCTCCTCGAGATTTTAAGAGAAAGTAAGATAAGTGCTAACATTGCTCACCTCAATCTGGTGCTGTCTCCCCTCCTCCTCCAGTTTCGCGATCCGACGATTGCGGGCTCTAGTCTCGGTGAGGGTAGTCTGTAGCTTGGTTACCTAGAACATTCCATTCCATTAGATGCATAAACTAAACTTAAGTTCTGAACTTAAACTGAATTTCAAAACTTACCCGCTCAGCGAGGTCGCGCTCCACCGCCTCAACTGGTGTTATGGCCCCCACCAGCCTCTCCTCTAATGCAGTGACCTCAGTCGTCGGCCCTCGTGAGCTGGATGCACCTCCAATGCCACTTGCTACTGCTCCTTGCTGGGCACGCTGTAATTCATCGAGACCGTCAGTGGCTAAACATCACAATAATTGAAAGGAAGGAAAGGGCACATAGGTAGGGTATACTCACCAGGACCTCTAGATCGGCGCGTGTGGACGCCAACTGGGCCTCCAAGCTGTGGAGGTGAGCATGCAAGTCCACTACTGCTCTCTCTCTTGCATCCTGCATAAAACATTCATCAGCAACATATCTCAAGTGCATAAAGGAAAGAAAAAGTAGGGATCATTTATACATACCATGATCGGCCTCATCTGGGCCCGACGGCTATAGGTCTCCCAGTAGCGCCGGAGGTAAGCTATGCTGTTCAGGGCGTAGGAGATGACTGGAACTCCGTGTCGCTGCCAGTCCACGTACTGCTCTGGGAACCGCAGCCTCCAGTCAATCGCCTTGGTCTGCTCGTGGGTCTTCTTCCCGATCCCACGGGGCTCCTCTACGTCGATCCACTCCTGGTGGAACCCAAGAGTCCTCATGACTAGTCGGAGCCAAAGTGGCTCGATCTCCTTCAAGCAGAGAACCCAGATGTCACGCCCGGAGCAAGGTCGACTCGCTACGACCCACGGCTGGCCCTCATCAGGCATGCCCTCGTAGGGTCTCCAGACGACCTATATGCAACATATCATAAGCATCATATATAGCAGAAATTAAAGGCAGGAAGTTAGAAAGAAATGCATACTAGCAAAGGAGGATAGTCCCGTAGCTCCCACCTCGTCACCAGAAGCTCGTAATCGTGAGACTCTCCCGTCTGGTAAGGCACCCACCGTCGGGCTAGAGGGTACGTAGCCTCCTCTCCTGGTCGAGCCTCGACCCGGTCCATAGGGAAGTAGAGATGAACCCACACCTGCAATCAAGAGCATTTATCAGTCACATTTGATCATAAACATAATTGTAGAAATAAAAATTAAAAGGAAATGCATACCTGTAAAAAGGTGAAAAGCCACTGATGGTCGTCTCTCGACCGATCCCCATGGAGAGATCCGCTATCAGATGTGCCAGCAGGGTGGGTCCCCAAGCGTACCCTCCTACTCCCTCAAGATCCTCCAAAACTCCCAGGAACTTGCAGTTTATGTCATCTCCCTTCATCCCCAATAGGAACCTTCCCAGCATCAGAAAAAGAAACCTCCTCAGATCTATGTCTACCCTCACCCTATCAGTTGGATCCTAGCAATAGGTGGCTCGGGCACTCGCAGTCAGACGGGCAACATAGGCTACCAAGGACTCCTTCGACCTCTGCCTAGCATCTCCTAGCCCCATGGCCTTCATCAGGTCCGTGCGGGCAATCGTCCTACAGGGGGACTCATAGACGGCGTCTATACCTAGGAGTCTAATAGCCAACTCGCTATAGTCAGGTAGGGTGATCCCGTTAACTACCTCTCCATCCACCCTTAGCCCAGTTATCCTAGTAATATCCTCCAAGGTCGGCACCATGTGCCCCCAGGGCATCAAAAATGCCTGACTAGACCTATCCCACCACTCCCTCAAACCCTGAATAAGGATAAGGTTAGGACATACTGGCTCAATACTAAGGAAGGGATCGAACCCCATTGTCTCTAACCTAGCCCTCTGGAACCCAGGGAGACCATCATAGACTGCTATAACCTGCATCCAGGAGATGCGTGTCCGGATCAGTCCCTGCAATACACAAAAATTTGTTATGGACCATAAAACATCAATTACACTCAATTGAAAGGCGCGCCTGGGGCCTGGGTGTTTTCTAACAAGGGGCGACCAGTGTCAGGGCACCATTTCTAAAGGGTTTGATGGTCTATTTAGGGGGGGGGATTGTTTAGGAGGCGACCTTGGCTGGGTCGCGTCTTGATGAGGCGTGACCAGGCTAGGGGTGCCTATTTTCAGGTGATTTTTCTGTCAATTTAAAGGTACTTTTTTTGCGGCGCCCATGACTAGGTCGCGGTTTTTTAAGTCACGCCAGCAATCTGGTCGTGTATTGGGTTGCCTTTTCCTAGGGATCTATGTTTTGCAGCGCCCATGGTTAGGTAGCATTTTATTAACATGCGCTAGGGGCCTGGTCACGTATTCAGGAACGGCGCCCAGATAGGGGTCGCCATTTCTCATCAAGGGGGGAATACACATACGGATGTGCTCCCTCCTCCAATCATGGAGAAACACCAAATGTACATGGCACATTCCTTTCGTTACAAGAGAAAGAGAGGAAGGGAGAGAGAGAACCCCGGGGAGGGGGGAAATCATTCATAAAGCCCTTGTTAATCCCAGGGCGTAGTCGGTATCGAGAAGAAAACACTCGAACATACACGCAATCAGATGCAGGAATTGAAAGGAAAACATGAAAGGAGCATATACCACACGATAACACTTAGGGCATTAATCATATCATTCATCCGCGGGTGGAAGATGCATCACATTGAAGACATTCGGCGTGCTGGTGTTGTCACCTCAGCGGCCGTTTCCTTAATTATAGAGATAATTATAGAGGAAGAAGAGAGACGAAGAGATGGTGAGGGGGGGGAGATAGGCTCATGTCATCGCCCCTCCCCCTCTCACTTACATTGCATCAGGAAGGGAAAACCAGGGAGAAAAACATCAGACGAAAACTTCAACACCCACCTAAATCTCCTCCCAGAAAATAGAGTATCGTATTCTCCTTCTCCGACACTAGAGGGCTTCATCAGAGCGGAGGCAGATGGCGGTGGTGAGGAGGCACTTAGGAAACCCTTCTTCTCCCCCATGAAACCCTTTCTCCCTCGGGTTTGATTGGCTCTCCCAGATCGGGCTCTCTCCTTCCAATTCTTTCTGTCTCAATTGGTCTCTTCAATCGCCTCGCCAAGGGGTTCTCTCACTGGTTCTTTTTTTTTACATGGTCGAACCAAGTCATTATTATATAGGTGCAAGCTAATCCAACGTGAGGAATGGCGTGCCGGGAAGGGGCATCCGCAAGCCTTTTTGCGTGTCGGAATAAAGGGTGCCGGATTAGGGGCGCGCCGGTGAAAGGGCACACTGTGTTAGCTTCGTTCGCTCGACGTGGGTTAGATGGCGGGTCCCGGGTAGATTCCAGGAGTTGTCATGGCAATTCATCTCATCGTGGTCCTGCGAAACCTTGACTAGAAGTCTTGATGAAGCTCTCGGGACGTCGTACGGCCTTTCTCAGAACTTCGTATATCCTCTTCTTGAATGCGTGAGTTTTTCACTGACACGGCCTTCGACAGTGTGATTCGTGCTATTAGCTCGGCCTGAATTGTGCTCAAAGCTTTCTCGAGGGGTGGAGTAGCACCCGGGATACTTCTGCCTTGACTGGACGATCATTCGGCCACTAACAGGCCCAATATGTTGAGAAGGCATACCCGGGCCGGGTAATCGGGGTCCTCTACTGACAAAGCCTTCGGTAACCTCGCTCTGAAGGACCAAGGGCACTCTTTCAACTCGGGAGGATCTTTCATTCAGGTGGCAGGCCACCGAGTAGACCATTGTCCTTGGTCGGACAACGGGTGTAGTGTATACGGCACGACCGGGTCAATGCCGATTCATTGGGCAGGCTTGGTCGCACTACCGGTTGGTTGTGGATTCATCTCGATTCTTCTGAGGTGAAGTCCCCGGTGTTCATACTGGAAGGCTTCAGTATATTGACCCTTCGGCTTCTGTGCTTCAGTGGGTCGCATCATTCATCTTTGAGGTTTGATCGCCATTGAACATATTTTGAGTGACAATAGCAGCATGATAGAAAATTTACTAAATCAACAATGTCGTGTAGGAATGAAGCGTGTACCTCCACGACTAGTGCGTGGGGAAGAAACTTCAGCCGGATCCGACAACCCCGATACACGACAATGAAAGAATAATTACAACCCACAAATTATCGCCCACTCCTTACAGGGAGATAACAGGATACAACACTGATTTTCGGGGCTGTTGGAACTTGGGTTGATGGGCAGCACTTGAGGGAGCCGAGGGAGGCGAGTCGGCGCCGATCCGGGTGAGCCGAATGGAAGCCAACTGGTTCTGTCCACGCAGGTCACCTGACGCAGTAGACTTGTGGAGGCCGATACGGCTAGATCCGACATCCGATCAAGGTGCCATTTGTCAAAGAACATCGGTGACTAGAAGAAGAACACCTCAGCTAAACGGCGCCATCAGATCTAGTCAGATCTGAGAGTGACAGCATCTGCACGTAGCCTCTGGCTCTGCTCACATAGAACTACACAGTTAAACAAACAATTATGGGAAAAATGGTTCCCGGTGTTGAAACGAGTCGCCGGTTGTGGAGGAACGTCGGCGTCATCTGGAGGAAGGATCTGACCAAGGGGTTTGGTCAGATCTGCAAATAGGAGGGTGGGGCAACTTCTAGAACTCGATTCTGGTTCTGGGTCGGATCTACACAGGGTGGTCTGTGCAGTCCCACGAGAATCTTCGCCACTGTCAGCACCGACCTCAGAACAACGTGAGCTCGGCGGAAACGCGAAGAGGACAGAAAATCCTATGACGACTCAGAATCTCAAATCCATAGGATTTGAGAGTAGGGTCGTAGAAATATCTATAATTCCATCTGTCCATCTCCTCAAGGGTGAGATTCCTCCTGAAATGGGGGGCCAAATACCCCCGGTCAGTTGTCCATCATAGGTTTGAGCCACGGAATCCCCGGGAGCCCTCACTATAGCGTACAACAATGGAAATGCCTATGTAATTGTGAAGTCACCACCCATATCCTGCCAGAACAAACCTCTCTCTCTGTCATCCATGCTGACCCGAACACTGGCCCTGATAAAGTCTACACACTATAGGATGCCTCTCCAAATCAGGGAGGCATTATATATATGGGGCGGGAGTAAATCCCACACTCTCGATGAAGAGTAGTATCTATGTTTGATCAGCTGAGCCCACAACCCACCGTCCTTTGCCCCAAGTCTTCACAACCATTTGCACAATAAGGCCAAATTGAAGTCTCTAATGTTCTTAATGCCCACGTCCCTTGCTTGCTCTGATACACTATGTTCCAAGAGATATCATGCCATCCTCTATCTCTACTTCCGCTGCCATGTCAAAAGAATCTGACCTGAATGGACTCCAGCTTCTTTGCCACCATCTTCGGGACTTTAAAAATGGAGAGAAAATAGATCGACAAGTTGTCCAGTACAGATCTACATAGAACTAGGCGTCCTCCATAGGATAGTAGTCCAATCTTCCATCCTGCAAGTCTAGACTCATATCTCTACACTACCTCCCTGTCAATCCCTGCGGTGAAGAGGCTCAGGAGACAAAGGGAGGCCTAAATAGGAGAAGGGGAATTCCCCAATCTGACACCCAAAAATGAGAGTTGCCCTCCTACTAGCTGACTCTTCCATGTTGATCCCCACAAAGTGGCTTTTGTTGTAGTTCATCTTCAGTCCAATGATATCTTGCATTATCTCTGACATCAATCTGACATCTACCAATTGCTGCTCCTCGTCGGCCAGGGATAAGATAGTATCATCGGCATACTGTAAATGGGTGATACTACTACTGAGCTGGCCTACTTGGAAGCCACTAATAACCCCCGCCACCTCAGCTCTCATCCACAACCTACTTAATATTTGAGTCACCAAAACAAATAAGAGTGGCGAAAGTGGATCTCCCTGCCTTAGTCCCCTCCCATTGAGGAAGTAGGAGGAAGGCTACCCATTAATGAGCACAGCGAAAGAAGCAGACAAGATACATTCCTATATCCATGAAATCCATCTCTGATCAAAACCCATCTTCACTAGCACTTGAAAGAGGCAGGCCCAGTTGACATTGTCATAAGCTTTCTCAAAAGTCCAATTTGAGAACCCCTCAGTTTGGGTGGGAGCCGCTGGAACTTGACTCGGCGCAGGCGAATAAACTATCACAACCACCACCGGAGGAGAAGTACCACTTCCCTCCCTAGAAACACGCGCCTTTCGACGATGAGCCATCGAAACCTAAAAAGCACATACCGGTGGAAATCATATCGACAAACATGAAAAACATCCTAAGCCAGCAGTAGACGACTCAAGTGGACTTACTTTGGATCAACGCTATGCAATTTCAATTCCTTATACGAGTCTTCAACACCGCTCTAATACCAACTGTAACGACCCAGAGCTCCGGGTACCGATAACCCGATAACATCGGATTACCACTACCAAGAACTGGGGACGCCACCCAAGAGGCTGATGAGGTCCCTGAAGGGTTAGTGGTGTTTGTCGAGGAGTCGTATAACGAATTGGGCCAAAGCCCTCCTGGGGAGGCCTTGATTACATGAAAATTGGGTCATCCCTTCTACCCTTCATCGATGCATTAAATATGCAAAAGGTGGAGAACAACATACAGTCTTTGCTGACCGGGCCCCTTTTCGCCCGAATGAATGCAATCTAACGGATGCCCAGCTATACTTCGGGGAGCCCACCATTAATCCTCACTCCGGGATTAAGAACAAAGAGAAGCAGAAGGCAGTGATGGAAGAAGAAGATGAAGAAGAAGAGCTCTTCACAGTCAATGAAGATCTCGCCAAGCTACATCGACTACACATGCAAGCCGACTCCCCGAATGCCAAGCCGACTCGGCCAGAAAGGCAAGAGCTCAACTTTGAAGCCAATCTCATTAGTCGGGCCATTGATAAAAGCATCTCCTTGCTGTCAGCATGCATACAACTTCCCTTCCTGACAAGAGAACACAAACTTGAACAGCTAAAGACATTCATTGTCACTTACCAAAGGAAAGGGAAAAGAAAAAATGTGGAGGCTTCCAGGCCAATCGTCTTCTACAAAGGAGACCTAGTACCTCACGATCCCTCCGAGGATGACTTCGGTTAGCGAGCGGTGCCCCCAACAAACTCTCAAGAACATTCAGGAAAGGCCGATATGCCCAGACGCATCAAAGAAATGTGTCGAAAACAGAATATTCCTCAAGTACAAGAAACCTCTCGGCATGATTATTTCCGACAATTATGGTATCCTTCGCAAGTCAGGGAGCTCCGGAGGACCTCAACCAACCCCTGCAAGCTATGAGGAGGTCGAGACACGTCTCCCGGGTGGTAGCTCAGTTAGAGCCAACCCTTATCACAGCCCGACCCAACACGGCAAGAGGAGCGTCAAGAAGAGGTTCACAGCATCACTGGAGATGGCGACCCCCTGCATCAGGAGGGTCCTACCGGCGGGGTCCAAGCCCTCACCCTGGAGGAGGTCCAGCGTGAGAACCAGGAGCTCAAAAACTTATTGCAAGCACTCCTGCGTGAGAAGGAGACCCCGGTCCAACCATCGACGGCGCCTCCCGGTGTAGAGCAACGACCTTCCCCTGCTCCGGCCACGATTAATGCATCGGCCATTGCGACTAGGCCGCCTATTGCTTTGGAGGTCGAGGTGCCACAGCAAGAGCTTAACATGCGGTTCTCTACCACCCCTGTCGAAAGCCCGATGGCTCAGACGCAGATGATCGAGCGGATTGTAGAAGCAAAGTTCGCTCAGCACGGAGAGGGTGTGGCTACTGTAGATCTATAAAGTGTGCCATATCCCCTTCACCACCAATTTAAAAAGCTCCCTCCAGATTGTCCAAAAGTCCCGAAACTGCAGAAGTTCAATGGGCAGGATTCGCCGCATGAGCATTTGGCTTATTACATGACTGCCATGGGCGAATTGCGCTGGATGAGTCCTATCTTCTACGATACTTCGCCACTTCCCTAACGGGTACGGCCTTTCAATGGTATTCCCGACTAAAGCCCAACTCAGTATCTGATTGGGCGGATATGCAGAAGAAATTTGTGGACCGATTCCAAACAGCTGAACGCAAGGTTTCTCTTGCGGAACTTTGCACCCTGAAGCAAAAGAAGGGTGAGACGGCACTGGACTTCATTAAAAGGTAGAGGGATGTTAGCATGTACTGTGATAACCCTCCCACGCCAGAAGATGCCATCACCATATGCCGCCGGGGCTTGGCAGCAGAAGTTAGTGAGAAGCTCCTGGGTTCCAATATTCAGGGTTTTGACAAACTCAACACCGTGGTGGCGGAGATCGAAATGTTCTTCGCCGATCATCCAGCACATATTTCTGCCAAGGGCAAGACGTCCAAAGATCTTCCAACTGGGGGCAAAGAGGTGAATTCGGTCGATTTCTCCCCGACAAATAGTGACAAGGGAGAAACCAAGTCGAAGGGCAATGGCAAAAAGTCCGACGCCAAGGTGACTGCCAGCGTGCTAACGAAGCGCATGAAGCGACCATATTCCTTCAGAAAAGAGCACACAAAAATGCTCTTTGATTTATGCATGAAAGAAAAGCTGCTCACTCTGCCAGAGCCGCGGAAGCCAACGGAGGTAGACAAGACAGATGATCCCAACTACTATGTGTATCACCAGAGGTTGAGACATACTATTGCAAATTGCTACGTCTTCAAAGACATAGCAGAAGATCTTGTTCAGAAAGGCCTAATAAATATGTTGGGTCATGCGGTTGAGCCCCCACAACCGCACCCCTAGAGCCGGCCAAACCGATCGGCCAATGTGGTCTACATGGCGGCCCCAATTTCAAGCTCAGACGCCGCTGAGGCTGGGTCATCTAATCAGCGACAACGAGTCGCCCCCAAACCATCGCGCTGGCCGATGGCGGAATGCCTCGCTATAAGAAGGATCCTTCAGAAAATCCGCAAGGAGATTTATCAGCTGAGGCGGGAGCTGTTGCAGTTTCTTAAGAGTCTGGATGATCAGCTGGCGGCCTTCCCTCAAGGCCCGATTCGGTTGCCCACGGCTCCGCGCGGAGCGGGGGCAAGAGTCTCTCCGTCCGCCCAGCTGAGGCCCGACTTGGGTGGGCGGCTTTCGGAAGATTCATCGGGCTCGTCTGAAGATTCAGAGCCCGTGAAGTTGTACACCTTCCGCCGTGAGCAGACGTTGCAGATCTTCTTTGCATGCTGCCGCGCAGAGATGTTGAACCTTTCAACATTGCCTAGTCACCAGCGGCCTGAGACTTAGTTTCACCAAGACTATTGCCCCTACCATGAGGCAGTGGGCCATATCACCTTTAACTGTCAATCCTTCAAGGACCTCGCGAAAAATTTCATCAAGCGAGGGATATTTGATATGGGCGACTAATTCGTGTGCCCCCCCACAGCCGCACAGGCAGGAAGAGATGACTTTCTTTGTCAACGTCATCCACACGCCACTGGCATTCCAACTGCCCGAGCCCTCAGGGGAAGAAGGCAGTTCTCAGCAACCTAGCCCTGGGTCCACTCTATGGTACCCGAGGTGGCGACCTTCTCATCAATGCTCCTTTCCTAAGGAAGACACAGAGAAGATTTTTGACAAACTGTTAGAGGATGGTCGGGTATTGACCTATGAACCGCAGTCCTATTACAATGAGACAGCTAAGAGCCACCCTCTTTACTGCAAATACCATGCGCGAGTCTCCCATCCAAAAAGTTGTTAAAGAAAAATTTATTCAGAGGTTCCAAGACCGGGTAGGCCCGAAATATTCTTTCACTGATTTAGTGGTCGAAAAGATGAAGGCTGACAAAGATTTTGCAACTTATACTGACCGATGGAGGCAGATAGCCTCTCGTGTGCCCGGACAGATTTCAGAAGAAGAAAAAGTAAAGCTATTGATTTCCAATGCCACACCCACCTTCCAGAATATTTTGGCTATGAATGATATCTCCAATATGCACCAGTTATACAGTAGGGCCCGGTTCATCCAGACCCAGTTCAAGGACTCCCCTATCCACTCCTTGTTTGAGGCCCAAAAGCCAAAACCCACTAGAAAACCCCAGGGCCCAGTTACCGAAAAAGTCCAAACGAATGAGCAGGTGTAGGCTGTCAACCAATCCACTCCACCTCGCTTCCAACAACCTCCCCATAATCCCCAGTTCACCGCTCCACCAGCGACTCAACCATCCTTCCTCGTTCCTCGATAGCCTCAACAGTCACCGCCACTGCAACAACCACAATAGCCGTCATAGTACCACAATGTCCCTCCACCGAATGGCTATGCACCTGCTCGCCCGAGACCCAAAAGAGCCCATTACCCTCCACTTCTTGAAACTCTCCCGGATATTTTCTCGGCTCTTATGTACACTAGTGATCTCCAGCTTCCTCCAGAACGCCTAAATTGGAATCCGGTCGTCGACCAGTCTAGATAGTGCATATATCATCGGCAGCCCGGGCATACAATTGAGAGGTGCTACCAGTTCCGTGAGCTTCTTTATGATTTGCATGAAGGACAGAGAATTGACTAGGCATAAATGCACAAGTTGATTGAAAATATTAAAGAAGGAAGGAGACAGGCGCCGAGGCCACAGCAGCCAGCATAGTAGCAGTAGCCACAGCAAGTACAGCCCCAGTAGTAGCAACAGTCTACACAAGAATTAGGGATTCATCTGAATCCAATGCCGAACCACCCTCCCACTCCGCAGCCTCAGCCGTCGGCACCGGCCCAGGTGAACATTGTCCACCGTCTAGTTCCCAACGCTGGGTGGTCCTATGATGATGAGACTCCTGCCCACCTTTTGGCCCTCCACCACACTTACAACAACCCCCCTTTGCCTTCTACCCCCACTATCCTTCGACCTGCCATGGTAATCTCCACTACACCTACCATTCCTTTTAAACCCCTCATTGTACCTACCATATTGCCCACCACTTCACCAATCTCCGCACCATCACCCTTTGCGCCCTCCATTGTCACCCCCTCACCTAACCCTTCGCCTATCATCCTCCCACCAGGGCACGTTAGGCCTGCATCCACTATCATCACTCCTACTTCTACACCCCTCATTCACCCCACAGGACCCATTAACTCACCCATAGCGAGTCCGTCCAATGCCATGCCGACAGAGAACCTTGCCCTTCAGAGCAGGTGGTTACTTCAGAGAAGTTATCCCTCTACTGGTGCACCTGCACCCAACCCTCAGTTTTCGACAACAGCAGTTGAAGAGGAAGAAGCAAACCCTTACCTGGCATAAGATATGATTTACTGTAGCACTTGGACCAGACGTCGGTCAAGATTTGAATTTTGGAGTTGATTAAGCGATCCATGCTGTACCAGGATGCTTTAAAGGCCTTTCTTCAGAAGGTCATGGTTAGCGAGGATATGGCAGCAGATAGTTTGTCGTCAGCTTTGGTCACAATTACAAAAGGGCCAGCCATTTCTTTTTCAGAGTCAGAATTGGCACCCCCGAAATCCCACCAAATGTCGCTATGCATCTCCATCACCTTGAATAAGGTGGCTATAGATGTAGCTTTGGTTGATACCGGGGCCTCTATAAATGTCTACCCACTCAGCACTCTGCACGCCTGTAATATTTATGAAGATATGCTGAGGCCAACGCCAACAACCATAGTAGCTTATGACAGCTCCAGAAGGGCGTGCCATGGGGTGATTACTGTTCAAGCAGAGCTTGGGCCATTGTCGATGCCCATCGAATTTTATGTGTTAGATATTGATCCGATGTTCAAGGCCATCCTCGATCCTCCGTGGATAGATAGTCTTCATGCCGTACCTTCTACCGCCCACCAGTGCCTCAAGTTCCCATTCCAAGGACGGGTGGTTAAGGTCAAAAGTATTTCCACGGTACATTTTGTTAAAGTTATTTCCAATAAGATTTTGCCGACCCTTTGGCCGAGTAACAAGCTGATTATTTCAGTACTTGACCTTGATTTTCCATGGGCATATGCGTCACGCAAGCCCACTATTGCACCGGTTAATGTCAAGGTGAAGCCCAAAATAAGAGACTCCAAAGGCTAGAATATGCTACTAAAACTGGGCTTTCAACCAGGCCTAGGTCTCGGTGCTCAATTGCGAGGGCAGACTAAGCCCGTCCCAAGGGGCAAAAAAATGAGTAGAAGAGGCCTTAAATACCTAGTCAATATTCTCCTATTGACCTAATATTAAAACTCGAAATAATACAAACTAAAATACAACCCAAATACATACTAAATACACACCAAATACAATGAAATACATACCAAATATAAATACGTACAAAAATACATACTAAAATATCAAAGCTTAGGTGGAGACTCCAGACTGTCGCCCAGCCACAAAGATGTCGGCGTCGACCGAGTTGTGCTACGGATCCGATATCGACAGCTCGTTGAGTCGAGCCGAACTCTGGCTCTTGTGTCCTCACCAGGTCAAGGGATGTGGAGAGGACACACTTGCGACAAAGAATGATGAAAGAGAAAATAAAGCTGTACGAATTGGAGACCAATTGGACAAGAGCTAGTTGGTAGGAGTCCAGCAACTGGACGACAAAAGGGTGGAGGGGGAGATGGAAGCCACACTTGCATGCTAGAAGGTAGCTACAGAAGGAGCATGTGCGAGTGCTTAGGCTGGACTTGTGAGGTTGGTAGGGAGAGAAGGAGTACTGCCACGGCAGTCGGTAGCGGACTTCAAACTCCTTCACCTCTGCCTTTGTGAGCTCGCTATGGAGTTGGTGGCACGACGTTGGGGAGAAACTTCTCGTTCCTTGCTCCACCTCCTGGCCGTCGACATCCTCACTGCACTCCGCCATAGAGGATGCAGAGGATGACGAAGAAATGCTCGAATTCGAGGAACTCACAGGGGAGGAAGCTGTCAAATCACCTCCGCAGTGATCTTTGCAAGCTCCTCGAAAGCTCTGACAATCTCCCACTCTCTCCGATTCCCCTCCTAAAACATGTATCTCCCTAAGAACTCACGAAAGCGGGGGGAGACAAACAAACCCTACTGGGAAGGTGAGGAGGACAAAAGCCAGGGGGCACTTATAGCCCCAGGCAACCCTAAGAGAACCATCGTGATGCCTTGTAAACTTGCATCGCCCTAGGCGCCGCACTTGAATTGGCACAATAAGATGTGATCATTGTGCTTGAGCCCTCGTGCGCTAGGGCAACCACATTTATGGACCTGAGAATCGAAGTTGGGACAGCTCATGATGGCCAAAATTTTGCTCTTGCCGAAAACCCCAATATATAATCTCTACTCTCTGAGCCCATCTTTGACTCAGGAGTAGGGGGCAAGTGGAGAGAGGAAGATTCGTGGCCCACTATGTAGCTAGCCCAAACAGCCTATCAAGGCTCACCAGGCCCAACAAGTGACAGCCCCTACAGGGCCAACTTCTTATGAGACCTCATTCACTCAAGGTTAGCATAGCACATTGAACCTTATCTTGGTCGCCCGATCGATAGGCCTCCCCAACACTCAGGAAAAGCTTACAGGCGATTGTACCGAGCCATCAAAAGGTAGAGGAATGCTCCTCTTTGGGTGCCCAACATCTCCGCCCCCCGGCATAGGTAAGGGATACCGTTTATCCTTTATAGATCAGCCCGTCGTCAAGACTCCCTGATGAGTTAGGGCGAAGTCCTCGCTACTGGGTGCCTATCCAAGTAGATATTACGCTGTTACCTGGGAGTAGGAAGCTCAAGGGGATAAGGAGAGAGCGAGAGTCCTTGAATGGTAAGAGTCCCTCCTGTGGACGTTGCATCCCCCAGGCCCTCACACTTCTTTTACTCAGGGAAGGGATCCGATAGCTATATAAACCCAGGGAACCCCTCCCTAAAGGTAAGCTAATTCTCAGCTACTTTAACTGGTGGAGAGCTATCTTGTGCTTTTCGCCTCTCCTGTCCCCCTTTCGCACCTCGCTTGTACCACTCGCTGACTTAAGCATCGAAGGATTTTTCCTGGGTTTATAATCCCAGACCCCGTGATTGCTCTCTTCCATTTTTACAGAATCCTGTATTGTAGTGACTGCACCTTGCGAACGCTCTAAATTAGACGACTCACGACTTGACACGAGATCTTACTCTTCAGAAATTATTACCCCCTTCAATCCACTTGAGTCAATGGTAATCTTCTCAAGATTTTATAACCACTCTTACGGACTAGAGCAGTGAACATAAACTTTGAACAAAAGACGTTAGACCACCAGTGAACATAAACTTTGAGAGAGAGCCGAGAGCTAGAGCAGTGACCTGCGGAGGGGACAGCGGCCTAAAGAGGGAGAGTGGAAAGCGAGCGCTGCTATGTGGGAAAAAAAATCTGCGAAGAAGGCAGATTTTGCTCGAGAAAGCGAATTATCTAATTGAAAATTCTATCAAAAGGCTCGAATGTCTAGACAGAATAAATTTTAAATGGTAAAAATGAAGGGCATAATTGTAAATCAAGCATCCAGGTCATTCCACGCATGCTGCATATTCAACGAGATCAGACACTACCTCGAGAAATCCTCATATTCTCCCGTGCACTATCACAATTCAGATTATCAAAAGTTTATCTCCCTCCATTAAGATGTCAAACGAAGTCTGAGGACTAGGGGATATTCCTACAGAAGAAGTCCCTCAAGAGACCGACCAAGAGATTGAGATGAGAAGTGGGCAGGTAATGCTGCAAGCGCCTCATGAGCCTCCAAAGCCCCACTGGGCAGAAGAGATGCGGCTCTCCAATGTCCGAATAGGCAGCCGAATTATGAAAATGCTGAAGAAGCTCCACAGAAGCACACAGCTACCGATATGACCTCAGCCCTTAAAACTACTCCTAATTGGTAAGAACACAGATCCCAGACACACAGTTAGGATTCATCAAACTGTCAGAAGGAAACTCTGATTACATTGCCAGAACACGTCCTGCTACAACAGACGTTTAGGCTTCACATCGCCACCTCTCAGATGGGGGGAACACACTACCCAAAACACCGGCATACGCATGACCTCACCATCAAGTATGCTACGCCGACTACGGGTGAAGCCAGACACAAGCTACTGGAAGCACTACGTCAACAATGACGGAGAGCCAGTCACAAAAGTCACAAGTCAAGTGTCATGTGACAGAAGCACCTCCTCACTAGAAGCAAAGTTGGATGCGTCCCCTGACGTCTTACACTACACCTCAAGCATCTCACACTCGCATCAAACATGGTGACTGAGACACTATATCAACTACAAGGAACAACAGTAACGAGTGATCTGTTAGGGTCACGCCCATTGGCGCTCGTCCGCGCTCATCCAAACGCCCATGACCACGTGTGCACACACGAGTCCAATGCCTTGAGCCAGGCCTCTAGCTAGTTTTCCCTCTCAGTAGGATGCTACTTCAAAGCAAAGGGGCCCATGGAAACTAGCCTAAAAATTATCTCTCGGGAACTCACCCTGCCACCACTCCCAAGTGGGCCGACATGCTGAAGTGTCGTCAGGCTACAACTAGTAGATGCTCATTAGACACAGACTCAAAATAGTGAAGTATAGATAGGGTCAGCACTCACCTATTGCACGTACTACGAAACACAAGGTACTATGCAGAACTACTGCAAGACTCTAGATAGACAACTAGACTTGCACACAACGATCCTTGAGTCACACTACTCGAGTCAAGATCGTCACACATCATGGTAACATACCTTTAATTAGCCAAGTCCCTAAGTCAAAACCATGAAGAAACATAAGTCCTCAGCCCCTAAGCTGCACATAGGACTCTCGATTCCGTACGATACAAGCCACGAAACATGAGGGAACATCAAAACCCTCAAACCACATAGGCATGTAAATCGAGGTAAGAAGATATCTCTAAGCATCCAAAACCAGAGTCTCAATCCTCACAAGATAGCCAAGACAATAACGAGGTCACATGTCAACCATTGGGTGACAATCGGGTTGACTAGAAACCATAATGACTCTCGAAATAACATAAAACACTGCTCGGTACCATGCCACTTTCAAACACCGTAAAACACGATCGCAGCCCTCAAAGGACATCCAAGGCATCCACAGACAATGGGCTAACCAAGGGGTCGTAGTGAAGCCAACCAACATGTAAGAAACACCGCACATAGCTTGGGATGAAACCACTCTTCCGGGATCCCTTGACACATGTATATGACTCTCACGGAACACCCAAGGCATCCACCGAGTCAAAGGCCAATAAGGCCCTAAATCCACGGTTCAATGGAGCCCGAGAGAACTCGAATAAGACACAAAAAATGAAGACATTAATTCACCTATCACCTGCATTGCGATGATTAGCGCACCCCTATAGAGGGTTGCGATGTCACGAGAACACATCCAACACTTGGAACTCGTCAATGCATTGACGCGGTGTTCCCCAAGGTCACGATAATAGTCATGGTCGGAACCTCAAGTGCGATAACATGATAGTTGCATCCATCACCTGGGTCATGATCACACTGACACAGGGCTTACCTGGGTCACGTTAACATAGGATCATGCCCATCACATGGGCTGCGTTCCCAATCGCCCAACTATTCATGTCCCTTGATGAACATGACCATACGACACAATGCGTCTGTTCTGAGAACGTGCCCCTTGAGAGTACCGCATTAAAACACCAAACCCGAAAAATACTAAAATTCATGGAAATCACCATTCCACACCCAATTGCCTCCAAAACGATAGGGAAACATTCCTAACATCAATAACCACCTTCCACAAGCTGGAAGGGGTCCAAAAAACCACGAAATGACTCGGAAACGGGCGATTCCCACGAATCCACCAAAAATGACTCAATAGGGTGACCGACCTCCTACAGACCCTAAATCACAGCCAAACGTAATAAAACTAACGGGAATGGCATCCTGACATGCCAGGGGTTCAAATGAATGCATTTAAACTACAAACCGTCACCTGGAACAGTGAATACAGTTCACACTCCCCGAACATGCATTTCGCCCAAACAAGATAAAATCCGCTCAAACTCACACTATTCAGCTCCAAATCGCTAGGAAATGTAGAGATCGAATAAATTTTCCATCATCCTTCTTCTTAGTCTTTTCTGTTCCAGAATCACTTTTAATAAAAGCATGAATCAAGAAAACTCAATTATGGATTTCATCTTTTCACTTTCATGCAAAAATGCAACAATGCAGGATATTATGCAAATACTCCTATCAGGTTGTACTAACCACCAGTACCCCAATCCTTACTCCAATGTCAGTCATCTCTGAAGATCAAGTAGGTCCACCCGGCAAGGACGATCCAGCTCACCAGTTACCTCTAGAAGAGCCATCCTTGGCACCTCTATTCCAAGAACCTACAAGTGATCAAGGCCAGTCCGATCTCTGTGGCAAAGGCAAGGCAGTGCAACTCTCCGATGGGGAGCAGCTCGACAGCTCGCCCAAGACTTTACCAAACATATTGCCCTCATTAGAGGATGCTCGTGCTCGAGCCGACCAAAAAGTCCTCCACTTGATGAAGCGGTTTCTAGCCAACATCACAATTTGGGAAGCCATTGCTTGGAGTAAGGAGTTGATAGAAGCTCTTATTAAAATACTCTAGAAGGTGAAAGTTTATGAAGCACATGTTTCGGAAATGAAGGCGGCAACATACGAAGCCTTCGTAGCCACCATCACATTCATGGAAAAGGACATGTTACTGTCCTCTCCATGTCACAACTGCCCACTCTACATGCGGGGGAAAATCAATGGGCATGAGACGAATCGAATTCTGGTGGACGCCAGCGTTGCTGTCAACATCATGTCGCTAAAAACTCTCAAGACCTTGTATCTGACTCTATACCTTTAGACGGTTTAAGCGGTCAAGATATCTAATTTTTAACCAGGATACTGAGGATGTCCTCGGTCGAGTCGATGTGGATTTGGTGCTTGATGATTTCACCTCCAAGGTAACGTTCTACATCATTGATGCCAACACATCCTACAAAGTACTATTGGGTAGACCCTAGTTGCATGAAAATTGGGCCGTCTCGTCAACTCTCCATCAGTGCATCAAATATGCCAAAGATGGAGAATAGCATACGGTCTTTGCAGATATGTCACTATCCACCCCAACAGAATGCAACCTCACTCATGCTGTGCTTTATTTCTAGGGACCCAGTCCATACTCCGTAATCAAAAGTAAAAGCAATGGCTAGCTCTCAAAGGAGGACAAAGATGATCTCTTCTCCATTGATGAAGAAAAGGCCAAGCTCCATCGGCTGCACCTTAGCTCCAAGTCAACTCCAGATCGCCCCGAGAGGCATAAAACTAACTTCGAGGCTAATCTTATTAGTCAAGCCATCGACAAGAGCATATGCTTGTCGCCAGACTGCAAATAGCTCTCGTGTGCATCATAGGAGCATAAGGTTGAGCCCCTCACAACATTCATCGTTACCTACAAACGACAACTCAGAAACAAGAAGAAAGCTAATAGGGATAAGCCCATTGTCTTCTACAAGGGAGACATGGCCCCTCAAGCCCCACCAGAAGACTACTTCGGCTGGTCCAAGCAAGTCGACGACACCCCTGTAGCGGTCCAAGTGATGGATGACTTGCTGCAACATATCTGGGAGATGTGCCTAAAGTAGCATATTCCCCAATGGCAAGATTTCGCACGACGTGAATATTTTCACCAATTGTGGACCCCCTCCCAGGTCCAGGGCAACCCTCATTCTCCTGCAAAGATACTAGGGGACCCGACTATGACCAAGACCTAGACTTCCATATCTACCATGTGGTTAATGTCTTAGGCCCAACCCTGCCAGTCGACGACCAAGCTAATATCGACATAAAGTTTGACAACTTGGGGGATGAGGAAGAGCAGATCCTAATGATGTGACACAACCCCTTGGACCTAGATTCACAAGCAGCCAAACTGAACGGCTGAGACACTCTAGCAGGTTCCCCATGGAGTGCACACCCGGGTCCGTAGGTGGACTGGTGATGATGATGAGGGTCCGAGGTTGGACGTTGTGGTTCCAGGGTATGGCTAGCTTGGGAAGGACCCCAATGGGCCAAGGATGCCCAATTCATTGGCAGCCAACATGCCGAGGGCATGGGATGAAGGGTAGCTCTCACAACTCACCTGCGGTGGCACTCAATTAATCGAATAATTAGAGTGAGCACTCTCTCACCGCCGACAGAGCAACCAGAAGTAATACTAAGCTAAGCAATGCAAACCCAACAAAGGGTGGGTTTCGCAGCTCACCTGGTCGGCATGAAGATACCGACCCCAACTGGAGACGAAGGCGAGCGGGGAAGCGTGGGCTACACGCACGCCACACCGATGATGCTTTGGCCGAAGACCTGCTAGTACATGGACTACTCCCGCGTAGAGGGGTTGGACTCGGGGTGGGGAAGTCCAATTACAACCTAGGTACCTCCAAGCCGGGAGGGGCTATGAGCTGGCCAGGCGGGGTGGGGGGTGATGAATTAGAAGCCGAAGTGACATATCACCAACATAATAGCCATTAACTTCTTGCTCTTCGATACATAATTTCTTAAAGATCACCTAGGATTCCTTATACATAAGACTCTAGTTTAAGTTCAGGACCCTTTTTCCAAGAAGTGGATGTATTAATTGTAAAAAAGCAAGTGTGATGTACAAGTGTAGTTAGTCAATGCCCAAAAATCTCTATACAAAAAGCTCCACACCGAGGCGATGTACCCCTCGCTATCCCCCCAACAAAAAGAAAAGAGAGAAATTGTGACTCCACTTTACATAAATGCTCAGCTTATTCCCTCACTGTCTCACATACAAAAGAGACAAACCTATCATTAATTCTTGCTTCACCTCTGAAGATTCTATTGTATGAAGGATAAGCCACCAAGAAAGTCTATCCCCCTTCAGGTTCCACTTTTTGTGCCATTTGGGGAGTTTGTGCACACTCTCATACGGGCCAATGGTGTGGTGGATCTTATCGGTGATCTTTGACCCATACCTCCCTAGTGAAAGAGCAACCTGTGAAAAGGTGGTTTAAGTTTTCATCGACCTCCCCACATAAATAGCAAAGGATGGGTATATCTTGTAGGAAAAGGGAAATCATATCACATGTGAACAGTCAACTATGTGATATCCTCCATGTTAACACCTTCACTTTCAGTGGGCTTTTAGGGGTCCAAATTTGCGGAGCAAAACGATGACGCATTCCCCCATCTGATATGATTGAATATGTAGACCTGACTACGAAGCCTCCCTCCTTCTCCCATCTCCACCACTACCTGTTGATTCTACTTTCCACCATATTGTAATCTAGGAGAAATAAAAAGGAGTCCCTTAAGCTGATCCATTTCCTCGTGCGTCAAATTCCTTTTGAAAGTGGGTGCACATGTTCCCCCAGAGAACTGTGTCAAAGGAATGAACCACCGATGTCGTGGGCGAAGTCGAAATTGCCAGAAACTTTGGAAAGGTTTCCTCCAAGGTGAGGTCCCCACACCATCTATCCTTCCAAAATAGACACCTCTGTCCACTGCCCATCTAGACCTGAACGCTCGATTTGATGATAATATCACGACACTAAAATATACCTTTCCAAATGGGCAAAACATTGTGTAGAGATGCCGGTGTCAAGTCCCAATCCCTGGCCCTGCCATTGATCTCTGCCTGACAAGTTACAGCCATAGACCGTTTTCTTCCACTCCAAGCCTCTACAACCATTTACACAATAGTGTCGGGTTAGAGTCTCTGATGTTCTTGATGCCCATGCCTCCTACATACTTACTCTGACAAACTCTACCCCATGAGATGTCATGCTAATCCCTGCAACTGTTTCCATTGCCATGATAGAAGAATCTAACTTGAATGGACTCCAACTTTTTTGCCACAATTTTTTAGATTCTAAAAATGGAGAGTTAGTATATAGGAAGGTTGTCAAGTAATGATTTGAATAGCATCATTCTCCTCCCGTATGAGAGGAGCCTCGTCTTCCAACCTGTTAATCTAGATTCATACCTCTGCACCATCACCTGCCAATCACTACAATGTAAGGTCCCTAGAGATAATGGTAGACCTAAGTAGATAAAAGGAAAATCTCCCATCCGACAATCCAGTATAAATGTTGCTCTCCTGAGAGACCTCTCCTCCATCTTGACCCCAACTATTTGGCTTTTGCTAAAGTTCACCTTTAATCCACTAATTTCATGTAACAGCTCCAACAACAACCTGGCAACATACAGTTGGCTCTCCTCATCAGCTAAAAAAAGGATAATACCATCAACGTACGGCAGATGGCTAATGGCAACACTATGGGGATCCACTAGGAAGCCACTGATCAGTCCTGTCAATTCAGCCCTCATCCATATCCTACTCAATATTTATGCAAGTAGGACAAACAAGGGGGGGTTCATAGGTCTGCCGCTATGGAAAGAAGTAGTGGGCTACCCATTGACAAGGACCAAAAAGTAGGCTGAGGAAATACACGCCCGGATCTACCCATTCCAGCTTTGATCAAACCCCACCTTAGCATGATCTGTAATAGATGTTGCCAATTGACAAAGTCGTACACCTTCTCAAAATCTAGCTTCAACACCACCCCCCCTCTTCCTCTGAGTCTTCATGGCATATAAAGTTATAAACACTAATGAGCAACTAGGAAGTTTTTCCATATGTGTTCCTCTGATGAAAGCCCCTTGAGGTCCACTAACTACTTGGCCAATCACCCTGTCTAGTCTCATGGCCAACATCTTCATGATAATATTATATGTACTATTCAACAAACTAATGGGTTCATAATCCAAGAAGCCCAATGCACATTGTTTCTTTGGGATGAAGACCAAGTGGGTTTAATTGATGTCCCTCAAGTGAGCCCTACTCTCTTGGAACTCTATTATTGCCTGGAGCAAGTCCTTCTTGATTATATCCTAGCACTTCTAAAAGAAAACCGGGTTCAGTAGACCCCGAGGAGGCTGAGAACTGGCTCCCAACTAAGTAGAATAATAACCTCCTAGCATACATCCTCGGAAGTCCCCTCTTCCCCTTTGACCCTGCGGTGGGAACACCAACGTGCCTTGAGGTTTGGCCTTGAACTCCGAGGATCATTCCTCGACATAGCTCTAGGCCGACCTCCTTGGGGCTGACATCTACTTTGACCCCACTCATTCCCTAACTTAACATCAAACTTGCTGTATTCCGGCAGATATTTCTTCGGGTTCGTTCCGTGTTTACCGTGTTCTCTTAAGCGGACGTCTATACGAATGCAGAATGGTCCTTAGGTGACTGGCACATTTCCACTGCTAATCCCGGTGGCGCGAAATCTTACCATACGATCTTAACCTTTCTTAACCTCAGTTAGTCTATAGTTGCTTAGGCCATAAGGCCCTCTTTTCTCGACCATTAATCAAGGGTATTCCCTCGTATGGGAAATGTAATTAACACTGTGACCTTTATGGCACAGTGGGTTTCAGTCCCGACACGAATCACATAATCGTCTGACCAAGTCAGATCGAGCGCACCAAGGGCTTCCATGAAGCCCGAACAAATCGTCACACACGTGACTGGCACGTCCACACGCTAAAATAAATGATTTTAATATAAAGTGCGTCCACAATGCACTACGCTTCATTTTCCTGACTACCAATAATGTGGCCGAATATGAAGCTCTCCTCTGAGGACTTCGAATGGCAAAACATCTGGGGGCAACCAGCGTCCGAGTATATAGCGACTCCATGCTCATCGCCAGCCAAGTCAAGGGAGAATTTGAAGCTCGCGAGGCGTCCATGATCAAGTATGTGGAGAAATCTAAGGCTGCGATAGGAGAATTCTCCCACTTCGAGATGGTTCACATCTCCAGGGAAGAGAACGTCTGAACAGACGCCCACTCCCATTTGGCATCAGCGACCACAGTCTCCAACTCGAGATCCATTCTGATCGAGGAACTAGCAGCGCCAAGCATTGACGAGACTACACCCCAGGTTAATGCCATCGACTACGAGCCATCTTGGATGGACCCCCACTTAGATTTCCTACTACGGCAACAACTCCTGAGCGACCGCGCCGAGGCTCGACGCACGCGAGCACGAGCGTCACATTTCACAGTGATTGATGGTCACCTATATCGTCGGTCCCTCTCAGCCCCACTTCTAAGGTGCTTATTCCCCACGGAAGCCAAGCAAGCCATTCAAGAGGTCCATGAGGGACTCTGCGGAAGCCATGTGGGAGGACAAGCACTCGCGCGAACCTTAATTAGGCAGGGGTACTGGTGGCCCACCCTACAGTAAGACTGCCTTGAATATGTTCGGAAGTGCCCCCAATGCCAGAAATTTTCTAACTTATACCACCAACCAGCCACGCAGCTACACACCCTGATGGAGCCTCGACCATTTGCTCGATGGGGGATAGACATACTGGGTCCATTCCCTAAGGCTCAAGGGAGGAAGAAATTCTTCATGGTCGCCATCGACTATTTCACCAAATGGGTCGAGGCAGAACCTTTGGGAAAAATCACAAGTGAGGCAACTTGGAAATTCGTGCTGCAGAACATCATATGCTGGTTTGGAATCCCATGGATTCTCACAACCGACAACGGTAAGCAATTCGCGAGCACGGCCTTCCAAGAAAAATGTTCGGAGCTAGGGATCTGGAACCACTATACTTCGATGGGTCATCCCTAAGCCAACGGATTGGTGGAGAATGCAAACATGACACTCCTCCATGGGATCAAGACCCGACTGGAACAGGCAGGAGATTCCTGGGTAGACTACATCACGAACATCCTATGGGCACACCGGACGACTGCCAGGATTGCCACAGGTGAAACGCCATTTCACCTCACGTACGGAGCAGAGGCAGTTATTCCAGTAGAAGTCTCCAACCCCACGTTACGGGCAGGATACTTCAATGAAACCATGAACAACCAGGCAATGCGAGAAAACTTGGACCTACTCGAGGAAGACCGAGCACGCGCCCGAGTAAGACTCGTGGCATATCAACAAAAGATGGCCCAGAACTACCACGCTCGCGTCAAAGAGCGACACTTCCTCCCCGGAGACCTAGTATTACGGCGAGCAAGAGTGGCGAACCCTAGGGCTGCCATGGGAAAACTTGCATCCAACTGGGAAGGCCTATACCGGGTGGCAGAGTCGCTGGGTAAAGGAGCATACATACTAACGACGCTGGAGGGGCGAGAGATACCCAGGATGTGAAACTCTGTAAATCTTAGAAGATTTTATCACTAAAAGACCTGCGTTAACGGGCCCAGAGAGGCGCCATCAGCCAAATTCGACTAAGGTAACCTAAGGGTTCCTGAGAGGCAAGCACCGCTCCCCTTGAAAATGAGAATGTAACCTAAGAGTTCCCTAGAGGCGAGCACGGCTCCCTTAAAAGGCTATAAAATTTCAGGATTTATTTACACTAAAACTGGGACAGGAATTTAAAAGTAACGGTTGGGTCACATGCGCATTTTATAAAATAGTGACTGTACCCCAGACGCTATTTAAGAAATAGAGACCATGACCCAGGCGCCATTTTCTCTCATGTGAGTTTTCCGTTGTTTACATGTACACCCTTCCAACAGGTTACATGTTTGGCACTATATTCCAGCCGTGAGTATAGTCCCACATTTCTCGGTGATTTATCGATTACCCTATACTTTCTCGGTGACATACAAGCCCTTCGTTGGACATTCCGTTCCATCGGACTGGTGAGTTAGTCATAGAGACCTCCGTAAGTCTCCTCAAAGTCTTGGATTCTCTCAAGGCCGATTGAGCAGGTTGTACCACTAAAACCCTTGACACTTTTATTGCCATGTCACTCTAAGAAACATGGTATACCACCCCTCATGATATGCTATTTGGCCGCCATGAGATTAATTCTTGAGCTAATGGAATGGGAAACCACGCCATTGCTAATCATCTTGGATTACGTGCCTCCACATAGACACCAATTCTTTTACCTTATCATGTACAAAGAACGAGTGCTCATGTGTTTATAAACGCTTGTTCGAGTACTCATGGCACCTACTAGGGAGCCAATTCCACCTAGTTTTTCAATATATTCTACAAGATCTACCTTAAATTTCTACAAGTTTCATTCCTTTGGAATTCTGCATTGGCTATAACTATCGTGGATGTTGAAAATACATTATACAATGCCTGCGCATATAAGGGCACGATCTGGTCCTGAGAGGAGCACCCTAAAGTACTAGTGCCTATGGGAGTTGTAATGATCGCAGTGTGGCATTGCACCGAAGTGCTTGTCGTTCTAGAGACATTCCACTTAATCTCTCTCGTGACTTTACAATATATTACTTGCGTGCGTGACTCGTCGTAGTACTTGATAAGAACTCTAAATAGTCTATATCTCGTACTTGATACTATCTTTAACTCTTGCTCGTCTCGTTTCACTAGAAATTCCATATCTTGGTTTGATCGATTTAGTATCATATTGTTTTGCGATCATTCATGTATATTAGCCTTGCTTTCATGTAACATGTAATTACTTAAAGCTAGCTTGTTCTTGAGATATAATTCCTACTGAGCGTTCGCTCACCTAGTTTATTCCAACATTTTTTCGGTAAGCAGGTGGCTAGCAAGACCAAGACTCACACGGGAGGGTCAAGTGTGCAAACGAGCTCCGGAAACTAGTGAACCCGTGTCTTTTATCTTTCTTGAGTCTAGATAGTAGTTCCTAATAATCGTCTAGTCCAAGTTCACTAGCGTATCTTTGGTCTTTTCTTTCCATTATGATGTAGTTGAGTCTGTAAGTTTGAAATTTGAAATTATAAGAAACTTATATTGAAATAAAATTTTTATTATTGCTCTAAATTATTTGATCTCATGCCATTACTCTTGATCATTCACGACTATTTAATTGCCACGTTCCGAGCAAACGACAGGTTTCGCTGCTATCGGTTCGGGGCGTGACACTCCGGGCGTGGGGAAGACGATCCTGGCTAAGACCCGTACTCCCGGTACAGTAAATAATCAAGAATTACAACAACAAATTTTACTGTCCACTCCATACAGGGAGGTAAAGGGCTACACGTGGGACCTGGGAGTATCGAGCTCGGGTTGATGGGCAGTGTTTTAGGCAGCTCTAGCAGTTCTGACACGTCACTGTTCGGGGCTGGCTGGACAACACGTGCTGACGATCGTGGGGACCACGTTCTAGTCGGGCGGTCGATCTGGTTGAGATTGGTCCCATTACGAAGAGGACTCCTGGAGGGAGAATCCCTTGGAAGGGATAGTGCTGGATCACCTTGTGGAAGGCGAGATGACTTGAGTTGCAAGGCGTTGTTGGTTGCTATCCTGAACCTATTCTGCAGATTCAAAACTGCACGACTCAACAGAAATAATTGCTCTGATCAGATCCGATGTCAGATCGATGTGAAACTGGTGCCATTGCGAAGCTCTTTCGATGATCTACGATCACTTGGTGGTATAGGAATTTTTCTATTGCTGTATCCTCTCGGGTTGAATTTATAACAGGTGGACTTCCTAACTTAGAACAGGTTGGGTAGGGTGGGATCTGCCTGATAAGGAGATTTGACTGAGGCACAAATCGTGGATCTGGGACTTGGGAATTTTATGGGTAAGAGAGGGGGAAGAGAGGGTCACGCACAAATTATTTTGTAATTTTTGGAGGTGGTTTGAAGGGTGGAATAGATTTTATGGTAGGGAAGGGTCGGATCTAGACTGTAGGGGACAGAACAGAATCTGATTTTAGCAGAGATTTTTAAGAGGGGTAAAAAAACTCCTAAAAGTGTGAAAACATTTGTGGAGAAGAGATTTGGTGGACAGAAGTCTCAGTAAATCCCTTAACCCCCCCTCTCTCTCTCCCAATTCTCTCTTTTTCACTCTCTCTCATCTCTTTCTCTCCCCCTCTCCCCCAGGCGGCCGACGGTGGCAGAGGAGGGCGAGGCGGCGATGGTGTGAGGGCGCGGAATGTGAGGACGGGTCAAGGATCGAGGCATGGTGGCGTGGTGAAGCCAGTTCGCAAGCTCGAGGCACCGGTGGGGTTTCTACCAGCATTTTTGCGATGGATCGACATCCTCAGTGTACGAAATCTTCGGTAGAGGTAGGGGGACGGATCCTTAACTCACGTACTTCCTTTCCCACGAGTTTTGTAGGTCGTGGTGTGCCGAGTGGGTTTATTTTTATGTTTTGGGAAAAATGCATGATTTTAAGGTGTGAGCTGGATCTAGAGTTTTGATCACATTTTGGGGGTCTAAATGGATCCTCTCGGTGCTAGAGAGGTAGGGGACTAGTTTTTCCTTGTTCTCCCCACACGAGTTTTCCATGGTGTTTGTCGATTTCGCGCTCGGGACGGCCTAGCGGTCCTTTCAAGGACTGCTAGGGTGTGAGGCGGTCCTCTGGAGACCGCTAGGGGTCCCCTATGTCAGTTCGAGCCTTGCAGTTGCGCGATGGACCGTCAGGTGGGCCTAGCGGTCTCGTGAAGACTGCTAGGTAGTGTCTTGAGGTCTGGGGGTGACCGTTTTTCAGCTTGGAGTCGTTTTAAGGTCAGTGGGGTAGCGGCCTAGCGACTGACCTCTAGGCTACGTCTAGCGGTCAGGAGGAGGACCGCCACCCTGCTTGGCGGTCCAGGAGTCACCGCCTGGGTACTGGTGGTTTCTCGGGCCTTGTGGTCTTGGTTGGACTGCAAGACTAGGCCTTGCGGTCTGGAGGAGATCACTAGGCCCTGTGACGGCCAGAGTGGATCGCCACTTGGTTTTTCGTATTTGTCGTGTCCGTTTCGCGTTGTGTTGGCTTCCGGTCGACCCGGTTGTGACCAAGTGGATGACCTTCGGCCTCATGGATGTCTCGGACACCGTGGGTCCTATGTTCATGTTTTGAGAGGTGTCCGGAGGCACCGTGTTACCTTGAATAGCGTGCCCATGAGTCTTGGGGTCCGCGTGACCTCGTGTGTGTTTCGAGTTCCGTGTAAGCTCGGGCGAGTCACCGTCAGTCGGCATGTGTGCGGTGGGTCTTCCTCGCACGATGTGAGTTTCTCCAAGAAGTGTTTTTCGAGTGGGCCACAAGTTTGGTCCTTGGACTGTGAGTCCAGTTAACGAGACTGGGTCTGGAGGCTTTCCGTGTGTCCCGTGGATGAGAGATCCACTCGACGGCTTGTGAGATGCCTTGAGAATCATGTCACCGTCATTTTATACCTAGGGATTAGGCCAGATTAACAGTGCTATGTCGTCACGTGCAGCGGTCTTGACTTAAGTCTCGTGACTCAATGGCCATTGGGTTATTAGGTTTAGTGGGCTATCCAGAGTCTGGTGGCCTTGAGCCACCTGTTACTCCCTGATTACTTACGATGGGTGCATGCGTGGTTTTCAATGTTCACATTTTGTGAGCCCCCACTAGTCATAGCTTTCCTACGCATGTGAGTGCGGACCCACTTGGGAGTGGTGGAGAGTGTGACCCGAGTGAGACGGTTGTTAGGCTGGTTACCGTAGGGCCCCCACGCGCAACCTGAGTCTGGGATTCGGGGGAAGAACCAGCTAGAGGGCCTGACTTAGGGTGCATGGTCTTTGTGTGCACACGTGGCTGGGGTGTCGGACCCATGCTGACAAGCGCCACCCCAGTTAGTCCTTATTTTGTGTTCCTAGTTACGGTGCAGTGTCTCTGTCTCCGCCTGGGGCGTCGTAGACAGACATCTAAGGTTGCGGACTAAGTCGTCAGTGGACCTATCCGGCCTTACTTCTGGTGGGCAGGTACTCCCATCACGTGACGTGAGTTTATCGTGACTCGAGGTTCTATTTCTTGTCTGCGAGATGAGATTTTACATGTGGTTTCAGTGTCAGCCTTTGTGTGTGAGCAC
This sequence comes from Amorphophallus titanum, assembly GCA_024336825.1. Taxonomy (NCBI): domain Eukaryota; kingdom Viridiplantae; phylum Streptophyta; class Magnoliopsida; order Alismatales; family Araceae; genus Amorphophallus; species Amorphophallus titanum. The sequence continues at coordinate 84,436,239 of JANBPO010009603.1, read as the reverse complement.
AGGCCTCCACGATAGAGGCGTCATGACATTTTCCTAGTAGCTTGGCTAGGGCGGTTCGTAGTCTGGTGGTCTCCCGACTGTAGGATTGGGGTGTTGGTTTCCTTTCCGGTAGGAGTAGTTGTAGAGCTGTGGTTTTATCGGCTTTCGTATTTTGGGGTACGTGTACTGTCGCGCTTTCTACCGTTGTTGTTGTAGCCACTTCTGTTATTACTGTTGTTCTTGCTATTGCTGCTTTCTACTACTGTCGTTGTTTTCGGTTGGGGTTCCACGGGAGTCCTACTGAGCCAGTGATAGGAGGCTCGCCCCTAGTTTTTAGGTGTTGCGGTTCTTCCTCGAGGTTCGAGGGTGCTGCGTGGAGGTTCTTAGTTGCCAGCTCATCGGGTCGAGTGTTTACTCGGTATTAGATATGTTCTCTACGCTTTGGCGGTGGCTCCATGGCGCTATGCTCCTCCCCTTCCCGTGGGCGTCTCCGCTCCGCCTCCTCATTCCTCTGGCGGGCGGAAGAGCTAGCCAAAACATCTCCCACCGACGCACTCGGTGCCGCGCTCCGCAAGCCTCCTGCTGCACCGCTCTGCGATGCAGTCTGCTCAGGTGCTCGACCCATCAGCCGGATGGTCCGCTCCATGGTCTGAAGCTCGATCTTCAAGTCATGGGCCTGAAGACATCCCTCACGAGCCTCGGTCCGGTACCGCTCGATGTCCGCTGCCTCTCCGCTCAGCTGGGTCACTTCCCCCCAGAGTCGGTCGATCTCTTCCCGGAGATGGGGCACCTCTACCGCTTCTGCCAATGGTGTGGCTAGTTCTCTCGCCTGCACATTACATTCGCATCATGATTAGTTTAAGCACATGCATAAATCATGAAGCATTTTAGGAAAAGTTGGGTTTCTTACCCGCTCCGCGAGGGTAATCTCAGCCTCCTTGGCTTGAGCTACGGCTCGGGTGAAATCTGCGTCTCGCTCAGCCCGTCCCCCGGCAGGATGGGTAGAGGAGGATGACGCATCTGGTCCGGTCCTCTGGGCTCCCTCGGCCCGCTACATTTTCAAAGGTCAGTCAATTTGCATAAGCATTTCAATTTTTTAAGTCTAGGAAAGCTCACCAGAAGCTCCAAAGCCACTCGGTACTCATCCCGCTGCTGCACCGTGGCATGGAGAAGTCCCTCGAGCTCGGCGATGTGCCCTTGTGGGTATAGCTGCATTTGGAAAATGAGTGTCATGCATATAGCATTCATTCATATAGAACAAAAAGTTGAGTTTAGCATTTGGTACCGGTCGTCAGGTACTGCGAAAGACCTGGCTGCCATGCCGACGGGTGAAGGCTTTCAGATACGCCTCATCACTGTCAGCCCGTTCTGTCACGACCTTACCCTTATGCTTCCAATCTTGAACATATTTCCTGGCTCGGCCGCTCCAGTCGATGTCACTGCCAATCCCTTTGGCAGATTTTCCCGGGCGCTTGTCATGTCGGTGCTGGAATCTCACCACGGGCTGATGTACTCCCCGCGTTCTCATGATCAGGCGATAATGAAGTGGCTCAATTACGTTAATGCAATGAAGCCAGATGTCCTGTCCTTGGTAGGCTAGGGAAGCCTAGACCCATGGCTGCCCCGCATGGTCCTCATCCCTATACGGTGTCCAACGCACTTGAAAGGGCCATTCATTCATGCCATTCATAGCATTTGTCAGCATTCATGTCAGCATATGAAAGCATATAGAAACATGTAGAAGCATATCAGAAATTCAGGCTTTTTACCGATGCGTGAGGGAATGAGTCAAGGTCCTCTTGAATCGCCTGAGTCGACCACTGAATTGACCCTGTGCTTTGGGCTATGTTCTACCACCTCGCGATGGGAAATCGACCCGGATATAGCTCAACTCCTCGACCGATCCCAGGTAGGTATATAAAAGCCCAAAACTACATTTTAAGAGATGTCAGCATTTCAATTAAAAGCATAATAGCAAGCATAATAGAGGCATTTAGGCATTTTACCTGCAAAAAAGGTGAGAAGCCACCTAGCATGGTCACTCGGTTAGTCGCACTGAGCGAGTGGAATAAGAAGGCCAGCTCCGCTGCTCCCCACGCACATTTCCTCACTCTGCTCAGATCTGCTAGCAGAGGTAAGAGCTGGCAGCTGATCACGTCTGCCCGAGTCGCGAACAAGAGCTTCCCGAACAATAGCATTAGGAAGTGTCTGAGGACCTTGTCTCCTTCCGGCCCCAGCTCCGCCGCCACGCTCAGACGCGCCTGCTCGACCACCCTGTCGATGTGCTGCTCCGGGAGTTCTCCCACTACCGCGGTTGCTCTCCGAAGTCCCAAGCTTTCTTGGAGCACCGACCACGACAATTGGGATGATGGACGCCCCGGCCTCATCAAATCCAAACCGAGCAACTCCTGAGCAAGCTCCCGGTAGTCGACGTACACCCACCCGGTCACAGCCTTGCCATGCACTTGCAAGCCGCTAATCCGGGCCATGTCTTCTAGAGTTGGTATCATATGCCCCCACGGGAATATGAATGCTCGGCTGACTGAGTCCCATCTTTCGTGCAAAGCCAGTAAGAGGGCTGTGTCCACTCTGGCAACTTCAATGCTTAGGACTTCCCCGAAGCCCATGGCAGCCAATCTCTCTCGTTGGTACTCCGATAGTGCGAGGTAGACTGCCCGGACTTGTAACCACGTAATCCGAATTCATCTTTTCCCCTGCACATTTAAGTCATAAGGTTAGTCATAGAGTCATAGGGATTAATTGCATTGCATTCACAATAAGCAAAACAACAAAAAAATCAGAAAACAGAAAGCTCAAAAAATTTGATTTCTTGTTCTGTTGCACTTAACGCACTCGTCCAGATGCGTTAAGGAAAGAAATGATGACAAAATAGCGAGGTCATGTCCTCGTTTGTCATTCAACTCCTACAAACTTTTCTTTGACCCTTGTCATCATCGGCAAGACCAGTCAACTTTTCTTTGACCCTTGTCACCATCGGCAAGATCAGTCAACTTTCCTTCGACCCTTGTCACCATCGGCAAGACTGGTCAACTTTTCTTTGACTCATGTTACTATCGACAAGATCGGTCAAATTTCCTTTAACCCTTGTCACCATCGACCAGACCGGTTAACTTTTCTTCGACCCTTGTCACCATTGGAAAGATCGGTCAACTTTCCTTTGACCCTTGTCACCATCGGCAAGATCGGTCAACTTTTCTTTGACCCTTGTCACCATTGGCAAGGCCGGTCAACTTTTCTTTGACCCTTGTCACCATCGACAAGACCGGTCAACTTTCCTTTGACGTTTGTCACCATTGGCAAGATCGGTCAAATTTTTTTGACCCTTGTCACCATCGGTAAGATAGGTCAACTTTTCTTTGACCCTTGTGACCATCGGAAAGACCGGTCAACATTCCTTTGACCATTGTCACCATCAGCAAGATCGGTCAACTTTTCTTCAACCCTTGTCACCATCGACAAGACCGATCAACTTTTCTTTGACCCTTGTCACCATCGGTAAGATCGGTCAACTTTTCTTTGACCCTTGTCACCATCGGTAAGATCAGTCAACTTTCCCTTGACCCTTGTCACCATCGGTAAGATCGGTCAGCTTTCCCTTAACTTAAACCTTCTATCATTGTTGATGAACAAACTACCTTTGGTTCGACATTTAACCCATGTCGATGAATAAACCCTACTCTCAGTTTTCGTCACCATCGACGAAGTCAACTCTTAGCCTGGACCTTCCGTCCGCGCTTACCATTGAACCTACCCTTGTCCCTCCTCATTGTTCACTAAAGACGATGAGTCTATCTCTCACATGGGTTCTCCACCCCTGTCGAGGAATCAACATGCTTTGGGTCTCCTAACAACTTCGTCACCATCGGTGTAGCCTGTTAACGAGCCTTCCGACCCTACTCTCCGGCCCTAAGTGGCCACTATACCCTTGTCCTTGGACACTTGACCTGCACTAGCCAAGGTTTGGTCCTGAGAATAGTTACGTCGCGGTGGAGCGAACCCCTCACCCCTTTGCTGAAGGCGTGAGCGCTCTCCTGCCCTAGTAACTTATCTGCTCAGGCTAAGCTAATCGGCTAACAAGAAAAAGAAGAAGAAAAGAAGACATGAAGTCGCACATTAGCAGCAAATAAAAATATTTCATTACCGTAAGGTAGCCGAATACATGGTTGCTTGGGGCATCCCTCACGGTACATAAAGCTCTACCAAAAGAGAAGAGAAGTCAACAAAAGAAGCTGCTGCAAGGGACGACGGAAGACATCCTCCAACTCTCTGATGCCTAAGGACGGGTAACGGACCAGCTCCTGCAGTCGAGACTCGCTGGCTTCTAGTTGTGACAATTTTTCTTCGAGAGAAGCAGCTTGTCATCATGGAAATATTTGTTGATAATTAAAAGACTTATTTGTTTGATTTATTTATTTATGAAATTTATTAAATTTATTTATCGATCAACTAATTAATTAATTGGTAATTAATTGACTAGTTGACCGCGCAGGCATGCCAATCACCTAAGTGACAAGTTTATTGTGCGCTCATTCTGACCCGTGTTGGGCGAGAGTGAGAGTCGGGTCTGGACCAGCAGTCCACCATACCATAAAGGCTATGACGTTAATTACATCTCCTGTGAGGAGGGAAAATTTTTGATTAATTGGCGAGATAGTGAGCCGTCGAGGCCGGAATAAGATGCAAGGGATGCATGTGATAGGGTTATATAAGATGCTTTAATCTATCATGCGAGAAAGACATGGTTTATTACGTTGGAACCCTCAATACGTGGGGGAGAACCTAGGTCCGGAGACCACCATCACGCATAGCAAGAGGTTCCAGTCGGGCGTAACCTGATTTTCTGTTAATGCCATTTTATATACCGAGGATCCGTGCAAGCACACATGCATTAACATGGCATTTGTGTTTATTCTAAAGCATGATAACAGAATATGAAGATAAATAATTCAGACTTAGACAACCCCTTTTTTTATTCGATTTATTGTTAATCAGGTTTATTTAGTTCCGTAGAGAGAACCAATAATCACCCCGAAGATGAGGAGAGGATTAAAACGGCACGACGATGCGAATCGGATCAAAATCGGCGCAACATGCGTAGGTAAAGGGCTAATACGATGTGGCCCAGTGTAGGAATAGGTCTAATCCGGCGCGGTTAACGCAAAGCTGGTCGCGCGGCATGATGGCCTTGGGGCGCGTCGGAATAGGGCGCGCCGGATTCGAGCCATTTAAAAGTTTTACAAAATGAGTCTAGGGTTAATATGTCGTAGAGGGGGTGCACGCCGTCACCGTGGCGGAGCTCTACGCCACGAGGCAGAGACACGATGAGTCGGCACTCGACTTCATCAAAAGATGGAGGAACCTCAGCATGAGGTGCAGGCGCCCCCCACATCAGGAGGACGTAGTGCAAATTTACAAGCAAAATCTAAAGAAAGAAATCCTCGAAAGGATGATCGGCGCGGAAGTCAAGACCTTCGACCGTCTGAACAACATGGTGGCTGAGATCGAGGCATTCCTTGCCCGATACTCTTCCACCCCAGCCGCATCGAGCCAGAGGGTGAGGCAAGTCGAGAAGAAGCCCATCCCACCAGAAGTCCACACATTGGACTTTCAAGCCTTTGAGAAACAGAAGGAATGGGCCAAAAGCACCGCAAACCCTCCACCGCCAAGATCCACGAAACGACAGGAAGGCCCCTCGCTCAGGGAGAAGATGAGAAACAAGTTGTACTCCTTCTCTCGAGACAAGTCCCGGCTCCTATTCGAATGGGCAATCAGTTACAATAAAATCACGTTGCCGGAACCGAAGAGGACCGGTGATCTGAAGAAGAAGGATGACCCTCGCTTCTACCATTGCCATCAGATGCTAAGACACACTATCGAAGACTGTTACGTCTTCAAGGACGTCATTGAGTCCTTAATAAAGAAGGGAGAGCTTGATATGGGAGAGCACAAGGTGGATCCCTCACAGCCCCATGAAATGCCCAATATGACTTCTGGCGCCAACACGATATCTCTATATCATGAATTGCCGGAAGAATGGGTGGAGGCTAGTACCCGCGTCACTTATGAAGCTTTCGTGGTAGCGTCCGCCCAGGATCAAGTGGGTTGGCAGTCTGCGCCGAAGAAAAATAGAAGAAGACTAGCTCCTCAGCCCGCCCTAACAGTTCATGTTAGGGGTGTCACTCCCCGATCAGCACCGCCACTGGTGAATCCTGTCTGGCATGATACGGCCCCTCGGCTGGTCATGAGGCAACCTACCTTCAACAAGAAAGAACATGTCCCGGTGCGGATCTACAAAGAAGTTAGCTTGGCAGTTGAGAGACTCTAGGCCATCATTGATGGGCTTGAAGATTATGAACAGCCCGAGATCCGGCCCGTTGAGCTAAAAGAATATGTCCCCTGGGAGGAGTTCGAGTCCCTCAAATTGGTTCCCGAAGCAGAAGCCCAGGCAGAACAAGAGCCTCCCTTGTGGGGCGAGTTCCCTCGAGAGCAGCCACTAGCCGCTGCAGAAAAGAAGAAGAAGAAGAGAAGACCAAGAAATAAGAAGAAAAAGGAGGTCGTCGTCGCTTGTAACACCCTCTCGGCGCTGTTTGACACTGCCCTCTCTCTGGAGGAGGAAGAGGAAGGGATGCCCTGTGAACCAGCGGAGGCGAATCAGGCTGAAGCATCCACCTCCCAGCACGCCACCAGATCGGGAAGAAAATGGGGATGCCCTCCTCCGACTGACCGCAACATCCTGCTCAGGGGGGAACAACCATACCAAGTCCCCGAGCCTAAGGTTCAAGGCACAGAGGTCCCTTCTCCATCGAGACTCTACCCCAGAGGACCCAAGAGCCAGGGTACTCCCTCATTCACCGAATTCTTGATGGCCCGATCTGGAGGGTAGCCACGCCCGCAGTGGCCCCGGCGGGCCAAAGTAGCAAGCAGCCTCCCGGCTCCACCGACAGCATCCCCTCCCCAACCAGAAGATGAATTTGATGGCGTCCCCAACCTCGCCGAATTCATGCAAGAAAGAGGGGAAGCCCAATCGACCCTGCAGGCTCCACCAGTTACAGCAGATCCAGTAGACCAATTGTCCTCTGACCCAGCGCCTCAAGCCCAGGGCGGGGGCAGACGTGGCAAGCCCGAAGAGATGAAGCTGCTTAAGGTGCGTGCTGCTGACTGGATAGTTAGGCACCTCAAGAAAATTCTGACCTGGTTCACCGTCTGGGAGATGCTATCCCTGGATGAAGAGACACATTAAGCCATCATGGCCGCACTCCAAATGCCAGCACATCTTGAAGACTGTCTGGCGGAGATGTCACCAGAAGTGGCCGTGGCCTTCACAGAAGATGATATGCTTCTGCCCACTTGCAGTCACAATAGGCCGCACTACATGAAGGGGCAGCTGAATGGACAGCATATCAACAAGGTCCTGATCAACCTGGGAGTAGCAGTTAACATACTCCCCTATCGGGTGTACCAAAAGCTTTACTTTGATGTGCACCTGGTCGAAGTAAAGAACGTCAAGATTGCTGGCTTTAACCAGAAATGCAAGGTGCCCATGGGGGTTGCAGAATTTGACCTGGCCTTCGGTGACTTCATCACCAAGGTCTAGTTCTAATGTGACACTACCTTCGGGGTGATAGTCACAAGACCAGTGCACCTGGGACCTAAACAAGCAAGCACAGTTTGCAAGAGAATCAGACCGATATCGGCGGCCACTCACCCGACACTACGCAGGCAGATGACATAATTAAACATGGATATAGCAAAGTTGTAAACCTATCTATGCAGTTTAAACAACTAATCTATATGCCAATTAATCTATATGCCAATGCAATATAGATATATTACCAAAACTAACCCCACAAACAAAAGAAAGCTCTACCAACATGGTGATAGGAAAAAGAAGAGACACACTAGAAGAGAGAGATCATATGCATCCACTGGCGGCTTACACTGCGTCTCAGGCAACTCGTAGGTCAGACAAACACAACCAGCAAGAGGCATAAACAACACCAAAATAAGGACTTGTCAGAGTGACACTCGTTAGTGTCAGTCCTATTAACTCTGACCACGTGTGCACACACTGACTCCTGCCTAGAGCCAGGCCTCTAGCTTGTTTTCCCCTCCCGTAGGATGCAATGGTATAAGCAAGGGCCCACAGTAACTAGATTAAGAACCATCAACGGGAAACACCCCTCCACCTTTCCCAGGTGGGCCGACACTTTAGTCGCTGGGCTACGACTAGTGACTCCATCACAAGAAAAGAGAAAGCTACTCGATCGGGATCTAAAATAATACCATAGCTTTATAAAATAACTTAAACATGGCGAATATGCACTATTGAATGCATTAGGATCTAAATGTGTCCTTTTTAGAATACCAGAAGGTATAACGGACCAAGCTGGGACCATTACCTGACATAACAGATTAGGACAAGGGCGTTGTATGGCACATAACGCACCTCTCTCCCTCCGTCAAACTCTCTCGAACACCTATGTGAACACAAGAACACAAATATGTAGACCATAACGCACCACCACTAGGGCGTTATGTTCAGCATAATGCACCAACCCCTGTGCATTATACTCAACTGAACAATGGCGAGAAACCAAGAACACAGATCATAACGTGCCAAGCATGGGGCGTTATGTTCAGTATAACGCGCCTCCCGTGGCCCATTATACTTAACCGAACAATGCAATGTAACCAGAAACACAAGGCATAACGCACCAAGCATGGGGCGTTATGCTGAGTATAACACGCCTCCCATGGCCCGTTATACTCACCCAAACTGAAATCAGAAACCATAGAAACATAACGCACCAAGGCTAGTGCATTATGAGGATATAACGCATGGGTCTAAGCCCGTTAAAGTCACCCTAATACCAAGAATCAACAAAAAATCTATAGTTTTAATGCATAATATAACGCACCAGGTCTGGGGCATTATATGACTATAACGGATCTACCTTACACCGCTATGCTAACCGCCTTACTGGGTCAACAGTCAAATGACTGGTCAATGGTCAAATGACGGACCTAGAGGAGTCCGTCAAAGGGCACATAACGCCCGACTTTAGGCGCGTTAAAGGACTATAATGCACCGGTCCTGGCGCGTTATGTCGACAAGGTTATGGGTTGGACGAGTTCGATACCAAACTCCCTCCCAACCGACCGAAATCGAAGGGGGACGCACAAAAATAAACTAGCCTGCTCAAGCATGCATCCATACATCCATTTATATCAACAAAAATGTAAAGACAATGCTGATGGATGCAATTTCATAATTTAACAACTAAATTATGCTAACATGAAATAATGCACATAAAACGTTGCAACTGGCGTCGAACCACGGCGCATGTGGTACCGGTGGGTTCCTGGCAAGGAAGAGAGTCCATCCACCTACCTCTGACATGATGAGGAAGCAAATTCAATGCCAAACGGACGATGAGGGCCACGACATCCCCCCATCTTCATGCACCTCCATGCTCCGTGGATCGAGGGAAGAAGGACTTCCACGCGATCCTTGCGACACGACCATCCCAACGGCGCCTCCCGTGCCTCAATCGACGGCCGTCTGGACTAAAACTGAGCGAGGAGAAGAAAAACCCCAAAATTAGGCCTAAAATCCCCCAAATAGGGTTTTACATGTGAAACGATGAAAATGTCCGCCATCGGCGACGCATGAGGCGTCAAAACGCTCCTGGCAAGATGAGGAACTCATTCCCCTACCTCGATCACGACGAATCCTGCAAAATGGTGCAGATCGAACGATGAAACGTCACGGCTTCTCTCGACCAGTCTCGTCTCCACGCTCCCAGAACCACGGAATAGAGGGTACCACCTCGACCTACGCATCGAGCCCGTCCCAACGGTACCTCCCACGACTCGGTCCGACGTTGTTTCGACTGAAACCGTGTGAGATTGGGAGAGGATGAGAGAGAGCGCTTGAGGGAGAGAGAGAGGAAGAGAGAGATAATCGAGAGAGTGGAGAGAGGAGGGAGAGGGGTGCGTAGGTTTTATTAAAACTTTTAATTTTTATTTTTTTTGAAAAAATTCTTTAAATTACAATTTAACCCCCTCAAGATTCAAAATTATAAATACACCCATTAAATTTTAATAATTTTTTAACAAATTTAAATAAATGCCTAACCAGGCCTCCCGGGAGCCGAGTACCGGAAAGGAACCGGCGCGACTCGAACCTCAGCCCGCCTCCCACGAGTCTGAAGACTCGGAAGGGAAAAAGAGATGGTATGAGGGTGTGTAAGAAGCTAAAGTGATTGCAGAGATAGCATAATATACAACAAAAGAATAATACAAAAATTAAATAAATAATTAAATTACTATAAGTTCCAATACATCTCATGTCCAAATAAAAGTACAGTCAACTGAAAGAAAGGTACAAGTACATGGGGCATACCCAGGCTCTGGTAACTGGCACTAACCTCGGCTACTGGAACCACCTGAACACCTGTCGCACCACCTGAAGTGCCGGCCTCGCCTGAAACATGGTGAAAACATGCAGGGGGTGAGCCTCATTTCACAGGCTCCGTAGGGATCCCTCGAACCCTATCTCGCACGAAAAATAAGGCAGGAAGCAAGAAAGCAGGAAAGTATCCTACCTAACAGGAGTACGGTAGAACCAACAAGCAGGGATAAATAAATGGAAAAACTATCTATTCTAATAGTACTGTACTACTGAACCTCGGTCCGTCAAAACTCGACTCCACACCTGCCGGTAGATAGGAGCAACTCCCACTAGAAGAACAACCGGATGCATCCCCTGACGTCTTACACCGTGTCACAAGTGTCTCGCTACAACGCCCTAGGTGTAAGACTCAGACACGCACAGTAACCAAAGTACCACGGACAAGGACTAGCTGAGGTCGTGCTCGTCTGCGCAAGTCCGAACCCTCAGCCGCATGTGCACACTCAGACTATATGCCCTAGGTCTGTCCTCTAGCTGGTAATTCCCCCACCAGCCTAGACTCGACGGTACGCAGGGGCCCTACGGTAACCAGCCTACTCACCGTCTCTCTCGGGTGTGCCACACTAGTGCTCCCAGTGGGCCGACACACGCGTGCTGTGGAAGCTACGACTTGTGGATGGGTCACCGAAAGTACAGACCCTCAAGCCATGAAAAATGACTCCGGAGGTAGATGATTATAAGGATCGCTCCTCGTATAACACCGACTCATGGTGACATAAGTCGAAGATGTCACATCCTAGGACCCCCACGACGTCCCACACCAGGTCCCCACATGATGCCTAGCATCAGTCAGACCACGAGTCGACACGTGGATCGACATCCGCTCACCTGGGACTCAAATCGACATGGAAGAAACCACCGGCTAGGCCTCAGACGATGAACGGTCCATCATTGGCCGCTCAAGGATGCGCGGCCAAGTCTCAGCCGCATGTGGGAGAAAGATGGTCCAACCTGGCCGTCAATCAATCCCAATGGTAAGAAACATGAACGGTCAGACACTAGCCACTTAGGGGAAGGGCGGCTAGGATCCCGCCATTCTAAGGCATGGGCGGTCCCACCTGGTCCGCTCATACGCCAACGGCACCAGAAGATGAACGGCCAGCCCATGGCCGCTCATATGGACATGGGGCTAGACCCTAGCCACTCACCCCAAAACACTGCGTAATGGTAACAAACAACAGTCAAAAATTCAGGGGATGCGTGGTTAGTCTTGGGCCACACAAGGGATGTGGGGTCACAAGACAGGCCACACATGCCCCACTATGCGCCGAGCTGGCCGCACAAAGGGTCATGCGGCCATAACCTGGCCACACACCCCAGTCTACTGTGCAACGGTCACAAGCAATGGTCAAAAACTCGGGTATGGGCGGTTGACAGGGGGCCGCACGTAGGGGATGTGCGGTCCCAAGATAGGCCGCACAAGCCCATAGTGCTTCGAGCCGTAGTGTGGTCCCCACAGGGCCGCACATGGGATGTGCCGGCCCTGGTTCGACCGTACAGCCCTCACCAGCACGAAAACGGCGAACCTGTCAGATTTCACCCATTTTGGCCCCATACAAGCCCCACGGAGGGGGAAATGAAGGGAAAGGAACCCCCAAGCCCCCTACCATGATTCTACGTCCCCAAAACGTGGAATCGCGGCTTAAAATGACGGATCAGGTGAACTCTCCCCAAAACATGCTCGGCCCTTCCTGGCGCGAAAGAACCCCCTCTCGACCTCACCTCAGCCTACAAATCTCGGGAATGGAAAGGCGGTGAGCTAGGGATCATCACCCTACCTTCGGTCCGTGTCGAGGCGCACCGATCCAAGTTCAATCCATGAAGAACGACGCTAGGAACCTCGAGCTTTCATGCTTCCCATGCCCGCCGCACACCCACGCGATCGCCTCACCATCACCCACGTCATCACGCCGTCGCCCCGTCGCCATCTGTAGTCGAAACGGAGCTCGTCACGGTCGAATGGGAGAGAGAGAGGGAGAGGGGCGCGGTCACGGGAGGAAGAAGAAGAAGAAGGAGGAAAAAAAGAAAAGGAAATAGAATATTTATAGAAAATCTAAATTTTTTAAAAAATATCAAAAAATAGAAAATTATGTTTTCGCGATCGGCCCGGATCGGCCGATCCCACCCAGCCGGATCGGTTTTGGGTCGGCCGATCCGATCCCGATCCCCGATTCGGCCTACCTTGGTTGTAAGCGACTTACGGACTAATTTTAGCAGTAAGATAATAGGAAAAAAGACAGTAGTATATATGTACATCAGTCATTTGTGACTATTTAATGGTCCAATTATAATTTTCCGGTCACACATAGGAATACCAATATGAGGTAAAGATTAAACTGCTTGTCACTCTTAGTTCTTGGCCATAGCCAAAGAAGAAAAGGGGCCAAAGAGAAACAGAGCATGCACCAAATTAGTCCTTGGTAATTCACCCCCTAGAAGTGGAAATAAAAAACAGTAAGTAAGTTTTAGAAAATCACTGGGCCATGTTCTTATTTTGAAGTGCTCTCAAAATCTCATCTAATATGGTAAGAATTTCCTGAACGAGATCTGAGGCATCCAAGAATTCCAGCTGATGGGTAACATAAATGACAGTCTTACGGGACAAGAGTGTCATCAGACATTCCTGCATTTAGGTGAACAAAAAATGTCAGAGTCCTTCAACACGGACACATAGTGTTACGTGAATGAGCTACATTGATAAGCAATGTGTTTTGATTGCATGCTGGAATTCATAGAAATGCAAACAGAGATAAACTCTAAGTCAGATGATGTTTCTTGCCCATGAAATTCCTAAATTCATTGAAAACGTCGACATGATCACCGCAAGGTGATTGTTCAGACCGGCATGAAAAAACATAAATGACATCTTCTGGTGAGAAACATTTGGTGTTGCTATTATGCCAGTGTTTCAACATGATAGGATTTATATGACTTTCTCTGTTCCCTATGTCCCCCTCCCCCATCTGTTTATGAGAACTGGATTCCGATAATCAACGAGGAATGACAGAAAGCAGAAGAGCGTATGGATGATGATGATGATGATGATGTTCTCATCGTATGCTTAGAATCTTGTGAGGTCAGTAGGATGTGCACTTACCTTGAAAAGATGTGCTCCTGTTTGTGCATCCACGGTACTGAATGGGTCATCCAGCAAATAAACATGTGAGTCACTGTACACAGCTCTTGCCAGCTGAATCCTTTGCTTCTGCCCTCCACTCAAATTGATGCCTCTTTCTCCGACCAGCGTCTGATCACCATGAGCCCATATTTTGAAATCTCTATCCAATGCACAACCTCTTCATAGGTCTCTCTTTCCATGTCCTTCCCAAACAATATGTTATCTCTGACGGTACCCGTCTGAATCCATGCACTCTGAGGAACATAAGCTCTCTTCCCAGACACCCTGATCGCTGCCCCATTGACCCTCGGAATTTCTCAAATTATACTATAGAGAAAGCCCGACTTTCCAGAGCCCACCGATCCACAGACGGCGACCTTGTCACCTCGCATAATCTTTATTGTTTTGTCAACCTTAACTGTGGGCTTTCTTGGACTTGTGTCAGCGCCCCAGGCATATTCACCTATTTCTACCTTCACTGCGACGTCCGACCCTTCCATTCTATAGCTGGGTACCGGCTTTTCATCCTCTTCTTTGATGAAGTCGTGGATTCGATCTATGGAGACCTTGGTTTGAGCAATCATGGCGACCAGCTCTGGAAGATTGTAAATGGGTTCCTGTAGGATCCGAAACGTTGCTAGAGCTGAGAGGACATTTCCGGGCGTCAGTGTTGTCCCTGTTACAATGCAGACCCCAAATGTTATGGCTGACACCAGTGTGGGAGATGCCCAGAAAAGGAAGGCTATAGCCGAGCACGTGTATAGGTATCTCTTCAGCCATCTCCTCTCTGCATCCCTTAGTTGGAGAATCTTCTTTAGGTAGGCGTTCTCCCAAGCTTGCAGCTTCAAGATCCTCATACACTTCAGAGTCTCCGAGGTGGCTTTCATTCTCGAGTCCTTTGCCTCCATGATTCTGGATTGCATCCTCTCTTGCATATTGGCCAGTGGTATGTTACTCATCATCACCAGGATTGTTGCAAGGAGTGCGGCAAGTGAGGCAGCGGCACCGAGGTTTCTGTACAGGATGAGCAGAGCTAGGAAGACCTGAATTGGGAGCAACCACACACTGTGGAAGCACCAGCAGAAGTCTCCAATCCTATCAACATCCACGTCCAGCAAATTTATGATCTTTCCACTGCCTGCGTTCGAGTACTTGATGGAGAGAGACTTGTTATAAATGGAGACCATCAGCGCCGCACGGACTCGTATGCCGATCCGACGAGCGCCGAAGTACCACTGCCGCTGGGATAGCGATTCCACTGTCTTGGAGAAGAAGAGGAACGCGAGCATGTAGCCAAAGTCATTGCTCGAACTGGAGTGTTCCCCGGATAGGAATTCCACGAAGCTATTGATCAGGAAAGGACCCAAGTAGGAAGAAAGTGTGTTGACAGCTGCAGGAAAGTAATTGTTATCATCAAAGTGTGAGCTTCTCAGAGACTACTGCAGCACAACATGAAGCAAAATAAGCACAACCCAATACACACAAAGTGTACCTGCAAAAACTGCGTTGACAGTCGAGGGTCTCCAAACAGTATGGATTATGGCTTGGGAAAGAGTGGAAGTCCTGTCTTCCTGCTTGCGGCATTCTTGCAAGAAGGAATACGACCTGTCTGCGGTTTCTGCTTCTGGAACCTGAGGAATGTGGTCGAGTTCCAATTTCTGAGCCCTGCCTTTCTCGAACACTGCATTCAACCACCGGAATGTAAGCTTGCTCCAAACCCCGGCCCTCTCAAAATCACCTTCCGAGCTTCTGACCTTGTCTTTCGGTATCAGAGGGTGTTCAACCTCTGGCAACTTCTTGGGGGAAGAAGAACCCATGAAGGGGACGTTAATGCACAGGAGTGTGGAGAAGGGGACGGAAGCAAGGTCGGCCAGGCTTGCCGATGGGAAGAAAGCCGGTAACGCCGTCTCTGTCAGATGGGTGATGAGGTAGATGGTCACGGAGGCTATGTTGAAGAGGCCATACAGTGACCACCTGTTTTCTGCCTACAGTAGATCACAAAGACACCACAGTCCAGGATGCTGCTAACAAGAGCAGTTCCAGGGAGACAAGGCTATGCTTCCACACCTGCAAGATGCATAATCCCAGGTAGGAGGATAAGACCAAGAGATTGCAGAACACTATTAGCCCCGTATACACAACTGAGCTTCGCCTCTCTGTTGCTTCTTCTGACTTCACTTCTTCTGAACTTCTTCCCCACATTCTAATAAACTCTATCAAAACCCAGGACGCCAATAGAGAGAAAGATGCTATGTAGGGGAGCTCTGTGAATAAGTCCATTGAAACTTATGCTGGGACATGGAAAAATAAACAGAATCAGACACTTGCAACATGGATGTTCATAAAAGCTAGGGAAACAGGAGACGCGATTTCAGTTTGAAATGAATCTGTAATTACTAAGACTCCCATTGAATCTAGAACCTTATTTACACATGTTCAATTATGTGGAAACAGAAGGAACCGACCATTGGGAACACATACACGCAGACTAAGACATAGACAGATAGATACATCACACACACACACACACAGAGAGAGAGAGAGAGAGTTCAGAAGAGGGGGAGAGGCTTGGGAGACAGGTGCTCACCTACAATGAGAAGACACAGCAGTGTTGCTATAAACTTATACAAGTGCTCCCCCTTATACATGTTTAACATGAGGAGAGTCCAGTCCAAGCAACACTACAGTGTTTAGAAAAATGAAGTACATTCCTAAGAGTTCGCAGAATCCCAAGAAGGATGCAGCTCCAAGGAAACCTACCCTTGTTAGGTCTCTCCACCATGGCAAGCTACAGCTAGAAAACAAAGACGACGAGAAAGGAGGAATAGTGATTTGAGTAGAAGAGAAAGTTGAGTACCAAAAGAGCACAAGAAGAAAACAGGGTGAGTTGAGGAAGGGTTTAACACGGGTGAGTTGAGGAAGGGTTTAACATGGTTCTTTCTCCATCCTTCGCAAGTTACCAGGAACAGAGAAAGGGAACAGGAAGAGAAGAATCACCGTTCACCAGGATAACGAGAGGTTAGTTTTTTTAGTACACAGCTCCTCTTCCCCCCCCCGGTTTCACCTGGGGTTTATATCTGTTTACAGGTCTACACGTGGGCCGGGAAAGGGATGCTTCCTCCCCTCCGTTCTCACGCATAGGACGCCCCTGTTTGGACCTCTTTCAGCATTTACTTTACAGGCATGTGCCCTTGCTGCTCTCGAGTTGACATCTATCGCTCGCTCTGCCATGACGATGCCCTCCACCAATGTTTTCACGGGCAGGGCACATAAACCCAAGGAGACGCGGCCCAAAAAAGCAAACAAAGTTGAAGCTTACGAGGAGAAAGGGGAAAAGAAATAAAGCATTCCCAGTCATAAATCTCATCTGGCTGCGTTTGGAAAGGTTATCGAGGTGAGGGTGGGAGACTGCGATTCTTGATTTGGGGGGACTTTGCTAACCGATTGGGGTTAAGGGTCGAGTGCGTTAATCGATCTCGATTAGCTAAATTATATGTGAGTGAGAGGCTGGACACATCGTTATCTCTCTCATCCATTCCTCTATCTTAATCACGTGTCAAAAAAGCCCTTGGAGTCCCCACCCCCGTGGCCCTATCTAACATAAGATTTTCATAAGACAAGATTACCGCAGAGCAAGAGGGCAAGGGCCTCCCCCCCTTAACCTGGACAAATTTATTGATTTTTTGTATTTACCCCCCACCCTCTGTTTGGTTTTTTGGGCCCATTAAATGTATATCGATAGTGACTGTCTAGGTATTATGATTAAGTTAAAATATCTAGTGATGGTGGATATTTATCACCCACATTCATTTGGTTGTTTAATCGTAAATCGACGATGGAGATTTTTCTTTGAAGATAAAAACCTAAAAGAGACAAAAGAGGATAAAAGAGGACAAAAACAGCACAGGTAAATGGGTATTGCGGCTACTGGCTGAGAAACTTTATCCGCAGTCGTGTAAGGTTATTTTTTGATAGTTGACTAGAAATAAAAAAGGCTATCGGACTGTGCACAGGATTACTTTGCAGGCTTGTAGCAGGTCTCTCCGATTCACACGTTCGCCCCCCCACACCCCACTCCACTCCGAGGAGCTTTTCAGACAAATGGACTTATTGATGGAAACGAAAGACTTCAAATCACATTTCCAAATGAATTAGATCTCATCCGACGTCCTGGAGTTGAAAGGGGTTTTGGCCATTTGATTGTCCTCCATTTGATTGTCCTCATTCTTACCTCCATGATAAAAAGAAATGACTGAGCTAAATAAGCCATGAGGGGCATTCACTCTTAAAAGACCTACTGAGGAATAGAACATACAAAAAAAATATAAACACAAAACGTGATCACAGAACTCCCTAATTAAAAAAAAAAGAAACTGAGGTCCAATTTGGATCAATATGCATTAAAAAATGTAGGGAACTAAGTGTGGGTTCTAATTAAAAAAATTGAAACATTGACACCTCTCCTTCATATCAACCCATGCCAATCATGCACTGCCATACAATGACGAAGAAGGGAAATTTATGCACTGGGAATACAAAAAAATGATGATCAAAAGATGTGATGAATCAATGAAAACTCTTGCACTCTTTGGGCTCACTGAATTCTAAAGTGTAAGCCATGAGCATGCTCACTTTTGTCATTTGAATCACATTGCATTTCAATACATTCATGTGCCTGTGGTAAGAAAACAAATTCTAACAAAACATAGCCTCCCCCTTGGTGGGCTGAATTCAAATGTTGCAGGGGTCGACCCTTGCATCTAAGCATGTGAAAAGCTCACCCTAAAAATAATCAACAATTGGACATTTGCATGCATGATGGTTCATACTGAACTCTTGGGCAATCGCCTGAGCATAAACATGTTGCTATTCCTAAAACCAATGACAATGAGAATTAAGAGGGGTGGAATAAAACAAGGGCCTGAGACCTAATTCCTCAAATTAAAGAAAAAACTCAGTCAAAAAAATGAACACATCCATTTCGAGCTCCAAATGATCAAGCATAACCTCATGAAATTTGTTTTAAAAAAATCAGAATGACCAAGAGCTGAATTGAGTGACAGATTCTAAGAAGCCCAACCCACATTTTGAAAATTGGAGTCCCTGGACTAAAAGTAGCTGCATTGGCACACAAGTTCAATTCCTTGAGCATTTGATGCATAGCAGCCATTCTGCCATCATTAGTATCTTTGCATATACGTGCAGCCATGAATGATCATATGCAATCATGCATGGGTAAAAAGAGGGGGAGGGAGTTCACAGACCAAACATGAGCTTCTGCAGCATGGGAATTCATGATAAATGCGTAGGATCATTTGAACAGGAAGTTCCAATTGATGAGGACCGATGTATATCAAGCTCCAATAACCAGCACAATCTCTGAGATTGCTGAAATCACACTGGCTTGCAGCTGATGCCAAAAGGAAGCTTCATGGACTAATGCACAATGAGCATGAATATCTAATGAGATGCTGTGGCAAACCCAGATTCTCAGAAATATGCTGAAATATAGGTGAGCAAAGCAGAGGGTGGGGGCAAAGGGTTTGTGACCCAATTCCTCAGGTCTAAACAAGAGCCGGTTTGGGATTCGACTTCTCAGGTTTGAACAAGAACATGCACGCTGAGCTCCAAAGGAAGAGGAGGATGATGATTAATACAATTTTTCAGAACTGTTGAAATCAGAACGAATATGACAGAACCTTCAGTCCAGATGGATTCATTTGCTTTGAACTCTAAGAGGGGAAGAAAGCAACCTCCTAGTTTAAAAAAAATTAGAACCCTGCTCACATGTAGGGGGGAAAGCAAGAAAAAAGTGAAACCAGAAAAGGGTGATGAACCCATGTGAATTTCCACATGCCTACATTCACAGATAAGGACCTTGGGCATTCTCCTGCATGAACCTCTGCATATCATGTGCATCTGCCCCCTTTTAGAGCCCCTCAGACCATTACTTATCTATCTCATGCCTTGAAATTATGCATGATTTGTACTGGAATCTTGCACACATCCACCTTTGAATAATGTGAACACTTTAAACCATTCCACTTCCAAGTAAAGGCAAATGAACCAAATACCAGAAAAGGGAGCTAGAGCCTCATGCATTGGAGAGGAGTCGACTCCCTCCCAGCAGTCCTCTGCCCGGGTTCTACTCAGGCAAGAGCCAGATCAGGGCATTGTTGAGCTTGCCCGTCCCACCTCATTTGCATTCGCATACATGCATATAGTGTGCCTGACTGAATTCCAGCAATAAGCAAATTTCATATTCATGTGCATGTGAAGGGATTCCATGGACATTTACCCAAAGGCAACACCACCCATACAAGCCTCTCTGGCAGGGCAGTGCATCAACGCACCGTGTAGAGTGTGTCGACGCACCCCTTGCCCAAAGCCTTCTGCCCAGCTCTTTCCATCCCCCGTGCGTGTACCCAGACATGTGCTATATGCTTATGCTCATATGCATGAGGCCAAAGTGAGACAAACTAAGAATAAGAGAAAGGGGTGGATGACATGAACAAGGGAAGACTGGTCCGCATTGGAACTCGATTACTGAGATATGTTCTCCCAAAGGCATAAAAGAATGAGAAGCTTCAATGTTAAGAACTCTTCTAAAGAGTATGGGTCTTTACATTATAATTGCGGAAACAACCACGTTGATAATAGAGTGAGATCAGTGCCAAACCACCACCAACCCCTTATGAAAATAAAAAATACACATGAGGTTGTAATAAAGTACCACTTTCATTATGAAGGGAAGAAGATACAAATGTGACCCTCAAGGGAGGTATGTACAAGGAAATGACATCTACGGACACCAAAATATGTCTTCAAAAGCTAAGAGGCCTACATATGGAGCAGATCCTAGTTCATGCAGACAAGCCTCCTCCTCCTGGAGCCGGATGGATTCATCTTGAAGAGATGCCTCCTGTCCCTCCAGCATAGCTATCTCTTCGGTAAATTGTGGCCGGGCGGTCCGTACCTGTGGCAACTCAGCTTAGAGGTCATTCAACTCCGCTTCAAGTATGCCTATCCGGTCGTGTATAAATTGCTCCCGCTCAGTCAGAACCTCCAGCTAGCCTTGGCGCTCTTGAAGGACAGAACTTATCTTCCCCAGCTCAGACTTGCACTCTACTTTCTGCAGCCTCAGAGCCACCAGCCTGTCAGTTGAGACACGCGCCAGGAAATCCCGGCAATGCACAAATTTCAACAGCAACAAGACGTGCTGGGCCCATGTTTCCAAGGGACAGCCCATTGCCTGCAGACCAGTGGTGAAACAGTTGGCTATCTCCTTCAGTTGCGGATAAGTTAGTCCAGGCTGAGATTCAACCAACTGGCGTAGCATGTCTAGATTCTGCTAGACGAAGCTCTCGGAGGAAGCAAAGATGAGGGAAACAGATGGGGTTACTTCAAAGGTCACCTCGCTGTCAATGTTTGCCCATAGTGCGACATCCGGTTCGGAGGAAGAAGATAGGAGATCTGCTGGAAGGGCTGGCTGAATTTTCTCTGTAACTTCTGGCGAAGCCGAGGACTCCTCCACCGCCACCTCCCCAGGGGTTACTACTTGAGCACTCATAGGAGGAGAGCTAGCGAGCGCTGGAGCTGTCTCTTCGTGGGTCTGCAACATGGGAGCTGCTTTGGGGTTGATTATCGGTAGTAAACTGATTGCTGCAATAGTTGCCTCCTGCTCGACCACCACCTCTGCAGCAGCTACATCTTTCAATAAAGAGGCCCCAGGGGTCATAACATGAGGAGACATGGGTTTAGTTTCCATGGATGCTATTGCGGGGGCTGCGGACTCAGGTGCAATGGTCATCACCGCAGCAGGTACAAATGCAGAACCTCTAGCCGGGTCTATTTCGGCCCTCAAATCTGAAACCCGATAGGAACGGAGCTGTCTCCTGAGGTTCCTAAGTCCAACGATGCTAGGTCTGTAGAAAACTGTATCCTCACTAGCATGGGATGAATTAGCTCCGAAGTTCCCACACAGGCTATTGGCTATGCAGCGGTGGTAGCCAAGGCTTCAGATGAAATGACCTTAAAAGTGGCAGTCACCATTGGACCAGTAATGGTAGGTTCCTGAGAGCAAACCAAGGCTACATTAGGCAATAAAAGGAAACAAATGGATGAAACAGCAAGATAAAATGGACTTACGCCCAGTGAAAGGTCCACGCCCTCAAAAGAATGCAAGGGGGATGATAACCCTGCACGTCGAGAAGCTATCTGTAACTATTAGAAAGAAAAAAATAAAAGAGAAAAAAGAATCAAAAGAAGAAAAAAATAGACATGGAAAATAAAAGGTCATTTGAGTAAAGCAGTCAAGCTGAGGATCGAAAAAAGGCAGTGATGTGAAGCCGAGGAGAATACTCGCAGACACTGAATGATGCACCTGCGGATATCGTGCCGCTTATTCTGCGCTTACGCCATCCACAGGTGGGGGGCATTTGTTGACAAATAAAATGTGAACAAGAGCAAGATGAGGCCGAAGAAAAGATTAAGCCAGAAATGAAGATTCCAGGCGCTCTTACAAGGTCAGAACTGAGGAAGAGCCGTTGCTACCAACACCGTATCCAGCTGAAACCCCTCTATGGTCAGGCTGTTGTCCGACATTGTCGTCACCCTGACGATATTGTTGATTAAACCACACCAACCACTGTCCAGTCAACCAACTGATGAGACTAGCCTTCTGAAGATTCTGACGGGCGTGAGAAGCCAGATAAATGTCAAAGCGTGTGCGATAGTCAACAAATGCAATGAGGCAATGAGATAATAACCTTAAAGCCCTAAATGGGCCAAATTAGTATGGCACTGAGATCCACTGGAGGAGGCCCAATATCACAAACTTGCGCGTCGGGAACCCCTCCACTCCTGGAGGCGCGCCGGGAGCCTCAGAGGGGCACCGAGAGAGGCCCTCCGAGAAGATAGGTAGATGGGGCACATAAATACCCCTCTCCTCCACCCATAAAAAAAAAGAGAGAAGAAGAAGATAACAGAAGATCAGAAAAGAGAGAATGCAGAGATAGAAGAGAAGAAGAGAGTCCAAAGAAAAGAGAGGAAAGATCAAAAAGGTGGGCACTGGGGAGAGAGTGGAGTCAATGCTCCGCCCTCCACCAACATCGTCTCAATGAAGAAGAAAAATGTTCAACTCCGGGTCTACATCGACTTCCGAGATTTAAACAAAGTATGCCCGAATGACGATTTCCCTGTCCCAATTACTGAAACAATGGTCAACATGACCACACAGCATGAAGCCTTATACTTCATGGACGGATCATCAGGCTATAATCAAATTTGCATGGCCATCAAGGAAAAAGACCATATGACTTTCCAATCCCCCAAGAGAGTCTTCAATTACAAAAAGGATGCCGTTCGGCCTAAAGCATGCTGGTGCAACGTACCAAAGAGCGATGACCAGTATCTTCGACGAAATGCTACATGACCTTATCGAATGCTACGTCGATGATTTGATTGTCAAAACCAAAAAGCGGGAGGATCATTTGATTGACATGCGTCGAGTCTTCGAGCAATTTCGACAATATTAGCTTTAGATGAATACCATGAAATACGTCTTTGGTGTATCCAGCAGCAAATTCCTCGGCTTCATAGTCAGATATCGGGGAATAGAAATTAACCCCGGCAAAATCAAAGCAATCAGGAAGTTGTCGCCTCCTAGGAACATCACCGAGCTCAAATCCTTGCAAAGAAGGCCCGCTTATATTCAAAGGTTCATCTCAAACCTATTTAGAAGGTGCATGCCCTTGGCATTCGTTTACGACCAAGAGTGTCAGAACGTCTTCGAACAAATCAAAGAGTCTCCTTACTCCACCAGTACTGGGGGCACCTGTCAAAGGGAAACTCCTCATCCTCTACAATGTTGCAATGAATACTTCCCTAGGGGCACTTCTAGCACAAAGCAATAAAGAGGGAAAAGAGCAACCACTGTACTATCTCAGTCGGAAGCTGGTTGGTCCCGAACACCGGTATTCTCCTATGGAGAAGGTGTGCTTAGCCCTAGTATTTGTCGTCAAAAAAATGAGGCATTATCTGCTAGCACACCAAGTGGATCTAATCTCAAAATGTGATCCTCAAAAGTTTCTCCTCAGTTAACCTACATTAACGGGCAAACTTGGAAAGTGGGGCCCCTTGCTCATAGAGTTTGACATCACATTCGTCCCACGGAAGGCAATCAAGGGGCAAGGGATGGCCAAGTTTCTTGCAACACACCCGGTTCCGAAGGATTCTCCACTAAACACTGAACTCCCAGATGAGGAGACACTCGTACTTCAATAAGGAACACAAGACCAGACTCCAAATGCCTCGTCATCAGAGGATAAGGATGTCGTAACACTGGATCTCCCTTTTTAAGAGTTATATTTTGATGGGGCCTCTCGAACAGTCAAAAAGGTGGACGGCACCACAGACCTCACATCTGGGGCGAGCATAGTTTTTGTAACTCCCCAAGGAGGAATCCTTCTTAACTCTTGTGCTCTCATGAAGCCGTTGACCAACGAGGCAGAGTACGAAGCTCTAATTGTCGGGTTACAAATGGCCCTAGACATGGATATCAGGTGCATCAAGGTCTACGAAGACTCACAGCTGGTCATCCGACAAATCCTAGGCGACTATGATGTCAAGAAGCCAAAATTAATCCCCTATCCTACCACCGTCATCAGGCTCAACGAAAGATTCTATCTATTTGAGATAGATCACATTCCCCAGGGGAGAAACGCTTAGGTGGATGCCCTAGCTAAATTGGCCTCGGCCATAAAGCTCCCACCCGAGGGCGAGGTAGACATCACCGTCAAGCACAAGAGCTTAATGCCAAGTGTGCTGGATGAAGAATCTGACCTCACCGTCTATGAGGTCCTTAATGTTGAAGAAGACGGGTTCTGTCGAAGAGGAAGACTAGCGGGAGCCCATCATAAAAATAAAAAATGGGTGGATTCCTCCAGACTCCAGAGTGACCTCAAAGAACACAACTGCCGCACAGAGCGACTTCGTACGAACTAATCAAGGGTAGCCTTTTTAGGCAGGTCCATGAAAAAGATAGAGCAATTCTCCTCCAGTGTGTCTCACCAAAAGAAGCCAAAATGATAATATAAAAGATCCGCTCAGGACTATGCGGTGCTCACCAAGCAGGAGCCAAAATGAAGAATAATATCAAGCTCAAAAGGTTCTACTGGCCCACCATGTATGCGGCCTGTAATCAATATGCATGTACATGCCATCAATGTCAAGCATTTGGACTGGTTCCTAGAGGACCGCCTAACCCTCTTCATCCGATATCGCCCACTTGGTCATTTGCAGAATGGGGGATAGATATTGTGGGACCAATCCCACCTTCATCCAGAAGCCATAAATTCACCTTGGCCGCTACGGATTATTTCTCACACTAGGCTGAAGTCATTCCCCTGTGAGAAGTGACTGGCAAAGTTGTCGCCTGATTCGTCTGGCATCACATAATCTACAGATTCGGCAGCCCTAGTCGGAGCATGTCAGACAATGGTACGCCATTCAAAACTAGACCGTATATGCATTGACCGTTGGCGAGCCACGTCGGGTAGAGGATTGGATAGAAAAGACCAGTCTCCTTCCCCTTGCCTAGTTGCTCATTGATGATTGTTTGTTTCTCCGAGGCATGTTTTCTTCTGCACTACTAGATAGGCTTCACCGTCAGGTCGAGGTTGAGCTTGTGCATTACAATCTCACCGGGGATCCCGGGAAGCTGCTCATCACACCATGCGAAGACTTGGATGTACTCAGCAAGAAAATGTTTATATTACTCTTGAACATTAAATGGGAGGTCAGCTCCGATCTTGACTCCTAGGGTAGGGTTATTTTTTAGGATGACCGTTAACAACTCGCCGCCAGGCTCAAATGTCGCCGGTCCTTCCTCGGTCCCCTTAGTCCCTTTGTTTTTCCCTTCCATCCTTATGGCTTCGACAGAGATTATTTAACACCTTCTGGCCATAGCCTGGTTACCACGGACCTCCCCTACGTCATTTTTGGTGGGGAACTTCATTTTTTGGTGATAGGTAGAGGGCACCACCTTCGTTCGGCTAAGGAGGCCACGGCCGAAGATGGCGTTATAAGCCATCATCCCTTTAATCACAATGAAGTCCACCATAATCGTAATGGTTTTGGGTGGGGTGCCGATGGTGACTGGCAGGCTGAGGGTTCCCTTGGGATAAGTTGCTTGGCCGTTGAACCCATAAAGTGGGGTTTAGATCGGGTAGAGTCTAGATGGATTCTCACCCATCTTGAGGAAATAATCATATGAAAGTACATCAGTGGCACTACCATTGTCGACTAATATTTTGTCTACATTATAATGGTTTATTGTGGCCGATACAACTAGGGCGTCGTTGTATGGGGTTGTTAACCCTTCCCGATCTTGGTCGGAGAACACCAAGGCCGGATGTTTGCTCGCCTGTGGGGCCTTAGGGGGCTCGGAGGCCCGACTCACCCGCTCGGCGTGATGCTTCCTTCCTTGGCTATTGTCTCTACCTGATGTCGCACCGCTGGCAATGACGTTGATGTGGACCCCACAGGAGATATTGTCGATCTCCTCGGGGGTGGCAGCGTCTTTTTTCTACTCGGACACGTACCAGAATAAATGCCCCTGGCAGACGAGGCGCTCGATCTCATCTTGTAGTTGATGACAATCGCCAGTGTGGTGTCCGTGGTCACTGTGGAACAGATAGTGCTTTTGGCGGTTGCGGTGCTTTGGCTTCATGGGCTCGGGTTCGCAGAGAAGGCCCGAGCCCTTGATATCTTCATAAATTTTGTAAACAAGGGTGGTCAGGGGGGTGTACTGCTCATACCTCCGAGAGGGCTCTTTGTGTTCCCCATCCCGGTTCCGCCTTTTTCCTTGTCCGGAGCCTTGCTTGGACTGTCGCTTCTTGTCCCCCTCCTGACCCGGGCCCGTTGTGCTGTGGTAGGCGGTGAGGACTTCTTTACACTCGGTGTGGTGTAGGGCCAGGGTCACAAGCTCGGTGAGGGAGGTGGGAGGATGAAGGACCAGCTCACGCTGCAGGTTCTCATCATGGGTGCCCCCGGTCAGCACGGTTATGGCAGAGGCAACATCCAGGCGGGGGATACGTAGGGCCTCTGATTTAAATCAATTAATATAGGCCCAGAGCCTTTCCCCCTATTCCTATTTGAGGGCCAACAGCCCCGCTACTGACCGTGGAGGACCACTTCCGGTGAAGCTCTCCTTGAATACTTGCCCGAATTGCCAAAAATCACGGATGTTGCCCGGGGCGAGTGCTCGAAACCATGCCTGAGTGCCCTGGACTAAGGTGGTTGCGAACACTCGGCACTTGATGGCATCGGACGCCCCATGCAAGGTCATGAGGGCGTCATAAGTATTGTAATGGTTGGCCGGGTCTCCCTGGCCATCGTACGCTTTGAAGGTCGACAACAAGATCCTAGGGGAGATATTAGCCTTCAATATGAGGACAGAGAACGGGGATTGCTCCTCGTCCTCCGCAGTGGAGGTCTTTTGTAGGGTGCGGAGGGCGCACTCTTGCTCTATGAAATGCCTCTCAAAGTCTCACGCCGGAGGGACAGCTCCCGTCGTTGTTGGGTCGAGGGGCTGTGGGGGCTCTCCTGCAGGCTACCTTGACGCCCCTCGAAGGCCTCGATCTCCGGAGGTGGCCGATGCACTCCAGACTTCTCTATCCTCGGCGTGGAGGAGGCTTCTTGCTCTGGGGGAGGGACTTGCGATGGCCCACCTGACCAGTTATGGATTATCCGCTGTCCTCGGAGGATGAAACGGCCCCCTATAGTTTGCAGGGAAGCATCTCCACGAGGGGGGCTTTCCCGAGGATTTCACGAACGCTCCCCCCTGGCCGCCTGGGTCCTCATTAGATCAATGAGGCTATCTAGTTTTGCGTTGAGGGTTTGGAGGGGGTCCGTGCGTCCGGTAGGGGGTTGCCCCTCCACCGTGGGCGGGGGTAGGTCGTCGGTTGCGCCATGGACAAATATTTTGATTGTTACCCCATGTTCGATGCCGTGAAAGTCAGTTTTGCCATGGCAAAGCTTTTGTACAAAGCTACCGATAAGTGGAGAAGAATTGAATGCATGAGGAATGTTAGAAGACTGGCCCATCAAGTGATGGTGTGAGATGAAGGATGAGCTTAGAAGGATCTACTTGCCCTGCACTGTCACCTCCAACCAAGAAAGTCATAGTTGGAGACGAAGGGTCCCACACGTAGATGAGCCTAGGTCCAACAATAGGCCGGGTGATTACGAGTGACTCCACCATGATGCCCCTATTCCACACCCCACCTTTGCTGAACTCGTGAAAATCTTTTCGGATCGGGTGGATATGATGTGCACTCGTATTGGGCCACAGATTTCCCCTAGCCCACCTCTGAGATAGGACGAAGTCCTACCCGAGCATAAGGAGGTCGTAGCCGATAGTCTCAACCCAGAGCTATCTACTGAGACCCAAGGTCCTCCCTTCATCAAAGAGGATGTCCCTTCCCCATCCGAGGGAGATGCCTTGCTAGAACCTTCACCCTTCGATCTTCATCTGGAGTCATACCTACTTACCAAGGGTGAGATAATCATTGAAGAGCCACTACTTAGCTGGCTAAAGAAGGGTTTGGTCCCGAAGGCCTTTTACTACCCTTCCATGGACCCTGCACTACAAGTAGTGCCCGCCAACTCGTTCCACACAACCTTTCGGTCATTTGACTTTGTTGATACTTTGAAAGACCTTATTAGGGGGTTAGATTGGCAGTTGATGTGGACGTATATGTTGGGCCCAGGCTTCGACTGACCCAATAGTCCTACCTTCACGCATCTAGCATTGGGGTCCGTTACCTCTGTGTGCACCATGGGTCAAATGGAGGTTCTTTTGTTCCTCCCCATGCCTGATGAGCTTAAATCCATTCCACTTATCCCAAGGGAGGAGCCTTGTCTTCCACATGAGACCACTGCACCATCTACCGTGATGATGGAAGATGACCATCTGCCCATTGACGAATTCCGAACATGGGCTAGTATAGTGAGAGAGCCCATCGTGAGGGTTCATCAGACATTCTTTGATCCCTTCGATCCCTTCCCTAGTGAGCCTCTTGACCCACCATCTCTACTCCACTTTGTCAAGGGAGTCCACTATCACACCCCTTCCACATGGGTCAGCCAACTCGTACTTCAGAGCTTGGTTATTATAGAGCCCATTCAACATGCATTACCATCACATATGGCTGATGAAGAAGGTGACTTTGGCTCTCCTGGCCCTTCCAACACTCTCAAATCTGTTAGGGAACCTGTGCATGATTGGTTCACTTTAGGATGTCTAGAGTCCTCCCAAGTTGATAGAGGTCTTGTGCACCCTAAATCTACATTCGGATGTCTTGGACCACCATTGCATATGTATGGATCTGCATAGCATTAGGTTTGTCTACTTTTCCTTTATTTAGTTTGTTCAGAGTCTGCACATGCATTTGCCGAGCATATTAGGAATTACATAGTCGTCGACTAAAGCTAGCAATGCACGATGTAAAGAGTTGCTTGATGTTCATAGGCACCACCATGAGTTCCAAGAGGATGAATACTTCATGATCAGAGTTAGACCTGAAAGGTTTCCCTCTGGAACCGTAAAGAAAATTACAAGCTCGCAGTGCTGGTCCCTTTCAAGTGTGAGGCAAGTCGGGTCTAACGCGTACGCTGTAGACTTGCCAGAAGATTATAGGTTCAGCTCCACTTTCACTATCTCAGATCTAGTCACTTAGAGGGACCTAGCAGTGGTTCCCAGTAAGCATTTGGGCCATCTCCACCCCTTGTGAGTGACCCTACCTTTGAGTGTCCACCACCAGCCTCATTCCAGCAGCAACGTGACCAAATAGAACATATCTTGGATGAGCAGGTGACGACTACTAGAAGTGGAGTGTACCAACGCTACCTGGTATGGTGGAGGGGACGACCTGCGTCCAAAGACATATGGATCACCCGGGCAAAGCTACAGAGGATAGATCTAGATTAGCTGGAGCAGTACCTCAGTGACAACACCCCTTACTCGACGGGGTCAAGTTCTTCCCATCCGAAGAGAATTGATGGGGACATCAAAGTAAAGCATCTCACTTTTTTTAGTTTGTATTTTTTATCATTGAGTCATTTGGGTTCACTTGTAAGGCTAATTATAAGTCAATGGGCTAGTCATTAGAAATTAATGGGTTTCCTTCGTTAAAGAGTCCAATAGGGGTTTAATCTCATATTGGGCCTCAAGGCCATTTAGGCCCAATTGTGCCACCCTCTCTCTCATTGGGCTTCCTAGCTTCTAGGATCCATATGGACTGGTCTACGGTCCATGGTGGACTCGGACCAAAGGTAAGAAAGTCCAAGTTGGCCTCTTAAAGGAGGGCGCCCCCCCTTCTTTTCTCTTTTTGTATTTCAGGAGCTACGCAGACTCAAGCTGGGATGACCAAAATAACGTAAGAACGTGTATGGCCATTATACCAACGCTAAAAGTCACCAGCCACCTGAACAAATGACGGGAAAACCTCAAACAGTGTATCGCAGATTCAAGCCTTCTGGCGAACTCTACCAAGTACAACATGATCGAAAAAGACATCATAACGAAAAGGAAGGACCTCGTCACATCCTGACGAGAGTAAAACCAGCTCGCACAATGCTAATCCAGCACACACAAGATGACACACGGAAATGAAGTGATCATGAATCGCGAACCTAACGCCAGCGAATGACTGTACTGGACTTTTAGGACTCTGGAAATTGTATATCTTGGATTCCCATGTACTTCACACAACAATGCTCTGATACCACCTGTGACGACCCGAATCTCGGATACCGAATATACCTGATAGGACTATCGAGCAGACCCGATATCACTTGAAATCCGTAAAGCCTCCCAAGAGCTGTAAAGCTCCGAAGGGATAAAAGGATTGTCATATAAAGATAGGTAAAGCGTCACAGACTCTAATCTGTGAATCCGTGAAGCCTCCCAAGGCTACGACTAGTGGAGGATCACGAGATACTGACTCTAAAACGTGAGTGCTGGAGTATAGACAGGGAAAGAGACACTGTCACACGTACTACGAAGCACCAATGGCAGCACAAAAAATTTCTGACAAACTGAGGACAAGGTAACTAGACCTGAAACTACAACGATCCTTAAGTCTCACGACTCAGAGTTAAGATCGCCGCTCACAGCAGAACAAGCCGCCAATCGGTCTAATCCTAAGCCAGAGAAATTGACTCACCGTAAGAAACAACTCACGGAGACCTGAGGGAAACACCAAGAACCCATAGCACACCTGGACACACAGAACGAGATAAGACGATACCTCACTACATCCAGAACCACTGTCTCGAACTGGACAGAACCGTCGAGACACACACAAGATTGTCTGTTAACCATTGGATCTAACCGGGTTGACCAGAACCTAACAATGATGACTCTACAGTAGGATAGTGAATCCTACCTCAAGCAAGAAGACTCCTGGCTACCTCATAACGTAGGCTTTAGCTCTCATAGGACATCAAACGATATCCATAGGAACAGCAACCCACGAGGTCAAACTAAGATATACGAAAATCAAAACGTCGGGAAACGACGCTCTGGGCATAAGCGATCCAAGAGTCACTACGCACATAGAGGCAAGAATAATGGTAGTCCTAGATAAGTCATTAGGGAAAGCTATGGCAGTCAAAGAGTAGATCGCACCCAATCGACCTGAACCGACCTATCTAGAGAACCACTGACAGTCAGATGCCGCCCTAGAACACGGACCTAACATAGACAGGAC
This sequence comes from Amorphophallus titanum, assembly GCA_024336825.1. NCBI lineage: Eukaryota > Viridiplantae > Streptophyta > Magnoliopsida > Alismatales > Araceae > Amorphophallus > Amorphophallus titanum. Next base: position 84,404,873 of record JANBPO010009603.1, on the reverse strand, counting down.
ACGGAATAAGCCATCACGGCCAACTGACTCAACTGCGGACTTCACTCATTGGGCGGTCATCAAGGGGCCGCTCAATGAACTGGACGGTCCAGAGAAGGCCGCCCAGGGAGACAGAACGGTCTAGAACAGGCCGCTCATAGACAACGGGGGGACAATGCTGGACGGTTAGGGCTGGACCGCCCCACGGCATAGAGCGGTTAAGAGCTATCCGCTCAAGCCAATCGACCTACTACAGTAACCGGTCAGAACAATTTTGACCAAACTGCCCCAAGGAATAGAACGGTTAGGGGCAAACTGCCCCATGAACCGCCTCAAAAACTGTTGGCCCTAGGTCAACTGGGATGAACAGTTAAGCCCTAGCTGCTCAACTCAACCGAGAAACAGAACGACTGGAACCCAGCCGTCCAACAGGATTGGACGGCTCAGACCTGGCCATGCCATCCACTGGGTGGTCTATCACGCGATCACGCAGACACCCACCGGCCTACTCTAAACGGTCAGAAACCAGTCGCCCTAAGCCTTAAGTCACCACTGTGAAGCCGTTTAGGTGTTACGGTGAGCAAACATAGGGGTTCGTCTGATCGTGACCTTTCCACGTCCCGTTCGTGTCGAAACGAAGGGGATACAGCCACAATCACCCTAGCAATCACATAGACTCCGACCGGAGTCAAAATGACACACGAATCGCAAGAAACGGGCGATTCTAACAAAATCACCCAAATGGGGTTAACGAGGGTCCCGGCCTCCTACCGGCCCCAATAGACCGCCATTCGACATGAAATTAGTATCAATGGAACGTAGACATTCCAGGGAGTCGAATGGTACTAATCGTTTCGAAAACTATCATCATTTTTCGGTGAATCCTACAAACTCCCAAAAACCAGAATGAGTCCAAACTCGCTCGTTCTAGCACCGAACGACGTAAAACTAGAGAGAAAATGTGCAGAAGAAGTAGGTGATCCATCTCCCTATCTCCATCGAAGAAACCGCGCACCGAAGCGACTAAACCACGTCGAAAATCACAACGCGAGCTCGACCGTCAACTTTGAATCCACCACAAAAATAAAATATTTTGAAAATCCAAAAGAAATCATTATGGCATGCATTGCATCCCTTCCTTGTCAAAGAGCTTCAATTAGTTAAACGGTCAAATGAAGACCACCTAACATTAAAACGGTCTCATGAAGACTGTTCAGCAATCTTCTACACACTTTGGTGACTAACATTTGAACGACTTTGGATTGTCCATTCCATACCACCCACGGTCAGACCTAGATCGTTCTTATCCTTTGGATGGACCATATTGGACCGTTTAGGTCGTTCTTTGTGTTCTGACCGAATTGCTTTAAGCGATTTATCTCTAGACCGTGTTGGCCATGGGGCGGCCTACTGGATGACCGTTCATCTCCCTGCCACATGAATTTGTGTTTTTACATCATTCCTCTTTAAGTCCGTCCGTCTCTCTCCCTCACTCTCCCATGCCTCTCTAGGGTCCATTGTTAGTAAAGTTAGCATTCATCCACACATTCGCACATTCATTCACACATTCATTTCCATAAAGAAAATCAACAAAAAGAACATGCCATATCATAATCATATCATCATGTACAAAGTCACCTCACAAGTACATCGGGCCTGTCCCTCTCGCCTATTACTGTCCCCACCTCCCTCCTGCCTCTTCGATGGCGGGGCCATCGTAGAGCTGGTGTCCTCCTCACGGCGCCGTCAGCGATGCTCCTCCTCCTCATTCCTCTGATGACCAGAGGAACCCGTGAAGTAGCTGCGGAAGGAGCCGTGGGTGCCACCACTTGGTGCTACTCTGCTCCGCTCCTGACTCATCTCTCAGAATGCCCGCAGCTCCGCCTGTAGCCCTGACACCTCTATCAGAGCACGCTCACGCTCCGCTCGGACCTGGACCAGCTCCTCAGCACTGGTTGGAAGTCGCTCAAGCTCCGCGCGAAGGAGCGCCATCTCGACCGCGTCCGCTGGTCGGCTCCATGATAGCTCCTCCCGAAGGCGGGTCGTCTCCTCCCGTGCCGCTGCACGGCTCTGCTCCAGCTCCTCCCTCAGTCGGGTCAGCTCAGTCGTCTGCATACATGCATCATGGTCAGTAAAATTTCATTTCATAAGCATAATCAACAGGGAAAGTGTAGTGGTTACTTACCCTCTCAGAGAGCGCTGTCTCAGCTGCCTAAGCCCGTGTCACCATCCGCGAGAACTCCACCTCTCGCTCGGCACGATCAGCAGGTGTCTGGGTGGAAGAAGAGGGAGCATCAGTCCCCTGTCACTCGACTCCCTCGACTCGCTGCATTTTAGAAACTCCAGGGTCAGTCATTTCATAAGCATAATCATAATCAAATGCATAGTTAAGTTTAAGGGTTAAGGAAACTCACCAGAAGGGCCAACGCTTGTCGGGCCTCATCTCGCTCCCAGATGGTCAAGTGGAGGAGCCCCTGCAGCTCTGTGATCCTGCCCTGTGGGTCGATCCGCATGTAGGAAGTCTAAGGGTCAGTGCACAATCATATAGAAAGCATAAGCATAATTAAAGAGTGCTAGGGTTAGAAGTAGTACTGGTTGGCGGGCACCCCGGAACACCTGGTCCCAGTAGTGCCGGGCATACACTGTGTAGCACGCCTCCTCGCTCTCTGCTCGAGTGGACACGACCCACCCAAGCGCTGTCCAATCTGCAATCTGCTCCACCGACCACACTGTCCAGTCTAGCACTGTCGCCAGCCCGCGGGGGTGTCACCCGACGCGCTCCCCTGGCTTCTCGGGCGTCGGGAACTCGACCGCTGGTTGGAGGATGCCGATCATCCTCATCACCAGCCGAAAGTAGAGTGGCTCCACCACATTCATGCAGTGAAGCCACACGTCGCACCCGGAGAAGGCGAGGGCCCCCACTACCCAGGGCTAGCCCTCGTGCCCCTCGCCCTCGTAGGGTGTCCACCGAACCTATCAGAATAAGAGTGTCACATTAGCATCATAAGGATATAAATTGCATTTTATTAAAGAGTCTGAGTTTAGAATCTTACCGAGGTGTAAGGTAGAGTGTCCAAGTCATCCTGGATCCCTTGGACTTATCTCCGAAGGGATCCAGTCTCTCGCGGGGCTATCCACCGTCTGGTGATGGGTAATAGCTCAGGGTGGGTCTCCTCGCCTCTCCCTACCCCGCGGAGTCACACGTAGGCCCACACCTGCATCGCATTTCACCAAAAACATCAGCATATAATAGCATATAGGAAGCATAAAGGAAATTGCATAACTAGTTTAAGGGTAGAATCGTACCTGGAGTAGAGGTGAGAAGCCGCCGAGCATCGTCCGCTAGCTGGTAGAACTGAGGGTGTCGAATAGGAAGGTGAGGATCACCGCTCCCCAGGTATAGTCCCCAACGTGGTCAAGGTCCTTGAGCAACGGCAAGAAGCGACAGCTGATCACATTGGCTCTCATTGCAAACAAAAGCTTCCCGAAGAGCAACATCAAGAACCTCCGGGAAGGAGGGAGGAAAGATTGATAGGGAAGGCCTTAAGCGGTGGAGGAAGAAGAGACGCCCTTCAGCCTTTTATAGGGGAGGGGGAGCTAGTTGCCTTAAATGATTCTCCCCTCGAAAACACGCTAAATGGGCCTTTCCCTATGAGCGGTCACCTCATATTCCCCGGCCCCACTAGCGGAGTGGCTAGTCATTTAAAGCATTGGAAAGCGGAAGGACGCCCAGTCAGACGCCTGCCAAATCTGCATGCGAAGTGTGCGCAGAAAAAATCGATACTTTCTAACTACTGCAGATAGGCTGGTCAAACCACAGCAGAGGCAACAAGAAATAGTAAGTCCATATTTAAATGCCACCGCCCTATACTTTCCAAAAGGTAGGCTTTTACAAAAATACACGAAAGGAGAAATTCTTTTTCAAGCAGAAATGCATATAAAGAAGGAGAAGGAAGAAGCAGAAACATCAGGCCTCGGGCCCATTCTATGGATCGGGGGATGAAGACTCCTCGGCACTAGGCGATCTGCCCCCGGCACCCTCGGCGACGGCCGACCCAGGCACTGACCCCACCGACGTGGGAACTACCTCGGTTGTGCACCCTCCCGAGGCAGCCGAAGTTGGCAATCCCTCAGACGCGAAAGAACCCCCTTGACTGGCACTCTCACTCGGCACTGAGCTAGGAGAGTCAGGGGACGCCGCATCTGAGTCATAGCGTTGCCCCGATGGAAAAGTGACCACCCATGGTGCCTGCCCCTCGGCCCAAAAGATGGCTCAGTCATAGCCTTGGGTGAATCCCTTCCGGAGGCCTCGACAAAAGCCTGACTCGTAGTAGGGAAGGGCAGCCTTTTGGAGGTCGGCCTAATAGGCCTCTGAGCGCTTGTACTGCTCGAGCGCCTCCACTCCTACTGAGTCTACCCTACTCGCGAGCTCAGTAGACTTCCGCTCTGCCTCGGCCAACCTCTGTTCCGCCGTGGCCAACCTCTTCTCCACCTCGGCTCGCGCAGCCTCAGCTTCCATCCAAAGTCGCTCGGCCTCCTCGGCTCGGCCCCTGAGTTTCGCACGCTCGATCTCCCATTGGCCATCGTGCTCGATCTGAGCCACACGCTCCTGCTCAAGAAGCTTGCTCTTTAGCTCGAGAGAGGCGCGGACCTGAGCCAGCTCCACAGCAGATGCCCAAGCCTCCGCCTGGCTTGACTTTGCCCATTCTCGAAGAGGGGTGACCTCCTGTCGAAGCTCCTCGAGATTGGCAGTGAGCAGAGCGATCTTCCCATCAGACGTGCCGACGGCCCAAGCAAAAGTCGATCACTCTGACTCCACCCAAGTATAGGCGTCGGCTATGTCGGCCCCCATCTGGGCCATAAACGAACCGCCCTCCAGGATCATCTCAAGAATTGCGGACAGAGGATGCTACCTATCTCCTCCTCGCACTACCCCCAAGGCTATGTTACGACACCTTCGATATAGGGGACCCGAGATGCCGTGAAGAGGGACAGTACCCTTCGGAGCGGCCGAAATGTGGGCTCCCCCTCCGAGCGATACTCCCTCAGGAGCCCTACCGATCAGCTCAGACTGGGCTGCCTCGTCCTGTGCCTCTCCTACCTTGGACGGTCGGGGTTGAGTTACGTCTCCCCGTGGCCCCCCGACCTCAACCAAATCAGCCCCGATGCCTCCACTCTGCGCCCCTTCGGCTTCGCTCGACGCTCCAGCATCGGCCACCACTGCCCGAGAGTCGCCCGTCCCCGCTGCAACCTCCACAACCTCATCAGCCCCCTCTCGCTCGGCGGAAGGGAGAGCCGGCCGAATAGGCTCGGCCCCTTCTAGCTCGACGGAGGGGAGAGCTGAGTGAGCATCATCCTCGACCAAGCGGGCGGCCTTGGCCCTCTTTGCCTACTTCTTCTCTACGGACTGAGCCTTCATAGAATCCCGTAGCATCTTCGCCACAGGATCCATGCGCTTGGTCCCCCGCCACTCAGGAGCCCCTTCCCGGGCCACCTGCTTGCCTTTGTCTCGGGCTCAGGAAGAGCCCTCAGGAGCCCGCGACTCAACGGTGGCCGGCGAGTCATCCACCACAATTACCTCCGACTTGGTCGGGATGGCCTCCTCCTCAACCGACCACCTGGCGTCTGTGCAAAAGAGACAGGGTCAAGAAAAGAAGAGTGTTTTCTCATATAAGGGGAGAATTTGATTCTTGATGCTCTTACCCGTCGATAGCAACTGCTCGAGAAGACACCGCTCGATATTAGCTGGAGTCACCAGCTTGTCCGTTGACTGACGATGCTCCAGGAGGATCGCAACCTCTCGCTCCACCTCCGATGATATCTCGGCTGGCTTCGAACGGATATTCGAGTGAAAGTTGGGCACCACCGAGAAATTCCAGTGCGCTTCCACTGACGAGGTGCCCACCCATAAGTATTGGCTCTTCCACCCCTTGTGGGAAGAGCCATGCTAGATGCGTCCGAGGTGAGGAGACGCGCCATGAGTGTGGGCAAGGGAGGCGATGTCCCCATCAGCAACGCTCGTAGAGCTCTAGCCAAAACTTTGATACACACAAAAATACTGATCTTGAGGGACACAACCGGACTATGATCATGAACAAATGCCTTACTCCACACACAACACACATCGATCATCAGAGTAGGCATAACACACAAAAGAGTATAAGTCTAGCAATGCCTCAGCCACAATGAAATCCAATCATGGTATTGTTGCCACAATCTTGCCCACCGAGGAGATGCAATCCTAGTTACAAGAAACTTGCCACCAATAAAATCTCAAGCTCGACGGACCAATCAAACATCAACTTCACATCCTACTGACTAACCTCATGCCCAGCACGAGGGACGACCATCACTGAGCCTCGACCAGGTCACACAGTCATTCCAACGGACTGCCACAAATCCATGGACTCTGCGCCATGAATCATCTCATACCTGGCAAACCGAATGCCAATAATAGCCCTGGACCAGCTCCTGTCCAAGCACAAGCCTTCAATAAATCCCAGATCCAATTCTAGGAAAAAGCATATCATATAATTGGCGACCCAACGCCTCGCTTGCACCCGACTCATGCCATTCTCAATCTACTACAACCGGCATCTTCTATCTATGAAGACCATTCATCGGTCCCCAACTACTCGTCAATGGGAAGCGCTCGTTTGCTCAACTTCCTCTTATCTGATAAGCACATTCTAGACCTAGATAGGCCATCCGTTGACTCTTCCACAGACCATCACTACATCTCGAGCCGATCCTCACTCAAACACCACATCCGATCTTGATCCTCAAGCCAACTCTACCCCGTCAGGGGAGCACGGCAAAACCAAATGATAGGACTCCGAAATCCTCAGTCCGCAACAACACCAGACTCAGACTTATAGGGAAATTCTCCCATGCTGGCCACAAGACCCAGGTTCACCATCTGACGACAACATCCCGCCAGGGACCTCCATACACAGGCATCGTCCATTATGCAGTCTCATCCCAGCTACATCTCCATTATTCCAAATGGATGTGTGTCAATCCTCGGCTCCCCTCTCACCATAGAGCCACTGGACACAGCCTTACTGACCCATGACACACATCTCTAGGACCAGAAAGGTGCCACCTGCTAGCATAGCAACCTGGTCGATGACGCCGCGACCAATGCACACAGATCTCCAAATATCGCAGATCCTTGCCATAGTCGACCCACTTGGTTAACCTTACCGGCCACTCACAGCTACCAACTGGGACCCACAATCATCTCTCGGAGATCACATCTCTAGGACCACGATCCCATCCGAGGACATAACTCCCAACACAAGTCATGCACATGGCTATCCGACTCTGACTATTACGTCCTCATCCTCTGTCAGGTGACTTCCTTAGCAACCCCATCTGGGTCTAACTCCAATGCCTGATACGGCTCACTTAGCCAGAGTCAATCTCACACTCAGGAACCAATCCTTAGATGCTCTACTCATCTTTGAAAATCTACCTATAGTAACCGTCACAACTATCTTGGACCTGTGGGTTATGGGCCCAACAGGCTTCTGCTGCACATTCTTAATCCACCCACGCAACATCACAACACCTCGGGATCCGCCATCCATACAATCCTCAACTCGGCTGGCTAACACCAGAAAATAGGGTGAGGAAAGCTCAATTACCTCAAACCCAATGCACAGACTCTCTCGCTTAGTCTGGCAATCCTCCTGCAACTCTACAGGCTCCAATTCACAATGCATCAAAAATCACAATGCCAGCCACAAATTCTCGCGAACACTGCCCAACTAGCACTCAACCTTCCGGAATGATGCCAACGCACCCTTACGCATCAGGGAAATGGGCATCGCTTCACACAGGTAACCATATTGCCAAAACACAGGATGCATCTTGCATGGACTTCATGGCATACAAGAGAGGCCAACTAATTTGAACATACAATGCAAGATGACAAACTTGGAAAAACATGATTCTCTCCGACCAAGGAGAAATCAGCGTGCCTCCTACGAAACGGGAGATCTCGACGCATGACTTGACCTTGAGCCTCGCGCACGCTAGGAACCGCACCTTCCAACACCAAGAAAAACCATTACCATCAGGTCAACGTCTCTGACAACACTCGCCAAGTGTCCCATCAGACCACACTCGCAGCATCTCTTAGCGTACCATCATCATAATTCCTCAAACTTCAATTCACCATGGCTCGAGCACTGGCTCTACCGATCGCCAGCCACACTCTGCCATAGTGGTTGAGATAGCCGCCGCCACATGATCCCTACCTATGCCAGCCGCTGATCCCAGAACCATTAATACGCCAAAACACTTACCAAGGAGCGAAGAAACCACAAAAGATGCCAGGCTCGAAGACTGCTACACCTCTTAGCCATCGAACATCATTCCCTTGAATCTATCCTTGATAACACCAATCCATTCTCGATTCTCCTAAAAACATCCATCTCCTAAGCTGCTACCGCACAGACCACCATGCCAAGAGCTACAACACAAACCATGCTCTGCACCTACCAACGCTCATCCTCGAGCCTTGAACTTGTCGTAGATCCTTCATAAATCATCTGTTGCCTCGCTTGGTGTATCTAAAGTGGTGCACAATGGCCCCAAATTCCATAATCAGTGCCATAACCCAAGCTTCTATCGTACAATATCGAGTCCAAATCCAGGACAGACCCAACCCATTCACGCGCAGAAGCGTAGGACTTAGAACTCATTGGGACAACTCTGCCCTACCTATCTCGAAATCTATAAAAATAATCAGGACTAGCACGTCATCTCCGATGCCATAGAGCATGACGTGAGGAGCACCTAGGTTTGTCATCTCATCCATTAATCTCGTGCCCCTACACTTGGTCGAATAGAGAAGAGAAAAAGCCTTTGTGCATACCCAAAGTATGGCCAAAGTAGCAACGGTGTGCTCGAGAGGAGATCGACTATGGCTCGTCGTAAAGTGTGTGAAAAATCCATGCCCAAAGGACACCATTAATGATCGAGGAAGGAACTGGACTCCCAGCGCGGAGCTATTGCCAGCCTAAAGTGCTGTAGAAGCAAACTCATTTGACTAAATTGAATAAGGCCTAACTAAGCCACTCAAACGTGCTGAGGAAACAACATTATAACTATGTGCATGAAGAAACATAAGTAATAGCGATAGTAGTATATTCTTTGTATAAAATAAAGATACCTTGTATATCCATAGCGCGAAATCATTATCCTGAAGCGAACTTGATCATCGAGCTTTGAGAAGCGTGAGCTTTGTATTCCTTGCTTGACAGGATGAAAAATGAAAGGAGAATAAAGGATTGGATTCCTCGACACGGAGGAGCGTCAGACACCAAACTGGACGAAGAATGATAAAAAGGAAGAGAGACAAGGGCTAGAACTCCCTCGCTAAGGCATCGAGGCCCTGATAACAAGGAACTAAGTACAGAAAAAATCAGATCAGTTGAGATCAAGGTGGGCTAAAGCCTCAAAAATAGTAAGAAAAAGGACAAGAACTCTGAAAGGGTGAAGAGGAGAGAGTAGAAAGAGGAGAAGAAGAATCATCCGACATGGTCAGAGAAAAGAAATGAGAATCACCCGACAGGGTCAGGGAAGAAGAATAAGAAGCACTCGACAGGGTCGGGGAAAGAAAATGATAGACACCCGACAGGGTCGGGGAAGTAAAATAGGAGAAACCTGGGGATACTGGAGGAGAAGGATCAGAAGAAGTCTCAAAAATGGGATGAAAGGATGACATAGGCTGAGGCCTAGAATCATGAGAAAATGGAGGATCTGGAGGCTCCGATGAGGGGAGAAAGAAGAATGGGAGTTTGCGGACCCGAAAAGAGAGGAGAAAATCATGGAAACTGGATTAGAGGAAGGGAGGTACACCACCCAAGGGTGAGAACCGAGCAGAAGAAATGATGAGTGAAAAGGAGAAGAATGAGAAGTGGACCCTTGAGTGCACAACTGACGGCCCTTGAACTTGCACCGCCATCTCTTCTTAGCTAAAACTTCTTGAACATGGACCCGCCTGGCCCGGGCTCGGACCTTCGAACTTCTCAATCTGTAATATCTTTTCAAATAACAAGCACATCTAGCAGATGGCCTGGCCTGATTATGAACATACAGCCTTTCTGGGGCAGTTGCCCCTAGACATCTAGTGCTAATAATAGTTGGACATTCTTGAGCAAGTAACTCCTCAGAGTGATGAACAACAAACCACGAAGTCTTGTTTCTTAGCACAAGCAGCGTGAGGTTTGGCAACTCCACTCGGTAATCAGGCTTGAAGCATAACTCACTTGATAAAAGAGAAGGACAAAACTGAGGGAGAGTAATACACGGCGTTGATGTGGCCGGCGTACTGACGAACCGAGGGAGGTTGCATAAAATGTGGAGAACATCCTTGGAGAATCTTGAGAATACGGCCAATTTCCCCTTGAATATAGAATCCCACAAACTCTTGATAGTCATACGGGTTAGCACAATGCGAGTAGAGAACCCTTCTCAGCCAGTAATTTAATGGCAACAGAGCGAGAGAAAATACGACATCAATAACAAAATCTCCAGCAAGCAAAGAGATTGCCATCGCCCTCGCTCGAGAAGAAACTGGCACTAATGCAAGGGAGCTCTTCTTGGCAACCATCATGGGAAATACAAGCCTATCCCTGAAATAGCCAGGGACCAGGACGCGTATCGAACTGCGGCAAATGAAATCTTAAATCTTGAATTGAATAACCATCAATGAATTGTTCTGACTCGGCTCATCATCCCCTTGGGGACCAAACCCGAGGGGCACCAAAGGTAATGCACACCCGCTTCGTGGGGTGGAAGGAAGTGGAGAAGTGACAGAGGTAGAAGGCTTGGATGGCATGGAGACTTCAACAGGGATGGTGATGTCAAGTGATGGCAAAGGTATAGAGGCAACGATAGGTTCTGGCATAAGTGGAGGTGAAGGGGAAGGTGGAGGTAAAGGTAGGGGTATTGCCTGCTCAGGCTCGGACAACGATGGCGAAGGGGGTGGCAAAGGCGGTGGAGACAGTGGAGGTGATGGAGGCACTAGTGGTGAAGATGGAGGTCGTGGTGCCCACCATCGACGTATCAGCACAACACGTCGAGTGACGTTGGGGGTAGAAGTAGTGGTAGGGGAAGTGGTGGAAGCAGTGGTAGTAATGGGAGTGGAGGAAGTGGAGGTACTGGCCTGAGCAAGGGCTTGAGTTCTAGGAGCAATATAAAAATTTCCTTTCTGAGTACATTCATGTCTTCTTATGGTCTGATGAGTAACTTCTGGGAATTCCCGGAGAGATTGTAATGCACAAGCTCAACCTCGACCCCACGGTGAAACCCGTCCAACAACGCAGGAGAAAGCATGCCCCGGAGAAACAGACATTCATCAAGGAGCAACTCGCCAAGGGGAAGGAGACTGGTCTTTTTCATCTAGTCCTCTACCCGACGTGGCTCGCCAATGTCATTCTGGTACCCAAAGCTTCGGGAAAATGGTGAATGTGCGTGGACTTTACCAATCTCAACAAGGCCACACCGAAGGACTATTATCCGCTACCGAGCATCGACCAGCTTATCGATTCAACATCCGGCAATGAGCTGCTCAGCTTCTTGGATGCCTACTCTGGCTACCATTAGATCCGGATGGACCCAGAGGATATTGAGAAGACTGCCATCATCACCGACTCCAGCGTGCACTCCTATACTTGGATGCCTTTCGGGTTAAAGAATGCTGGGGTAACATATCAGAGGCTGGTCAACCAAATCTTCGAGGGACAACTCGGTCAGAATATCGAGGCCTACATCGATGACATGCTCATCAAGACGCCGAAGGTTGAGGGTCATCTTATCGACCTGGCCGAGAGCTTTGGCACCCTCCTCAAGTACAACATGAAGCTCAACCCCGTAAAGTGCGCCTTCGGAGTCAGATCGGGGAAATTCCTCGGCTTCTTGGTGACTCAGAGTGTGATTAAGGTGAACCCTGACAAGGTCTAGGCCATCCTAGACAAGCGGCCACCCACTTGCGTCAAAGACGTCTAGCGTCTTACCGGGCGCATTGCCGCACTCAACCGCTTTCTCTCTCGGGCGGCCGAACGATGCCTACCCTTCTTCAAGCTATTGAGGGGACCTAAAATGTCATCTGCTACGTTCGCCTTGGACGAGGAATGTCAGAAGGCTTTTGAGGAGCTCAAGGAGTTCCTGACCTCACCCCCGGTACTATCAAAGCCAATTTCGGGGGAAGCATTGCACCTGTATCTCTCAGTGACCACTTCCACCGTAAGTTCAGTCTTAGTCCGAAATGACGTGAGAATTGAGAGGCTGGTCTATTACACCAGCAAGGTGCTCAACGAGGCTGAAAGGAGGTACCCTGCAACCGAGAAACTCATGCTAGCACTAGTTACCTTAGCCAAGCACCTCCGACCTTACTTCCAGGGTCATTCCATCATCGTGCTGACCGGCAAACCTTTGAAGAAGATCCTCTCTCACCCCGAAGCCTCGGGGTGCCTCGTCAAGTGGGCCATCATTCTCGGGGCTTACGACATCTCTTATCGCCCCCGCGCGGCCATCAAGGGATAGGCCCTTGCGGACTTCATTGCAGAAAGCACGGTCCCACTCGAGGAAGAACCTTCGTCCGCACGGGGTCCCATCTGGGATTTGTTCGTGGACGGATCATCCAACTCAGCTGGTAGCGGTGCTGGTGTCCTCCTCAAGTCGCCCGAAGGAGCTAAGTTACAATATGCCTTGAAGTTCAACTTCCAGGCATCCAATAACATCTCCGAGTATAAAGCCCTCATTTCGGGGGCCAGGATGGCGCGACGACTAGGGGCCAAGCGGGTCAGAATCCACACTGACTCCCAACTAGTGGCCAGCCAGGTCAACGGTGATTACGAAGCTCGAGAAGCACCAATGATCAAGTACCTTCAAATGGTCCGAGGGTCAGCCTAACTATTCGAGAGCTTTGAGTTAGTCCAAATAGCTCGGGAGGAAAACTCCCGCGAGGACACCCTCTCTCGCCTTGCCTCCTCCCTCGGGCCAGAAGATACTCATTCGGTCTTCCTCGAAGAGCTAGAACAATTGAGCATCGAGTCCGAACTCATGATCATTGACCTGGCTACCCCGAACGACTAGCGGACCCCTTACATATCCTAGCTACGACACTCTCAGGAGCCCCCCGACCCTCGGGAAGCTCAGAGATTGAAGTATCAAGCCCGACGTTTCGTCGTCTTGGATGACACCCTGTACCAAAGGTCTTTCTCCAGACCACTCCTTAAGTGCCTTACCACCGACGAAGCCAGTCGGGCAATTCGAGAAGTGCATGAAGACATCTGCAGCGCACACCAGGGAGGAAGATCACTCGTCAGAATCTTTCTTCGGCAAGGTTACTGGTGGCCCACTCTTCAGTGCGACTGTTTGACCTATGTACAGAAGTGTGACCGATGTCAACGCTTTGACCATCTGGTCCACAAGCCTGCCTCAGAACTCGTTACTCTTACCGAGCCATACGCCTTCGCTCAATGGGGAATCGACATCCTGAGGCCATTTCCTACGGCTCAGGCCCAGAAGAAGTTCATCATCGTCGCCATCAACTACTTCACAAAATGGATCGAAGCTGAGGCTACTGCCAGAATCACCAAGACGGTCGTCTGGCTCAACAAGCTTGAAATTTAGATAGATTATTGAAGGATTCTTAGAAATTTCATAACTTAACATAGGAAGATCAGAATTAGGTGAAACCAAATCCCATACAACGATCATTTGGTAAGGAATAACTTTGATGAAGAGTATAACTTCTGAAAAATGGTTCTGATAGTGGTAAAGAAGGAGTTGGTGATAATGTGTTGAAACAGTTACTGAAAAATAGGTGCCCATTGAAAAAGGGATATCTTAGCCCACAGTCAACCAAATGAAGTGAAACTTCACCCATTAGAAAGACTGGGCCCTCAACCCAAACTCTTCTATTGAGGTGGAAACCCAATTCGCATCAGAACCCAAGGCTCTGAGCCTTTTTCTTCAAGCTATCACGAAGAGGTGCGACTGTTGGGTAAATTCACATATAATTAATGGGAAATTCATAACTCTGTCTGTGGTTGATGAAATGACTTGAAACTAAGGCCATAATTTTGAATGGTATGTCAGCCACATCTTCTATGTTGAGGTGAAGGCCACATTCCACTAAGATACTAGAGTTATACTCAAATTGCCTCAGGCTACCGAAGGGTCATGACTGGAAATAGGGAAAAATAAATAAACATCTTGCAAACATCATAACTCAGGATAGGGACACTGAAATGCGATGAAACCACAACCCAAATGTTAGATCTGGAAGACCTTTTGATTTCATGTGAATACGTCCCAACTGAAGAGTGCTCCCACTAGCTTTTATGGCTGGTGGTCGAAGGGTCACACATGTTCAACTCGAAGGGGTGCTTGGCATTAACTCCCCTTTAAGCCAGTGACCTTGGGGGGTGGAGTGAACCTTGCAAGACATGGGAAAGGCCTTGGGAGGCTTGAAAACTATGTAAAGGGTGGGTTCCAAGGGTGGTCATCCTTTCTGCAGCACCTATTTTCAATTATCCACCGTCTACGGTTCCTCTTGAGTGAGAAGAGAGGTGAGGGACCTTGGCCCTGTGAAGGAGGGGCGAACCTATAGTTCCTAAACAACGGGTGAAGTCTTGGGTGGATCTGGGGTGTGGATCTCATCCCCGGATCGATGGGTGAAGGTGAGGAGGATCTGGGGTGTGGATATTATCCCTGGATCGTCGGTTAACATTTCAAAGGTAGGCACCTAACCTCAAGCCATAGGGGTCAATGAAGCATTAGAATGATTTCAAATTAGTTTCTATATGTTAAAAAGGGACCATAGATATGGAGGATCTACTACTATGCTTATTTCCTAGTCTTTCCATCAAATTACGTGCTTTCATGTGGTCTCTCTGAGATTTTATCGATAATCAGACTTAAGAATGCTTGATGCATCGAGGCATCAGGCTTCAGAGTGCTGATGGATCAAGACATCAGGCTTCAAAATGCTAGTTGCATCGAGGTATCAGGCTTCAGAGTGCTGATGCATCGAGGCTTCAGACTTCAGAGTGCTGGATGCATTGAGGCATCAGACTTCAGAATGTTGGGTGCATCGAGGCATCCACTAGCTGGGTCGATGCATCCATGGCTCTGTCCCAGTTTCCAGAAACTAAGAACAATAGAGTTTTGAGGGGCCATCCTAATTCAGAAAAATCTGAAAAATTAGAAGAAATGGTAGAAGGCTAAGTTAGTAAACCACTGTAAAAACTCCATGCCCTCAGAGAATCCACACTTGTAGTTATGGTTCCTTTCCTATGCACACATAGCTTAGACTATGGACAGGTCTGTGCACATGGGGGGCAAACCCATGGTAAGGTCAATGCACATATAGCTTAGACAATGGACAGGTCTGTGCACATGGGGGCAGGCCCATGGTAAGGTCGATGCACATATGGCCTAGGCCTATATAAGGTTGATGCACATTGGCACAGGCCAATACAAGGTCGATGCACATTTGAGGATGGGCCATATAAGGTCGATGCATGTTTGGGAAAAGGCCATATAAGGTCGATGCACATTTGGAAAAAGGCCATGTAAGGTTGATGCACATTTGGGGATGGGCTATAGAAGGTCGATGCACATTTGGCATAGGCCAGTACATGGTCGATGCACATTTGGGGATGGGCCATGTAAGGTCGATGCACATTTGGGAAAAGGCCATATAAGGTCGATGCACATTTGGAAAAAGGCCATTTAAGGTTGATGCACATTTGGGGATGGGCTATATAAGGTTGATGCACATGGGCATAGGCCAGTACAAGGTCGATGCACATTTGGGATGGGCCATGTAAGGTCGATGCACATTTGGGGATGGGCTATATAAGGTCAATGCACATTGGCACCGGCCAGTACAAGGTCGATGCACATTTGGGGATGGGCCATATAAGGTCGATGCACCTTTTGGATGGGCTAGTATAGGTCGATGCACAAGTGGATAGGTCGATGCACTTGTGGATTCTGACCCAATTTCTAGAAACTGAGAAAAACATAATTTCAAAGGCTGGATGGAATGCGGGCGTGCCAGTCGATTTCTCGACGATCACCTGTGGAACCAAATGTTTAACTGGGGATGCGTAGCCAGGACGCGGCACATGAGCTCGGGAGACGGGCGACACGTGGAGAGACGGGAGGGTTCCACAGGTGCGAGTGCGCAGGCGATTGTAGGGAGTCGTGTACTAGATGTCTTTCCCCACCGACCGCAAGCAATCGATGTTTATTTTACATCAGGTAGAACCTGAACACCTGTGTTTCTACTGCCGAAGGAAGAGTCAGGGACCCTAGACATCGCGACGTCAGGAGGGCTTAGTCTGTGCGACAGCGACAGGGCAACAACAACACAATAGGGACAATTGGGGGTAGAGAGACTGGTTTCGGTGAGGAGGGGATCCTCTCCCCGACTGGATTACATGGCCTATATGCCATGAAAGGCATTTATATGGGGCCGTGAGAGCCCGATTACAAGTGCTTGCAAGCCGTGGGACAATTTCATCATTTGTGACGGTCCCCAGGTCATTGAGTTATTATGTGGGTAGTTCCGTATTCACACATAGAGTCCGTAAGAGGACCTGTGACTCAGTAGGGTGTCACCCGAGGGGAGCCACAATGTCTTCCCGTTAGGAGGCAGTGTCAAGGTTGGGGCAGTAGGGGTGCCATAGGCACCATTGTGCTGGTATAGTTGGGCGTTACCAAGGCCAAGGCGACCGAATGACGTAGGCACCACTTGTCGCTAGAGCGACTGGGCACCGTTGAGACTTGAGTGGTGGAACGGCGTGAGCATCGCCATGACTGGAGCGACCAATAGTAGTTGAGCTCAGGATTGTCAGGTGCCATGGGCCCCAGTGGGACTGGAGTTGTTGAGCGATCGAGCGTTACAAATCCCGATGTGATTGGTGTAGTTGGAAGTCGGGTGCCGGGGGCACCGTTGTGACTGAGTTGTTGAGCGATCGGGTGCCGGGGGCACCATTGTGACTGAGTTGTTGAGCGATCGGGTGCCGGGGGCACCGTTGTAATAGAAGTGGCTGGAAGTACGATGCCGAGGGTGCCGTTGTGACTGAAGTGGTTGACAGTCGGGTGCCGGGGGCACCGTTGCGACTGGAGTGGTTGATAGTCGGGTGCCAGGGGCACCGTTGTGGCTGGAGTGTTTGACAGTCAGGTGCCGGGGGCACCGTTGTGGCTGGAGTGCTTGAAAGTCAGGTGCCAGGGGCACTGTTGTGACTGAGTGCTTGACAGTCAGGTGTCAGGGGCACCATTGTGGCTGGAGTGCTTGACAGTCGGGTGCTGGGGCCACTGTTATGACTGGAGTGCTTGGTAGTCAGGTGCCGAGGGCACCGTTGTGACTGAGCTGTTGAGTGATCAGGTGCCGGGGGTACCGTTGTGACTGGAGTGGCTGGCGGTCAGGTGCCAGGGGTACCGTTGTAACTGAGGTATTGAGTGATTAGGTGTCGCGGGCCCCGATGTGACCAGAGTGGCTGGCAGTCGGGTGCTCGGGGCACCATTGTGACTAAGTAGATGGGTGCCGCTGGACCTTGATGATCGTCTTCGGGGCCCATTGATAGAGGCAGGGGCCTGGCACTTCATCTTGCACCGGGACTTGTGGAGTATGTCCATTGTCTGGGTAACAACACTAAGGGCACGCTTATCGAGGTGATTCAAAAGTGACACATGATCATCGCGGTGGGGAACCAGGTTGGACGCCTCGATTGAGACATGTCTAATTATGCGCGACCATTGGGACAGAGACTGGACAGGGTGCTCTCATCGAACAATGTCTGTGTCCTGCACGAACGTCGATGCAGAGACTGGGCAGGGTGCTCTCATCAAGCCACGTCTGTGTCGTGTACTAATGTCAAGGCAGAGATCTGGCAGGGTGCCTCGATCGAGTGAAGACTAACAGTGCATGACTATCGAGGTAGGGACTGGTAGGGGTACTCTCATGAAGCGGCATCTGGGTCATGCATGAACGCCAAGGTAGGGCTGAGCCGGGTGTTCCTGTAAAGCGGCGTCTGGGGGGGCATGACTATCGGGGTAGGGCTCGGGCATAATGCTTTCACCAAGCGGCATCAAGGTCATGCACGACTATTGAGGCAGGATCCAGACAGAGTGCTTTCACCAAGCAAGATCTAAGGTCGTGCACGATTATCACGCCGACATACGTTCATCACAACTGGGGGCCGCCTTTCCGGAGGTGGGTGTTTGGGCTAGACACCGTATAAGGGATGCCCATGCGGCATGCCCTCGGCGTGAGCCTAGCAAACACACACAAATCTCCCAGAGGTGGGTGTTTGGGCTAGATGCTATATGAGGGATGCTCATGCGGCATGCCCTCGGCGTGAGCCTAGCAAACACACATACAAATCTCCTTAGCGCGTCCTTGCTGCTTCATGCTTGATGCTGGCTAGTTGCTGATGTTCGTTGATGATAGCTCTTGGGCATTTCTTGTTTGCATTTTGTCTACGTGCATGTGCATCTGCATCCACGTTTACTATTTTTCTTAAATCTATTTAATAAGATTTAGCCCCATGACCTTGCATCGTGGAAGGTACAAACTTTTCAGACAAGGAACTAAAATTAAAACTACACTATCTTTTTTCCATTTTAGTGTGGTTGAAACAAGTATACAAGGGAACCAAGATGATGTCATCACAAGCAAGCAAGTGCACTGGAAACTATTTTCTTGTTTCACAAAATGCCCATTCATTTCATTGCTTACAAATATCTCCAGGGGCATGCCCCCAATGTACAATGAATCAGGCTAATCCTCTCTCTCTCCTCCACCCTCTCGACCCTCATCTAGACGAGGTCAGCTACACCAGCTGCTCACCTCCTCCTCATCTCAATCGTGCCTCGGTCCTGATCTCAGAGGAAGAGAAGCCCCTAAAGCCGTTGGTTGAGCTGGTAGCTACATTTCAAGTGAAGAGGTTTGGAGTGTGAATAGCTCCCTCGAAGAGAAGGTGAGTGACCCTCTGGTCTATAGTGACTCTGAAGGGGCTACACGCCCACCTACATCCTCGCCTGTAGGAGCCCTACCCTGGTACTTCTTCAGTACCCTCTACCGCATGGTCTCCAACTGCTGCTGAACGGAAGTAGCCTCCTCAAGAGCTCACTGTTCTCGCATCACTGCCTCTATCTCTCAAGCTCCCGCCTCCACCTCTCTCTCCTTCGCCTTAGTAAGGTGACCTTGTAGCAACACATCCATCTCTACCTCAACCAAATGGTGCGTAAGATCCTCTATGCAAGCAGTGGCCCCACCCAGCTATGTCTCAACCTCTCTCCAGGAAGCTAGGCTAGCCTCCAACTCCATCTGCTGTAAGGACAAATGTGAGTGTACTCACATTGAAGAAGATAGAGAAGCATTCTAGTTTAGAAAAGGGTTGCACAGGTCATACCGTCTCTCTCAGCACAGTCTCCCTCGCCTCGGCCTGCTCAAGTGCTATGTCTAGGAAGGTCTCTAGGTCCTATGTCCTTGCTGCCTTGGATGAAGGTCCTGCCTCCGTGGCCACGCTAGCCCTCATTTGGACAAACTCCAGCTCTCCTAGCTACGAAGGAGTTAGATGGTTAGTCAAGCAGAAACAATCAAATCATTTCATTTATCCAACTTGGCTCACTAGCTGGTGGATTTGATGCCTCAAATCAACATTCTCTTGGTTCAGGGTCTCAATTCAGTCTTGAAGGCTGTGAGTAGACTTCATCTCTGGCATCTGAATTTCACTGCCACCAAAGATTAGATGTAAGACACATAATGGAAACAGGTACCTATGAAAGAAAGAAAGACTCGCCTTGCGGGTGTCGAGACGAAGTCATCCAGCATACCGACACCTGTAATCAGCCAAGTAGGCCTCACTATCCCTCAGTCCTGGATCCCATACTAGGGAAGCACCCACCTGTAGCACCTCCACCTCTGTTTGGTACAATGAGGCCCAGTCTTGGTTGCTCATTGACATCTGACGTCACCCTTGTCAGATCCGTGCCGCTCAGATATTGCTACAGGTGGCTAAGGCCACCCGAGGGTCTGCTGGACCAACCGCAAATAGAGTGGCTCTCGTAGGTTCACGCAGAAGAGCACAGCGTCTCTGCGGAACAAGGGTTACCCGCTCACTACCCACGACTGGCAGTGTCATCCTCCCCAGCATACGACGTCCATATCACCTGCAAAATTCAATTCAAACTCTGTTAAACAATCATACAAAAGGCAAATAATGACATGAAAACTGAAAGAGTAAACAAAACACTCACCTGGTGGTGTGGGGACTCATTTAACACTATCTAAATGCCAGTGATCCAGGCAGCCACCAAGTGTCGGTCTGATAGGACATCCCACCTAGCCATAAGTGGAACCACCAAGGCTCGCCTGCATGCAATCGTGCCCAGGCTTAGAGGAAAGCAAGTGTAACTCTAAATCTAAAAACAACAGAGATTTAAAAAGATCATCAAGATTATTAAGCACAAAAAGTAGATTGGTTGTCAAGGTAGTCTCATACCTGTAAGAAGGGAATAAAGCCGCACAGGTTCTCAGAGCCTAGCTTGAATGGATCCATGCAGGCGAAGAGGTGCGCCAGCATCACCCTTCCCCATGTATACCAAGGCCCACGCTCGAGCTCCCGAAGTAGTAGAAGGTGGTTTAAGTTTACGTTGTTCGAAGCCATCACGCACAACAATTGTCCAAAATAGTAGAGGATGAAGAGTCAAATCTTGTGGTCCTCTGCCCTTTCCCTAGCCAGATTGATGTGACACGATCTCGGACCTAAGTAAGTAAGCACAATCGCGAACCGAACGGGCCGGTATCGATGGCCAACTCACCCGGCACTCACCCCGATCCCGTGGGTAACTCGGCGATGCTGAGTGGAGGATGTGAGGGCTGGGCCCATGATAGAAGTCCTGGCCAATGAAGAAGAAAATGAAATAATGACTGTGGAAGAAATGCGACAGCCTGATTGGCGAGAGCACCTCCTACATTGGTTCCAGCACCAACAGCTACCCAAAGAGAAAGAACAAAGAATAAAATTACTCAGAATCAAAGACTACTATGAGATGAGGAATAGAACCTTGTTCCAAATAATGACAGATGCCTAGAAGAAGATTTTGCTCCGTTGCCTGTCTACAGAAGAAGTGTGGAAGGTGATGAAGGAAGTTCATGCCGGGTCAGTCGGAGCGCACCAAGCCGGTCCAAAGATGAAGATCGAAATAAAGAAATTGGGCTACTATTGGCCCACTATATTTGATGACTACTGTAAATTTACCAAGTCATGCCAAAAGTGTCAAGAATATGCCACCATGCCTAGAAGGCCACCGGTGTCGTTGTACCCCACCATCCCGAGCTGGCCATTCACCCAATGGGGCATGGATGTGGTGGGTCCTCTGCCTGCATCTTCATCAGGGTGCAAATATATTTTGGTGACCACAAACTACTTCTCTAGATAGGCAGAAGCCGTGGCATTAAGAGAAGTGATGGGGGAGTTGGTCACTAGATTCTTTCCTTAAATATTATATTCTGATTCGGGGTCCCCATTCGAATTATCTCCGACAATAGCAGCCATTTCAGAAACCAGAAGATGTACAGGCTAGCCAAAAAATATAAAATTACATGGAAGAGGTCATCCCCCTACAATCCTCAGGCCACCGGGCTTGCAGAGGCATTCAACAAGACCCTTTGCACCCTGCTAGCAAAAACAGTCAGCTCCAACAAGAGAGACTAGGAAGAGAAAATGTACGAAACACTATGGGCATACCGTATAGTTTACAAAACTCCAACCGACTGCTCACCATTCTCCCTGGTGTATGGATCAGAAGTGGTGGTGCTGATAGAGATGGAGGTGCCATCACTGCGAGTCACTCTGCAGCACGGCTTGGCAAGCAGTGAGCAAACAAACATCAAAAGAAGACTGGAGGACCTCGTTGAGCTCGAAGGAAAATACCTCCGGGCACAACAGAACATCCAACTCTACTAAGCTCGTATGGCCCGTGCTTTCGACAAGCTGGTCAAGGAGCGAGAATTCAAAAAGGGTGACCTCGTCATGGTCAAAAGAAGAGAAGTTATGGCCTTCAACCCCAAAGGGAAGTTGGCTGAAAATTGGGTAGGACCTTATGTTGTCGATCGAGTCTATGAAGGTGGTGCCTACATTCTTGTAGACCTCAAGGGGTAGTTTAGTTCTCCCCCCTCAATGGGAAACATTTGATGCTGTATCATGTACCCCTGCCGGCGTTTGAAGAATAACCAAAACGTAACTTGGTTTAGTGGCACTCCGCCTTAGCTGAGCTCTCCATTGTACATACCCAGCCCGAACCAGTCCCGAGGCCTTTGGCCCGTGATTACAGAAGCCTTCCCCAATATACACCAATCCCAATGTTCCTTGGGAACCACACATAGTCCCGCTGGGCTACGACATTTACGCCCATCACCATGTTGGACCTTATGTCCACACTGGTGCATAAACCCTTTCCTTTGCGCTGGCGTTATCCTCGCGCCTACGAATATACATCTTTCAGTGAAAGGCTACGTGTCCGAGCTGACATTTACGCCCATCACCATGTTGGACCTTACGTCCACATTGGTGCATAAACTATTTCCTTTGCACTGGAGTGATCTCCGCACCTGCGAACATACATTTTTTGGCAAAAGGGCTTCGTGCCTAAGTTGACATTTACACATATTGCCATGTTGGACCTTACGTCCACGTTGGTGCATAAACCATTTTGGTTGCGCCGGTGCTATCCCCACGCCTGTGAATACAAGTCTTTCGACGAGGGGCTTTGTGCTTTAGCCGGTGTTTTTGTTCACACCACCGTGTTGGACCATACGTCCACATCGGTGCATAGACCATCTCCTCTGTGCTAGTGTTATCCCTGCACCTACGAATATACCCTTTTTCGATGCAAGGCCTCGTGCCCTTGCCAATATTCTCACGTTATCGCCATTACGGGCCTTACGTCCGAATTGGCACATAAATCTTTTCCTTGCATTGGCATTACCTTCTTGCCAATGAATACACCTTTTTCGGCACAAGGTCTCGTGCTCTAGATGATATTCACATGTTATCGCCACCCGGGCTTTACGCCCAGTCGGTGCATAAAATCTCTTCCTTGCATTGGCATTACCTTCTTGCCAATGAATATACCCTTTTTCGACACATGGATTCGTGCCCTAGTCGATATTCACATATTATCGCCATTACGAGCCTTACGTCCAAATCGGCGCACAAATTTCTTCCTTGCATTGGCATTAGCTTCTTGCCAACGAATGAACCTCATCCAGCTTAATTCATACAAGTCCAACCGAAGATCGGTGAACATACCTGTTGTCTCCCAACATCACTGCTTTCACCACTCTCTAGGCGAGGGGCTCGAGAGGGTGCTCTCAAACTATGGGAGGTGGTACTCCTACCACCTTGCACTTCTCTCCTCATTTCTGCACCCCGTCGCTCGGCGGGGGCAATGAAGAAGCTACTGACATGAAAGCTGCACTCTCGTGCTCTTCGGTAGTGCACCTCACCATCCCTCAACCATTGCTCGACAAGACCGAGGCTAGTTCAGAATTCAAATAATTGGGCCTCCAAGGCCCTTTTCTCTTCTGTCACAACTGATCTCTCGACCCTCTCTCTTTCTCTACCCCTTTCCTTCTCTGCTTGTTCTCTCTCTCTCTTTGTCCTCCCTTTTGAACTGGAGGGTGATCCTCAACTCCATGGCATCTCAAGAAAAGTCATCATCTGAATGGTGCTGTAATTCCTCTTCCATCTCTGCTATCCTGGCATCCCCTTGCACGGCACGACCAAGCGTCTCCTGCATTTCTTCCACTTGCCATATCCATTATCTCAGGGATGTGACAAGGCATGAACAAAGGAAATTCAATGGTAGAGCACTCACCAATGTGAAAAGCATTCCCTCTGTCTCTGCGGCGCGCTGCGTGGCACAAGCAAGTTGCTCGTGGAGTAAATCAAGTTCTGAGCAAGAGATCCATAAACTAGAGGAGACACCATCTGCCCCCACTGCAGATGAGGTTGCGTCGAGCTGGGCCTGCTACAACAACATGAGGTGACAATTAGTGGCTGAGCATCAGGAATCTAGGGTCATAATTAGGAACATGCATTGCATATACACTCATTGAGGCATTCAAAGCTACGCGGGTGTCACCTAACTACTACTCCGTGTCTTCCAAGCGAGCTCGCAAGTTCGCTATCATAGTATCGCGCGCATCCTGTAGCCATGGCATATGAGTTAACATTCCAAAAAGAAAAGGAAAAATCACAAAAAAGAAAATTTTACGTTCACCTCAACAAGCCCTCCAGGATAGAGTTGCTCTGCATACATCGCCCTATAGAGGCACAGGTAATCCTTACTGTCTTACATGTGCGACTCCACGAGCGTGCCATCCCATTGCCAATCCTCATACTATTCGGGGAAGCGCACTCGCCAATCAATATAGGTTATCGGCCCGCGTGTCTTCCTCCCGACGCGAGGTGGCGCAATCATATCTACCAGTTTCTGGGCAAGCCCTAAAGTCCTCATGACCAATCGTAGCCGAAGTGGCTCAATTTCATTCAGGCAATCAACCCTAAGGTCCCGTCCAAACCAGGCACGGCATGTGATAACCCACGGCTGGTCGGCATCGACCATACCCGAATAAGGTCTCTAGATCACCTACGGTAGTATGTATATATCTCCTTAGTCATCCATTCAAAAAAAATAAACAAAAAAATCCTACCATCGCTGCATGGAACTCTTGCAGCTCATGCCTTAGTGCCATCAACTGGTAGGACAGGGGGGCTGTACTCATAACAGGCTGCCACCGCTGAGCTAGTGGCACGACCGCCATACGCCACTGTGAAGCCCTTCCCATTGGGATGTAGTAATAACTTCATAACTGTGTCGCCACATGTCATTAGCATTTCATGAAATAGATTAGTTACATTAAAAAAACTATCTGAAGAATGGTGTAAAGCCACTTACAGTCACCTCTCGATCTGTCCCTTGGCGACTCCCCAGACATACTGTCCTACTCTCTCAAGGTCTACTAAGAACTCTAGGAAGTAGTAATGGATGTCATCTCCCTTGGAACCCAACAGCAACCTCCCTAGTAGGAAGAGGAGGAATCTCCTCAAGTCCATATTTGATTTCTCCTAGTTGTTGGCATCCACGCAGTACACAGCATGGGACCCTCTTTCAGCTCTCTCCATGAATTCCTCTAAGGACTCGTTATAATGTGGACGAATGTCAGTAATTTCCAATGCCTCCATGATAGATGCCCTGGTTACTGACCTATTATTTCGATCCTTTAATTCCAACCCCAGAAGCTTCTAAGTGCTCTCCTGATAATCGGGGTAGGTGGCCCCAGTCACCGCCTTGCCATCCACTCTGAGGCCAGTGATGCAAGCGATATCGTCCAAGTTGGGCACCATATGCCCCCGAGGCATCAGGAAGGCCTGACTCTTTGGGTCACATCTTTCACGTAGTGCTTGGATAAGGGCCAGGTCGAGCTTAATTAGTTCAACCCGTAGGAAGGCGCCGAATCCTATCGTGTCCAACTGAGCCTTTTGGAAGTCTGGAAGGCCCCGATATGCAGCCACCACCAATTTCCCATGAGATGAGCGACCTCATCATACTCTGTGCATACCCAAGAAGTGAGAAAGGGGAGCATATAAAAAAAGAGAGAGAGAGAAAAAAGAATGAAGAAAGAAATGAAAGGGGTCGTGAAGAAATGACGAAGGGAGAAATGAAAATGCTTGTTTACAAGCTGTGATTGGGACCTCTCACAAAGGTGCCCTTCGATATCGGAGAGCCTCCGGGAACTACCGCTAGATCTACTCCTCTTCGAGGAGCAGGAAGACTCGTCCTCTATCTTGAAACTAGACTCACCCTCCATCCCAAAAATTGAGAATCTTTCCCTTTCTTAAACAAAATTTCACTCTTCTAATCAGCCTTCGCAGCTTCGAGTCTTCCACGAGGACAAGAAGGGGCTATTTATAGGATTGGAAAGGGTCTGATCCGAACCTGTCACCATTACCTCTAGCAGTGGCACTTGTAACCAGGCACCAATCTTTCACTTTCATATGTTACTTCGCCATTCACTTGGAGTAAATGAGGTTGGTGACGTAACTGGTTGATTCACACCCCTAAGGTTCCCTGTGCTCGTCATCATGTTGTCCTTGAAAGATGAGGACATCTACATAGGAAAGACGACTAGTGGATGGCGTCATTAAACTTGGTCGTAGACTCATCTACATGGGAAAGATGGCCAGAGGACGGCATCATTAAATTTGGTAGTGGACTCATCTACATGGGAAAGACGACCAGAGGATGGTGTCCTTAAATTTGGCGGTAAACTCTCTCGAAAGGAACGCACAATAAATCCGAGACACGATCCGTTATTTCGGGGTGTGGTTCTGCCAAACACGTCACGTGGGAACAACATGGAAGAGAGGAGGCGTAAAAAAGAAGGAACGTGCAAAGGGCAGAGAAGTAACACGAAAATAAGTCATTCCTTTCATGTGTCTATATAAACTGTCATAAGTAAAGGGGTGGGTGCACAAGCAACTTCCTAACTCTCACCACTGCCCTCCTGGTCATCTCTCCTCTCTCCTAAGATGGGAATCCCTAGGGCTTTGTGAGGCAGCACTCGCCTCACCTCACAGTGCCCGATCGGCCTCAGTAGCGTGGCGCTCCTCTGTTGAGGAAACAAAGAGGCTACCAACAGAGAAGGAGCCAGACTGACAAAGACGCTCCGCGTTCTCGTCCCCTCTGATAGTTCTCCTCGCCATCTTCAGCCTCTACATTGCGACCCCAAGGATCAACTGGAGCTCCATCACCTGGGCCTCCAACGCCCTTCTTTGGTCCCAACCTCAATGTCGCCCCGCCCTCCTCTTCTCTCCTTTCCCTCACTCTCTCCACTCTCTCCCGCGCTACATCTCTCCTTGCCATTTGGAGAAAAACCCTCAGTTCTGGAATGTCTCGGGGCAACTCCTCGTGACGTCGCTCCTCCTCCTCCAGCTCCACTATCTGGGCACCGCGCTCTGCCAACTGAGCAACACGTTCTGCCCCAACTTGCACCGCGTGAGTCAGGGCATCTTGGATCTCCACTATCAGCCAGAGCTGATCATTTCACACAAAAAAAGAAGGAACGGAGAGAGAGAGTAAAAATCACACATAATAGCATCAAAAGTCCATGTTTATTTGAAACAAAAGGGGCACATTAAGGGTTGGGCACTCTGGGCCTCAATTTCCTTAATTCAGTTACACAGGCTTTCCACAGCTCTTGGTCTTCTTCTATATGAACCATCACCATTCTTGGAATGCTTGTCTTCCATGATGCCTTGATAGCTTTCACATCCTTTGTGTCACCTTCAGTGGCCATCTCCCTTTCCTTAATCAAAGGAAGGTCGGAAGGCATAGGAAAAGAATGGCGAGGGAGGCCAATTTGAGGATAACACCGGTGCACATTGTAAAGGACAAATTCGGTTGCACCAATGAGTGCGAGCTCTGTAGCAGGAGATGATCTTGCGAGAAACTCATGTGGGAGTAAACATGTTGGCACGTGAGTAAACATGCCTTCTGCCATGGTATTAAAGTGAGTACGCCAATCTCCGTGAGTCTTCAGCCGAGGAACGTAATTGACTACACTCCCACCAAAGCACAACACATTGGCCATGTAATAAAGGGGGCTTTGTTGGAAGATTTTGGAAGTAGTTCACGCCTGCTCGCAGCAATCAAATTTGAAATGGAGATCAATCCAGCAACTGAGAAGAAGCATGCACCCATGAGGAAGCCGGCCCATGCTGGAAGCCGTGAGACCACTATAAAGGTAGGCAAGGATAGCTGGCCCCACTCATTTGCCCTCCCATAATCCACAAATTACACTTAATTGATCTTCCTCCACTATGTTGTCAGTGCTAGGGAAAAGGAGAGCTCCGGCCAAACAGATCGTGAATCCTTTCATAATTTCCTCCAAATGATCGTCACCTGTCGTTTCTCCCAGGCCTTTCATGACCCAGTCTGTGAGCTTTTGGAGATTGATTCCCTTTTGGGTCTGGATGCCCTTAATAGCTTTTGCAGGCATAAAGCTTCCAAGGACACCCTCAGAAGTAACCTTCTTTAGCATGGGCAGGATCTTTATCTTGTGGCCTTTCTTGAACTTCTTCAAATCGAGTAGGAGTTTCGTCACCTCGAGAAGAATAGTCACCTCAAAGGTGGGAAAATAAAGGTGTGAGTCAGAGGGTGCCAAACTTCTACCAAGGCGCCCATAGCCACCCAATCTATGTAGACCATGTCGTAATGCTTGGCATGAATCACAAGCCCTTGTAGGTGTCATTTCGAGATAACGGCCCTCAGGTCGATAGTGATATTGGAGATGAGCTTCGAAAGCCACAGCAGTTTAGAGAATCTCCTCGGGCCCGGAAAGGGAGGATATGGCTGAGGGATAAGAGTGAAGAAGTAAGAAGGAATTCGTGTAAAGGTAAAGGAAGAAACTATTTACTCACCTTCCTTAATTGGATTCTCTCACTTATATGGCCCTCGACGTTGATCAGCCTTTTGAGGTCGTTGCTAAGCCTGCTCCTTTTTGCGGATTCTAGACTATCATTTATAATTATCACTCTGATATATTTATTTTAATTACTTCCGCACTTTAATTTAATTTCCTACTCTAATTAACATTACGCGCGATGTAATTCCAACTGTTTATATGCCTCATCAACAACCCCCACTAACCCTTCAGGGGCCTCATCAGCCTCTTGGGTGGCGTCCCCAGTTCTTGGTAGCGGTAGTACGATACTTGTATCAGGTTATCGGTACCCTGAGCTCTGGGTCGTTACACTGTGCGTGTGATTGTTAGCCCTACTGCTGCCTTCCTTTTGATATATCTGCCGTTTACCCGCCCTATTGCATCTCCTATTCTATGATTTTGCCACGGGTTCACTTTCTCTGTCACATTTCATGATACCATGTCATCTTGTATATCCTGTTGAGCATTTGGGCATTTGGCATTTGCTGTAGAACATCTTCAGGAATAGGGTGTTTCTTGTTGCATATTGTTCTCCTATCATTACACATCCCGTTTTTGTAGTGGTCTTGTTTGGTTGCATTGTTAGATGTATAGTACTGTCCATGCCTTATTTGCAGTTCCTATTCATCCATTTGCATTAGGCCATTGTGTCAGCATTTGCTCATTGCATCCCATAGGTCATATTGCATACACTGATTATCTGTTGGCATTAGTGCATTTCTATTTTTTTATTTTTATTTTCCCTCCTCATCATATTTACATCACATCATTCTATGAGGTTCTTTTTCTTCTTTTTTGCATTTGCACTTGCATCGGTCGGGGGACCTCCTCCCTCCACCTTTCTAGGATCTATACCCTGCTTGGACTTATAGGGGCCCTCCATTGAGCATTCCGTCTTATGGACTGGCACCTATTTGTCTAAGACCTCCGTAAGTCTCCACACCCGTGGATTCCCTCACAGAAGCTTGGGCAGATTGTACCTTTGGAGTACCCCGGAGTTTAGTTGACCTATTGCGGTCGAGAGAGAGAAATCTAGGCTCCTGGCGGGAACACTCAAATTGGAGCATAGCTCTTCACAATGTGAAAACCCCATTGTCCATACACATTGGAAAATACCATTAATTGGACAAAACCTTTAAAATTTGGGGTGATTAATGCATCACAATCTCTTTGTTGCATGATTTGGATCTAGACATTTGGTTGTGTTGATCTTGGGTGTTCATACTGCTTGGTCTTGTTTGATTGTGATCTTTGACAAATTACTTGAATTAAACCTCTTTCCCACAGTCATTTGAGACATGATGCTCAGGTCAGGTAGAACTCTAGAAACGGCCAACATGGAGTAGTTCCAAGATGAAGAGGTTGGTCAGTATGAACAAACTGTCGAGCTCTCTCAGCAGCAATACCAGGCTGAGGGGAGCTATGTTCCAGCTTATTACCCACCCTCTCCCCATCAGCAAGTCCCTTACCAGGGAGACCACGCTCACACCCATTACTTCACTCCTCAACTCCACAACCCTCAAGTCTATGTGGTTGACGCCAACCAGGTGGTAGGCCCTTCTTTGTCCCAAGTCCAACCTCAATCCACCTCTAGAGGAACTGTTTCCTCCCTCAATATTGATGATTTAATCAATGATCTTTCACAACTGGATGAGGCACAGCGCCAAAAGATCCAGGCTGCCTTGAAGGGAAAGTCTATCCCTTCCTCTTCTTCTAACCCCCTCCAGGCCACGGGTGGCCACCAAGTTAACCCCCCTAAGGACCAGGCGGTCCAGCAAGTCAATCAGGCTATCATTCTCTCCCGTCCTACAACCCCTGCCCCTGCTCTAGCGGGCTATTCCTTCGTTAAACCCCAAGTTCCCCGGCTCAGCTGTTCTTGAGGAGCCCTTTGCCAAACCAATACCAATCTAATCCAGCCCCAGCCAAGTCCAGCAATGACATCCTCCTGAAGAAAATAGTGAATATGGAAGAAAAGATAAGGAGGATGTCTATCCCCAAGGATGCCCCAGAAATTATCGTCCCTGCTATGCCAGCATTCCACTTGCCACCATCCGAGATGCCTACCTTCAGGCGTTATAATGGAATGGGTAGCCCGTTCATTCATTTGAAGGATTTCTTATACGGAACATCTTTTTGGCAGAACAATAAGGCATCTTTGGCCTATTTGTTCAGGAGGTCTCTCGATGGTCTGGCCCTCAAGTGGTTCTATTCCTTGGAGCCAACCGAGGTCGGGGATTTTGATGTTGTTAAAAGAAAGTTCTTGCAGAAGTACCGGGACCGCGTGGGCCCATCTCTGTCAGTTACTAATTTAGTTGCTGAGAAGATGAAGCCGGAAGAAGATTTTATCTAGTTTGCTGATAGATGGAGGTCAATGGCCGAGAAGTTGAGGGATACGCTCTCGGAGATAGAACAAGTTAAAATAATTGTATCCAATGCCACCCCTCGATTCCGTCATATTTTGACAATGAACAAATTGAATACCATGGAGGAACTATCTACTTATAAATGAATGTATCGAGTTTGAATAGTATTGTAAGTCCTTGAAGGATGTTTGTTGGAAATGTCAGATTATAAAATAAAGATTTGATTTTGTCCATTTGTTATTCGTACTTATCATCTGAGTCTCTTGATCGACCCGCTTGTATAACTGTTCACGCCTCGATAGTTCTGCCTTATTCGGGGCGTGACAAGTTCTCTCCCCTCAATGGTAAGCATATAAAGTTGTACCACACGGCATAACCGGCATTCCCAGAATGACAGAAATATACCTTGGTCTAGTGGCACTCCGCCCTGATCGAGCTACGTATATCTTGGTCTATTGGCACTCCGCCATGATCAAGCTATGTATACCTTGGTCTAGTGGCACTCCGCCCTGATCGAGCAACCTCTATCTTGGTCTAATGGCACTCCGCCCTGATCGAGCTACGTCTACCTTGGTCTAGTGGCACTCCGCCTTGATCGAGCTACCTCTATCTTGGTTTAATGGCACTCTACCCTGATCGAGCTACCTCCACCTTGGTATAGTAGCACTCTGCCCTAATCGAGCTATCATTACCTTGGTCTAGTGACACTCCTCCCTGATCGAGCTACCTCTATCCTGGTCCAGTGGCACTTCGCCCTGACCAAGCCCTACAAAATAGACAATATCGCCATTGCGGGCCTTACACCCGAATCGACAGAAACTCCTCCTTTGCGTTAGCATTATCTTCTTGCTAACAAATAAACCCATCTTTTGGTGCAAGACTCTGTGTCCTAGCCAACATCCATACAATATTACCATTGAGGGCCTTACGCCCGAATTGGCAGAAATGTTTCCTTTGTGTTAGCATTGTCTTCTCATTAACGAATAAACCCATTCTCGGCATAGGGCCCCGTGCCATAGCCAACCCTCAAATGATACCACAATTCCAGGCCTTATGTCCGAATCGGCGGAAAACTCTTTCCTTGTCTTGGCATTCTCCCCTTGCCAACGAATAAACCTTTTCTCATCGGTGCAAGGCCTCGTGCCCCAACCAATGACTGTCTACTATCGTCAAGGGCTAGATTCCACGTCTGGACCTACCGACCATCCTCTCCCATATGTTTCAAAAAAAATAGAGTTAAAAATAGAGATACCCGCCGGCCTTGTTCTCACATCGGAACAAGGGCAAAAATGGCTATAACCTGGCTGCGGCGAAAACCCGAGAGGGCGCTGTAGGCAAAATCGGGTACCCCGCCATGTGAAAACCCGAAAGGGCGCGTGGACAAAAGTAAGAGGGGGCTGACTTCGGTGAAAACCCGAAAGGGCGCTTAAGTCAGTAATGTGATATATAAAAAAGAAGAAGAAAGAAAAAAAAGGGAAGTGATAATGTAGTAGTGAGGTCACCCTCATTCGTCATTCTACTTCTTCCACCCTTTCGACCCTTGTCACCATCGGCAAGATCGGTCACTACCCTTTCGACCCTTGTCACCATCGACAAGATCGGTCACTACCCTTTCGACCCTTGTCACCATCGACAAGATCGGTCGCTACCCTTTGACCCTTGTCACCATCGACAAGATCGGTCGCTACCCTTTTGACCCTTGTCACCATCGGCAAGATCGGTCGCTATCCTTTCAACCCTTGTCACCATCGGCAAGGTCGGTCGCTACCCTTTCAGCCCTTGTCATAATCGGCAAGACTAGCTACCCTTTCGGCCCTTGTCACCATCAGCAAGCTCAGTCGCTACCCTTTCGACCCTTGTCACCATCGACAAGATCAGTCGCTACCCTTTCGGCCCTTGTCATCATCGGCAAGACCGGCTACCCTTTCGGCCCTTATCACCATCGGCAAGATCAGTCGCTACCCTTTCGGCCCTTGTCACCATCGGCAAGATTGGTCGCTATCCTTTCGACCCTTGTCACCATCAGCAAGATCGGTCACTACCCTTTCAGCCCTTGTCATCATCGACAAGACCGGCTACCCTTTCGGCCCTTGTCACCATCGGTAAGCTCAGTCGCTACCCTTTCGACCCTTGTCACCATCGATAAGATCGGTCGCTACCCTTTCGGCCCTTGTCATCATCGACAAGATCGGCTACCCTTTCGGCCCTTGTCACTATGGACAAGATCGGTCGCTACCCTTTCGACTCTTGTCACCATCGGTAAGATCGGTCGCTACCCTTTCGGTCCTTGTCATCATCTGCAAGACCGGCTACCCTTTCGACCCTTGTCACCATCGGTAAGATCGGTCGATACCCTTTCGACCCTTGTCACCATTGGCAAGATCGGTCGCTAACCTTTCGACCCGTGTCACCATCGGTAAGATCGGTCGCTACCCTTTCGGCCCTTGTCATCATCGGCAAGACCGGTTACCCTTTCGGCCCTTGTCACCATCGGCAAGATCGGTCGCTACCCTTTCGACCCGTGTCACCATCGGCAAGATCGGGCGCTCCCCGTTCAACCCTTGTGATAACATAGTCGGACTCCTCAAAATGATGCCAGCGATCCGAGCCAAAGAGAGCGCTGTGAGATGCCCTCATCAAGTATGCACGTGAATGGCATTCCATTTCAAAAAAGGGAGGGCTACATATGCTTTAGGACATACCCCTGCTTTACACACCAATAAAAAAGGGGAGGATGCTCAATCTATTCCCCGGAAGATCTCCTCCAGAGGAAGAATCCTGACGCAAGGGAATTCTGCTATGTCGCGCAGTCGATTTCTTTGTTCCTCGAGGCACGTCAGCTCAGATGTCACAGACGCCATCTTGACTCTAGCAACAGCAAGCTCCTTGGTTTCTCTGACCATAGCCACCTCGGCTTCAACCAGCTCAGCCTCGGCTGCAGCAAGATAGCCCCTCAACTTTTCTATTCTACTTGTGAGGGCACCTACACGATGGTGGCTTTTGTCAAAGGCCTTTTCATGCTACTCTTCATTGCCTTTCCACACGTCCAGGGCCTGCAGGTACTTGTCGTCCTGAGCACTGATGGTGGCAAATTCGCTAGGAGCCCGAGCCTCAAGGAACTCGCAGCGGTTGACGTATTTCAATAGCAGCAGGACTCGCCACGACCATTCCTCTAGAGGGCAGCCCAACATCTACAGTGCCCCAGTCAGCTGTGCCACCGCGGTGTGCACCCCTTGATATGTGAGGGAGGGATCAGTGAAGATCATCGACCGCAATGCCAGTAGCATCTGTCGAATCGGCGCGTCCGAGGTGGCGTGGCCAATGGAAGGCATGGCCAGAGGTCAAACTCGACCAAGCCATCTACAGTCGCCCACAAATCCGCATCCACCATGCCTGAGGAGGACGGAAGAGTGGAGGCCAGCTCGCTCGAGGGTCTGACCTAGACGAATGACTCCCGGTCGGCCATCACCAGAGGAGCCGACAGAGCTGTGACCGAACCACCTAACTCCATCGTCGCAAGGGGATGCTCCACTTTGCTCTCGGTTGGAGGAAGGGCGTAAAGCGGAGCTAAATCAGATTTCACTACTGAAGGACCTACAGCCCTTCCCACTTGTGCTCCCTCCTCCTGGGAAACCGTGATGCTTGTCAGCATCTTCCCTAGAAGCTGGTCCTCCTCGGGCGTCATGAGCAGTCGGGGAGGCGGAAGAGGAACCATAAGCTTCAGCCCACCCCCCCGATTGCAGGAAGGACACCAGGTGCTCCACCTCCGATTCTGAGAGCAGTTGCGGTTCACCTACCCCCACAGGGGTGACTAGTTCCCTCTGCTTCACAATAGACTTGCGAGCTCTAGCGGTGCACGTCTCGGGGAGCTTGCCTCCTCTTAAAACATAGAAAATAGGGTTAGTCTTTCACCGATCGAGGCGAGCTACCCAAATCTTGAAGAGATGCAAGAGAGGTCCCGGGGGCCCCATACGTGCCTCAATCACCGAAACTATACAACTTTTCGATGCTATTTCCCCCTCCTCCAGAGCCTCACCCACTGGTATTGTGGTCTCCACGGCTGCTTCTTACTGCAGGACCTCGAACAAGGCCGTCAATTTCTCCAAGCCGGCATTGCCTCCCCTGGGTCGCTCTAC
This sequence comes from Amorphophallus titanum, assembly GCA_024336825.1. Classification (NCBI taxonomy): domain Eukaryota; kingdom Viridiplantae; phylum Streptophyta; class Magnoliopsida; order Alismatales; family Araceae; genus Amorphophallus; species Amorphophallus titanum. Next base: position 84,369,846 of record JANBPO010009603.1, on the reverse strand, counting down.
TTATATGTCCGGGACAAGCGCCTCCACGGCCTCCGGTTGGATTTGCTCCTGCAAGTTAACCGAATAACAGAAGACAAGATCAGAGGCTGGCTGCAAAGGGGCCCCCATGTGAACAGGCTCACACTTACAAAATCCTCGCCCAAAGCCACCTCGTCGGAAGAGTAGTCATAGTCTACCATCTCACCCCAGGAAGACTTGGTCAGGGTAGGCTCCTCCCTTGCCGGAGAGGGAGCTTTCATCTCAGAGTCAATTGCCTCCTCTCTGCACGGACTAAGCGACGGTGACTACCCAGATTTCAGCCTCTTCCTCGAGTACGCCTTCGTCAACTTGGGGATCTTGTAGGCCTGCACCCACTCGGGGAGGGGCACGATGGGAACTGCCAAATGAAGGAGGATTTGGATTAGATAAAGGTCTTTGGGCTCCCAATGAATGAAAATGTTAGCCACGCCAGTGAAAAGAATTACCCCGTTCGGTCCCCTCGGCCAGAGGTGATTCGGCGATTGTCCCCTCGATAGAAGGTGCAACCCCAGGTGTAGCAGCCTCGCCCACGCCAGGAGTAGGAGCAGGTGCTGGCTCCTCCGTAGGGACTGAAAGAAGAAACCCATATAAAAGGCCTTATCCCACAAGGCAAAAAAGTGTTAAGTAGCACTGTCGGCCGGAAAGTCTAACCAGTAGGTTGGCTGGGCTCGGCCTAAGCGACCGCGAATGCGGCCACGAACTTCTCATCCTCGACCTTCCTCTGCTCCAACTCCTGCCGACTGACTACCTCGTCGGAGACCCTCACAGGCTTCACGCGCAAGTCTGAACGCGTCTCCTCTGCACCGGCTGAAAGGAAGAAACGCATGTGTTATGCATGCACGACGTAAAAATAGTCAAAGCGATCCTCGCGAAGAGTACATTGCAACTATCATGTCCATGAGTCGATGAATTGAGAAATAAATTCACCGCAGGGTTTCGTAACTTGCACGAGAGAAAAACCCACACGGAACGTAAAACTCAACTCAAGACCAACAAAAAGTGATCCGAAACCCTCCGATAAGGATCCGAAATACCTAATAAAGATCCAAGAAGAACCATTAAGGATCCAGGACATTACATCCTCCCCTCTTTTAAGAAATTTCATCCTCGAAATTTAAGGAACTAAGCAAAGGAGAAGCAGGGAAGAGCAACCCAACAACACTAACACGAATCACGAGAAACATCACTCAGAGGAAGACAGTCAGACCATAATCACAAGTACACGATCAAGACCGAGCATGACACAAGTGAACACAAGTCCAACACCTCCGAAACAAGGCAACGTCGCTTACGTCTCACAAGGAAAGAGACACGACCATGCCACGACAACAGATCTCGAAGAAACAAAACGATAGATACAGCAAGCATCAGCTTAAACAAGGAGGCATAATCCTCATAGCTGACAGCTCTGCAACATTATCGGCTCCGGTGCTAAAGGCGACAGAAAACACCTGGCACACTGGATGCCAACGACAACAGCACTAGACTACAAGCACAATCAAGTCAGTCCTCACTCAGATATTACATCTGATTGAGTCGCATGCTAACTCTACCTGAAGAGAAGAGTATAGCAAAGCCAACTGACAAGATCACGGTCCACATAGTGCCAAGACAAACACGCAAAATCATAGAGAAATAGTGCTAAAAATGACAACAATGACAGCACCTGTAGGATCCTGGCTCCTTACAGAATACAGAACTACAAAACACAACTGCAAGCTGAGTCACATCAAGGCACAATAACAGCTGAACACACGACTATAGGGGACGAGTCATGCATCGAGTAGCTCACCAAGAAAAGACCCACGACAACAAGAAAATAACAATCTCAGGGAAACGCATCTCAAGGACCACGATCATGTCCTGAGAACATAACACCCAAGAAATAAATGTAGAGTAGAGGGTACTCAATCAGTAGGAATGCCGACAGATTCCCCAATACTCACAAATGCCAATGCCGACACCAGATGGACTCCAGCAACAGCACGATAACAGACGACATCAAGGCAAGGGAAGCCAAGATGAAGTCACATCGAGAAACACAATTCTCTCGACTGGCCAGAATCTTATGACAACGATCCTCGACCCGTGGGTAATCAGCCCACACGCTTCTACTGCGTACTCATACAATGCACACAGGCATCAGAAATATCTCGGTATCCGCATCTCAGTACACATTCAGTGCCATCAAAATTTGTATAAACTACAAATAGCACGCCATGAGTATTGATCCAGTGAACAACTGATCACAAGAAGCCAAAGTGCAAAGAAAGAGAGCACCAGTATCAGCACAAAGCACAAGGAAAAATGCCAATCTCAGCTTACCTTCACGTCCGGAAACAATAAATGAGCCTTCACAACACATCGGCCGCTGGACACGGCACGACAAACACGATACACAACAGCTCTTAACACCATGACGGAGTCCAAAGCCAAGCAACCGTAAGACAAGGAAAAGGTCAGGCTCAGAAGAAATACTGTCCACACTTAAGCAAACACAAGATAAAGGCATCACTAAGACAGCAATTCCAAGACTTACCTTGAAAAGACTCCACCAAACGGGATGAGAAGCATCAAGCTCGCTAACAGAAGCTCACCAGGAAGGGAAAATCCTAGGTCGTCTGAGCATCTTCTCAACCAAGGAATCTAATCGAGCGCTTCAACAGAAGCGAAATGCATCAGGAGCTGAACAGACTCAAGCTGGGGTGACCAAAATAACGTAAGAACTTGTACGGCCATCACACCAACACTAAAAGTCACCCGCCACCTGAACAAATGATAGAGAAACCTCAAACAATGTACCACAGATTCAAGCCTTCCGGCAAACTCTGCCAAGTACAACATGATCGAGACAGACATCATGACGAAAAGGAAGGACCTCGTCACATCCTGGTGAGAGAAGAACCATCTCACACAGTGCTAATCCAGCATGCACAAGATGATACACGAAAAATGAAACGATCATGAATCACGAAACCTAAGCCAGCGAATGACTGTACTGGACTTTCAGGACTCTGGAAACTGCATATCTCGGATTCCCATGTACTTCACACGATAACACTCTGATACCAACTGTGACGACCCAGATCCCGGATATCGGATATACCCGATAGGACAACCGAGCAGACCCGATACCGCTTGGAACCTATGTAGCCTCCCAAGAGCTGTAAGGCTCCGAAGGGAAAAAGGATTATCGTGTAGTACATTGAAGCCATAAAGATATAATAGCAAGCAATTAAATTTCATTAGATCGATTTGCTAAAGAAGCAGAAATTATAGTCTAAAGCAGTAAAACGTACTAAATGCCAAGTGAACACTCAGCCCGACGAGCTGGTAACTAAGAACCTCCACGCAACACTCTTGAACCCCGAGGAAGGACCGCCACACCTGAAAACCAGGGGTGAGCCTCCTGTCACTGGCTCAGTAGGGATCCCACGGAACCCCAACCGAGAAAAATGGCGATACGAAAAGCAGCAACTACAAGAGCAATAGTAACGGTAACCACGATGGCCGGTAAAATCTCGACTCTACAACTACTCCTATTGTACCGGAAGACACGACCCGATCACCCCGTCGGGGGACAACCAAGTCCCCAGCCCAACGCCCCAATCCCACGGTCGGGTACTACCAGACACGAACCGTCCTAGACACGCTACTAGGAAAATGTCACGACACCTCTGTCGCAGAGGCCTGTCCTCACAGAAGGGTCCAAGCCACAACCACGCGATTTGGAAATGCAGTCATGACCTCACCATCGTGAACTCTACGTTGTCTAGGGAAAAGTCCTCGGTGACGCTCACCGAAAACCCTAGACCACGACTCCAGGGAAAACGCCCGAAACAACACACGAAATCCCGTCTCGCAGACGGGGGACAGAAATCCGCAACACGATAACTCACGTCACATGATAGGAGTACCGCCCACCAGAAGCAAGGCTAGATGCATCCACTGAAGGCTTAGTCCACAACCTTAGGTGTCTCGCTACGATGCCCCAGGCAGAGACTGAGACACCGAACTAGTGACTAGGAACACAAAATAAGGACTAGCTGAGGTCACGCTCGTCAGCGCGGGTCCGCCGCCCTCAGCCAAGTGTGCATACATAGACCATACCCCCTAGGTCCGTCCTCTAGTTGGTCTTCCCCCGAAGCCTCGACTCAGGTTGCGCGTGGGGGCCCTACGGTAACCAGCCTAAAAACTGTCTCTCTCGGGTAAGTCGCTCCACCACTCCCTGGCAAGTCAGCACACGCGTGCCGTAAGAAGGCTATGACTAATGGGGGCTCACAGAATGTGAACATAGAAAATCATACACATACCCATCACGAGTAACACGGAGTAATAGATAGCTCAGAGCCACCCGACTCTGGATAGCCCACTAGACCTACTAAACTCAGCGGTCTTTGAGTAACGAGACTCGAGGTCAAGATCGTTGCATGTGACGGCACAGGGCCGTCGATCTGGCCTAATCCCTAGGTCTGAAACTATGGTGACATGATTCTCGGGGCAGCTCACAAGCCGCAGTATTAATCCCTCATCCAAGGGACACACGGAAAACCTCTAGCCCCAGGCTGGTTAATTAGACTCTCAGTCCAATGCCATTTGTACACGGCCCACACGAAAACTCGAAACACACGCACGGGGTCACCCAGACCCTCTAAACACATGAGCACGCTAATCGAGATAGTGTGATGCCTCTGGACACCCTCAAAAACATGAACATAGGTCCTACGGTGTTTAGGACATTCACGAGGCCGAAGGTCAACCACTGGGTCACCACTGGGTCGACCGGAGACCGACACAACGTGAAATAGGCACAGCGAACATGAAAAGTCGCCTAGCAGTCTACCCCTGGACTGTTAAGACCAGCCTAGCGGTCTACCCCTGGACCGCTAAGCTCCTGAAACTCGCAAACCCCTAGCGGTCACTTCTCGGACTGCAAGGCAGAGTGGCGGTCATTTGCCTGATCGCTAGGTGATGCCTCGCAGCCAGTCGCAAAACCGCCACCCCACTGATCTCTAATCGACCAAAACACGGTCAAACGGTCACCCCTCGGACCACAAGGTAGAGCCTAGCGGTCCATCAAGCGACCGCAAGGCTCGAATCGACATACGGGAGACCCTAGCGGTCCCCTACAAGACCACCTGGCGCCCTAGCGGTCACTGGAAGGACCACTAGGTCATCCCGAACCCAAAATGGTGAATCACATAGAAAACTCCATTCAACGCCCAATTCACGCCCACGTGAAGGGAAAAATAAGGAGAAACTAGTCCCCTACCTCTCTAGCACAGAGAGGACCCATTTAAACCCCCATAACATGGTTAAAACACTAGATCGGGCTCACACCCCCAAAACATGTATTTTTTCTAAAATACCCAAATGTGCCCGCTCGGCTCACCACGGCCTACAAAACTCACGGGATATGAAGTACACGAGTTAGGGAACCAACCCCCTACCTCCACCGAGGATTTGATGCTCCGTGGATGCCGATCCACGAAGAAAATGTCGTTAAACCCTCGTCGGCGCCCCAAACTCGTGGCCGAGCTTCACCGCGCCACCATCCCTTAATCCCCGATCCATTCTCACCGTCCTTGTCCCCGCGCCATTGTCGCCTCGTCCCTGCCTACTGCGGTCGGCCGCCCGTGGAGAAGAGAGGGAGAGGAAGAGAGGTGAGAGAGTGAGAAAGAGAGAATGGGGAGAGAGAGTGGGTTAATAGCAGCTCTGGTTCGTGGACGACACCCGGCGATCATCCCCGGAGCGACCACTTCGCCCCCCGTGAAGTCGAGCAGCACGCCTCCGCCCCCAGGACCGCCCAACCAAGAATCACCGATGCTGCAGCAACCTCCCAGCTTCCTCGGATCGCCATCCAGGATGTGGGCCCCACGAGCGCGCGTGCTTGCCTTGTCAAAGCCGCCCCGAGTGCTGCCCGTCAACCCGATCACGTCACTCCCAGATCCCGCGTGTAGACCTTTACCTCCCTGCGTGGAGTGGGCAGAAATCATCCATTCTGTAATTATAATTAATTGTTGTACCGGGAGTACAAGTTCGGCTGGGATCGTCTTCCCCACGCCCGGCGCGTGGAGGTACACCCGCACCCCTCTTTAGTTAGTTAATTGCCTATCTAATATAGTTCTTGACGCCGCAACTAGTGAGTGTGATAGGATGCCTAGCTTACTGTTTCAATCACCATTGTAAGTTGTGAGTGTGAGACCCGTCCTGTGACTCGTTTCGAGCACGAGAGTGAGCCGACCACCCGAGACTCAGCGCCGATTTCTCAACCGTGCAGATCGACTCGTTCTCCTCGCCGGGGACGACCGTGAGCGAGTGCTTCTTATGTTTTGGGGCATTCCTGTCCCTTTGAGAGTCACGTTAGGTGATGACTTGGTCGTGTAATTACTGGTTGCGTCGTCTAGTGAGTCACGTCATGTCATCTAGGTCATAGGACGTGTTCACATACCGAGTCTCATAGTCGTCCCGCATCAACTATTCCATATCACAATCCCATTATGTTGAGAAGGTGTTGAGAAGGTTTGGTCTATATGACTGTAAACCTGTGAGCACTCCCTTTGATCCTAGTGTCATACTTAAAAAACATCATGGTGAATGTGTTGAACAACTCAGATATTCACAGTTAATTGGTAGTTTAATGTATTTGTCAAATTGTAGTAGACCTGACATCTCTTTTGCTGTGAATAGACTTAGTAGATATACACATTGTCCTAACAAAATACATTGGCATGCACTTGAAAGAATCTATAGATATTTAAAAGGTACCTTATATCATGCACTACACTATGGTAGATATCCTGGTATATTGGAAGGATAGTCTTATGCCAGTTGGGTGATTTAAAAAGCCCAAGAAAAGGGTACCATTGGCTTTGTGTTTATGATAGGTGGTGGGACAGTTACCTAGAAATCTACCAAACAAACTATATTGGCTCAGTCTAGCATGGAGACTGAGTTAGTGGCAGTAGAAGTGACTAGTAGAGAAGTAGAATGGCTGAAAAGCCTTTTGGTTGAGCTTCCATTGCTTAGTAAGTCAATTCCTGCTATTTCTATTCAATGTGATAGCCAAGCTGCAATAGTTAAGGCTAAAAGTGAGAAAGTAAATGATCAATTGTGTACTCATATGAGATTGAAATTGAAAGTTGTAAGAGAGTGCTTGAAGATAGGAATAGTCTCTATAGACTATGTGAAATCGGCAAGGAATGTTTCTGATCCTTTAACTAGGGGATTGAATAGATATTTGGTTGAACAATCATCGAGGGGGATGGGACTTAATCCCATTTTAAAAAGCATGAATAGTAACCCAACCTGGTGTTTAGAGATCCCATAACATAGCTTTAATGAGAAAATAAGTTGAATGGGTGTATACTGGAGAGCACTTGTTAGAAATTGATGTCTCAATACCTATCCCTATGATGAAATACTTATTTTATAACGATAAAGGATGAGTTACAACTCTTAATGAGTCCAAAGGCCTACATGGCGAGGTGTAGATACATTCCAGTGCACCTTGGAGGACTCACCTATGTGAGTGTGATTGTGTGGCCACAATCTATGAGATCTTTTGGGCTAATCCCTAGAGCACTCATGAAACAAGATACAAAGCACATGACCAGAAAGTGCTACCCCGTGAGAACACCACTATTGACTAATGATATGTGTACTGTATGAAACCTTCTTCATAAAGGTCTAAGTTCAAGACGTAGTTCACTTAGATCTGTGGATGAGGGGAAGTATATCACTATGTGAAGGTTGAAGTCGGAAGACACCTACACTTATGCGTGTCATCTCAGGCTCTTGCAAATCTGTGTCTCAATCTTTTTAAAAAAAATTTGGTGGGCGAATGTTGGAATCTGTGTTTAAATTTTAAAAGATTTGAGCATCTCTTTGTGTCGTTTAGTCCCACATTGAAAAATGGGAAAAGTTTCCATTTACTTTTAGTTGGGACCCGAGTCTTTGTTATGTATTCCTTTGAGGAGACTATGGAGGTTGGCCCATTTGATCTATTGGGCTCTTGCGCTCGCATCCTCTTTCTCACACTCGCGCGAATTGCCTTGCCGTGGCCGTGTCGTGCGTGCGTGTGATTCCGGATAATTATTTATTTTATTATTTATTTTATTTTTTTTTGACTGTTTTAAGGGGGTTTAGGTGGACCAAACCCAGCCCCTAGGCAAGTCTGCGTAAACCCCCTCCCCCACTCTGAAAATTAAAAAAAATATAATTTCAAGGGTTGACGCGGACTAGATTCTACCCTAAACTTGGTCCACCTAAACCCCCCTGACCCTTCGTATTCCTCTATAAAAGCCCTGTTAGAAGCTCAAGGGGCATACACACAGATAGAGAACAACAACATCTACGCAGTCACCCAGCAAGTAAGGACGGACACAAGGAGCAAAGTGCGCACGTGGTCGGCTTGTTGATCGGCTCATACACGCTGACGGTATGTCACATGTACTTCCATCATATGGCATCTACCCATTTCGCACAAGTCCTTCCCCATTGCATATAAGGCATTATGTCAATGGCGAACACACCCGCATCCTGGGTCTGCCCATGTATGACAACCTATGATGGCCGCGCATACACCATGATGTCACACCTACCTCTGTCACGGAACCATGTGCCCATCGCTCGCCCCGAGCTGGTAGCCAACTGCCCTTACCAAGGAATCGAGTTAGCCGCACCCTAGCCCAAAAGTAACATTCCCAAGACCGGCCTTGACTCTCCAACATGAAGATACTCACCTTTTAGGACCTGTACCAGACTGCTCATCCTAAGCTACGTCCGGCCCTCCTCTAGCGTCAGCCAGTATCTCTCCCTGCAATCCAGTCCAATCGTCCCTCAGCAAATCAGGCACGTCCCTAGCTCCTTGTGGAGGGTCTCTGTAAAACACGTGGGTGTCCGCCTTGTTATCCATTAACTCGGGGACTGACCCATGTCGGAATTGTCCCGCGGCATGCACCAATTGTACTTTGGCCTCTTTGGCCCATTTTTAAATCCCACGTGGCTCTCATAAAGTATGAAACCAGTTGAATACATGTACTCATACCCAGGTCTTAGCTTTACCTCCGCACTACCTAGTGCGTGTCCAGTGTCTCCCACACTAGTAAATCAAACCTCCCAGTCAAATGCCCCATTATAGATTTGGCTGCCCCCGGCCCTCTATCCATGGCTTCACACTTATATAGACTTTTCTCCAACATGGAATAAAGGTTTTTGGATTCAATCCAATGTAAATAAACACTGACTGCTTATGTCGGTTGGGAAAGACGTCCAGTACACAATTCCCCAGAATCGCTTGTGCACTTGCACCCATGGAACCCCTCCTCTCTCCACGTGCCACCCGATCTCTCAAGCCCACGTGCCACGTCCTAGCGGCACTGCACCAGCTAACCTACAGTTCCATGGGTGATTGTCAAGAAATCGACTGGCACGCTTGCACCTTAGTCTAGTTACCTTAACCCCCAAAAACTTCTTGTGCCATTTGACCCCTCTCAACCTTCCGTAAAAGGCTAGTGTCCAGTGTGGTCGTTAGAAGAATATTGATGTGACACGACCTTGGACCTATCTTGCAAGCACAATTCGCACTGTGAACGGGCCGAAATCGGCAGCCAACTCACCCGGCACTCACCCCAAATCTATGGGTAACTCGGTGATGCCGAGTGGACAATGTGAGGGCTGGTCCCTTATTGGTAGAGGGCCAGCAAGGCCAGAGGGTCTCCCAAATGGGTATGGCTAGTCCCATCCTAGAGGCTGGCCTGGTGCCAAGGGCACGGGTAATCGCTCACTCCCACGATGATCACTCGAAAGTCCGGGACTTGCGAGATCGGGTACTCTCTCTCACCGGCTAGCATAGCTAAGAGCTAATATTGAATGAAAAGTAGAGTAATAAGAGCAAGGGAAGAATGCTTACTCAACTGGTTTGAAGAAACCGGTCCCGATCGGAGACGTAGGCGCGCGGGGAAGCGTGGGGCTTACCCACGTCGTGGTAAGGATACTTCAACCTGTTCAAAAGATTACACCACTACACCTCACACAGGAGGGGGGATCGTGGGGTGGGGGTTAATGGATTACACCCAAAACTACCTCCGCTCAGGGAGGGGCCTTCAGCCGGCCAAGCGGGGAGGGGGAAGATGACGACACGAGCTTCATGCAACGCCAGAGTCACTTCTGTCCCCTCTCTGAAACAGAGGACAGATGGTTGATGCAGGAATTCTTGTGGGTGCTCCCGGACTCCTATGGCAGCAGGACCAGTGCCAAAACTTCTTGGATTGGTCCAGGTGGAAGCTGGAATTTTGGCAGGATCTGGGGAAGTCATCGTCGGTCGCGGTGAAGCTGGAAGTAGGGACTCTGTTCTTTGGCTCGGACTATCTCAGCACTGCAGCGTCTGGAAGATGAAGTCACGACGAACAGCCCCGAACTCCGAATTGAGCCCGGTTAGTGGCGTTGGAACCGTGGATGAGCTGCCTTCGAGATGAGACCCACGGGGGTGCCATCTGATGTCGGAGCAGAATGCAGAAATCTGAATACTGACAGGGTGTCAGTTCAGTCCCAGGGTGGACAGAACTGCAGCCCAGCCCCATGGGTTGGTCTGCCTAAACCCATCCAGAAAAAAAAAGAGTTTTTTTAATCAAAAAACCCCTCTGTGAGGGGTTTAGGTGGACTAGACTAGCACCTTTGGGCTAGTTGGTCTAAACCCCCCTGACTCTTCACCTTCCCCTATAAAAACCCCTTTAGGGGCTCAAGAAGAGAGGAGGAAGAACCTATGACCTAACTGCTGCACCCTCAGACTTTCGCAGGCATCCAGCAAGGGTCGAGGACGCGAGGAGCAAAGTGCACACGTGGTTGGCTTGCTGATCGGCTTGTACACGCTGAGGGTATGTCACATGTACTCCCCTCACGCGGCGTCTAGCCATCACACACATGTCCACTCCCGTCGCACATAAGGCGTTATGATAACAACAAACACACCTGTATTCCGGGCCTGCCCGCATATAACAACCCATGGTGGCTATGCATATGCCTTGATGCCGCACCTACTTTCATCACGGAACCATGTGCCTACTACTCGTCCAGAGCTGGCCACCGACCGTTCGGACTGATGATTCAAGTTAGCCGAACCACTGGCCCGGGAGTAATATTTCCCGTGGCCGGCCTCGACTCCCCAACATGATGACACTTGCCCTCCGGGACCCCGTACCTGACCGCTCATTTTCGACCCACGTTCGGCCTCCCTTAGGCACCCGTTACAGTCTACCCCTGCCATCCAGTCTAGCCCTTCCTCGATGACTCTGGCCTACCCCTAGCTCCCCGAGGAAAGTCTCTGTAAAACATGCGGATATACGCCTTGTTACGCATTGACCCGGGGACCGACCCATGCGTCAGAATTGTCCAGCGGCTTGCGCCCATTATACTTTGGCCCCCCCGGCCCATTTATAAAGCCCATGTGGCTCTCATGCAGCATGAAACCAGTTGAATACATGCACCCCTAATCGGGTGTCAGCTTCTTCCTATACACACCCAACTCCCTCAATCACAACAGTGCCCTCAGCACCCGACTGCCAGCTACTCCAATCACATCGTGGCCCGCAGCACTCGACCACTCAGCTCTTTTAGTCACAACGGTGCCTCCGGCACCTAACTGCCAGCCACTCCAGTCACGTCGGGGCCCGCGGTGCCCGACCACTCAGCTCCTTCAGTCACAACAGTGCCTCCAGCACCTGACTTCCAGTCACTCCAGTCACGTCGGGGACCGCGGCGCCCGACCACTCAGCTCCTTTAGTCACAACGGTGCCTCAGCACCTGACTGCCAGCCACTTCAGTCACGTTGAGACCCGTGATGCCCTACCACTCAGCTCCCTCAGTCACAACGGTACCTCTGACACACCGACTGCTAGCTACTCCAGTCACACCGGGGCCTGCGGCACCCGAGCGCTCAGCTCCCTCAGTCACAACGGTGCCCTCAACACCCGATTGCCAGCTACACCAGTCACATCAGGGCCCCCGGCACCCGACCACTCAACAGCCTCAGTCACAATGGTGTCCCGGCACCTGACTGCCAGCCACTCCTGTCATATCAGGGCCCGCGGTGCCTGACCACTCAACAACCTCAGTCACAATGCATGGTGCCCCCGACACCTGACTGCAAGTTACTCCACTCACATCGGGGTCCGCGACACTGGATCACTCAACAACTCTAGTCACGACGGCGCCCCTGGCACCCAAATGTCGGTTCCAGACAATGTCGGGCCATGCTAGTTCTGACGACGGCCAATAACTCCAGTCCCACCGGTGCCCACGGCACCTGGCAATTTCGAGCTCAATGGCTCTTGGTCGCTCCAATCATGGTGATGCTCACGCCACTCGACCACTCTAGTCTCAACAACACTCGACTGCCTCTGCCTCAACAGTGACCGGTCACTCTAGTCACAGGTGGTGCCTGCGCCATTCGGTTGCTTCAGCCTTGGTGACGCCTAATTACTCCAACACAATGGTGCCCATGGCACCCTTACTACCCCAACCTCGACACTGTTTCATGTAGGGAATACATTGTGACGCCTCTCGGGCGACAGCCTGCAGAGTCTTAGGTCCTTTGATGGATGCGATGTATGAATGCAAAACTACCCATACAATAATGCAATGACCCAGGGACTGTCACGAATGACGAAATTGTCCCACGGCTTGGAAGCACTTGTAATTCGGCTTTCATGCCCCCATATAAATACCTTTCATGGCATATAAGTCATGTAATCTAGTCAGGGAGCGGATCCCCCTCCTCGTTGGAACCAGTCTCTCTACCCCCAGTTATCCCTGTTGTGTTGATGTTGCCCTGTCACTGTTGCACAGACAAAGCCCTCTCGATGTCGCGGCTCCCAGGGTCCCTGACTCTTTCTTTGGCAGTAGAAATAAAGGTGTTCAGGCTCTACCCGATGTAAAATAAACATCGATCGCTTGCGGTCGGTGGGGAAGACGTCCAGTACACGAGCCCCCACAATCGTCTACGAAGGATGGATGGACTTGAGAGAGAACAAGCCGGCCCAAATTCGGTCTGTAGAAAACCCCTCTTCATAAGGAATATTCGGCTCTCCCATGTCGGTGAAGTCACTTAGCATCTGCCTCTTGTCAGTCATAAAAGCCGGCTTCTCAATTAACTCATGGATCAGTGGTGGCCATTCTGGATCTGTGGGCATAAACAGATGGCTTAAGGATATTGTAATGTCGTCCATGTCGAACCACCTATACCACTCGCATTCTGGATCATCCATTTTTCTTCTTTTGAGTGACCTTAGTGATTTAAGGGCCTTGTAGGTGACAAGCGGGGCCAAATGCCGAGTAAACTATCTGGCATGCACATCTTGACAGTCTAGCATAGAAGTAAGGATTGTAGTCTGCTCAGGCTCTTGCTGCTGAATCGGCCATTTCACAAAGTGAGAATATAACGTCCACGTGAGCGGCTTCCTACTAGTCTTAAGAGTGGAAGTCATAGCTGCCCACGGCTTGTCATCTGTTTCTTCAGTTTCTTTCAGCCCCTTGTATCCCAGGTCACCTCGTGGGATCATTTTAACATTTTTAATGGGCTTGGTCCTACCCTGCAAGTTGATGCCCAGCCTGACTGATAGCCCATTTTCATCAAAATACTCCATCCAGGCGTGTTTATCAAGCTTTTCTTCTTCTTACCTTTAGATGTTTGTAGTGGTATTTGAACAGCTGGAGGAGTGGAGGGAGCAACCTTTTCTAAACTTTACCGCAGATCGACAACATCAAACACTGACAGTAATGGCCTATCAGCCGGCCATATGGAGGGAACAGAAGTAGCCAAATGTATATCTTCAACTGACAGGATCGGCATGCTAGTCACTTTAATGATGCGCCCTTTGTGCGGAAATTTGATGCATTGATGGTTTGTGGAAGGCACAGCATCCAGCTCTTGTATGTAAGGGCGTCCCAGAATACCATTGAAGGTCGGGTCCATGTCAAGAATGTGAAAATCTGCTGTAATGGTAACAGGACCCAATCCCACTTTTAATGTTATCATGCCCAGAGGCGGCTTCTTGGTATTATCGTAGGCAGTGACTGTGATGGTGGATGGCCGAATCTGATTTTCTGGAATGCCACACATTTTCAAGGTGCTTGGTGGCAAAACATTAATAGAAGCGCCGGTGTCCACCAAGCATTGCTTGACCGGCACTTTTTTGATGTCTACAGTGATGCACAGAGCATACTTTCTGGCCGGCTGTGGAGCCAGTTCATGTTCATAAAAAGTGATCGCCGGCTAACTGCTGACGAGAGCAAGGACTGTAGTGATTTGCTCCGCTGCTATATCCTCGTTCACCATCACTCTTTCAAGATATTGCTCTAATGCTCTTTGATGTACAATGGATCTTTTAATAAGCTCCAAAATTGAAATTCGTGCCGATGTTCTGTCAAGGTGCTTTAACAGATTATACTCCGTGCTTGGCACAGACTCTGGTTCCTGCTCTTGCTGGTCTTGTGCGGGCTCCTGCTCCCGCTGGGGAAATATTCTATGAAACATGCGCCCACTCCGGAGCACCATAGTTTCAGACGTCTCTGTCGGGGCAGGTGGAGATTGAGAAGAAGTGGAGGCTGGTGTGTTGATGGTTGGTGGAGAATTGGTAGTAGGAGGGGTGATTGCGTTAGGCCTTGCCAACGATGGGTTATTATAAGGCGAAGGGGGAGGTTGGGTAGTTGGCGGGCGGAGTAGGGATCACGGAGGCATGGTGGTGGAAGGTGGAGTTGGTTGTTGCGGCATTGGTTGTGGTGGAATTGATTGTGAAGGGGTGGATTGTGGAGGGGTGGCTTGCGGAGGATCAGTCTGTGGAGGAGTGGCTGTCGGCAAGGGGCGAATAAGGAGAGGCCTGTTTGGCGGAGGGTTTTGTAGGGGGGGGTGTATGTGTTGGCGGGCGAATGAGCAAGGGCCGTGCGGGAAGGGAGTTTGGGTGAAGCAGCCCTGGAGTGGTAGAGCGTATGAGGGGACGTGAAGGTTGAGGAGTTGTATGTTGAGGAGTTCTGAGTAAACGGGGAGGTTGGTGGGTCTCTTGGTTAATGGCCCCGATAGAGGCATTTTCTTCTTTCCATCCCTGCCTTCTTTCCACCTCGTGGATCGAGGAGACATGGTTAACTTGTTGGTTTGGCACCGGATGCTCCGGTAACAGATTATTGACGATCCCCATGTTAGGCTGGGGAGCAGGAGCCGGCTGCTGCTGCGGGCCCTGTTGCTGCTGTTGCTACTGAGCTTGCTGCTGACGAGGCGGCCTTCTCCCCTTCATGGAGGCTACCACCTTCTTCATTTCTTCCCAATCAATACCTCCCTGATCATTCAAATCATATATATTATCTTTGAAGTGAAAGTAGTGGGTAATACTGTGACCCGGCTACCTGTGAAAGACACAATACCGGGAGGTATCGACATTTTGAGGTTGCACAAAAGCTCAAGTAATAAGGACATTATAAGCAAAGTATAAGAAATCAAGAATGACACAGAGATCAAGGCAACAGGTTGCACAGAAGCTCAAGTAGTAAGGATAATGTAGCGGCCACTGTTCATGTAGTCAGGTCGATGCACATGCCAAATATATGCTACTAAGGTCGATGCACATACTGAAGATATGCAACTAAGGTCAATGCACATGCAAAAGACTTGCACAGAAGGTCGATGCACATGCCGAAGATATGCAACTAAGGTCGATGCACATATTGAAGATATGCAACTAAGGTCGATGCATATGCAAAAGACTTGCACAGAAGGTCGATGCACATGCCGAAGACCTGCAACTAAGGTTGATGCACATACTGAAGATATGTAACTAAGGTCGATGCACATACTGAAGATCTTCAACTAAGGTTGATGCACATACTGAAGATATACAACTAAGGTCGGTGCACATGCAGAAGACTAGCATTAAGGTAGACGCACATTTCATAGCATTGAACACTAAGGTTGATGCACATATGCAGTCTAGTCCATGAAGGTCGATGCACATGCTGAAGACTCTCACTAAGGTCGATGCACATCCCATAGCATTGGACAATCAGGTCGATGCTGCTCGGCTCTATAGGCTAAAAGGTATAACATTAGGTCGATGCACCTTTAGACATGTCGATACTTCTGAAGCCTTTTCAAGTTTGTCTACTGTCAAATCACTACATCTCAAGGAAGAGCCAGAGAATAATTTTATATGCCGCAAATGCCTAATTACACAGAATTCGAGGTCTGGAAGATGCTCCCTTGTTTGACTTTTGGTTCAGTCATCATTACCCTACCAAAACACCCTTCTGGTGACAACAAGGTTAGTTTCCATACCTGGGACATGACTCCTGTCAGGAACACCTTTCTGCTATCATTAAATGAGATATGGTCCTAAGAAAAGTACAATGACACAAAAAGACAATCAGAACCAATAGAAATGTAGACCATAAGTTATCCCTCTCTGAGGGTCATTAAATGCTCAAATTCTAGAGATCAAGAAAAGTCTTTGTCAAGCACTTTTCTATGGGCTGTCAAAAGAGATGGAGTCTAAAACACTCTTCGTTGTCCCTACTGGACCAGTTAAAGGACAAATTTTTTGGAGGGAAAATCTCTACACGCATATCCATGAAAAGTGTTGCACTGAGTGGCTTGCTTCTGAAGTATAAAAGAGAGAAAGAAGGTGGGAACCGTGGTCAGATGGATGTGAAAAATAGAGTAGCACAAGTTTGAAGCTCCTGTTGCTGTTAGAACGCATCCTTGGAGAAAAGAAGAAGCCAGCAGTAGCGAGAGCAAGAAGGTAAAGAAGAAGAAGAAGAACAAGATCAAAGGCTGAACTAAAGCTCTCTTCCTCTTGCTCGTTGCTTTGCAAAGATAAAGCCATAGTCAAAGAACAGCAGACTTTCTCGCAGCAACTCAAGCTCTCCTCATCTCAAACAAAGGATTTTTGCATCCAGCACTGAGCATCACTCTTACTATCTGAGTTTTCATCAGTCTTTTCTTTTGTTTGATCTTGTTTAAAGAAACCTTGAACAATCCCTACCGGTGTGTGTAGGAAGATAGAAGGAGGGTACTCTGGTCTGTGGTGAACCATCCCTGCCAGTCTGTGTGCAGGAAGATAGATAGAGAGTGTTCCTCGTACTGTGGTTTGGGACTTGTCCCCGGGTATGCTGTGTAACAGCTTGTTAGTGCTGCGGCACTAGGGAAGCCTCACTTGGTTTGAGTGAGGGGTGGACGTAGAACTCGGGTTTGAGTCCGAACCACCTTAAAATCTTTATCCAAGTGGTTTGATTGTGTTATTCCCTTACGCTAGATGCTTGTTTAGGCTCGGTGTTGATTCTTATCCTTGCATCTTACGTTTTAGGTTGTTGCTTCTCATGCAAGCTGTTCTTACTCCGTTGCAATCCATTTGTATCTGGAAAAAGAGGGGCAGATCTATTCACCCCTCCCCTCTAGATCGGCCATTCCCACTCAACATGATCGACATGCCGATCAGACTAGCATTTTAGATTTTGGGCCCCAGAACTCAACTTCAAAAAATGTTAATGTAAGTGTATTTGAAGAATTCACTTTTGAGCGACGAGCTCAAACCTGGTATCCGATTTGGATTCCGTCAGCTCTCACAAGTCATTACCTCCCACATCGTGGTGGAATGATCGGCACACTGATTAAATCGATATTTTAGATTTTGGACTCCGGAACCCAACTTCTTTAAATTTAAACTAACTACTTTTAAAGAATGCACTTCTGAGCGCCGAACCTAAATCGGATATCTGATTTGGATTCTGTCAGCTCTCCCAAGTCACTCTCATCACCCCGGTCGCGTTGGAATGATCGACACGCCAATCAGGCTAGTATTTTACATTTTGGACCCCCGAACCCAGTTGATCTTGTCTAGATAGAGTCAATGTAATTTTCTCTTTATTGAGTCAAATGGATTTGAAATAGTTGATGTATTTAGATTTTAAGCATTTGATGTTATCAATAAAAGTGAAAGTTAATTGAATTATTATGCAATTACATCTTATGTGTGATTGTCTTACACTCTGATTGTTCTTGCTTGCAAGAGGCTTACCATACCGGCTGTACACGATTCCTCGAGCTAGTCTTCTGCTGTAATTAAAGGCTCGGGACGTGACGGTGGAGCTGAGAGGATTGGGGCCCGATGCGAAGAGTCCACACCGGTGATTGACCTTGAGAAATCCCAAGGTTGTGTTCCTGGTCTGGGTGTTGGGGAGCCTCGAACCGAGGGTTGGGGACTAGGGCTAGATGACAACTCATCAGTGGTTCGGGCGGAGAGACCCGAACGGAGTATTGGGGAGTGCTGCCCCCCAGTGGGAAAACCCGAGTGGGGTGCTGGATCGACTGGGACTCGGGACTAGACACCTAGTAGAATGCTGGAAAGTCGGGCACCCGAGGGTGGAGACCCGTGTCAGATGTTGGTTTGACTGGGGCTCAGGTATGAAGGCCCGAGCAAAATACTACAGTGGCGACCGAAGCTTCGAGCACGGGGCCCACACCGGAGGTCAATCGAGACTGGGCCCAGGGGCTGACACTTGCTCGGGCAGGAACTCATCTGGGACCCCTACACGGGCCAATCGCCTGACGCTTGAGTGAGTCACTGATGCTGGAAGTAGGCGCTACGCGTCCACCGCACTGGCAGGCACATATGCTGGGGGTAGCTACGGGGCAGCCACGAGGACAACACCCAGGAAGTAGGGTGACCCAACGACTGGGGCGAAGCTACCGAAGGCAATTGGCACCACCAAGTAGCCTACCAGTGCATGGGTGGCGATGACGATGGGACCATAGGTGATGGCCGCCATGGATGCTAGGTTGCTGGATGCTACTGAGGTGATGGTCGTTGATGGTCGACGGGTGTGGTCCGATAGTCGGAACACAAATTGGAAGTTACTGAAAAGTGCAAGCAAGTGCCCTCCTCTGCCTCTCCTACAAGGACAAGAAAAAGCACACCAGGATTTCAGGGCTGGTACAGGGTTCTCTTCAGCAAAAGGAACGAAGGTGGGAGACGTCCCACTGGGCGTGCCATCCTTTTTGTCGTGTTCCAGGACTGGTCCAGGGGATGTGGACTATCGATGACCCGAATACAAGGTATTTGGTGACTGGACTGAGGGATGGGATAAGGCAATGGGGGGAGATGTAGGGGTTTAATATACATCAGGCATCCCCTCCCGTAGCTGTATCCTTCTCAGGGTGGTACCGAGCACTCACCTTTTACAGAGAGCCGAGGGGGACTTGAATGGCACGAGAGGTTTTTGGGATTTACTGAACAAGGCAAGGATGTGGGTGTGCCAGTCGATTTCTCAACAATCACCTATTGAACCAAGGTTTGACTAGGGAGCGTCACTAGGATGCGACACGTGGACTCGAGAAATGGGTGACACATGGAGAGAAGAGAGGTTCCACAGGTGCGAGTGCGCAGGTGATTGTGGGGAATCGTGTACTGGATGTCTTTCCCCACCAATCGCAAGTAGTCGGTATTTATTTACATCGAATTGAATCCGAACACCTTCATTCCATGCTAAAGAGTAGTCTGTATGTATCTGAAGCCATAGGTGGAGGACCAAGAGCATTCGGCAGCTATGGGCTCGCGTTTTACTAGGAGTTGTTTGTTGGGGTCAGGGATACTAGACACACGTCGGGTGTTGTGAGGGAAGGCTGGGACCCGAATGCGGATGTGGAGACATGCATTCAGATGGCAATATATTTTATAAAAGCTGCGTGGACTTTAGAAGTGGGCCACGGAGGCCAAATTACAACTGGTGCAAGCCATGGGACAATCCCAACATGTGAGTAGGGCCCTGGGTCAATGTGTGATAGGGCAGATATCGGGGTGTCTTACAGAGGCTCTCCTCTAGGCGGGGGGCCATGCCTGATTTGCCGAGGGAGCGCTAGACTAAGCAATCAGAGGAGGTACTGGCTGGTAACTGGGTGAGGGTCAGGTGTGGCTCGGGTCAGGCAGCCGGACACGGCCTCGTGGCAGAGGGAGATGCGGCATCATGACGTATGTATGGTTGTCGTAGGTCAACATACGCGGGTAGACCCGGGAGGTGGGTGTATTTGTCATTGTCATAATGCCTTGTGTGTAACGGGGATGGACTTGTGTGGAATGGCTAAACGCCGTATGAGGGGAGTACGAGTGACATACCCTCGCCGTGTGTATGTCGTTTTACAAGCCAACTGCGCCCAATAAGCTCCTTGCCCATCCTTGCTTGCTGGAGGCGAGTATGCCTTGTCTGGATGACCTTGCCTATGTATGGTCGCATGTCCTAGATCGCCTTGCCCTACCCCTTGAGTTATTGGAGAAGGGGTTTATCCGATCAAGTACTTCACCTTGGGGAGTCCCGGTCCTCTTTGTCAAAAAGAAGGATGGCTCAATGAGATTATGTGTTGATTATCGGGAATTGAATCAACTCACAATCAAGAACAAATATCCTTTGCCAAAGATTGATGAATTATTTGACCAGATTTCTAGAGCTCGGTATTTCTCAAAGATCGATCTTCGATCTGGTTATCATCAATTGAAGATCAAGGAAAGTGATATTCACAAGACTGCATTCTGGAGTCGGTATGGTCATTACGAGTTTACCGTTATGCCTTTTGGCTTAACAAATGCACCTGCCGCATTCATGCAATTGATGAACAGCGTATTCAGGCTGTACCTCGATCAATTTGTGGTTATATTCATCGATGATATTTTGATCTACTCTAAGTCCAAGGAAGAACATGAGGAACATCTCAAGAAGGCCCTTTAATTATTGAGAGATCACAAGCTTTATGCTAAACTAAGTAAATGTGATTTCTGGTTGGAGGAAGTTTCTTTTCTCGGTCACATAATTTCCCAGAACGGTATCACCGTCGATCCTTCAAATGTCGAGGCCGTAAAGAACTGGGGAAAGACCTACTAGTGTGATCGAAATTCGAAGCTTCTTAGGATTTGCTAGATATTATCGAAGATTTATCAAAGATTTCTCAAAGATCGCGGTATCTTTAACAACATTGACAAGAAAGGAGAATCCTTTTATATGGTCCGAGGAATGCGAGAAAAGTTTTCAAACCTTAAAGGATTGTCTGACGACTGCTCCTATTCTCACATTACCTACGGAAGGAGGAGGATTCGAGGTATATGCTGATGCATCTGGGATTGGGCTAGGTTGCGTATTAATGCAACATGGCAAGGTTATAGCCTATTCTTCAAGGCAATTGAAGAAACACGAGGAAAATTATCCCGTACATGACCTAGAGCTGGCAGCTGTGGTCTTTGCTTTGAAGATCTGGCGACATTATCTCTATGGCGAAGCCTTTACGGTATATTCCGATCACAAGAGTCTCAAATATTTATTCTCTCAAAAGGAGCTCAATATGAGACAAAGACGGTGATTGAAATATTTGAAGGATATTGATTTCTCTATACAATATCATCCCAGAAAAGGCAATGCCGTAGTCGATACACTTAGTCGGAAGCCGATGGCTTTATTATCAAGTCTGATGGTCAAAGAATGACATCTACTTGAATAAATGGTCAACTTAGACCTCAATATGGAGGAGAAGGAAGACGGAGTCTTTATTGTAAATATTCGACTTCAACCCGATTTACTCTCGAAAATCAAAGAGCGACAATGTGACGATCCGTTGATCGTAGAAATTAAAGAGAAATTAGATCAATGACCGGATTTCCTTCTGGCTGATGATGGAAGGTTGTTATTCAAAGGAAGAACATGTGTACCGGACTGTTCTACCCTCAAGAGTAAAATCTTGGAGGAAGCACATCGGTCAAGGTACACTATACACCCCGGTGCTATAAAGATCTACCAAGACCTCAAAAGAACTTTCTGGTGGCCCAACATGAAAAGAGAGGTAGCCGAGTTCGTAAGCCGATATTTGATTTGTCAACAAGTCAAGGCCGAACACCTCAAATCGGCTGGCAAGCTCAAGCCTCTCGAGATACCAGAATGAAAATGGGATAGTATTGGTATGGACTTCATTGCTGGATTATCGAAGACCCGAAGTGGTTTCGATGCTATATGGGTAATTGTGGATCGGCTAACCAAGTCCGTTCACTTCTTACCTATCAAAACCAAATGGATCGTAGATGTTCTAGCCACCTTATATATCAAGGAGATTGTCAGGCCGCATGATATTCTAAGCTCTATTATTTCAGATCGAGATCCGAGATTCACCTCTCATTTTTGGAAGGGTTTACAATCATCTATGGGCACTAGGCTAAGATTTAGCACTGATTTTCACCCTCAGACGGATGGACAAACTGAGAGGACGAATCAAATTATTGAAGATATGTTGAGAGCATGCATGATAGACTTCAGTGGTAGTTGGCATGAACATTTACTGCTGACTGAGTTTGCTTATAACAATAGCTATCAGTCAAGCATACAAATGGCCCCATTCGAAGCATTATATGGAATAAGCTGTGGAACACCTCTATGCTGGAGTGAGGTTGGAGAAAAAGGATTGATTGGTCCCAATATCGTCCAAGACATAACTAATAAAATCAAATTGATTCAAGAAAGGCTAAAGGTAGCTCAATCACGACAAAAGAGTTATGTCGACAACCGAGGGAGAGACCTTGAATTTCAAGTGGGGGAGCATGTCTTCTTAAAGATCTCACCCACACGTGGAATTGGTATCAAAGGAAAACTGAGTCTGAGATTTATTGGCCCTTTCGAGATTCTGGAAAGAATCAGCGAGGGTATCGGCCCTTTCCACGCTTCTTTTTTTTCTTTCTTTTTTTTCTTTCTTTTTTTGGTTTCTTCTTCTCTTCATTCATTTTTTTCTCTTTTTTTTCTCTTTCTTTTTTTAAAGAGATTTAATGGGACAAGCCCGCAGGTTGGTGATTTTTGGCACCAGGAGATCAATGCCATAGCGGCAAAGAGAATGTGTCATATGTGGTGGTAAATCCCTGGAGGGATCAAGGGTTGGTGTGAAATCAAAGGGGGTCTTTTCAATCATTAGATCAGACAACAGTTCCAAGCCAAGGGTAAGATGTTTGTCGGCTTAGATCGAAGGTCATGACGCCGAATGACTTGGCTTAGACGTACGGTCATGACGCCAAGGTAGAATATTTACCGGCTTAGGCATAAGGGCATGACGTCGGACAATATTTACTAGCTTAGGCGGAAAGCCATGACGCCAGACAAGGATATTTAACGGCTTAGACATAAACACGTGACGTCGTACAACTTGGCTTAGGTGGAAGGCCATGACGCCAAGGCAGAATATTTACCGGCTTAGGTGGAAGGCCATGACACCGAACAATATTTACTGGCTTAGGCGGAAAGTCATGATACCAGACAAGGATATTTAACGGCTTAGACGTAAAGTCGTGACGCCGTACAACTTGACTTAAGCGGAAGGCCATGATGCCAAGGAAGAATATTTACCGGCTTAGGCGGGAGGCCATGACGTCAGATAATATTTACTGGCTTAGGCGGAAAGCCATGATGCCAGACAAGGATATTTAACGACTTAGACGTAAAGTCGTAACGCCGTACAACTTAGCTTAGGAGGAAGGCCATGACGCTAAGGCAGAATATTTACCGGCTTAGGCGGGAGGCCATGACGCCGGATAATATTTACTGGCTTAGGTGAAAAGTCATGACGTCAGACAAGGATATTTAATGATTTAGACGTAAAGTTGTGACGCCATACAACTTGGCTTAGGTGGAAAGCCATGATGCCAAGGCAGAATATTTACCAGCTTAGGCGGGAGGCCATGACGCTGGATAATATTTACTGGCTTAGGCGAAAAGCCATGATGCCAGATAAGGATATTTAATGGCTTAGACATAAAGTCATGACGCCGTACAACTTGGCTTAAGTGGAAATCCATGACGCCAAGGCAGAATATTTACTGGCTTAGGCGGAAGGCCATGACGCCAGATAATATTTACTAGCTTAGGCGAAAAGTCATGATGCCAGACAAGGATATTTAACGGCTTAGACATAAAGTCATGACGCCGTACAATATTTACTGGCTTAGGCGGAAAGCCATGACGCTAGATAGGGGTATTTAACGGCTTAGACATAAAGTCATGACGCCGTACAATATTTACTGACTTAGGTGGAAAGCCATGACGCCAAACAGGGGTATTTAATGGCTCAAACATAAAGTCGTGATGCCGTACAACTTGGCTTAGGTGGAAGGCCATGACGCCAAGGTAGAATATTTATCGACTTTGGCAGAAGGTCATGACGCCGGACAAGGATATCTTTTGTTTGCGTGCCAACCTAGACTGAAGGTCATGATGTTGGTGATAGAAGTGGTCTTTTCATTTACCAATCTAGATGGAAGGACAGAGCCACGGGTAAAAAGGATCTTCTTGTTTCCTGATCAGACGGAAGGTCCGAGTCAAAGGTAAGAGGGTCTTTTTGTTCTATGGTCGGATGGAAGTTCCGAACCAAAGGTAGAAGGGTCTTTTTGTTAACTAGCTGGACGAAAGGTTCGAGCCAGAGGTGAACGGGCCCTTTTATTAACTGGTAAGACAAAAGGTCTGAGCCAGAGGTAGAGGGGTCTTTCATTGACTGGTCAGACTAGAGGTCTGAACTATAGGTGAAATATTGATGTCGACCCGACGGGATGTCGGAGTCAACAAACCTTGCTCAGACGATATGTCCAGAACAAGGCAGAAATAGACGTTATTGACGTCTCGTCACAATGTCGAAACCAATTGAACTAGGAGAGACGTAGGGTCTAGGCTAGGGTGACATATGGCTATTGACTTGATAGGCAGTCAAAGTCAACCAACTTGGCTAAGACGTGGGGCCTAAGCCAAGGGAGGAGTATAGGATATGTTTTGACCTGACATCATGCCAAGGTCAACGAACTTGACAAAGGCGTGAGACCTAAGCCAAGGGCAAAAAATAGGATAAGTGTTGACTCGACGCCATGTCGAAGCCAACAAACTTGGCAAAGATGTGAGGTCTAAGCCAAGAATATAATGTAGGATAGTTGCTGACTCGACGTCATGTCGAAGCCAACAAACTTGACAGAGACATGAGGCCTAAGCCAAGGTTAGAATATGAAATAGGTGTTGACTCAACATCGTGTCGAGGCCAACGAGTTTAATAGAGGCGTGAGGCCACTGGACCGGGATAGGGGTAGCTCGATCAGGGCAGAGTGCCGCTAGACCAAGGTAGAGGATGTAATTGGCCACATCCTTGCTCTTGCCGTGCCATAGGCGCAGGAGATGCTCTGGCTCGACGTCGATCACGGGCACAGGTTGCTGGCTCAAGAATTTTCTCTCTGCCCTGTCCTAGCAGTCGGTCCTGTGAGACCGATAGAACGCCGTCCGTGCATTCCACCATTTTACATATTCCAGTGTTACTCGTGGGATGCAACCGGGAGTTGACACTCTGAAAGTGGCAGTATCAGCCCGGTGGAAGAAGTCCCACCAAACCCTCACCTGCTCTGCGACCAGGCCCCCTCGCAAGCTCCGTGAGGTGAGGCCAAATTGGGCACTATGAATTGGGATGTACTGATCGTACCCGAAGCTTCGGCCAAACTGGAAGGGGTAGTAGGGTTCCAGTAGTAAAGTCTTCCCCTTTCGAAATGCCAAAACACTTGGGCGGATAGACAGAGCCCAGTCTCTGAGTTCAGGCTCCAGCAGCGGCCGGGTGACATTTGCCTGGCTGATGGGATGCACATATTTTTCAACTTGGTCATCCCGGCACTCCCGTTTGTTGTTCACCAGGGGGCTTGAGTGCGCTGCCAAATTCCAGAAATAGATCGTCCCGGTGGCCTCTTGCGGGACTGTTGTCAACCGACCCCGAAGGTCATAAAGCTGCTTCGAGGTGATGACGGGCTCTGTGCTAGCGAACTCCAGTATCCTTGGCATCAAGCCCCAGTCCTGGATAGCCCGAGGCGCAAACTCGGGGAACAGAGAGTAGACCCAAGTATTGAAGAAGTGCAAGGGGCACACATAGCGGGCCTGCCTCGGGAACTGATGCGTGCTGATGTCCCCTAGGGCTTTGTAGATCAGGCAAAGGGCAGCCGGGCACAGCAACAGCTTGATCTCCCACGCCATCTGGTACGCGGGGTAAATGGCGTCCGGTCGAATCACGGTCTCGTCCCGGTACGGCATGGCGAAAGAGCACAACTAGTGCGTCAGGTAGGCCCCGCAATGCGTCATCGGGTCGACGGCCATCGGGTTGGGCCCACCCAATTGCCCCTTGGACGGGATCTTCACCTCCGACTTCGGCTTGGCGCGCTTCTTCCGGGCAACGGCGGTTCTGACACAAGGGAAATCCGCATACTCCTTCGGGCCATCATAGAAATACTACAGCCACAGGTTCATCCGGACCCACTTCCTGTCTCTGCGGCAGGGCTGCTTCTCGCCGTGCGCCAGCTTGTACAACTCCTGGTAGGCCTTCATCAAATACCGGTACGAGTACCCCAAGGAGTAATAGCCGTCTCCATTGGTTTCATCCTTGATTAAGTCCGGGAGACAGACCTCTTCGTAGGGCTCCCCGTCGATGGGCAGGCCGCTCAATTGGCTCAGGCTCCATAAGTCTACCGAGGTCTCGCCCTCTACCGTGTAAAAGGTGTTCGTCTCCACGCAAAAGACCTCGATCATCCCGCAACAGAGGCCTTTGGAGATCGGATATCCGTACCGGGAGGCGTATACACTGTGATAGATGCCAGCCCGGACCAAGATGGGAGCATAGTGGAATAACGCATAGTCCGTGAACTCCACTGCCCCCTCCTTGAAGCTGTACGTGTCTTGAAGCTTTAGCTCTCCAAACCAGCCCAACGACAGCTCATGTTTAAACCTGATCGCCAGGTAGTCAAGGATGAACGGCTCCACTCTGTAGCCCCACTTCAACGGAGCCAGAAACAGACCGTAGCGGTGCTGCTCGCTGTGAACGCGCCCCGCAGCGGTGTCCCATTTGGCGGGAGTAAAGCCCGGGGTCCTTACTAGCTTGTCTTCCGCCGGCAGCACAGCTTCCACCCCTAGCACGGGTTCCCACTCTCGGGCCTCGCCTATAAGATATGCGGGAGCACTTCTCAGAACAATGTGCGATAGGCTGTCCCGACCCTGTAGGATGGCCCGCTCCATTTCCCTCACGGTCCACCGTTCCCGTCGGTCGTGAGTCTGAAGGTGCTTCAGGTGGCGAATAAGATGCCTGTCCTTCGGGAAATCTATAGGATAGTCCCCCATGGCACGATCGAAGCTGAATCCCTTCTCGGGCTTGGCGAGTCTCCGAATATCCAGGCTCTCGGTGTCCGAGCCCGAAGAGTCAGCCAATGCAGCTACCTCCGCATGGTCCCGGTCCAAGTCCTCCACATTGAACCAGGTGACAGCCGACACTGGAGGCAGGGGAGCACGTCAGGCACCGGCAGTGGGAGCAGTAGAACCACTTGGAGCAGCCATTTGTCTGCGAAATTACAACAAGCAGAGGTCAGAATGAGCCTAAGACAGAAGAAAAAAATGGAAGCCATAGAGCAAAATAGTAATAAACTCTTCACTGGGAAAGAAGGGAAGAAGAAAAAGAAAAAGGGGGAAAAGAAGACAAGGGAAAATGAATCATGTCCCTGGGCGGCCCTTCCCCGGCACGCCCTAAGGGGGTCTTCCCATAATCATAATAGAAGTGCATAATTTAAGAGTCTAAGTTTAGGAAACTCACCAGTAGGGCCAGAGCTTGCTAGGCCTCATCTCGCTCTCGGATCGTGGTAGTGAGGAGCCCCTGTAGCTCCGCGAGCCATCCCTCAGGGTCGATCTGCATTTAGGAAGTTTAAATGTCAGTGCATCATCATATAGAAGTCATGAGCATAATAGATAGAGTTTAAGTTTAGAAGTCGTACCGGTCGGTGGGCACCCCAGAACACCTAGTCCCAGTAGTGTCTGGCGTACGCCATGTAGTACGCTGCGTCGCTGTCTGCTCGGGCGGTAACGACCCGCCCAAGGGCTGTCTAGTCTGCTATCTGAATGGCATTCCTCGCCGTCCAATCGAAGGCCGATGCTAGGCCTCATGTCGTCCATGTGACGTGCTCCCCTGGCTTTTCTGGCGCTGGGAACTCCACTATTGGCTGATGGACCCCGATGGTCCTCATCACCAACCTGAAGTAAAGTGGCTCCACCACATTCATGCAGTGAAGCCACACGTCTCGTCCTAAGAAGGCGAGGGCCCCTACCACCCAGGGTTCCTCCTCCTGGGCATATGGTGTCCACCGTACCTGCAAAATAGGAAATCGCATCAGTATAAACATATAGAATCACATTTAATTAAAGAGTCCAAGGTCAGGATCGTACCGAGGTGTACGGTAGAGAGTCTAAATCGTCCTGCAGCTCCTAGACCTGTCTCTAGAGTGCCGCAGTCTCCCGAGGTGCGGTCCACCTCCGGGCAATCGGTAGGAGCCCTGGGTGGGTCTCCTCGCCTCTGCCTAGCACGCGTAGTAGCACGTAGGCCCAAACCTGCATCACAACATCGTGTCAGCATAAAGGAAGCATTTAGGAATTGCATAATCGTGCCTAAGGTAGAGGTCATACCTGGAGTAGAGGGGAGAAGCCCCCGAGCATGGTCTGACGGCCCGTCGAACTCAAGGTGTTGAAGAGGAAGGCGAGGACCGCCGCTCCCCACGCGTAATCTCCCACGTGGTCAAGGTCCTGGAGGAGTGGCAGGAAGCGACAGCTCATCACGTCCGCGCACGTAGAGAAGAGGAGTCGCTCGAACAGCAGCATCAGGAACCTCCTCAGCACCCGATCAGCCTCTGCTCCCACCTTTGCTGCCACTCTCGATCTCGCCAGCTCCACTAGTCGCTAAAGGTGCTGCTCTAGCTGCTCTCCAGTCGCTATCCCCGCACATCATAACCCGAGACTGTCCTGAAGACTCACCCGGGGTAGGAGGGTAGACTATCACTCAGAATGCCGCAGCTCCAGGCCCAACAGCTCCTGAGCCATCTCCCGGTAGTCGGGATACGTACTCCCCCTAACTGGTAGCCCGTGCACTCATAGGCCAGTGAGTCTGGCCACGTCTTCTAGCGTAGGGACCATATGCCCCCACGGGAAGAGGAAGGTATGACTCACTGGATCCCAGCAGTCGTGCAGGGCGTAGAGCACAGCTATGTCGAACCGACACACCTCAATACTCAAGAATAGGGTGAACCCCATGGCAGTCAACCGCTCTTGCTGGAAGTCCGACAGTGCCAGATACACTGCCCGGACCTGTAACCACGAGATGTGGGTCCTATGTTTTCCCTGCATTCATTCATTAATTGCATGTATTTAATAATAGATTTAAGCATTTTGTTTCATCAAATAAATGAAACAATAAAAATTGCATTTCTATTAGAAGGGCTGTTCCCCAGGGACCACTCTTCCTGATGTACGGCCTTATGTGGGCCGTTCAAGTTCTCAGCCCCATTGTGTTTGAATGGACCTCCCTGGCCCGTTTATCCGTTATACGGTGACAACCTCACTGTTCTTCCATTTCTCCCCCCATCATTTTCTGAGTTTGGGTGGCCATTCCTGGTCCGCATGTGTTATGAGCGGCCCTATGTGGGCCGCATGACTTTGGTTGTGCGGTTTGTATGGAGCCGTTCGTAGGTCGTCTTCCCCGATGATGGTGAACACCTCTCCCGTCGGTGATAGCGGCCCCATGGCCCCCGATCGACTCCTAGGGGTTGCAAATCCCCATTCCTATGCCCCTAAACTAACATGCACGAAATTAAAAATGAATTGGGAAGGGTTTAGGGGTACCTACCTCGGGGTCCTTCGGGGGTTTCACCACTGCGGTGGCGGCCGGTGCTCCTTCTCCGGCGTCAATAGGCGCCACCCCTTCTTCTTCGACCGGCGCTGCTCCTTCTTCAGTGACCTCCTCAACCGCCAATGCTTCCTCCTCGACGACGGCCGGCGTCGCCATTTCTTCTTCCATGGCCGCTGGAGGTGGTGGTGGTGGCGGCATCTCCTCGCCGGTCACTCGGTCACTGGTGGCTTGGTGCTTTGTCCACATGGCCGAAGAGAATGAGGGAGAGATTGAGAAAGGTTTAAGAAAGTGTGAGAGGGGGTATCTCTATTTTTAACCCCACCCTTTTTTTCTTTTTTTTTACTTATCTGAGAGCCTGATGGTTGCACCATGGCTGGTACTGGAAGTCCTTGTCCTACGATTATAAGGATGGTGCTGGGAGACTAATCGTCATGAGTGTATGGCACTGATGCTAGAACGGGCTATTTGGCTATGGCTCCACATTAGCTAGAAAGGCTGGAGGAAGTGACTAGTCCCACCCCTTTAGAGGGGGTGGCTACTGGATTATTGGTGATGACCAGGGCACGTGCCCTAGTGTGGGTGGCGCATGAACTCATGCTCTGGAGCGTGGTATAGCTTCATTTGTTTACCATTGAGAGGTGAGAACAGCTTGTTACCCTTGTGGTCTACAGCCGTGTATGCCCAACCTTCGTAAATATCATGAATGACATATGGACCACGCTAGTTAGGTTGTAATTTTCTAATGGGGCACCTTGACATGACTTCATTTTTCTTAATCATGATGAGATCGTCTTGTTTGAAAGCTTGTTGTTTGACAAGCTTATCGTAGGCTCACGCCATTCGGGCCTGGTACACTTGTAGATGTCTGTAGGCCTTGAGCCATTTACCTTCTAGACCGGTAAGCTCTTCTAGCCTTCTCTAGTATTCATCTTCGTCTAGATTGGCGAGGCTAGTGTAAACCGCCATGCAGTGAAATGCTAGCAGGACCTCAATGGGGATGATGGCTTCTTCCCCATAGACAAGGGAGAATGGTGAGCACGGTCTGGTATGCCTATAGTGCCTCGAGCACTTTTTCACCCTAGTCACGTTTACGGTGGCTAACAATTTTAGCCAAGAGCTTGTAAAGAGTTTTATGGAAAATCTCAGCCATGCTATTAGCTTGAGGGATGTAGACTGAAGAGGTTCTCTAGTCGATGTGGCATTTGGCCGCTAGCCAGTATATGACCCTATTCTTGAATGGTGTGCCATTATCTGACACTATGAGGCTAGGAGTACCAAATCGGTAGATGATGTTACGCCAGACGAATCTGGCTACTTCTTCTCTATTGAACTCTCGCAAGGGAATGCCCTTGGCGCATCGAGAGAAGTAATCTATAGCTGCTAGAATATATTTATGACCTCTAGAAGATGGCGGGAAGGGTCCTACGATGTCCATACCCCATTCCGCGAATGGCCATGTGGGGGCCGTTGGATGTAATTGATTGGGAGGTCTTCTGGGCACCGGGCCAAAGGCTTGGCATTGATAACACGTACGGGCATACCGAGTGCAATCTGCATACATGGTCGATGAATAGAACCCTTTGAGCTTGATGTTGTTCTTCATTCTATCTCCGACCTGGTGAGCACCACATAATTTTGAATGGACCTTGTGCATAAAGGCTTGAGCCTCGACTGGGGAGATGCATCTCAAAAGAACCAACTTGTCCTTTTCATGAACAAGTCTATATAGAGAGTCACCGAGCAACTCGTATGATGTTGCTTGACAAAGTAGCTGGACCCTTTGAGCTTGGTTAGGAGGGAGCCAACCCTACTTAAATTTGATGATTGGCTCACGCCAATCCTCTTTTTTTGAAGGAGTGTTTTGGTCGAGGCTATGGACCTCATAGACGATGAGGCCAGACTCATCCTAGAGTGTACTTGACATTAGTCTTCTGTGCTTAACAGTGATGTCGACTTCACCCTCGGGGGGAAGTTTAATGGCCGCAGCCAATTTTGCCAGGGCATCTGCCTAAGCATTGTTGCTCCTGGGAACATGATCTATTTTGAAGAAATAGAATTTTTGGATGAGTCTAGTGACGGCGGTAGGGTATGGAACTAACTCCTGCTTTCGCACGTCATAGATGCCGAGGACTTGTCAGACTATTAACTAAGAATCCTTGTAGGCTTTGAGGCACTTCGTGCCCAAGTCGAGAGCCATCTGAAGCCTGATGATTAGAGCTTCATACTCAGCTTTATTATTGGTCAGAGATTTCATGAGGGTGCATGAGTTGTACAGCACTCCACCTTGAGGAGTCAGGAAGACGATCCTAGCACCTACTATGATGGCTAGACTTTGGTTATTTAAAGTAAACTAAGGCAAGCACCAGGATGCACTAGTGTGTCAATGCACCAGCATGGTTGCGTGGACACAGTTGAAGCAAGTAACAAAGACTACTGCTAGCGAAGGTTGCACTGCGTCAACGTTCCTATCTGGGTGCGTGGACGCTGTGGTTGAAGCAACATGGATTCAAGTGAACAGTTACTCCAGTGCGTCAACACAGTGAAGAGACGGCGTCAACGCATCAGTTCGCTTGTGCAGAGGTTAGTTGTATAAGTGGACGCCATGTCTTCCAGCATTGACGCTTCAGCCGCTCCTTATGTCCTAGCAGAGCTACTGAAGGCTGCGTCAACCTTACTGGTTTACTGAGTGGACGCCGCCTATGTTAAAGCTTCAGATCTCGTCACGTGTACCCCCCTACGTCCACCCCTCACACAACACGGTGAGGCTTCACTAGTGCAAGAGCACTACCGCTGATTCACAGCTTCCAAAATCGCTGGCCCTTACAGCTTAGGCTCCACTGATACACAGCTTCAACGTGAGAGAAGACCACTCTCACAAACACCGCTGACTCACAGCTTGAGATCCACAGACCGGTGAGCACACCGTCTGTCTTCCTACACGCGGGTAGGGAAAGATATAAGAGAGATTGTTTCTGAAGAAAAACAAACAGAAAAACCAACACCCAGACAGAGTATAACAAGGAAGCTCTGTAGAAGAAGGAAGCTTCTGTCTGGACAAGAGGAGACGAAGCCTGTGTCTTCTTCGTCTGTCTTCTAGGTCTTCACCAAGACTGCAAGGGAGACGGTGGCTGCAGAGGAAAGGGGTTTTCTGTCCCTTGCGTTCTTCTCAGCTGGAGTAAGGTGATCTTCAGTTTTACTCAATCTCCAGTAGCACCAGGAAGAAGGTTTTCTTGCTCGACAAGCTTGACTGTTCGGCTATTCTTCCATGCACCACCCTCCTTGCTGCTCTTCCCATATGCATGTATATATATGTATGAGTAGCAGGCTGAAGCATCTCTTATGTTGTACAGGTGAAGACTGCAACCAGAATGTCACGTCCACATAATTTGATTGGGCTTGTTGTCAAAGTTGACTTCTCACCTATCACCCCAGCTGGTATGTGGGTAGGTAGTGAACAAAGAGTGCCACGTTTCCAGCAAAGCAGAGGGAACTCTGCTTAAACATTTATCTCCTATCAGAAGAGTCCTTCCGACGGCTCTATTAAGTGAAATGGACCCTCCAAATCGGTTTGCAAATGTAGGAGAACAGGCGCTAGCGATTCTAGATCCGTTATGGAAGAATCCAAATGTGTCGACACTTTTTAGGCAGGGTGTCGACACGCTGCATGAGTAGCACAAATCTTATAGAGCAATGCACGGACTAGCACCGACTTCAACTTGCACTGACTTGAGTATGCACAAACCTCATGGCAAACTTGCACGGACTTTGTCTTGCGCTCGCTAGAGTTTGCACCGACTTCATAGCAAGTGTGCACGGACTTTGTAGAAGTCGTGCACCGACCTTGCTAGCATGGCTATGAAAGTTGCACCGAGGCAGGACATGCACCGACTTCATGGCAGACGTGCACAGACCTTGTCTTGCGCTGGCTCAAGTGTGCACGGACCTTGTAGCAAATGTGCACGGACCTTGTCGTAGATGTGCACTGACCTTGCTATAGATGTGCACCGACCTATCTTGCGCTAGCTGATGTGCACGGACCTTGTCGTAGATGTGCACCGACTTGTCTTGCGCTAGCTGATGTGCACGGACCTTGTCGTAGATGTGCACTGACCTTGCTATAGATGTGCACTAACCTTGGAGACGATGTGCACAGACCTTGCTTAGTTCTTGAACTCGACGTGTCAGGACAAGAAGCGTGCAGCTTGCGCTAAGGTGTCGAGACATTTGACACAAGAGGTCGACACCTTGCAGATCCATAGCTTGAACAGAGACGGCTTCATTGGGCTTTCTTCATGGGGGTGTCGACAGGTTAAGGGGCGGTGCCGACACACTTGGGTGTTTGTTCTGAAAAGTGTTAAGCCAAATTTGTTAGGTATTTGTGAAGGGTTTAATAATAATAATTCATGGTTAGTTATCATTAAAACCAGGGGACACAACAGATCATGTCTGACTGAGACCCGCGCTTCACTTCTCATTTCTAGAAGGGTCTACAACAATCCTTGGGGATGAAGCTCAACATCAGCAGTACCTTTCATCCCCAAAAAGATGGTCAGACTGAGAGAACAAATCAAGTTGTTGAAGATATGTTAAGGGCATGTGTCGTTGACTTCGACAGAAGCTGGCATGACCACTTACCCCTAGCCGAGTTTACTTACAACAATAGCCATCAGGCCAGTATTCAGATGGCACCTTTTGAGGCACTTTATGACAGGAGTTGCCGCTCACCGATATGCTGGGATGAAATCAACGAAAGATAACTTCTAGGCCCAGATATAGTACGAGATACAACCGAGAAGGTCCAACTCATCAGGGAAAGACTCAAGATAGCTCAATCTAGGCAAAAGGCATATGCTGACACTAGAAGAAGAGACTAAGAATTTGAAGTTGGAGACCATGTCTTTCTCAAGGTCTCTCCTAGATGAGGTATTAGAAGATTCAGTGTTAAGGGTAAACTTACACCGAGGTATATAGGTCCATTTGAAGTGCTGGAGAGAGTCGACAAGGTAGCTAACCGCATTGCCTTGCCCTCGCAACTGTCGGATGTACACACTGTGTTTCACATATCTATGCTGAAGAAGTATGTGCATGATCCTGTCCACGTCATCAACCGCGATGATTTGGTGATTCAAAAGGACCTTACCTATGAACAGAAGCCGATGAAGATCGATTTTTTATAAATAACCCATTTCTTTTTCTTTTTTCTTTCTTCTTCTTCTTCATCCTCCTTCCTCCCATGACCGAATCGAGTGCCCCCTCTCTCTTTCTCTCTCCTCGACCGACGACAATGTGGTGCCCCCCTCCGGTTGCAGATAGAGGTGGGTGACGGCGTAGGCGACAGTAAGACGATCATGGTGGCATGCGAAGTTCGTCGGAAGCATGAAGGACGAGGGTTTCTAGCGACGTTCTTCATGGTTTGGTCTCAATCCGACGTGCCTCTAAGCGAGATCGAGGTAAGGTGGCATTCCCTAGCTCTATGTCTTCCTTCCCCATGATTTCTAGGCCGAGGCGAGGTCGAGAGTGGGTTGCTTCCTGCAAGAAAGCGAAAAGCAAGATTTGGGGTTCAAGCACCCGATCTAGTGTTTTAAGTTGCGATTCCACGATTGGAGGGTGTAGATGCATGCTAGGTTGCTCGGGGATGAGTTCCCCTTTGTTTCCCCATCAACCGGGCTCGTTTGGGGCTTGAAATGGCATTTTTTGGCAAGGTTTATCGTTCTCGGGACGACGAGATGTACACGGTCCTAATAGAGACCATGTACACCCATGCACGGCCCTGAGATGGACCGTTCACTGGTCTTAGAACGTCGGTGGAGTGCACGGTCCATCATCCGACCTTGTACCCCATGGACGGTCCATGGGTGACTACGTACCCCATGGGGTCAGTGTGACTCCCGAGGTGTTTTGACCATTGCTTCTTGACCGTTACACAGTGTTAAGAGGGCACGGCCTAGGGCTTGGCTGTGTAGTCCTTTGAATGGCCAAGGGTTGGCTGTTCCATTTCTATGCTGTTGGATGATTGAACGGCCCAGTGAGGCCCTTTCATCTCCTTGCACGGCCCAGGGTTGGCCAAGCAGACCTTGAACGGCCCAGGGTTGGCCGTTCTATTTTCGTGTCGTTGGGTGGTTGGACAACCCCAATGGGGACCGTTCTGTTCACCAAGCGGCCTACCGTGGACCGTGTGGGTCCTGAACGGCCTGAGGCTGGCTGTGTATGATTCCCGTTCTATCCAGGGGTGTGACGGCCTTCTATTGGGCCATTCATCTTCTGGAATGGTCCCAGAGGGGTCGTGCGTGGATGGCACGGCCCATAGTGGACCGTGTACGATGGTTTTTAGGCAGTTATTGGTGGACCGTTTCACTCCCTGAGGCAGTCCATCGACCGTCTGTTTACACCGGAACGGTCCATGATGGACTATTTATTGTCTGAGCCCTAACCGATGGTTTCTTCCATGTCGATTCGAGTCTCGGGTGAGTAGACCTTGATCCACATGTTGACCCATAGTCTGACTGACACTAGGCATCATATGGGGGCCATGTGTGGAGTGTCGTGGGGGTCTTGGAAGGTTGCGTTCTCGGCTTGCGTCATCCTGAGTCGGTGCCGTGCGAGGGGTGATCTTTGTACTTGTTCAGTTCTGGAGTCAGTTTTTTGTGACTCGAGAGTCCGTTCTTCTGGTGGCACATCCACTAGCCGCAGCCTTCTTACGGCACGCGTGTGCTGACCCACCCGGGAGTGGTGGAGCGGCGGACCCGAGAGACACAGTGAGTAGACTAGTTACCATAGGGCCCCCACGTACAGCCGAGTCTGGGTTTAGGGGGAATTACCAGCTAGAGGATAGGCCTAGGGAGTATGGTCTAAGTGTGCACATGAGACTGAGGGTTTCGGACCCACGCTGATGGGTGTGACCTCAGCTAGTCCTTGTTTTGTGGTACTTCTAGTTACTGAGTGTGTCTTTATCTCCGCTTGGGGCGTTGTAGCAAGACACTTGTGACGTAGTGTGAGATGTCAGGGGACGCATCCGGTCGTTCTTCTAGTGGGTGGTGCTCCTATCCGCTGGCAGGTATGGACTCGAGTTTTATCAGACCGAGGCTCCGTAGTATGGTACTATTAGAGTAGATAGCTTTTCTGTTTACTTATTATAGCTTGTTGGTTCTACTGTACTCCTACTAGGTAGTGTACTTTCCAACTCTCTTGTTTTCTTGTCTTATTTTCGTGAGAGGTGGGGGTCTGCGGGATCCCTACTGAGCCTATGGAAAATCCCTATGATTTTCAGGTGAGGCGGGGTCGTCGTGGGACACGATAGGTTTTTAGCGAGGTTCTAGTAGCCGAGGTTAGCCGCCAGCTGCCAGAGTCGGGGTATACCCCGTGTACTTGTACCTTTTTTCAGTTGATTGTACTTATATTTGGACATGAGATGTACTGGAGCTTGTACCAGTTTAGTTGCTTATTTAATTTTTACATTATTATTTAGTTGATCATTGTGCTATCTCTGCAATTATTTTAGCTTCTTACGTACCCTCACACTATCTGATGTGACACGACCTAGGACCTACTAGCAAGCACGATGCGCAACTCAAACGGGCCGTATTTGGCGGCCGACTCATGCGAGGTCCCACCCCGGACCCTCACCACCATCATTGTGTTGCCTACGGGCACGAGTGTGCACTTAGCGGGTGAGTCCGCTCGAGTGAAGCTACCGGTCCGTGAGTTACTTACTTGCTAGGTCCGAGGGTCATTTAGTCGGTCCCTAGGTTGTTTCACATCACCCCCACCATAGAACTCCCTCTTTCTTCATTCCCCTAACTGCTTGCTACGCCCTGCTGAAGCCCTGCAGAGTTCCCTCCTGCTACAACACCTGTCTCCACTACAGTTCGGAGTTCCAGAGGTACCACCTTACATTGCTGGAAATCTCATCCAGTCAGCTTCGTCTGCGAGGTGATCCCGCCTTCATCAGAGTTCGTGGCTGTCCGGGAGGTCCGTTCTCGTCGGAGCACGCGTCTGGCACCCGTGGGAAGACCTGAGCACTAGTGCAGAAGCTGCTACGGCCACATCTCTACTCCCCTTGGTGCGCCGCTTGGCTGGGAAGTTCATCTACCTTTTCTCTATCCAGCACAGCCGGGGGAACCTCGTTCGGAGTCTGGAGCTATCCGTTCCGAATTTTCTCTCCCGGGTGCGCAGGTCAGTCCACTCAGAACCAGCGCTGATACCCTGTCACTGTTCACCCTCCACCTCCCTGCTCCGACCTCCCCTGGAGGCCTTCTTGGTGGGATATTGAAGAAGACTCGTAGACGGACTCGACGGCCTTAGTCCCGCGCCATTCCGACTCCAAGAGTGCTCGTAATGGCGTCGACTCCCTGTTGCTGCGCCCTGAGAACAGTCCCTGCCAGAGTAGAACCACCCTGTCCCAGTGATAGCCACGACCAGCAACGACTCCGGACGGTTCCCCAAAAATTTTGGAGACTTCCTGAACCAGACAGCGACATATTGGCGCTGGTTTCGGCATTATCCAAGTCTGTTACGGTCCACGGCGGCGTCAACAGCGACCGTGGGTCAGCTTGTCCCCGAAGCTGGCAGAACCGGTCGATTGGCTACTTCGGTAAACTAGTGAACTTCTTCCCCACCCCGCCTGGCTAGATTAGCACCCTTCCCTGCGTGGAGGTAGTATTTTGTTTTAATATTCAGTTCCCCTCCCCTAGTCCAACCCCCCTGTGCGGGGAGTAGTGCATGTATTAATAACAGGGGAAGCGACATCAGTGTAGTGTGCGGGGAACCCACACTTCCCCGCTCGTCCTCGTCTTCGAGTGGATTTTGTTTCTTCAAACCAACTAGGTAAGCTCCTAACCTTGCTCCATAGATAGTGCTTGTTTGTTTAATATCCGTGAAACTGCCCCGTTGAGCGAGTGAGGGAGCGCCCGACCCCGAAAAACTCCACTTTCGAGTGGTCATCATGGGTTGTGTGAGAGAGGGTCCTAGTGCCCCAATTGGCACCTAGCCAGCCCTCGATTCGTGGGCTTCGTTCCTTTGGGAGGGCCACCGTGGCCTTGTTGGCACTCTACCAGCAAGGGACCTAATCCATCACCTCTACTCGGCATTACCAAGTCACCCAGGGATCGTGTGTGAGCAACGGTGGATTCGGCCACTACCGAGGACTTCGTTTGTTGATTGTGCTTGCGTGATAGGTCTGAGGATCCATTGTCTATTTGATGCATACCCCCTTGATCGTGTCACATCAGAGGGCAAAGGCGTTAAGCATAACGCACCTTCCCTGGGGCGCTATGGTACATAACGGGCCTCCCTAGGCGCGCTATGTGACCAGGCCCCCAACGGTCACAACCAATGGTCAGAAATCATAACGCACCAACCCTGGGGCGTTATGTTTGGCATAGCGGTCAGTCGAGCGACCGTTATGCCCTCAAAACCTAGACACAAAACGTACGAAGTATAACACACCTGCTTGGGCGCGTTATGCTCATAACGATTCCTGGGACGACTGCTATGTCATCTCGGTGGCGAAATGGTGAATGGAAGACAAAAATGTCAACCACGCCCCCGTACCTCCACAGGAGAGGGGAAAATCAAGGGGAAAACTCCCCAATGGCCCTAGGCATGATTCTACGGCCTCGGATCGGCCAAAAATGCAGTGAATCGCTAGATCGGGTGATCAGTCCCCAAAGCATGGTTTTGCCCTAACCCGCTCAAAAGCACCCCTCTCGGCCTGACGACGGTCTACAAACCACGAAAATGAAATGCGGAGTACTAGGGAACGTCACCCTACCTCAATGGAGCGAATGCTCTGTCGAATCGACGCCGAAATCACGAAGAACGCCTTTTGAAGCCCTCGTTCCTCCACAAAATCTCACGATCTTTACGTCATCACGACCGCCTCTCCGTCACCGTCGTCGCCACGCCGTCGCCCCACGCCGTCTGCAACCGGAGGGAGCTCGCCGTGCGACCGAATGAGAGAGAGGGGGAGAGGGCGCGGTCACGATGGGGAGAAGAAGAGGAAGAAGAAAAGAAGAAGA
Source organism: Amorphophallus titanum (assembly GCA_024336825.1). Classification (NCBI taxonomy): domain Eukaryota; kingdom Viridiplantae; phylum Streptophyta; class Magnoliopsida; order Alismatales; family Araceae; genus Amorphophallus; species Amorphophallus titanum. The sequence continues at coordinate 84,330,087 of JANBPO010009603.1, read as the reverse complement.
ATAAGAAAAAGGAGGCAATCGGTGGTTCTCCGATTTGCGGTTTGGTGTGCTGCACCAGTGAAGCCTCACCGGGGTTCGGTGAGGGGTGGATGTAGGACTGGGGATTCAGTCCAAACCACCTTAAAATTCATTGTCTTGTGGTTTGTTTGTGCGATTAGTTTCTGCTAGATGCATGCTTAGGTTCAATCCTTATATCACTTGTTCATCTTGCTAAGCCATTTGTAACGTACTTCATTAAAGTTAAGTGTATTCCGCTGCAATCATTTTTATCTAGTTATAAAGAGAGCCGCATTGCGAAAAGAGGGGCAGATCTATTCACCCCTCCCCTCTAGATCAGCCATCCACCACTCAACAGGTAATGTCAACACAAGGAAAGGGTTTATGCACTGATTCGGACATAAGGTCCGTAATGACAATAATGTGCAAATATTGACTAGGGCATGAAGCCTTGCACCGGAAAAGAGTATATTCATTGGCAAGAAGGTAATGCCAATGCATGGAATGAGTCATCGATTCAAACGTAAAGTTTGTAATGGTGATAATGTGTAAATATTGGCTAGGGCACAAAGCCTTTCGCCTAGACATGTATATTCACAGGCGTAGGAATAATGCCAGTGCAAAGGAGATGGTTTATGCACAAATGTGGATGTAAGATCCAACAATGCGGTGGATGTAAAGTGGTACCCCGGTGGGACTATGTGGGGTTCTCAAGGAACCTTGGGATTGGTGTATATTGGGGAGGCTTCTGTAATCGTAGGCTTATGGCCGTGGGATTGGTTTGAGCTGGGTATGTGTATTTTGGAGAGCTCGGTTAGGGCGGAGTGCCACTAGACCAAGTTACATTTTGGTCATTCTTTGAACACCAGGAAGGTTGCATGATATAGCTTCAGGTGTTTTCCATTGAGAGGGGAGAATTGAACTACCCCCTTGTGGTCTACGAGAACGTAGGCACCACCCTCATAGACTCGATGGACGACATAAGGTCCCACCCAGTCTTCAACCAACTTTCCTTTGGGGTTGGATGTCATTACTTATCTTCTTTTGACCATAACCAGGTCACCCTTCTTGAATTCTCGCTCCTTGACCAGCTTATCAAAAACACGGGCCAAGCAAGCTTGGTATAGCTTAATGTTTTATTGTGCCCGGAGGCATTTTCCTTCGAGCTCAGCAAACTCCTCCAGTCTTCTTTCTATATTTGTTTGTTCTCTACTAGCTAAACTGTGCTAAATAGTGACTTACAGTGATGGCACCTCGAGCTCTATTGGCAGCACTGCCTCTGATCCGTACACTAGGGAGAATGGTGAATAGCCAGTTGGGGTCTTGTAGACTGTATGATATGCCCACAGTACCTCGTACATTTTCTCTTCCCAGTCTTTCTTGCTGGAGCTGACGGTTTTAGCTAGTAGGGAGTAGAGGGTTTTGTTAAATGCTTCTACAAGACCATTGGCCTGAGGATTGTAGGAGGATGACGTCCTCCAATCAATTATATACTTGTCGGCTAGCCTGTACACCTTCTGCTTTCTAAAATGGCTGCCATTGTTGGAGATAATTTGGTTGGGAACCCCAAACTGAAATAATACATTCTTACAAAAGAATCTGGCGACCAGCTTCCCCGTTACTTCTCTTAGTGCCACAGCTTACGCTCATCTGGAGAAGTAATCTATGACTGCCAAGATATATTTACATCCCGATGAAGATGCTAACGAAGGCCCCACCACATCCGTGCCCCATTAGGCAAACGGCCAGCTTGGGATGGTGGGGTGCAGTGGCGTCGGTGGCCTTCTAGGCACGGTGGCGTGCTCTTGACATTTCTGGCATGACTTGGCAAATTTGCAACAGTCATCAAATATAGTGGGCCAATAATAGCCCAACTTCTTTATTTCAATATTCATCTTCAGACCGGCCTGGTGTGCCCCGACTGATCCGACATGAACCTCTTTCATCACTCATCATGCTTCCTCTATAGACAGGCAATGTTGTAGAATCTTCTTTTGGGCATCTGCCATTATTCAGAACAAGGTTTCGCTCCTCATCTCATAGGAGCCTTTGATTCTGAGTAATTTTATTCTTTATTCTTTCTCCTTCGATAGCTGCTGGTGCTGGAACCAACGTAGGAGGTGCTCTCGCCAATCAGGCTGTTGGGTTTTTTCTATAATCATTATTTCATTCTCTTCTTCATTGGCTAGGACCTCTAGCATGTTGGGGACTTGGCATCTGTTGATGATGGTTATATTCAGGCTCACGCCTGACGGGATCGCCAAGGAACTTGCCAGCTTTGTGAGGGCATCCGCCTAAGCGTTTTGTCCTCGATTGATGTGCTTAACTTCGATGAAGTAAAATTTTGCCATCAGATGCAGCACCAACTAGTGATATGGAAAGAGCTATGGCTTCTACACATCAAATTGCCCTTTCACTTGTTTTATGACTAGCATGGAGTGTCTAAACGGGCATGATTTGCCCCCTCTCGACGAGGACATCAAAGAGCCGTCGGGTCCTTTCTCTCGTAAAGGAGAGGGGTATGTGGTCATGTCATGGCCTCCACCCCAGATACCAGAGTGAATGTTGACCTTGGCTGGTACTGGGCTCCTCTGCTTCGTTGTCAGAGAGAGAGAATGCAACCATCATGTGAATCACGTTAGCTGAATAGTGAACCACATGCATTGCCTTGGCTAGCCTAGACCATGTATGTGGCTGCGGGGGATCGACATGACAACTTTTCATTTTAATGAGGCCATCTCGGATTAACTTCTGTGCATGAGTCTTGAAGACGTAGCAATCTTCAAACGGGTGGCCTAGCATACGATGATATGAGCAATAGCTAGGATCATCGATTTTCTAAGCCTCGTCTGGCTTGCAAGCTTCTGGCAGCTCGATGATCTTCTGGGCCATACAGAGGTCGAAGAGCATCTTCGTGTGTTCCTTTTTGAAGGAGAAGGGTGTCTTCATACGCTCTGAGAAGGAAGGAGTGGTCGGCTTGTCTACTGGCTTCTTGTCAGAAGCACTTGGCTCGGCCTCCTTACTGGCTTTGGCGGTGGCGGTGAACTCAATGATGTTCACCTCCTTACTGGGCTGGCGTTCTCGCGTCTTCTTACCCTTTGCTGAAGCATAGTTCGGGTTGTCGGCGAAGAACATCTCTATTTCGGCGATTGTCGAGTTGGGCTAGTCGAAGCCTTTGATATTGGTACCGAGGAGCTTTTTGCTGACCTCGGCTACTAAGCTTCGGCGACATATGGTAATGGCATCCTCTTGGACTAGCGGGTTGATACACCTCATGCTGAGGTCTTGCCATTTCTTGATGAAGTCTAGGGCACTCTCGCCCTTCTTCTGCCGGAGAGAGCAGAGCTCAGCTACGGAGATCTTTCGCTCGGTCGTCGAGAAATGGTAAAGTAATTTCTTCTAGAGATCTACCCAGTCGATGACTGGGTTAGGCTTCAGGTGGGAATACCATTGGAAGGCCATTCCCATGAGTGAAGTGGTGAAGTAGTGGAGGAGATATGACTCGTCCAACGCTAGCTCGCCCATGGCCATGATGTAGTAGGCCAAGTGCTCATGTGGAGACCCTTGTCCATCGAACTTCTACAGCTTCGGGGGCTTGGCAAACTCCAGAGGGAGCTTCTTCAACTGCTGATGCAATGGGTAGGGGACACTGTAGAGGCCCATGGTGGCAACCCCTTCCCCATATTGGGCAAGATTTGTTTCGACAATCCGCTCTATCATCTGGCGTTGTGCCATGAAATTTTTTGGCACTGGCGTGTTGGATACTCGCGGATGAGCTTTGGCTGGGGGCGTGCCGAACCCGATTGCTTTCAGGGTTCAGGCAGCAGCCGCCGCCGAGGCGTTGGCACCATTGTGCCCAACTGGTAGCACTGGCGCTTCGGTCGGAGGCCTAACAAGTGGCTAAGGGAGAAGGTCTTATTCCTGAAGAAGGACTTGCAGGAGAGCCTTCAAATTCTGGTTCTCCTTCATGAGGGTCTCGAGAGTCACCTCTTGAACCTCATTCACTGGAGGATCATTGTTGACCAGTTCCGCATTGACAGGAGTGGCGCGGTCCTCAGTTGGAACTTCTTCTGCTCATTCCGATGCCTGAGGTCTGGCAAAAGTGCCAATGGGGCTAGAGGCTGAGTCTGGTGACGAGGCCTCTTGAGCTTGGCCAGAGGCTAGTTCAGGTCATCGGATTGGGTATCGGGCTGGTGTCCGGTAGCATAACACGTGAACACCCTAACCGCGTCGTTGATGAACCAGACCGTCCACTTCCTCCTGGAATGCATCTCAGAGTGGACTGGTGGCCCCAGTCTATCAAAGGCCGAGGTTCATTGTAATGGAGCCTCCGTCGTGGTGTCGACCCACGGAGAGCTCGGGACTAGGTGCTGGCAGGGCTCAGAATGAGCCCGTCTTTGTTTTCTCTTATTTAGGTAGGAGACACTGGGTGACTGGGTGTCGTTGGGCAGTGCCGATGTAGACTCAGCTATGTCTCGCCTGACGCCACGCTTGAGCGCTCAGAGGGGGTTCTTGGTACGTGGCCTCCGAACAACTTGAGCCTCTTCTGGGATAACTTAGATTCTTCTCAGGCTAAGTTGTTGATATCCCTTGTCATTGTTCCATTGACAAGGCTCGGGAGCCTTGGTATTGGACTGGTGTGGGTGTGCCTGGACTATTGCCAAGGCACTTGCTTCTCTGAGCTCCACTTTATCCTCTCACGTTTGTCGCAGGAGGCTGAAGCGGTTGGTAGTAGGGACCGTAGGGATGGCCCACTCCCGAGGTATGATTGGTTCACCTCCATTGAGACAAATTCGTAGGTCACCAACAAGAATGGTCTTGCCGGAATTACTGGTTGCAGCGGTGAGTCGCCTACCTTTACGGCCATGGTGATGCTTCTTCTGGGGAGTGGAGGAAGATCCTGCTCCAAGATGGTAGACTGAGAAGACCTGATCTGCTAGTGCTGACAGCGCGAGGCTGCCAGTCGTAAGCGCTGGGATCGGCCTCCAGGGCAAGAGGCCCGTATTGGGAGCCAATGGCTGGGTGACTCGGGTGTAAGCTCTTGCCCGAGCCGATAATGGGGTTGTCGATGCTCGAGGTGACGCTCTTGCACCGAGACCCAATGTTACAGATGTTACTGGGGTGCCCACAACCCGAGGTTGTGAACCTATGTCGAGCACTGACATAGCTAGAGTGTGAGGCAGAGAGCCCACAACGGGCACTGAGGTTGCCGCATCCCAAAGAGGAAGACTTGTGCTGGGAGTTGGCATTGCTGGATGATAGGGTGAAAGACCCCGTGGTAGGGCTGGGAGGCCGGAGACTCGATGCAGAGAGTCCACACCGGGGACCGACCCTGGTGAGGCTCGGGCCGGATGCTGGGGAGCCTCAAACTCGGGGTTGGGAACCCACATTGAGTGATGACACTTTCGGGGTTCGGGTCAGAAGACCCAAACGGAGTGCTGGGGAGCCTTGACCCTAGGGTGGGAAACTCGTACTGGGGGCAAGCTCGACTGGGACTCGGAGTTGAGAGTCCAAGTGAGACACTGAGGAGCCACGAACCTGGGGCTGAGAGCCCGTATCGAGTGCTAGCTTGGCTGAGACTCGGGACTAGGAACCCGAGTAAAGAGCAGAGGAGCCTTGGCCTTAGGGCGGGAGACCCACGTGGAGAGCTGGCTCGACTGGGACTCGGGGCTGAGAACCCGAGTGAGATACTGGGGAGCCAAAAACCCGGGGCAAAGAGCCGACGTCCGGTGCCGACTTAGCTGGAACTCGGGGTTGGAGACCCGAGCAAAGTACTGAGGTGGTGGCCGAGGCCGGGGGCACAAGGCCCGCATTAGAGATCGGCCAATGCTGGACCGGAGGCCTGACGCTTGCCCAGGCAGAAGATGATATAGGACCCCTATGGGGGTCGACAGTGGAAGCCCTGAGCTTGAATCTTGGATGGGCCGCCGATGCTGGAGACAAGCGCAGAGAGTCGACCGCACGAACAAACACAAGCGCTGGGAGTAGCCACGGGGACCACACCCAAGAAGTAGGGTGATCCGACGATGGGGGCGAAACTGCCAAAGTAATCGGCGTCGCCAAATAAAGCACCCGTGCGTGGGTGGCGATGACGATAAGGCCATAAGTGATGGCTGCCATGGTTGTTGGAATGTTGGCTACTAGGGAGGCGACAGTCGCTGACGGTCGCCGGGCACGGTCTGGCGGTCGGAACATGAACTGGGAGCTGTCGGGAAATGCGGGCGTGTGCCCCCCACTACCTCTCCGATAAGGACAGGAAAAAGGGCACCACAGCTTCAGGACTAGCACAAACTTCTCTTCAGCGGAAAGAAGAAATGCGAGAGACGTCCCATCGGGCGTGCCATCTTTTTTGTCGTTCGGGGATTGATGACTAGGATGAGGGAAGGAATAAAGCGATAAAAAAAATATAGGAGTTTGATGTATCTCGGGTATCCTCCTTCGCAGCCGTATTCCCCTTAAGGCAGTACCGGGCACTCGCCTTTTACGGAAGGTTGAGAGGGGATCGAATGGTATGATAAGTTTTCAGGGTTAAGCTAACTAGACCGGGGTGTAGGTGTGCTAGTCAATTTCTCGGCAATCACCTATGGAACCAGGGGTTGACTGGGGAGCATCGCCAAGGCGTGGCACGTGGGCTCGAGAGATCGGGTGACACGTGGAGAGAGAGGAGGTTCCATGGGTGCGAGTGCGTAGACGATTGTGGGGAATCATGTACTGGACGTCTTTCCCCACCGATCGTAAATAGTCGGTGTTTATTTACATTGGATTGAATTCGAACACCTTTGTTCCATGCTGGAGAGAAGTTTGTATATGTCTGAAGTCATGGATAGAGGGCCAGGGGCATCCCGCAGCTATAGGGGCGCATTTGACTAGGGGGGTTTGATTTACTGGAGTGGGAGACACTGGACACACACGGAGTAGTGTGGAGGAGAGTTGGGACCCAAATATGGGTACGTGTGTTCAACTAGTTTCATACTTTATGAGAGCCGCGAGGGCTTTACAAATGGGCCGAGGAGGCCAAAATACAACCGGTGCAAGCCACGGGACAATTCTAACACATGGGTCGATCCCCGGGTCAATGCATAACAAGGCGGACACCAACGTGTTTTTACAAATACTCCCCACAAGGCTAAGGACGTGTCGGATTTATTGAGGGAGGACTAGATTGGATGGCAGGGGGAGATACTGGTTGATGCCTGGAGGAGGGCCAGACGTGGCTTGGGATGAGTAGTCAGGTACAGGTCCTGAGAGGTGAGTATCTTCATGCTGGGGAGTCTAGGCCGGTCCCGGGAATGTTACTTCCGGGCTAGGGTCTGGCTAACTCGAATCATTGGTCAGAGCGGTCAGCGGTCAGCTCGGGACGAGCGATGGGCACGTAGTTCTGTGATGGAGGTAGGTGCGACATCATAGCGTACGCATGGCCATCGTAGGATGTCATATGCGGGCGAACCCGGGATGAGGGTGTGTTTTCCATCATCATAATGCCATACACACGATGGGGGAGGGCTTGTGTGAGATGTCTAGAGGTCGTATGATGGAAGTACGTGCAACATACGTTCAACGTGTGTGAGCCGATCAACAAGCCATGCATGCACACACTTAGCTCCTTATGTCCATCCTTGCTTGCTGGGTGCCTGCGGTAGTCTGAATGGGTGTGTATCCCCCTCTCTCTCTCTCTCTCTCTCTCTCTCTCTCTCTCTCTCTCTCCCCTCCGGTGACCACCGCCGGCAGCCTCCTCTAACCATCACCCTCACTCTCCTCTCCCCCTGCTTCTAACAACGCCCTCGTCCATCTCCGACCACCTCTCCCGCCGACCGGTCACCTCACCCGACCACCGCCACGAGCTCCCGTCCGACCACCGTGTCCCTCCCCGTTCTCCCGTTCCTCCCTCTGGCAACACCTCACCGTCGACCACCTCCACCGCTCCTCCGTGTTCACCCAAACACCCCCCTCCGTCCTCCTCTCGCCATCGTAGCCCGCCGGCCAGCCACTATCCACCGCTGCCATCCCTCCTCCGACCTCCACCATCTTTCCCACACCGCCACCACACACCCCGACTCCATCTCATCCTCTGCTAACAACCCATCGACCACCCTCCACCTCCCGTCACCTGTTAGCACCCGCGACCCCCGCCGCAACCGCACGACGGCCCCCTTCCACGTACGCCACCCCCCGTCCCTCTCCTTCTTCTCACCGTTTCCTTGCCTTTCCCACTTGACGTGAGCCCGGCCACTCTCCCCCCTGCGTGCACCGTCCACCCTTCCCCTGCATGCCACGCCCCCCGCCTCTTCACCGGACCACCGCAACCCCATCACGTCGCCCCCTCTCCCTCAGTACACACACGGCAGACCCGCCGCGGCAGCTTCCCCCTCCCATCCTCCACACTCCACCTCCCTCTGCCAACCTTCACGTCGACCACCACCCTCTCTCGTTCGTCCCTCCGGTGACCACTAACCCCCCCTCCCCAGCCGACCTCCGCTCCACGCCAGCCACGCCACGGCTCCCGCCTCCTGCCGGACCGGCCACCTCACCCCCCGCCTGCATCTCCGACCACTCCGGCACCCCACCGACGCTGCCACTGTCACCTCCGGCGACCCCACGACCTCTTCTCACCGTCGAAGCCAACCCTCCCCTCCACTCCTCTCCATCTCTGCTACGTGACCACCCACCACCCTCTCCATCGGCCACCCGTCGCCACCCACCTCACCTCCAACCGCGGCAGCCACACCTCCTCCCCGTCGTCTCCCACACCCCTCCCACTGTCGACTTCCACCACCGTCGAACCCCCCTCTCCCTCTCTCTGTGAACCCAAACCACGTCCGCGCACCCCCAACTCCCATCTCCGGCGACCGCGGTACCCCACGCGGCCACCCTCATCCCTCACCACCCCGTCTGCACCGGCCACCTCCGCCACCGTCTCCATCTCCCCTCCGGCCATCCTCTCCTAACGCCGTCGACGCACCCACCTCCGACCACGACCTCCCCCTCCGGCTATCGTCGCCTCCGACCGCCCGTCGATCGCCGGCCGGCCTCCTCTCTCCCTTCCCTGTCACCACGCCCCACGCCCAGACACCGCGCGCACCTCCCAACCAGCCTCCCTCACCTGCCAAGCTCCTCCCTCCACCGTTCCCTGCAACGCCATAACCCTCTCTGCACACACCCACCTCACTAACACCCTGCCACACTCCCGACAGCCCCCACACTCCCCTGCATGCAGAGGCTCACCACGGTCTCCCTCACCGCCGTGCACCGCCTACACCATCACCGGACGTCAACTCCACCTGCACACCGCCCTGCTAACCACCTCCCAACGCCATAACCCCATCTCCCCCCCCCCACCGGTTCCTCGCCTCCGACTGCCACCACCATCTCCCACACCACCGGCGACCGTCTCTCTCTCCCTCTACCTCCTGCTTCCACACCACCTGGATACCCGGTCGCGCCTCACCGTGTCCATCCCCGGCGATCTACTCACCACCGTCCGCGAGCCAACCACCTCTCGCACTCTCTCTCTCTCCCTCTCACTCAAGCCATCTCTCCACTCGGAACCTCCACGTCCGGCCCACTCCGACCCTGCGGCCACCGTCTCTCCCTAACCCACGCCGGCAACCTCCCCTCCCATCACCCTCTCTCCACTCCCCCTCAACCACCGTCTGTCTACCTACCTTTCCACCGCGTACGCGAGCCTCCCTCACCGTCGTTGCCACCATCGATCGCGGACGTCGGCCTCTCTCTAGCTCCCAGCCGCGGCAGCCTCCCTCAACCGCCCACTCCCCCACGCCGCGAGCCGCTCACCGCCGGTCACCTCCCCACCTCTGGCATCACCCCGCTCACCGCCGGCGAGCACCCCCCCGCAGCGGACGCCCTCTCTCTCTCTAACTCCCTCTCTCTCTTTCTGTCTCCAGCTCTCTCTCTCGTCCTCTCTCTTCCTTTCTCCCTATCTCTCTCTACCTCACCCTCTCCCTGTCTCTCTCTTCTCTCTTTCCCGCTCGCGGGATCTCTCTCTCTCCTCCTTTCTCTCTATCTCTCTCTCCCCCCTCTCTCTCCCCACGCGGGACCCCCCTGTGGAGTCTCTCTCTCTCTCATCCCGTGATCTCTCTCTCTCTCTATATCTCTCTCTCTCTCTCTCTCTCTCTCTAAAGGTAGAAGTAATCTCAGTTCTCCCCCCAACTGATCCTTTATTCAAACATGCAAAACAAAAATAAAAACACACAGAAAACTTGGGTTGCCTCCCAAGAAGTCATTTATTAGCACACATAACTATGAAAACTTTGGGTTGCCTCCCAAAAAGTGCTAAATTTAACGTCTTCAGCCAAACGTAATATAGCTCACTAGCCAACAAGTGGCATTCATAATGAGCCACCAAGTGATCTTATCCTCCGTTAAATTCCAGCCCTTGTGACATTGGAGGAAAAGATTATGCCTCGATGTAAATGGGCTAGAAGCAGTCCAAGGTGGGTCGAGCAATCTGGATGGACCCCCTCGATAAGTGAACGGCAGAGGAATTATCATATCCTCAATTACAAAATATTCCTTTGTACTCTTAAGGTCTTTATAAGGATTGAGCACATCAATGCGGACCTTACTTTCCTCGAGCTTTGCTTCTTCATCCTCACTTTTAAGATTTACTGGAGTATGGGACATGTGAGCAAGGATGAGGGTGGTATGTGTTTTTGGGGATTCCATTACATAGCCAGTGTCAAGGAGTGGAGGATGATTGGGAATGAAATAAGTGTGCTCCTCCACACTAAGATTTTCATAAGAGGCATATGGATCCGACCAGTTGGCAATTTGCAAAATATTTGGAAGGATTGTGGATTCACCAAGGTCAGGGCTGGGTAAAAGATCAAGATCCTCCCCTAAATCAAGAGATGCCCAGCTAGAGTGAATTTCCAATGGAGTACCTGGTGCCTCAATTACCCAAGAAGAAGGATTTATGCAAACAGTCAATTTTCTCTCCATACTCACTTTTTCTTCACCATTTTCTTGGAAGTAGGACTCATCAAATTTAGGAAGGAAAATTGGATCATTGACTGGCAAATCCTCTTCCTTTTCTTCTCCCCCCGACTCAAGATCAACCGACTCATTATAATCCTCTTCACAAATGGAGTTGGGTGTAGGCATCGTAAGTTGCTCTTTACTAACTTCATTTAAGTCCTCCTCATAAGACTCCTCCATGATCCTCTCAAAATCAACAATGATATGAGTGGTAGATTGGGGAATCATAGGTTGATCATATGAACTTTTATCGTTATCACATCCATCAAATCTAGGAAGTTGGCCCACTTCTGTTTCTATGATGTTTTGAGTGACCCGGCTCAATTGGGCCTCAAAGTTTTGCAGTTGTATTTGGAAGGCTTGTTGGTGGGTTTGGAAGAGCTGTGTCAATTGATAAAGCCTCTCCTCCTTATGTAAATCTGTAGATGGAGGGGATAGATAATTGGGCTGATACTCAGACTGTGATGGATAGTAATTTGGAGGGTACTCAGTCTGAGAATGAGGTGGTGAAGAGTGTATGGGCTGTCCTCCATAACAGGGTTGATCATAGTAATCATTTGGGTATGGAGCCCAAAAATCTTGTTCGTGAGGACTTTGGCCTTGATCCTGATAAGACTCCCAAGAAGAATCATGTTGATCTCTCCAATCAAATGTAGGTGGACATGAGTCATAATAAGGTGTGGAGAGGTCTTGAGACATTTGAGTTTGTCTTGCTTGGTCCAGCCAAGAGGTTATTGGTTGATCACCCCAGCTAGAGTTATAAGTATCTGAAGATGGTTTGTACTCGGGCTGAGAAAATCTTTGATCATATTGGGCTTGCTCTGGGATAAAAGGTAGGTCATGGCCACCTTGGAAGAAATGAGTGGTTGGAGATTGGTCCTGGGTAGGTGATGAAAAATGGGCAATCATAGGTGACGGGATCTCATTTTGGGCCGACCATGGGTATAGGCTATCACAGTGGGTCGGGCCATTTTGAGTGAGAAATGAACTTTGATTTGGGCAACCACCTTCATAATGGGCTGGGCTAGCCCACATGCGATCATTGTCATGGTGACTAGGTGGTATGAAGGGGTCTTGATCTATGGCTAGAAATTGATCAAATTTATGAGCCAATGAGTCAAACCTGTCTAATTGGTGTGCCCAATCCATAGATGAAAATTATGCTCCCACCATTTTTTATATATTTTTTCTTCTTTTTTTTCTCTTTTTTTCTTTTTATTCTAAACATGGAAAGTATTTACATATGAAAAATAAAGAAACTAAATCTATGGAAAGAGGGTAAGAGTACTAACCTTGATCGCATTCCCTCGTTCTTTATTTGGCAAATAAAAAAAAACAACGACATTAGAAGATAAAGAAGACTTACCTCGGGGAGACACAACATGTGTTTTTTCCATTTTCTAAATGTTCTATTTTTTTGGTGCTTTTGTAGATCTTTTTATTTTTCTACAAAGATAAGAGTGAGCACTAATATGTATACAAAAGAAACTACAAAGCTATCAACTTCAAATACAAAACCTCCCCGGTAACAGCGCCAAAAAATTGATAGCGTGAAAATGCATGTCGTTAATAGGCGGGACTTATTGAATTAAGTTAAAGCGGGGAGGGGAGCGTAGCGAAATAAGAAGGGGAAGGGAACCGCCACGGGGTCGAACCTCCGCGCGGGTGAGGACGATAATAAACGAAATAAAGGATGAATATGCGAAATAAACAAAAGGGGTGTGATCGCCAGAGGTGGAATACCTCAAGGTGGAGACGGCTGATCGCGTTCTCCTCCGGACTGCGGGACGGCGTGGGTTCTTTCTTCCTCTTCCTTCGGCCGGCCGATGAAGAGGGCTTTCCTTCCAGGTCACGGTTACCCTTGCACAAAAATCAAGAAAGTCGGGTCAGGAGGATGGTAGTGCAGTATCGGTCCCTTGCGACAATAATAATGAATTAATGGACGAAACACACCTGGTCGGTGTTGTTTTAAACCCCCCTTGGATCGAAGGGTATGGCAAATGATATGATGAATGAAAGTTGTAAAGAAATAGATGGAGTAGAGGAGCACGGTATGAACTAATATGACAAGGGATGCATGCAATTAACAGAGTGAGACTGAAATAAAGTGAGAGAGAAGAGAAAAGCTTATGCTGATGACGGGCTTTGGGTGAGCTTCTTCAGGACGATGGCGGCGTGGACGGACGGCGTGCCGGCACGACTCTCCTCGTACGCCTGGGCACCCGGCGGGAACTCCCGGTGTCGATGTCGCCGCACGTGAGGGGGAGAGAGGGAGGGAGACGGGGAGAGCTTTTTTGATTTTTTGGTTTTATAATGTTTAATTTCTTCTTTTCCTCTTTTTTTTTTATTTTGAAAAGGTGAATAGAGAGAGGTTGAAGATGGAAAGAGATAAAATAGAAAGAGGATGATAGAGGGAGGGGATTATTATTAATAATAATGTATATATATACGCATTATTATGAGTGTATGGGGTATAGGGAGTTAATAACAATAATAGTAATATGTGTATATATATATATCATATAGGGAGAGGGAGAGAGATGGGAGAGAACGGTACAGAGGGAGAGATAGGAAAAAAGGGGGGTGTTATTAGAAAAATATATATATATTATGTCATAGGGAAATAGAAAGAGAGAGAGAGAGAGAGAGAGCTCCCGTAGGGAGAGAGGGAGAGAGAGAGAGGAAGAGAGAGATAGGGAGAGAGAGTTAATAATAAAAATATATGTATATAGGTATATAATATGTAGAGAGAGAAAGTGTGCTGGATGAGGGAGAGAGAGACAGAGGAGGGCGTGGGAAAGAGAGAGAATGGGAGAGAGAGAGATAGAGAGAAGGAGAGGGGGGGTTGTTAGTAAAAAAAAATGTATATATATTATGTAGAGAGAAAAAGAGAGAGAGAGAGAGAAGGCGGGGTAGAGAGAGAAAGGGCGAGGGAGAAGGAGAGAGAGGGGGATCCGCGAGCGTAAGGGAGAGAGAGAGAGAGAGAGAGAGAGAGAGAGAGAGAGAGAGAGAGGACGGGAGGGGGTGTCCGCCAGGGGAGGCTCCGGCGGCGCGACGGGGGAGGCGGTGGCGTCGCGGCAGGGCTTGCACGGGGGAGGGTGGCCAGTGGCGTGTGCGCGTGGCGGTCGGTGGAGGCCGGCGTGGTGGTCGGCAGAGGGAGGTGGCGTGGGTCGGTAGCGACGGGGGAGGGAGAGAGGAGGCCGGTGCAGGTGGGTTGGAGGATGGCGTGAGGGTCGCCGGAGGGATGGGGCGCAGGCGGTTGTCGGAGGATGCAGTGGGAGGGAATGTGAGGGAGTGGGTGTTCGCATTAGCAGGAAAGAGAGATGGGGGGATAGTGGGGGCGGGGTCTGTGGCGTTGCTGGGTTGGCAGAGGGGAAGAGAGGGTGGGCGACGGTGGAGGGGTCACGACGACGGTGGCTGTCGCCGGCAGTGCATGCAGGGGGAGTGGGGTGGTACGCATGGAGGGGAGGTGGCTACGTTCGCGGTGGAGGGAAGGTGTGGGAGGCGTGGGTGGTCGGAGGGGAGAAGAGTGCAGGAGGCCGGTGGGGAACTGCGGTGTGTGGAGAGTGGCCGCGCGTGGGGAGTGCAGTGGGAGTGGAGAGGGAATGGGTGCGAACGGAGGGTGCAGGCAGGGGTTGAGGGGTTGGCTGCGGTGATGGGTTTACGGAGGAGGCTCGGTTCTGGCAGGGAGATGGGTTGATGTGAGGGAGGTTCGACGGAAGGGCTGCTGGTGGCGTTGGACAGGAAGGCTTGGGGAGTTTGGTTAGTAGGGAGGTGGGAGCGGTGGAAGCAGGGAGAGTGGGAGGAGAGAGAGACGGCGTTCGCGGTGATCGGAGGGGTGGTCGACGGGAAGGAGGGTTGCGGTGGTCGGAGGTTGGCAGCGGCGGTGGCTTGGTGCTGGCGGGATGGCTTGGTGCTGGCGGGAGCGACGGGAAGGTTGGGAGGTCTGCCGGGGTTGGGTTTGCGTCACATGCAGGGAGAAGAGAAGGAGAGGGTGGCCGGGGTCCTGTTGAGCAAGGGCTACCAAAGAGGTAAGGTTGACCAAACGCTGTTCACAAAAAGTTTGAATGAAGACTTGATAATTGTCCAGGTATATGTAGATGATATCATTTTTGGATCAACTAACCCTGGATTGTGTAAAGAATTTTCTGAATTGATGTCTTCAGAGTTCGAAATGAGTTTGGTTGGTGAGTTAAAGTACTTTCTTGGCTTGCAGGTGCAACAACTTGAGGATGGCTGCTTCATCAATCAAGCTAAGTACACTCTGGACATACTCAAAAAGTTTGGGATGAGCAACCTCAAGCACATATCTACACCAATGGGTACTAGCACCTCACTAGACGCAGATGAATCAGGTAAACAGGTCGATGCAAAGCTTTACAGAGGTATGATCGGCTCACTTCTTTATTTAACTGCATCAAGACCTGATATACAGTTTAGTGTAGGAATGTGTGCTAGGTACCAGTCTAGACCTACTGAACTTCACTTGGCAGCAGTAAAAAGAATCTTCAGATATTTGTCTGCCACTCATGACTTAGGTCTGTGGTATCCTGCATCTAACCACTTAGAGCTTGTTGCATACACAGATGCAGATTATGCAGGGTGTAAGTTAGATAGAAAAAGTACTAGTGGCCATTGCCAATTTCTAGGAGGGTGCTTGGTATCTTGGGGATCCAAGAAGTAACATTCTGTGGCCCTCTCCACTGCTGAAGCTGAATACGTGGCTGCAGGGAGTTGTGGTACCCAGGTCATTTGGATTAAACACCAGCTTCAGGATTACCAGGTAGAGCTAGGCTGCACTCCCATCTTCTGTGACAACACTAGTGCAATAAACATAGCCAAAAACCCTGTTCATCATTCTCGAACCAAGCACATTGAAATAAGACATCACTTCATTCGAGATGAAGTTGTGAGAAAAACTTTTGAACTAATCCATGTAGGCACTCATAACCAAATTGCAGACATCTTTACAAAGCCACTGGATAATGAAAAGTTCAGCACTCTGAGGAGAGAATTGGGAATCTATAAGCTTTCATGATTTTAACTGTCTATGAATAAACGGCCATGTTATTTACCCTCATTTAAATGCTTTCAATAAAAGTCAGTTCATTGCTTGGCATTACCTGACATTCTGAATAAACTTCAAGTTTTACCTTTTATTTGAATGTTAATGCAATTCATTCCACTTGTTGAGGGGGAGTAAAGGGGTCACCCTTGAGCTATCCTGTTTAAAAAAAAAATTAGGGAGTTAAGGGGGAGGTTGTGAGTGGAGTTCATTCCTTCCTGAACTTGATAAGAATAGGAACTTGCTGACTCCTTGAGAATCAAACTGAACTAGTCTCATTAGAGGTCAGATTTCATGCCTGTTTAGTCCTTTAAGTCTACCCAACTATCTCTAGGATAGAATTTCCCCTGCTAGTCCTGCTGAGTTCACGATTATTGATTAAAGTCTATCTTCCTACTCATTAAATGATTCTTGATCAAGTCATTCCAGTATAACCTGTCAACCTGTTCAAATCTGGAAAGATAAGCTTCGAGGTGGTCAGTCTATAGACTTTGTTGTCTTAGTATTGTCTTCAAATGGCTAACTTCTATCTAAAAGGGAAGACAACTTAAAAGGTCTTCAAGTCTTCACTGTACACTGAGAAACTGGGATCTTCTCCAATGAAGTGAAAGCTATCCCATGCCATGAGGTGTCAGTTGATTGTCATAAAAGGAAAATATATCAGTTAATGTCTTGATCATGATAGAGCAATGGTGTCTAGATGGTTAGTAACTAGGGAATCTGGCCTCTGATAAAGGTGTCTCCCTAATGTCAACACCACCTGGTCTGCTATCTCTGTTCTCCATTCGAGAAGTAATAAGGCCCTCACATCGAGTAACTAGGGATTCAGGCCTCTGATCAAGGTGTCTTCCTAATGTCAAAAGTGTGATTGGCTGAATTACTTATTGATCTTACGTTTGTTCTCAAAAGAAAAATCTGTAATCTGTTCCCCCAAAACTTAGTAGTTCAGACTGTTTGCTCCCAATACCTTGATGATGAGGTCTATAACTCTATCTTTGAATGCCTCTTTAGTACAGATTTAATCATGCCCAACTAGTTATTCTGGGACTTCCTTGTTTAGGGTCATCTCTTTTGTATGGAGATACACTTCATTCCTTCTCTTGAAACAGCTTGGCTACCAGTCTCACAAATTCTTTTCCTGGGATGAGTATCTCACTTACTTGCCAAAATAGTTCACATGACTTCTCTTCACGTGAGCTACTCTCTTCTTTTCTCCTGGTCCGTCAGCAGCTCCTAACTCCCTATTTATTTTTGATGATGTCAAAGGGGGAGAACGAGTCAAGGGGGAGAGAAAGTGGTGAGAGAGATAGTGGAGAAAGAGAGAGAGTAAATAAGTATTTGGGGAATAAGCTTTTGAGAGAAGAGTCAAAGCCCGGAGTAGTGGGATTCATAATTGTTCAGCCAGCTGGTGAGGGGGTACAAGGGATCATAGTGCTGGTCGATCTTGCCATACCTGAGGAAGACCAGCAGGTAGGGGACGATGCCATGTTTCTGCCGCAGCTTTGGAAAAGAGAAATAGTAACGGTAATTGAGGAACAAGGCGCGTTCGGTACCATGATAGTAACGCGCCACATCGTGCATGACGCCGGCCGTGTCCGTGCCGTTGTTGTCGGCTTTGGAGGTGAGCTCGATGAACCCGTCGATACCCACGGACTGATTTTTGGCAAACCCGTATTCTGCGCCGAGTAAGGCGCTAAACCCGCCTTCGTCGCCGAGGACAAAAGGGAGCACCTTACCTTTGATCGACCAGTTCCGGCTACAGCCCCGCGGGTCATACGGCGTCGCAAACTGGGCCCGGAGCGCCATCGGGATGCAACAGAGAAGAAGCAGCAAAATGGACAGCATCGTTTGAAATTTGGTTACCGAAATTGCAAATTCAACGAGACGACATCCGAAACGAGATCAGTGGTCTGCGTATAATGCCCGTAGCGGATCTCCATCATACTCCAATGCTTATCGAAAATGCCCTTTGGCGGCGCCAGCCGGATGCCCGCGCCAAAGAAACTGCTGTTGAACCGGGCCAGCGCATAATTGCTGGTATAATAGGTATCCGTTTCGACATGTGTTTCATAAGGTGCGAAATAATTGGCGGCCGTTTGGGTGTAATACCGGTAGAACGGCGTCACGGAAAAGAACGGCGTCAGCTTCACCGACGTCGATCGCGCTGGAGGCGTTCGATGAGCCCGAGTGGTAGTGCACATCGGTGAGGCCCGGCGTCGGGTCGGACGCGCCGACGGCGAAGGATGCCGTCCCGCTGGCCCCCGAGAACCCATCGGTGGCCGTCAGGGTGAGCGTGGCGACGCCCTCGGCCTCCGGCGTAATGGTGAGCGTGCGGGTGGCGGTACCGTCGCCCGTGACGGTCACGTCCTTGGCCGGGTCGACGACCGTGGTGTCGTCGCTGGTCACCGCGAAAGTGAACGCGCTCGGGTCGTCGCTGCCCGTGTCGCCGAGGGTCACGGTCGTCGAGACGTCCGCGCCGCCGACGACAGTCGTGCCACCGGTGGCGTCGGGCGTGACGGTCGGGTGATCGGTGCTGCCGCCGCCCGTCTGCACGGTCGGCGCCCAATCGGTCGGCGCGAAGGCGATGCCGCGGAAGGCGGTGCCCGCGGGCGCGGTCGCGATGGTGGTCGGCGAACCGACGGCGATGGGCGCCGTCGAGGCCGCGGTGTCGACGAACGCGACCGCGCTGTTGCCGTCCGCCTGAGTGTGGGTCAGCGTGTAGAGGTCCACCGATCCGGCGTCCTCCTTGGCGGTCAGGCTCTCGAAGTCGCCGGGGAGGCTGCCCTCCGCGACCCAGCTGCCGTTCGACAGTCCGAACTTGTAGATGCCGATCGTCTCGACCAGCACGTAGGCGGTGTCGGGGGTGCCGTCGCCGTCCGTGTCGACGAAGGCGAAACCGTCGGGCGTTCCCGGCGTGAACTTGCCCTTCGAGCTGGTGGTCCCGACCGTCGCCGTGCTGATCGGCGTGGACACCTTCGCGCCGAGCGCGGCGGTCGGCAGGCCGCTGCCGATGGTCGAGAGCCCCACCGTGGTGGTCTTGTCGCTCGTCGCCCAGAGCTGCCCGTCGGCGATGCCCGCGGTGCGGAAGTTGCTGTCCTGATCGGTGATCGCCGTCGGCGTCGTCGATTCGAGCGGCAAGATTCTGGCGTTTCACCGCGAAGCCGCGTTCATCAAGCAGGGGAAAAAGGCGACGCTCGATCAGCTGATCCGGCTCGGCAAGGAGATGATCAAGAAATTCCCGGCCGTCGAGTCCGTCGGCATCGCGAGCGCGGGCCCGCTCGATCCGGTGACGGGCGAGCTTCTCGACCCGACGAATTTCTCGGGACCGGACGGCCACTGGGGCCGCGTTCCCCTCGCCGACATTCTGTCGAAGGGCCTGAAAAAGCGGGTCGTGCTCGAAAACGACGCGGCCGCCGCGATCCTCGCCGAATACTGGAAGGGGCTCGCGAAAGGAAAAGAGAACGCGATGATCATCACGCTCGGAACCGGCGTCGGGACCGCGTTCATCGCGAACGGCGCGCTCGTCCGCGGCGGGCGGCCCCCTGCGCCTCCTGGGTGGGGTGGCTGCAGCCGAAGCCTGCGCTACGGGCGAGGCCGCGGGAGCCGCCGCAGCCTCGCCATACAATTCCGCCGCAGCGGCGCCGCGCGGAATGCCTGTCATAATCTCTCCGCCAGTAACCGCTTCTGCAAATTCGCGTTCTAGCGGATTTGTGAACGCGCGGGACGCATCGCCGCTTGTGAGACCGCCAAACCCCCATATCGCTGGCGTGGTGTCACCACCCGGCCCCGTGCCGATGTGAAGCGGTAACGCCCTGCACGTCGAGGAGCGCGTCTCCACGAAGCGCGTGTACGGCCGCATCGAGATCGACGGCGGCGTCATCGCCAAGATGAAGTCCGACAAGGGCTCGTTCAAGCGTGCCGTCTCCAGCGAAATGGAAGACGTGACCGAGGGCCTCAAGCGTGACGTGAACCGTCAGCTCTGGGGTACCAGCAACGGCGTCATCGCCACCTGTACCGTCAGCACCACCGGCCAGACCACCGTCCTGCTTCAGAGCACCACCTCGGCCGCCCAGCTCGGGCAGCTCGAGGAGGGCATGCTCGTGGACATCGGTACCGTCGCCGAGGCTGCTGCCGGCTCCGGCGGCCCGACCTACGCCAACAACATCGTCAGCATCGACGAGTCGGCCAAGTCGTTCGTCCTCGGCACCAACCTCGGCTCGGCGACCGCCGCGACCGACTTCGTGTTCCGCGCTGGCGCCGGCGGTGCCACCACGGACCAGAAGGAGCTCACCGGCATCCAGACCATCGTCGACTCGACCGGCTCGCTGTTCAACATCGACCCCAGCACCTACGGTGTCTGGGCCTCGACCGAGCTCAGCAACTCCGGCACGAACCGCCAGGTGACCGACGAGCTCATCGGCCAGCTGTTCCACACCGTCCAGCGCAAGAGCGGCGTCGCCGTCTCCGGCAGCAGCCACGTCATCGCTGCCTCCGACGGCGTCATCCGGTCGTACGCCTCCACCATGACCTCGCAGAAGCGGTTCTCCACCTCGGCCCTCAAGGGCGGGTACGAGACGCTGATGTGCGAGGCCGGTAGCGGCACCGTGCCGGTCATGTTCGAAAGAGACTGCCCGGCCAACTCCATGTACCTCCTGCACAAGGACGCGTTTGTGTTCAACCGGGAGGGTGACTGGGACTGGTTGGACAAGGACGGCGCTGTCCTGAGCCGCGTGGCGAACAAGGACGCGTACGAGGCAACGCTCTACATGTACGGAGAGCAATCCGTGGATCGGAGAAATACCTCAGGGAAGCTGCTGGATCTGTTGGAAGCTTGATGTAGCGTAAGCTCCCCTAGCTTGTAAGGATTGCGCCCTTTGCTTCGGCAAGGGGCGCAATCCTTTTGGTACTCTAGTAAGTATGAGAACCTGCTACGCCGACGACTGCACCAGCCCCGCCCGGGTCAAGGGCCTCTGCACCCGCCACTACTCGACGCTCCGCCGGACCGGCGACCCCAACACCCCACCGAAACGGCAACGCGCCCGGACGACTCCGGACGTCTGCACGATCGACGACTGCGGCCGCCCGCACTACGCCAAGGGCTGGTGCTCCAAGCACTACGAGAACAACCGGCATCGTGGGGACCCCCTGGCGGAAGGCCCCGGACAGGGCTGGAAGCCCAAGAAGTACCAAGGCACCTGCGCCCGAGAGGGGTGCCCCAGAGAGGCGGACGGGCATCGCGGCTACTGCCTGGCGCACTACGCCCGAATACTCAAGAACGGGGACCCTGGACCCGTCGAGGTCCGCAACAAGTATGGGACGGGCACCGTCAACTCGAACGGATATCGAGAAGTTCGGCTCGACGGTCGTCGCCGACTCGAGCATCGGGTAGTCATGGAGGGGATAGTCGGCCGACCCCTCCACCGACGCGAGGAGGTCCACCACATCAACGGGCAGCGTGCCGACAACCGGCCGGAGAACCTCGAGCTATGGTCGACCAGTCAGCCGGCCGGACAGCGCGTCGCCGACAAAATCGCCTGGGCCCTCGAATTCCTGGCGGAGTACGGCACCGTGTCGTTCGAGCCTCACAGTAAGGATGGGACCGCATGATCCGACGCATCTTCTTCGTCCCGGCCGCCCTGTTCGCCTTCTACCTCACCGTCGCGGTCGTGTTCGCATGAGCGCTGACGTCCTGATCTCGTACCTCCACGGATCGAGCGTCGACAGCGCCTTCCTCGATTCGCTGACCATGCTGCTCGTGCGGGACAAGTTCCGCCGGGTCAGCGACATCGCCAGTTTTGAATCAGGTCCGTACATCACCGACGGCCGCAACAAGCAGGCCGAGGTGTTCCTGGGGACGAAGGCCCAGTGGATGCTCATGCTCGACACGGACATGACCTTCCCGCACGACCTGATCCCCCGGATGCTGGCGAATGCCACCCCGAACCGGATCGTCGGCGGGCTCTGCTTCGCCTACAACGGCCGCATCCGCGACGCCCTGCCGACCATGTGGGACGAGGACGGCCGGCCGGTGCGCGGCGAAAAGGGCGAACTCGTCTGCACGAAGGCCTTCCCTTCGATGCCGGTCATGTTCTGGAACGACCCGGACGGCGCCAAGTATCGCGGCGCCTATTTCGAGCGCTTCGACAATGTCTGGTGCCACGGCGATTTCGCCGAGTGGACGAGCCATGGCGGCATCGTCATCCACGGCCGCTCCGACGCTACGCTCAATCCCGGCGGGATTCCTCCACCTGGTGGGTTTTTCTTTGAAAACTCTTGGGTTGATCTCCGTGTCCTTGTGTCGTGGTATCTGTGATGGTTCTGGATTTATGGTTAAACTTCAATTCTACGAATAATTTAAGTCCCAAACGCATCTAACCTGACATGGATGTTAATGACGATTTTTGTATAGTGTGAATTGTTGTTCTTCTCCCGGTTAGTGTTATCCCATATTTATTTGTCAATCAGCTTTTAGATCGGGTGAAATTTGATGGTGTCACAAAGAAGTGTTGGTTGGTTAGTTAAGGATGCATTTAGTGTCGATGATCAGATGTTTTCTCCTACGGCACCTTCATTTGGTTCATGGTGAGAAAGATCAGCAGGCTCCTCTTTGCGGTTCTAACAGATCTCCTTCTTCAACATCTATGTTGGTATGCGTAAATTCTCTTAGTTCAATTGCATTTCTGGTGAGCAAAGCATCTGTTTTGTGTAAAATATACCATTTTGAAATCTTCAATTAGGTATTTAGTCTAACTGTGATCAGAGACTAGTTCATTTTATCAAGAAGGATAATTCAGGATATAAGATGCTTCCTTTTCTTTTGGATTTCATGGGTTGTTAGTTTGCGACAGCGAATGATAACACCTCAGTGCTGATTGTGCATGTATCACAATGTACCATCACCTTTTCATTTATTCTCCATCCTTCCTCAGATTTATCTTGTCTTTTTTTTGTTGTTTCTTTTCCTCTTTTCTGTTATCAAAATCTTTATGACTGACAAGAAGCTTAGGTTTAGTGGAAAATACATAGAGTTACTATAGTCTATTACCATGGTGTGAGCAAGATGCTTGAAGTCTCGTAATTGCTCAATATGATATTATAGTGGCTCGGATAAATTCTGGAAGATCATTCTATAAGGTAAGGTGGATTCTACCCATCTATGGTTTCATAAATTATTTGCCATTTGTCAATGCCCCTCAGGTAATCTTTTCAGCTGACGATTGTTGCCATGCTTGTGCTGCACATCTCTATTGTCCTTTTGTTTTGTGGTAATGATGTTTAATTATTTTGGCTTTATTTGTTCGCACTTTTTAAAGTTGTCACAGTATTCAGTTGGGAACTCTAACTACTTGCTGTTTGATTAGCTTCTAATCTTGATCTGATGAGCTTGCATAGCTTTGTTTTCTGTTTCTGCAGGAATCCCACGGTATCCTGCACCATATCCAACTATGCTTCGCCCCGGTTTTCCTCCACGCCCTCTTGGGGCACCAATTGGTGTTATTCCAGCACTTTCACGGCCTCCTATTCAGGGAATTCGTGGTGTTCCTCCTATCGTGCCACCTGTAGTGAGGCCAGCTGTTCCTGTTGTTGCACCAACTGAGAAACCCCAAACCACAGTTTATGTGGGCAAGATTGCTTCAACAGTTGAAAATGAATTTTTAGAGTCACTCCTTCGAGTAAGCTTTTCTACTGGTCAATAAATGGAAATTCTAATGCGTATATCTTTTGATGAAACTCAGTTAAGAGCATGAAATTTCTGATGCTTTGTTTACATACAGCTTTGTGGCCCAGTGAAGAGCTGGAAACGTGCTGAGAATCCATCTGATGGTACTTTCCGAGGATTTGGCTTTTGTGAATTTGAGTCTGCTGAGGGAGTTCTTCGTGCCTTGCGTCTCCTCAATAGACTTAACATTGATGGGCAAGAGCTGGTGGTATGGTTGTTTATTTAGCCTTTAGAAAAGTTGTAATCAAGTTAGCTAATCATCAAATATTTACTTGAAATTAACCTTAAATACTGCTTTGCTACCTGCTTTAATACAATATAAAACTTTAAAGCTTTTAAGTTGTGCTACAAAAATTCATATAAAGTTCTGTGTAGCATATCGAGTAACCTCACATACAGAGTTTTGTGGGAACCGTTGCATTGTTTCAGCACTTCCATATCCCCACTTCTTTTATCTTTTTCCCTCCAGCATGCTTACTGGATGAAATCCTTTCATGTGAGGTGGAGATGATAATTTGCCCTATGTATGGTAATTTTATTCTTTACATGGTATCTCCATTTTGTTATGCATTGTTTTCTTGTTGTTGGGAAGGTGATTTTGTTATGCATTGCTATAATGTTAATTTTACAGATTCATGTTCTGAGTGGCACTATCAATTTTGGATGTGTCCTGTATTTTTTCACATCCTGGATGCTGAAGATATATTGTAGTTGTGTAAACTTAGACTTGCTTTCAGCCTTTTTTGATGCATGAAGTCTTCAGGATCCTTACTCTCTAATGTAGCCAGTTGATGATGTTCCTTGCATGAAGCATGATGGAATTTTTTGGAAGATGTTATCTTCAAGTTTTAGTGAACATGCATTGTTCAGTATGTTAGCCATAGAGAGAAATACTTGCAGGTCTGTTCATTAGGTTAAAGCATAATTAGTCGTTTCGTGATCTTTAGTACATCGAAGTCGAAGGGAAGGAGTCAATCAAGATTCTGGGGCGACGCAAGCTTTTAGAATTGTGGAAAGAAATGACACCTAAAGAAAGATTACTGGTTACCTTTGAAGAAGAAGAGAAATCAAAATCAAAATGAAAACTCTGCAAATGCAGCAACAGAAGAGATTGTGAGTAGTTCTATAGAATCGTGGATTTTGGACTTAGGTGTGCCCTTTCACTCAACCCCATGTAAATAACTTATGCACAACTGTGTGACAGGGAAGTTTGGGAAGGTTTATCTAGCTGATGATGAACCTCTAGATATCGTGGGGGAGGGTGATGTTCATATTAAGACTACTAATGGGAGCATATGGAAGTTACAGGATGTTAGACATATTCCATACTTAAAGAGAAATTTGATCTCTATAGGGCAATTGGGTGATACATGCTAAGCAACATCCTTTGGGACTAGAGCCCGAAAGGTTGTCGACGGTGCTATGGTCATAGCACGGGTATAAAGATGGGAACTTTATACATGATGTCAAGTAGCAAAGATACAATGGTGGTTACTAAGTCAGGGATTTACTCAAAGTTGTGGCACTGTAGGCTTGGACACATGAGTGAGAAAGGGATGAAGATCTTGTCTTCAAAGGGAAAATTGTCTAGTTTGAAGTCTGTGGGTGTTGGTCTATGTAAAGACTGTGTCTTTGGAAAACAAAAGAGAGTTAGTTTCTCAAAGACTGGAAGAACAACAAAGGTAGAAAAACGGGAGTTAGTGCACATAGATATGTGGGGGCCATCCCTTGTACGATCCCTTGGAGGCTCGCTCTTCTATGTTACCTTCATCGACGATTGCACTAGAAAGGTATGGGTTTATTTTCTGAAAAATAAATCTTATGTGTTTGCTACTTTTAAAAGGTGACAAGCCGAGGTGGAAAATCAGACTGGTGTGAAAATCGAGTGCTTGCGGTTCGACAATGGGCGAATATGACAACTTGAAGTTTAAAGTTTTTTATTCAGCTAATGGGATTCGGATGGTGAAGACAATCCCCGATACACCACAGTAGAGCGAGATTGTAGAACAAATGAACTGGACCCTAAATGAAAGAGCTAGAAGCATGAGACTACATGTTGGTTTGCCCAAGTGCTTTTATGCTGATGTTGTTAATACTGTAACCTACTTGATCAATCGTGGACCCTCTGTTCCTTTGGATGGCAGAATACCTGAGGTCGTTTGGACAAAAAAGGAGGTAATCTTTTCACATTCGAGAGTTTTTGGTTGTGTTTCTTATGTGCATATTAATTCTGATGATGGGGACAACTTAGATGCAAGGTCCAAGAAATGTTTTTTCATTGGATATGGTTCTGATGAATTTGGTTACCGTTTTTGGAATGATTAGAACAGGAAAATCATAAGACGAAGAAATGCTATATTAAATAAAAAGGTCTTATATAAAGACATATTTGTAGCAGAATCTGACAATGCGGGGAAGCAAGCCAAAGGCCCAAAAGCAGTGAGCAGGTTGAGCTGGAGGACATCTCAGAGGATGATCTAGCAAAAGGAGTTCTGGAGAATCTTGAAAATGTTGATGTACAGCTTGAGCTTGTGACACCAGTGAATGCTCCAAGAGGATCTAGTAGGGTACCCAAACCTAATCACCGATATTCCCCCTCCTTGCATTACTTGCTGCTGACTGATGTAGGTGAACCAGAGTGCTTTGATGAACCAATGCAGGATAAATATTATGTTAAGTGGGAGTTAGCTATGAAAGATGACATGAACTCATTGCAGAAGAACAATACATGGGTGCTAACCTAGTAACCAGAAGGAAAGAAGGCATTGCGAAACAAATGGGTTTACCGAGTCAAGGAGGAAGATGATGGCAGCAAGAGATACGAAGCAAGGTTGGTTGCAAAAGGTTTTCAGCAGAAGGAAGGTATTGACTATATTAAAATCTTTTCTTCTCTTGTTAAACTGACCACTATCAAGTTAGTTTTGAGTTTGTTACTTAAAACTTGTATCTGATGTAGTTGGATGTGAAAACAACTTTTCTCCGTGGTGATTTGGTGGAGGATATCTACATGATGCAACTAGAAGGTTTTCAGGTGCATGGCAAAGAAACCTTGTATGCAAATTGAACAAAAGTTTGTATGGTATGAAACAAGCTCTCGGGTAATGGTACAAGAGGTTTGATGGATTCATGGTTGACAACGTCTTCATTTGATGTGACATGGACCATTGTTGTTATTACAAAAGATTTGATGATTGTAATTGTTCAAAGAAGGAAGAAGAGGAGGAAGAAGAGAAGAGGAAGAAGAAGAGAGGCCGCGGGGAGGAGCCGCGATTGTGACTATCGCGGCTCTCTCCTCCTCAACCTAATTTTTATTAGATGCTCTCCAAAAAAACAAGACAAGTTTGCCCCTATGTAAAGGGGACAAATTACAAACAAGACTTCACTACCTATTGACAGGTCCCACAACAAAGGAATGGTTCAGAATGTGCCATGTTTGTTCTATGCTACATGTATTTGTTTTTGCAAGATGCTCCAATGCCCTTTAAGCTAGATGGTTATCTGTATTTTGTATGTCTTTTCAAAGCCAAGTTGACATTACTTTATGTTGATGTTTTTCACTTATATGATATACGTTTCTCTCTTGGCATTTTTAGCTTCATGAGAGTTGGCTTACCTATGATCATATGGATGCATTTGAACATAAGCTTAGAGGCGTTAGCAGAGATGGTGAGACAAAAGTTGACAATAGAAGTGGGAAAATGGAGGGAGGCCAGAAAAAGGTTGCAGGTCAGTGGGGTGATGAAGGCCAGAAAAAGGCAGACATCTTAGTGGAAGGGCAAGAAGTTGATGGAGGCTGGAAAAAGGCTGTAGGTCAGGAGGGTGATGGAGGCCAAAAATGTTCTCCAGGTCAGGAGGGTGATGGAGGCCAGAAAAAGGCCAAAAAGTTGAAGGAGTCCATCAAGTTGAGATATCTGTGGAAGGGAAGCCGAGAGATCAAGATATTGATACAATGGAGTCCAAAGGAAGTGAGGGCGTTGCTCATCAGAGAAAATGAGGATGTACCTCATCCCATGATGTGCATGGCATGGATGATGGTAAGTTGATTTGTGTTGAGTGGAATGACCTTGGCCAGCTACTGGGTGCTAGGGGCCGTTCATTGAGAACTTTCTTGGGTACAATGGGAAGGAATGCAGAGAAGTTACCCATTTCTTACCCGAACTGGAAGAAAATGTCAAACTCCAATAAAGATGATGTTTGGGATTATATAAAGGTAATGTAAGGTCAAATTTAGTCCTTTTTTATTACGAAAAGTGAAAATGTGACTTCTGTTAATTTTGTATCTATTAAAGTATTCACTGCATGAAATGATTAATTATTTCCATTTGTCTTGTAGCGAAAGTATGACATTGATGATTCACGGAGGATGTAGGTCATGAAAGATCTATCGTTGAAGTGGAAATACTTCAAATACACTCTCCGGAGGTGATTTTTCAAGCCAAAGTTGAGAGCGAGCCAACAAAAGGCTCCAGATGCGAAAATAATTAGCCTACAGCAATGGAAAGAGGCAGTGAAGGTTTGGAGTGGAGAAGAATGGCTGGTAAATCACTGTCTGCTGACCCTTATTCTTTTTTCTGTCTGATTTCAGATCTAGTATTATTTCGTTATTTGACTAATTTATTCTAACTTCAATGTAGAAAAAAAGTGCGACAAATAAAGTGAATAAGGGTAAACAAAAGTGGTTCCATTGTGCTGGCACTAAGACAGTGGTGACATCCGCAAGATGGAGGTTAAATAATAATTTAGTTTTCAATTTCTTCCTTTTGGTTGCATCTAACAAGTCTACTAATTTTTTTTTGATCCATTAGTATGATAAGGCAAGGACTGTTTTGGATCGCTCCGATTTGTTCATAATTACGCACGTGCGTAGAGATGGAAAGCCTGTCAGTGAAGAATGTGTTGCTGTCATAGTAAGTTTTTTTAAAGGAAAATGTCGATACAACAAATAAGTCAGCAGGTCCATGTCACAGAAATGAGCTTTGATCAAAACATGGCAGGAAAAGTTGAAGGAGAAAAAGTGGTCTGAAGGTGATGCAAGCTCAATCGGTCCCCGTCCAATTGCAGTTAAAGGTGATGCATACGCTCAGGTTCTTGGTGAGGATAGATCTGGCCGTGTTCGTGGTGTAGGGACAGGGCTGACTCCCTCTACTTTGTGGGGGACATGTCATAATTTGCAGGCTGAGAACAACGAAATGAAAAATCGAGTGAAGGAATTGGAAGCCAGGTTGGCCAAGGTTGAGAAATCATCTGTACAGGTGGGTGCAATCACATTTAAGAATGCCATTTAAATCTATGCAGAAGTTCATGGTATGTATATGATAACCAGGGAGGGAATGGGGCTATGCAAAGAAATGTGGAATCACAGGCATGTTCCTCAGTAGCGAGTAAGGAAACAATAATAGACCAGGTAACAATTTGTATTTGTCCAGAAAATCTTTCAATTAAAAATTGCCATGTGATCACAACCAGTGCGTGCATCGAGATTATATGAATCTATTTGCTATGAAAATGAGCACCAAATTGTCTCTACCATAGTTGTTATCCTTAGCCCTTGGGCTGTATATTTCTTCCTACACTCATATTCTTTATGGCAGAGTTTATGACAAGTAGAATAGACTACTGGTGCATTTGGAGACATTGAGACATGTATTCACATTGGACATGCATGGAGAGTGGGGGTCGACCCAACTGTATATTTCTTCCTACATTCATATTCTTTATGGCAGAGTTTATGACAAGTAGGGTAACGACCTAGAACTCAGATATCGGGCGAACTCGATACCGCTTGGATCCTGAGAGGCCACCCCAGAGCAGGAAAGAGCATAGCCGACGGGCAACGGGACCCTCGAAAAATGAGGAGTGGCAGGAGATGTCTCCATCACAAATGAAGAAGGGTGAAGAAAAAAACAAAGGAAAAGGGTTTTAAGCGGAGGGCCCTCTTGGGTGAATCCGACGCGCTAAATAGCACGCCATATTAACCCCTCCCCATTCCAAATGGTGCGTCGGGAAAGGGCACGCCAAATTAACCAATACCCTGGCCGCGCCAGATTAGCCACCGCGCCGGTTTAAGAGCCATCATGGGTCTCTGCCAGTCAGACGAAGAAACTGCCCAGTCGGGGTTCATCTGCCGGTCCCACATCAATCGTGCCTTGCTCGTAGCACCCGCAGCTGGGGGGCATTTGTTGGAGCTCAAAATATGCTTGATGGCAATCAAGCCTAAATGACAAGAATGATGCGGCCCACTAAAGCAAAGAAGCCGAAGGAAACCAATACACCGAAGCCTGCTCGAGCTGCCAGAGCCTCAGGTCACCCGATATGAACACCAAGGACTTCACCTCAGGAGAATCGGGAAGAATTTACAACAAATTGGTAGCATCATCAGGCCTACCCAATGAACCGTTATCGACTCAGTCATGCCGCATAAACGATATCCGTCGTCCAACCAAGGACAAGGATATACCTGGTGGTCCGTCGCCTGAAAGAGAAGCCCTCTTGAGGTGATAGAATGTCTTTGGCACTTCAGAACTGGGGTCAGAAGGTTCCATCGGCAGAAGACTCGGATGACCCGGCATGGGCACGTCTTCTTAGCAAATTGGGTCCGTTAAAGACCAGATGACCGCCTAGTCAAGGCAAAAGCCCTCAGGTAGTGTCCCACTCCTCGAGAAAGCCACAAACGTGAGTCAAATCGAGCCAACAGTAAGAACCACAGTGTCGAAGGCCGTGACAGCGAAAAAGTAGCGTGTCCGAGCTGAAGACACATGAGGTTCCGAAAGCGGTCACCCAACGACATGAAAGCTTCATCAAGACTTCCCACCATGGTTCTGCAAGACTGTAGGGAGATGAAGGATCACAGTGACTCCCGGAGCCAGTCCAGGGCCCACTGTCTGGCCCGTGTTAAATGGACGCAATGAATGTGGTTAACCTGGCACGCTCCCTAAATCGGCGTGCCCACTTCTCTGGCGCCACCTCTCTCAGTGCGTAAAAATGATAGCCCATGCCTCTCTTCGACGTGCATTCTCCACACTGGGCATAGTCATGCCAATAGACTGATATATATAAACCAATCATCTGGGAGCGAAGAGAGGAGAGGAGGCAAACAGAGAGAAGCAAGGAGGAAAATATGAAAGCCAATCACCACAGAAGCGAAAGAGAGGATTGGGGGAACATGCAGGGTTTTCTAGAGGGGGAGCCCAAGCACCACCGTCCTTCCCAGAAATCCACCTCGCCTGTCTGCAGAGAGCGCCCAGAGCCAGGAAGTCGAGTTGGTTTATGATCCCATGTTTCGCCAATGTTAATAGAGGTGGGTGGCAGAGAGTTTCACTTGTGTTTTCTCCCCCTCCCCTCTCAGGAAATCTGTTCCCTCGTGTCTTTGTGATAATCCGGGTGATGATATGATCCCAACGGGTTGATTTTTCTTCACTTTCATCTGTTTCCCTCACCCTCACTCTGGAATCAGCCGTGTGCGATGGTGCCCGGCCGCAGTCGCATGTAATGTTCTATCCGATCATCGGATTGTATAATAGGCTGTAGGTTGGAATTAAAATGTTGATGAGCATTTGAATCTCTCCTCCTCCTTCTAGTTGCATCCTATTTCCTGTGATTTGCTCGATTCTATCCAGTTTCCATACGTTGACACCAAATATGCCCTGGGTCATTCCAGGGCAACATTAACACCATCACCCCTCTCCCCAGGGTTTCTTTCTAATAGGACAATCATGTTGAGTTCCTACCACCTTTGCCGAGGGTTTAATCACCAGAGGGATACCCGCGACTAGCCCTCATTGCCCCTCTATTCTCAGTCATGAACCAAGGAAAATGGGGCCGTCCTTATAATTTGGGCGCATGGTTTCCTCATACCATCGTCTTCCTGTATGCTATATACCGACTATGTGACGAGTTACTTTCTCCAATTGCCGTAGCCCTCATTCTAGTTTGCTGGTCCCAGAGACTAGTTTGCTAACATGTTAACCCTCATGTTAACCCACTAACCCCTTTACTGACCAGCTAACCTGCTAACCCATATGTGCATATAATTAATTATGGTCGGTCCATTGGTTGAGTGCATTCTACATAGGCATTATACATCACTGTTCTTCTCGAAGAGCCCAGTGGTCACGAAGAGGGGACATTCCCCTATGAGTCACCAGTGGATCATAGGATCATGTCCCTCCATGACATGCATCTTCATGAGCCGTCGGGTGAATATTAACAGGGCTTTAGCCCAACACTAAACCCACTGTCCCTAGGGGAATGAACATAAAATGGGGAGGGGGAAAGAATATAGCCCCTAAGGGCATTCGACCGGCGGACCCCCACCTTGAACAGGGTAGCGGAGATGATCACTCTGTATCTCTCCTCTCAGCAACTTCTTCCCTCTGGCTTGGCAGGCTCTCTTCAATAGACTCCCTATCTCTTCTTAGCAGACTCTGCTCTCGCTTCGTGTATGAGTATCTGTCTCTCTTTGTTCTCTGTTTGAGACAGAGATTTATATAAAGAGAAAGGCCCTAAGTGCTCGGCATGGTACTCCTCCCGGGGCGGTAGTGCCATCGGCGCGCCTGCATCGGGTTGATAGGCATGCTTGCATCCTTCAGAAGGCTTCGACCCAATCCACATCGGTGTGCATTTGTTTAGGCTTCGGCCCATTTCATCTCACGAATCACTCGGCGCCCTGGTATGCAAATGGGCTTCGGACCAGTCTTTAATTAGTTTATCCATTGGTGCCTTTGCCAATTATATTTGTTCTTGTAGTTTTTTGATGCATTCCATCCATAATGTGTAGTAGGTGATGTGAATCCCCCCTCTTTATAAGTACCAGGATACCATGAAGATCCTTTTTAGTAGGCAGATGAATGCCCTGAGCTTGTCAGGGTTTTAATCAGCTCGACCATATGAATGGAAGTCGTGCTGGGTAGCAGCTGGGCCTGAATGGCTTTAGCCGGACAGAATGTTGGAGGTGACAGATCTTCTTTTATCCTGGTTTGCAGAACTTCCCGGGATGACATCGGAGCCTCACCCTTGATTGATCCTCAAGGCTCTAAGTTCCTTTGACTTCTTCTTTTTATTCCTGTGCATTTTTAGATGTCAACACTCGCTAGGCTAGTGGAACGTTATAGAGATGGCTGGAACTGGGGCGGCCGCCACAGACACTCATGAGCAATATGACCAACCTGACTGCACCTGAAGCACACCAGCTCAGCTTCATCCATGGAGCACGGCCTGCCCTCATGAAACCCGCCACATCTCGAACATTGTCCTAGCTGCTCGATCATATCATGACGCCGTGATGGTCGATCCTCCAATCGCTGATCTGACACTGCCAAAATGTGCTCCTCTTGCTCCGGGAGCCTCCTACTCCTGGAGCCTCCTATCTGATCTGATCCTTCTGAAGACACCCAATTAAAACTCGATCTTAGAGGGGAAGAAGTCATGCCAAGAGGTGGAAGAGATGCCAATTCTGACTACCTCCAAGACTGTTGGGGAATACACTGCCACTAAAAGGTCCTCTGTTGATCCTAACTAGGCTGGGACTGCCCTACACTGGCTTACTCTTGGGTCCTCAGCCAATCTTCCTCTACATCTGTCGTAGCTTGATAGGCTGATTCCATGTCCGCTATACGGGTTGCAATCACTAGAGGCCCAAGCTCTGGCCTCAATCCTCTGACAAACTGTCGAGTCCTCAGCTTCTTTTCGGCCATGATATGGGGAGCATAGTGACCCAACTCAACAAATCTGGATCGATACTACATTACTGATATATCTCCCTGCAACATCTCCATGAACTCATACATCCTTCTCATCCTGACGTGCTCCTGGCTAAAAACTCACTCGAATGCTACAAGAAACTCCAGCCATGGAATCTGCCGTAGAGGACGAGATTGGAATGCCAATTCCTACTCCGTAGACCACCATGATAGATCTGATCCTTGAAAGTGATAACTTGCCAACAGAACCTTCTCATCCTCAGCACACTCCATCGATCGGAACACACGTTCCACGGCATCAATCCATGATCTCGCAGCATTAGGATCTAGCTGGCCTTCAAATGTCATTGGGTGAAACTATAGAAACTCCCACAAAATAGGACCACTGCCACCACGCGATGAACAGCCCTCGCCAGCCTCCTAACCATAATGATGCCAACTCATCTACTGCGTGAAAAATCGATACATGCCAGCATAAAACTCGGCCTAACCCGACTCACCCTGGGCCACTACCATTGGGGGAGACAAATATCTACTCAATTCCTCTCTACTTGGCTCATCTTGGGCCCTCACCGGTACCTCAGGCAACAATCCAGCCCGCCTCCTTAGCGCCATCAAATCCTTAACACAACACGAAAAATAGAAGGGGAGGTGAATAAAACAAAACACCCTAAGCTAGCTGCCAACTATATTGGACTCTCTGGACTCTTAATCATTGCATCATTCTAAATCCCCATGCGTTTCCACAACCACGCTCAGATACCATCTGTAATGACCCAAGATCCGGATATCGAGTCAAACCCGATACCATTCGGATCCTACGTCGCCACCCACGAGCTGGAAAGGTCAGAAGGGTTAAAAGGATGGTGTAATCATGCATTGAAATTCTAAACTAGCAGAAAATAAACTACATAATTTAATAACTTAACTAATAGAAATAAAATTAACATTTTATAATAATTAAATAAATCTACAGAGTCTAGTGGCAACACAAAAATAATTAAGGGCTCCGATAATGACAATAAAATCTACAATGCTGCCCCGTTCCTCTCCCCATGACCCGGTGCTGAAGGAACAATAATGCTGTCCTCGCAGGCCAGGGTTGAGGCTTGGGGATTGTCCCGACATGGCCACGACCCGACCCTACTTCAGACCGACATTCTGATTAAATCGGACCCAATTTCTGAGACAGACTCTTTTCAAATCATCATTAAAAGTGTCGCACTCGCGGCAGATATCTAAATGGATTTATTTCAATTTTCACCGTATTTTCATCGTGGACTTCTGTTCGAACATGTAAAGGTCCGTGAGTGACTGATAAGGCCGACATCCCGCATCCCGATGTGGGCCCTTAGTGTGATTTATTCCTGCTCTTTCCTTCATAATTAGTATTAATTTTTTTGGCCGTAGGGCCACTAATTTTGGCAATTAATCAAGGATATTCCCTCATATAGGGGATGTAAATAACGTCGTGACCTTTATGGCATGAAGGGATTTGGTCCCGACCCGAACCACACAATCACCTGACGAAGTCAAATCGAGCTCACCATGGGCTTCCATGAAGCCCAAATAAATCATCACCTCAGTGACTGGCACGCCCACGCACTTAACAAATCGAATAAAACCAACAGACGAATATCTTCAAAAATAAGTGCGTCCACACGCACTCAACTCACAAGGCCGAGAGATTGGTGCCGTTCTCTTCACTCCCGAAGGGGTGACCATTCCTTTTGCATAAAAGCTCTCTTTTCCTGCTACCAACAACATTACCTAGTATGAAGCTCTCCTGGCCAGATTGAAGCATGCCTATCTCTTAGGCGTGCATTACTTAAACATCATAGGACACTCTCAGCTTGTTCTGCGTCAAGTGCTGTCCACATACCGCACTCGTGACTCGAAGATTAAGCAATATCAAGATTTGGTCATTCTTGGCTAGGCGATTTCGTAAATTGATCTATATCCACACTCCTCAATCTCAGAACATCCTTGCCGATGCGCTAGCATTGTTTGCTTCTTCCTTGGCCTTTCCTCTCAGTCAGAGCACTGAGACCATCATCATCTAAAGGTTGGATTCACCTTCTCTTCAGGATCCTTGGTACGACAACCATAGGAAGACTGTAGAAGCAAGGGCTAAGAAGAAAGATTTAAAGGAGGTTTCTTTAGCAGAATTAGAAGAGATCTTGGAAGAAGAAGAATTACCTTGGTACCATGAAATCAACCTATATTGCAAGGATGGATCACTCCCAGAAGGGGCAAGCACCGAACAATGTAAGGCTATTAGTAGAGCTGCCTCAAAGTACACTATCATTGCAGGAGAATTATACAGGCATGCTCTCGATGGGATGCTCATGAGGTGTCTAGATGATGATGAAGCTTGGAAAGTGGCCGAAGTAGCCCATTCGAGTGAGTGTGGAGGGCATGCCAATGGCCAGGCTTTAGCGAATAAAATTCTTAGGTAGGGTTATTATTGACCCACTCTAGAGGAAGATTGCTCCTTCTATGTTCGGAGATGCCTTAAATGCCAACTCCACATTGATAAAATCCATTCTCCTACTTCATCTCTCCATCGTCTCTTTGCTCTTTGGCCATTCTCCATGTGGACTTTCGATATTATTGGCCCGCTCGGTGATCCCAAGTCTCAGATCAAGCAAAAATCATTTATTCTTACTGCCACCGAGTACTTCACCAAGTGGGCCGAAGTGGAGGCGTATGTGGAGATCAAAGCTACCACGGTGTGCTACTTCATCATGAAGAATATCATCTCGCGGTTCAGAGTGCCAAGCAGCATCGTCACCTACAATGGGTCGCAGTTCGTCTCTCAAGAGCTCTAGGACCTCTGTAAGAAGTTCAATATTGCACTACATCATTCATCTCCATATTATCCTCAAGGCAACGGTCAAGCCGAAGCCACTGATAAAACCCTTCTTAAGATCATAAAGAAAATGTGTGAATCTCATAAATTTTTTGATTGGCCTAAAAGATTAGTGGAAGCTTTATGGGCTTACCGCACCTCCGTCCGTACTCCTACGGGGCAAACCCCCTATGCACTCACTTACGGGATGGAGGCGGTGCTCCCATATGAGATCTTGATCCCTTCCCTAAGGGCACAGCTCGATAATGAACTTAATCTAGACAAACGTCGAGAGGCATTACTCGTCCAGCTGGAGCTCTTGGATGAGAAGAGACTAAATGTGGCCAATCATGTATCTGTTTATCAAAAGAGAGTCACGCGTTATTTTCAAAAGAAGGTAATTGAGCGTAAATTTCAAGTAGGTGATATGGTTTTTGAAGTCTTGTGATCAAATGGCACCCAAGAGGGGGGGTGAATTGGGTGTTAACAAATTTTATGAAAACCTTGGCAGATTTTAAAAAGAGGTGATTATTAATTGCAAGGCTAGTAAATATCGACAAAGAACCTGTGCTCGTTGTCTTTGACAGCCATGCGGATCTCATTGTGTCCTAACAATCCGTCCATGAAGGAAAAAGCTTCATGCCCAGTGGTCATATCGACCATAGTTTCAGTGATCGGGACAGGAAAATCGTCCTTCGGGCCGGCTTTATTTAAATTCCTATAGTCAATGCAAACTCGAACTTGGCCATTTTTCTTTTTAACGAGGACTATATTGGCGAGCCAAATTGAATAAATGCATAGCTCTATGAAGTCCACCTCTAAGAGTTTGTCAACTTCAGTATTTACTTTGAGCTCAAGATCATACGTCTTTGAGCTTGTTTGACAGGTTTAGCCGTGGAAAGTATTGCCAATTCGTGCTCTGCAACTGAAGGATCTAGCCTGGGGATTTCTTTAGAAGTCCAAGCAAAGCAGTCTTTGTATTCCAATAGGAGTTGTTTATATGCCTGCTTTTCTTCCTCACTAAGGAGGGCACTGATGAAAATTAGTCAGGGGTCATCGACATCTCCAAGGTTGAGCTCGACTAGTTCATCTACAGTCGCTTGCCCGCCATCTTCGAGTCCTCGCGGAGCTGGCTGCAGATCGATGAAATCCTCGCCACCGTCAAGCTCGGCCATGTGAAGGTCATAGTAGTCCAAGTTGTCGATGACGGCCGACCGAAGCTGCTCGTCCTGGCCTTCAAGGGCCACTTCTTTTGGTTGCTCTCTGGTAGAGTCGCTAGACCCCTTGCCAAAGTCTGAGCTATTGGGAGAGGGTGATAAACTTATAGTGTTGACAGAGTAGTGGACCTTAACGTCTACTACTCGATTGTGGGCAAGGCCTCGTGCATCTCTTCTGGTGATGGGAAGCTGTCCCGGGAGTTGTTCCTTTGCCACAAACATTGGTAATGCAGGGGCAGCTAGAGTGAAAATTTGTTTAGCCGAGGTCCTCGGCCGATCCCAGAGATGGGGTTGTGGGGGATTCACTACGTGGTTCTTAATTTGGATGACCCCTGATTGTATTAAGCTTTCAACCTTATCCTTGAAGACATAGCAATCTTCTATGAAATGGCCTAACATGCGATGATACTAGCAAAAACTAGCCTCACTAGCCATGCTTTCCTTTACTCGCCTTCGTGGCTCTAGTAGGGTTATCAGATCCCGCGCTAGGCAGAATTCAAATAACGGCACAGTGTGCGCCTTAACGAAAAAACATGGAGTTTTCATGCGCTGCGCCAGCGCTATAATAGAAGGCTTTCCCTTGACATTTTCATAGGCTCTACTCAAGCCAATTCTTTCCTCAGGATGAATATCCATAGGAAAAAGGCGTACGTCACTTGTCCCTTTCGTAAGGGCAAGATGGACCTTAGTGGGCTCGATTTCACCGGCGAGCGCTTTGGTCGTCATCATTGAGAGATGTCTGAGCAAGACATCTCATTCTCGCAACAATTCTTGGACAAGGGACTTCAGTGCTTGATTTTCCTGCTTCAATCCCTCTACAGTAGTGGCTAGGTCCTCCCGCTGTTTGTTCGTAGGGACATTTGCAATGATTGGCCCAGGATCCTCCAACTCCCCGAGGTCAAGTCCAACTAATCGACTTAAAACCGCCTACCCCGGATCTTGAAGTTTTCACAACATGGGGGGTAATACAATGAAATCTCCCTCATTATCAAGCCCGGCTATATGGTCGTGCAAGCTTCCAATAACAGACGATTGAGTTTGATCATTGTGGCTTGCGAAGATTGATTCCCCTTGGTATTTACTTGCACAGGTGTCGGGTTCCTGATCGGGGACCGAGACACTGGCAGAGGGTGTCAACCCAATGGTGTTGACGGCGTAGTAGACTTTAAAGTCTGCTTCTGGGTCATAACCCAACCCTCTTCTATTTCTCTTGGAGAAAGGAGGCTGCCCCTTGACTTGAGAGGGGTACCACAATTGTCGAAAGTAGTTGCTTCGGGAAGTTTCCTGCATTTGCGAGATATTCAGACATGTCGTCCATTTCTTGAACAAGCTTGGGGATATTCTTGGGAACCTCGTTCCAGCCAAAGTCATCGTCGGGAGACGCTTGAGGCACTAAGTCTCCCTTGTAAAAGATGATGGGCATAACAACCTTATCGGCCTTCCTTTTTCCTTTTCTTTGATATGTAACAATAAACGTTTTCAATTGCTCGACTTGGTGTTCCTCCCTTTGAAATAGCAGTTGCATGCATGACGAAGGTAAGGAGATACCCTTATTGATTGCTTGACTAATAAGGTTGGCTTCAAAATTAATTTCACGCCTTTCTAGCCGAGCTGGTTTCACATTGGCGGTGTTGGCTTGTATATTCAATCGATGTAATTTAGCGAGATCCTCATTTATCCGGAAGAGCTCTTCTCTATCTTCTTCTTCTTTTTCTGGAAGCACTTTTTGCTTTCCCTTGTACTTGACTTCAATGGGAGGCTCGATGTTGGGTTCCCCGAAATTAGGTAAGGTTCCACCTAAAGGTGGTTGCCCAAGTGCCTCTCGATATTTGTGTCAAAAGTATGGGCCACAGATGCCATGAGTGAGGCCAAGATAGTAAAAACCTTAGAAAAGGATTCTTCCAAAGTGAAACCCCTGCACCACCTGTCCTTCCAAAATAGACATCTCTGACCACTGCCTACAGAGACCCAAACACTAGATTTAAAAATGACACTGCATTGAAGTATGTCTCTCCAAATTGGCGAGAGATTGTACATGGATGCTGATGTCAAATCTCAATCTTTGGCCCTGCTATAATATCTATGTCTGACAAGTTGTAACCATAGCCTGTTATCTTCCGCTCCAAGCCTCCACAACCATTTCAGTAATGCCAAGTTGAAGTCTCTGATGTTCTTGATACCCACCCCTCATGTTTCCTTGTTCTTGCAAACTCTACCCCACGAGATGCTATGCCAACCCCTACATCTATCTCCACTACTATGCCAAAAGAATCTAGCTTAAATAGATTCTAATTTCTTGGCCACCGTTTTGGGGACCCTAAAGATGGGAAGGTAGTAAATAGGAAAACTGTCAAGCATCGATTTGCATAGCACCATTCTCCCCCTATATGAGAGTAGTCTCACCTTCCAACCTGCCAGTCTAGACTTATATCTCTGCACTACCACCTGTTAATCACTACAATGTATGGCCCCTAGTGACAAGGGTAAGGCCAGGTAGGAGAATGAGAAGTCTCTTGTGTAATAGCCCAATATGAATACAGCTCTCTTGAAAGGCCTCTCATATTGATCCCAACTACTTGGCTCTTGCTGAAATTCACCTTCAGTCCAATAATTTCCTGTAGCAACTCCAACATGAAGGTGGCAACATACATCTGGCTCTCCTCATCTACCATAAAAAGAATAGTGCCATCAGCATACTGCAGATGGTTGATGTCAACATTGTGTTGCCTGCATAGAAACCTCTGATCAGACTAACCATCTCAACCCTCCTCCATATCTTGTTGAAAATCTGAGCAACTAAAACGAACAAGAGGGGGGACATAGGATCTCCATG
The DNA here is from genome assembly GCA_024336825.1 of Amorphophallus titanum. Taxonomy (NCBI): domain Eukaryota; kingdom Viridiplantae; phylum Streptophyta; class Magnoliopsida; order Alismatales; family Araceae; genus Amorphophallus; species Amorphophallus titanum. Next base: position 84,289,711 of record JANBPO010009603.1, on the reverse strand, counting down.
ATGAAGCTCTTTACCGCTATGAAAAGATGTGGTGGGCTCGCCATTGACCAGGACTAAAAAGGATGCTAACGAAATGCACTCCCGGATCCACCCAATCCACTTCTGATCGAAACCGTCTAAAAAAGACAATGCCAATTAGCATTGTCATATGCTCAAAATCTAGCTTCAACACCCCCTTCTTCCTCTGGGTCTTCATGACATGTAGACACTCATAAGCAAGTATGAAGTTCTCCTATACATGTTAAAGTCCACAAAGTCTCGTGCTCCTTGTTTCTTTGGGATAAGGACTACAAGGGTTTAGGTTTGTTTGTTTTTTTTAAAGTAGCAATACCATCATTGCATTAAATGAAAAGAAGGCATGTACAAATATAGCCAATGAGCACCCAAAAAAACCCTATACAAAAGGCACACCAAGATGGTATGGGACACACTAACCCCCTAGCAAAATAAAAAGAGGGGAGTTGAAAGAATTCACATTACAAAGCAACTCCGCCCATTATCTCACTCTAGCACAAATGAATGACACAAAATATTCCTCCGCTCTAACCTCCCTCCTAAAAGTCCTATTGTTCCGTTCATTCCACAAAGTCCACAGAGTGACATGCAGGATCAGCCACCACACAATACAATCACCCCTTAGGGGTCACCACCTACCCCACGTCGCAATGGACTGGTGCACCTCTCTATACCGGCTAAAAACACAACGTGCTCTCGAAGCAAGGCCCTCCCACACCTCCTATGAGTAGGTACATCCTACAAACAAGTGGTCTAGGGTCTCGTTCTCCTATCCATAGAGGCAGCAGGTTTGTTGAATCCCCGAAAGGAAGTAGAGTAGTCTATCTCGAGTGGACAACCTCCCGTGTGAGACCCTCCAAGGACCACAAACGTTTTGTTGATGCCCCTCAAGTGAGCTCGACCATCTTGAAACTCTCCCGAAGCCTGGATGAGGTCCGTCTTGTTAATGTTCCAACATTTCTGATAAAAAAAAAACATAAGAAAACCATCAAGGCCTAATACTTTATCACCTGCAAGTGAGAAAATTGTCTCTCCTTCGTGAAGGGGTTGGATATAGCCTCCCTTTCTGAAGTGAAGAGCTGAGGAAGTACGTCATCTACAATGTCAGGTGTGCACATCTGATCTTCGGTGAACAATTTAGAGCCTTGGAACACATCCTCATGTCCTCCTCCCTCGTGAAAATCTACCCTCAAACCTTGATCAAAGCTATATGGTTGATTCTCCTTCCCGAAAAATCCTCTAAAAGTAAGCAGTATTCCTATAGCCCTCCTTGAGCCATCTCTCCCTCAATCGCAACTTCCAGTAGAACTCTTCCAATGTGAGGATCTCTTCAAACTCTGCCCTAAGTGTCTCCATATGCAACCTATGATGAAGAAGGTTCATCGCCTCTCTACGCCATTGCTCTAGCTTCAGCCTGTCGGGGTGGTCGGCGCCAATGTTGCGGAGGCGGCTTTCCATCGCGCGCTCCATGATCTCGGCGTCCTCCGGCCCATACATCCACACGCCGGCAATCACGCCGCCGTGGGTAGGCCCGCGTTCGATTTTGTCAGCCATCTACCTCTCCCCCAGTCGAAGAGGCTGCGCCATGCTCAGCCAGCATGTTTTCGAGTTCGGCTATGCGCGTTTCGGCAGCGTCAAGCGCTTCGTTGTACCGGAACGGCTTGGGCTGGGCGGTGCCTTCCGGAAGCGGATCGCCGGTATCCAGGTCCACCATGGGTACGCCGGCAAGGCACGCCGCATGGCACGTGCCAAGCTCAATGTCGGTGAGGCACCAGTCTTCCGCCTTTAGCGCCTCGATGCACACCGGGCAAAGATCGATATCATCGAGCTTCTTCTTCTGCTCCTCCCGTTCTTCCTCCAGCAGGGCTACACGCCCTTCTGCTGCAGTAGCGCGGGATACCACCTCGCGGACGCGTGAGACTAGATTTTGACCATCGGCTCGCGTCGGGTCTTCCCCGCCGATCAGTTCCCACACCCTGTGGACTATGATGTTTTGCGCGGTCAGCAGCTGATCGCTTCCCTCCACCTGACTGGAGAGGGATTCGACTAGGTCGACAATCTCCAAGCAGTCGGTCTTGTGCGCCGACGCAAAGCCGCTTTCAGCATACTGCAGCAACCGAGCCACCACGTCCTTCACTTCAGTGGCCATGGCTGGCCTCGGTCAGCGACGGTTTGAAACTCAATCCAGACGGCCTCAGCAATGTCCTCTACGCTCGCCTTTGAGATGCCAGATAATGCTAGGAACGCAAGGAAAGAGGCCAGCACAGAAACGCTGTCGCCGTTGACCATAGGTGCCCAGCAGAACACTGAAAACGCTGCGGCGTGAGTTAGTTTCGTACCCATCTACCGCCCCTTCTCGGACGGAGCCCGGGCGGCAAGGGGATGAGGCATCCACTCGTCGGGGTCGACCACATCCTCGAGGTCCCACGCCCACCAGTATTCCTTGCCGGTGTCGGTCTTGACCCATGACGCCTCGAATGGCTTCCCGCCTTCAGCCCGGCACCAGACCGGGTGGCCGTAGCTCGCCGCCGGCACGCCGGGGAACTCCATGCGCGCGGCCAGCGACTTGTCGGCCGTCTCGATAGGCTGCCAACCATTCCCCACCTCTGTCGTCTCACTGGTGGGATGGAGGGCGGCGCGGATGAGGTCGCGCAACTCGTCCACAAACAACGTGGCTTGCGTGTACGGCTTCACCGAGCGCACTACCCGTTCGACTTGCGTCTCCGTCACCCCCATTCCAGTGGGGGAGGCGAAGAGGGGCTGCACGGTGACGATCTCGGCATACTCGGCCGCCCGAGCGGGATCGTCGGTGTAATCGAAACCCACGTCGTCAACGGCGTACCGCCACGCCATAGGCACCGGCTCCGCCCCATCGGGGAGGGCTCGACGGTTCCAGGCGGCGATGGCCTCTGCTTCGGTTTCGCCCCAAGCCCCAGAACACCCGCATCCACGACCGGCGTGGTGCGCAAAGCCTGCCGCATTGCAGATTACGGTGAAGCCCCACGCGAACGGCTCGCCGCCATCATCGCCGGCCATGTACGGCGTCACGCTGAGTTTGTCGGTGCCGCCGCAGAAGGGGCAAGACGCGAGGGCCGGCAGCAGCTCCGTATGTTCACTTGCGGTCATTGGTGGGGTCCTGATGTGTGGAGAGGGCTTCGCGAGCGAGACTCATTGCCTCGTCGCTGGTGGTGCTCTCGGGCAATCCATCGAAGCAGGACGCTGCGCGACGCATGATGGCGCCATCCATCGTTTCGAACCCGGCCCGCTGGTCCTTGCCATCTGCGATCATTCGCAGGTCCCACCCGAGGTGGTCCGGGATGTCGTAGTGCGCTGCCCACCTAGCCGAGCGTCCATCGCCCAGCGCCTCCCTCATCCTCTTGATCTCTGAAAGGATGGGGTCGAGATTCAGGGCAGATGCAATTCGGGCGCGATAGTCGGCTTCGGCCTCTACCTGTCCGCTGAGGATCGTGCCGAGCCTGCGGGTGACGAAGCCACCTGGGCCGCTCCAAGATCCGTCGCCGTAGACGAGATACCGACCGAGCAGGCTGTTGGCGCCGGTCGTCGCTCCGCCGCGGAAATCGTCGCCGGTTATCGTCTCGTCAAAGACCAGCGGCCTTACGATCTGTTCGAGCTTCTCCAGCCCGTCTGATAGGGTCTCGGCTGCTTTCACGATTGTGGCTCCGAGGCTGCCTTTGCGCGGCACTGTAGCCACGCCCTCCTGCCGGTCAGATCGTTGGCGTCGACAATGACAAGCCGGCGTCCTCGATAGACGACGACATCGCCAGCGTGAACGTCACTGCTTTGTTTAGTGCAGTTGCACTAGTGAAGCCTCACTTGGTTGAGTGAGGGGTGGACGTAGGACTCTGGGATTGAGTCCAAACCACCTTAAAACTCCTTGTCTAGTGTGGTTGTTTGTGCGTTTGTTTTGCGATAGATGCTTGCATAGGCCATTTTCCTATCTCTCTTTGACTCCTATCTTGTGGATCTTCTTGGGCATTAGCCTACCTTTTATTCCGCTGTGTTTTAATTTGTAAAAAGGGGCTGATCTGTTCACCCATCCCCTCTAGATCCGCCACCACCACACACCAATTGCTTCTGTTATTGCAGCTTCATATTCTTATTCGCCAGCCTCGTCTATCATGCTAGGAACTTGACACCTATTTATCACTATTATATTAAGAGATTCTCCTGGCGGGACTGCCAGTGAGCTTGCTAATTTTGCTAGTACATCTGCCTGCGTATTTTGGCTTCGGCCAACATGGCCTATCTGAATGAAGTAGAATTGCCCCATGAGCTTCTTCACCTTGGTGCAATAAGGAATCAATTTAGGCTTTCAGACATCCAACTGTCCTTGTATCTGCTTGACAATTAGCATTGAGTCGCCAAACACTTGAAACATTCGAATCTCCATATGGAGGGAAATCTAAAGAGCAATGATCCGGGCTTCATATTCTGCTTCATTGTTCATGCAAGACTTATTGATCGAGCATGAAGTGTGCAACACTTCTCCTTCTGAGGAATTGAGGACAATGCGTGCTCCGGCCCTTATCCTCGTGTGCCCCTATTGGGACGTCTCTATTCTGGATGCCCCATCAAAATATAGCTGCAATACAGCCTGACAGACCTGATCCACTTCTAGGGTTTCATCTTTCGAAAGTTTCATGATGAGGGGGGAATCTTCAGGCATGGGATGTGCTACAAAGAAATATGCTATTTCCTGGCCTTTAATGGCCTTTTGTGGTACATATGTGATATCAAATTCTATCAAAATGATGGCCAATTTTCCCAGTCGCCCTTTCAATGCGAATTGTGACAAGAGATATTTGACCGGAACAGCCCTTGATATCAGCTATATTTCATGCGAGAGCATGTAATGCCTCATCTCCTTGACTGCAAAGACCAAGGCAAGGGAATCTTTCTCGATCGAGGTGTATTTTCCTTCTGCCCCGACCAATCTTTGACGGAGGTAATAAAGCGCTTGCTCCTTCCCCTTGTCATTGTTATGGGCCATCATTGTCCCCAATGAGTATTTAGTAGTGGCTATGTAGATAATCAATGGCCGCCCCTTGACCGGTGCCCCCAAAACTGGCGGGGTCTTCAAGTACTACTTTAGTTGATCAAAAGCCCTTTGGCATTCTTGATTCCAACAAAATAGTGTATCTTTCATCATCAGCCTATGGAATGGCTGACATCATCCAAACAGGTTGAAGATGAACCTGCGGATATAAGCCCTTTGACCGACTGAATAATGTTGTTGCGAAAGTTGAGGCATTCCTCTCGAAGTACTCCACTGCTCCCGCCACTTCAAGCCAGAAGGATAGTTCGGCTGACAAGCGATCAGCATCTCAAGAAGTGCATACGGTCGACTTCAAAACATTAAACAATAGAAGGAAAAAGACAAAGGGATAACTGAGTCCCCTCCAGCCAAGCCCGCTGATCGACAAGAAGGTTCTTCCCTTCGTGACAAAATGAAGAAGCTATACTCACTTCCTCGAGACAAGACTCGACTCTTATTCAAATGGGCCACAAAACATGACAAAATTAGTCTCCCGGAGCCAAAAAGATCAGGTGATATCTGAAGAAAGGACCACCCTCATTTCTGCCCATACCACCAAATGCTCAGGCACGCTTTCGAGGAGTGCGATGTTTTCAAAGATACTATTGAGTATTTAATCAAGAAAGGGGGGATGCAAATGGGAGATCACAAAGTTGATCCTTCGTGCCCACATGAAATGCACGCTCTGGGGGCAACAATTAATATGGTATCCTTATACCAGCAACTACCCGAAGAAGTGGCAGAAGCCTGCACTCAACATACCTGTGAGGCCTACATCTTAGCGCCAGCAGAAGATCGAGGGAACTAGCACATCGTGCCGCCAAAAGCAAGAAGGAGGGTAGCGCCTCTTCGTGGCCCAGGAATTCATATGCGGGGTGTCACACCTCAGTCAGAACCCTCGACTGTGGCCCCTGTCTAGCATGAGATGGCTCCTTAGCTAGTCATCAGAATATTCACCAACAATAAAAAAAACATGTCCCTATGCGGATGCATAAAGAAGCCAGCCCGACGGTAGAACGACTTCAAGAAATCATCGACGGGCTAGATGAATATGAATAGCCCAAGGTCCGGCCCATCCAGCTAGATGAATATATCCCTAGGGAACAACTTGAGTCTCTAAAATTAGCAGAAAAGGCAGAAGCTAAAGCTAAAGTTGAAGAACTCGGCATATGGGATGCCCCGAACTTCAAATTATTTCAAATGGATGTTAAATCTGTATTTCTAAATGGGTATATCAAAGAGGATGTTTTGTAGAACAACCTCCAGGTTTTAAAGACCCTAAACATCCACGACATGTGTACAAGCTTCGGAAGGCCTTGTACAGACTGAAGCAAGCACCAAGGGCATGGTATGAAAGACTCACTTCATTTGTGATTAAAAATAGATTCAAGAGAGGTAAGATTGACAAAACACTCTTCACGAGAAAATCAGGAAAAGACATATTAGTAGTTCAAGTGTATGTTGATGATATAATCTTTGGAGCTACTAATAATGCATTATGTGATGAGTTTGCACAGATAATGCAGGGAGAATTTGAAATGAGCCTAATGGGGGAACTAACCTTCTTTCTTGGATTGCAGATGAAGCAAACGTCAGAAGACATCTTATAAATCAAGCCAAACACACCTTGGAGATGTTAAAGAAATATGGGATGACAGAGGCAAAGCCCATGTCAACTCCGATGGCCACAACCATGAAGTTAGACTAAGATGAAAATGGTAAAATAGTAGATCCTACACTGTTTCGAGGTATGATCGGATCACTATGGTACTTAACAGCTTGCCGCCCTGATATTCAGTACAGTGTATGTCTATGTGCTCGCTTTTAGTCATGTCCTAAAGAGTCTTATTTGTTGACTGTCAAATGAATTTTTTGGTATTTAATTGGCGCACTAGACTTTGGCTTGTGATTTTCCATCGATAGGTCATTTGATTTGATTGCGTACACTGATGCTGATTATGCTAAATGTATTGTTGATCGTAAAAGTACTAGTGAGTATTGTCAGTTTCTTGGTGGGTGCCTAGTTTCATGGGCCTCCAAGAAACAACATTCAGTAGCTCTCTCAACGGCCGAGGCTAAATATGTAGCCGTCAGAAGTTGTGGAGCCCAAGTACTTTGGATCAAAAATCAATTGCTTGATTTGAATGTTGAAGTGAATTCAATTCTAATTTTGTGTGATAATACAAGTGCTATCAGTTTATCTAAAAATCCAGTTCAACACTCTAGAGCTAAACACATTGACATCCGACATCATTTACTGCGAGATCATGTAGGAAAATAGGATTTTGAGTTAAAATTTGTTGATACATACAATCAACTGGCTGACATTTTCACAAAACTCCTAAATCAGGAACATTTCAACAAAATAAGAAGAGAACGCGACATGTGTAAGAGTGAGAGCATACATACCTAGGTCTGCACTAGGTTGAGTGTTGTATATGTATAAAAGTTAAATGTATGAAGGGTAGATTGTGTGAAATGCATACATACCTTATGTGTTTTTGTTTCAGTTCTTGTATGATACCACATTGTATGCTTGATTGTATTTATGTATATATACCCCCTCCTTGAAAAACTTCTAAGACCAAATATTCCTTGATAAATAAATGTAGACTTAGTGATCTGGGGATCCGAGGTAGTTACTGAGGGGGAGTTTCAGAATACTTCTAAGCCAAGTCATCTTAGAAGACCTCCAATTGCATTCAAACAAAAAGGGAGAGGTGGAAATGAAAAGGTAAAAGAATGCAAAAAAAGGGGGAGTGGAAATGAAACAAAAAAGGGGAAAGAATGAAAAAAAAAGGGTCCGACCAGTTCAATCAATCGACTGACTTCCGTTGGTCGATTGAAACTGGCGAACCAGGCCGGTCAACCTGCGTCTGAACCATCTTTTAAGAGTATTTTCACCCCCATTCTCTCATTCTTTCACCTCCATACATCCTCCTAACATCTTCTCAAACCCTAGAACACTCAACCTCCCCATTTCAAACCCAGCAAACCCCTCCTTCTTCCATCCACACAAGATCTGGCTTGTTCGTCATCGTTTCGAGATGAAATCTCCGCGACGGCTTATGCGACCTTGAAGCCATTCCTAGCGCTCCAATGTGTCGAGAAGAGTTTTCCACTACATTTTGGTGTGTCATTCGGTCCCCATCTTCATCCCAAGGGCAGAGGCTAGCAATCTAAGGGTTTCCACCGCAGTTTTCAAGCCTAGGATCGCGCCTAGAAGAAGTTCTCGGCCTTCTACCCAGGGGGAGTTGAGTGCCAGGGGAGGTGAGGCTCTAGATCCTCCACCACAGCGGGCTCCCACACCTCCATGCGCGCCACCACTATGCCCACAGCCGATACTCGACCCCCGTTTGGTCAATTTTGGTGAGATGCATGAGTTCTTTCCAGATCTAAGTGCTATTTTTGAGGTTCAGAATGGTTGGACTAATTTTGTCACAAGGTATACCAAATATTATCTCAACCTTGTACAATAGTTCTATGGGAATCTAACCATGATAAATGAGATTCTATACACTATTATCAAAGGAGTTCAAATTCCTATCAATCTAGAACTATTTGAGTGGGCCCTTAGAGTTTCAACTTGGGGTGTCGATATGGTATTTGGGCCAGCCTAGTAGCCATGCACAACAAGTGGTACTTAGATAGTGGCTGCTCTAGGCATATGACAAGAGACCGAACCAAATTCAGTGAGCTGAAATTGAAGGTAGGAGGCCTGGTCAAATTAGGAGGGATGAACAAAGGTAAAATTATTGGGTCTGGAACCATTGGTATGTTTCCCTTAAACACTGTGGAAAAGGTCTTACTTGTTGAGGGACTAGAGCATAACTTGTTAAGCATTAGTCAACTATGTGACAAGGGTCACAATTGTTGGTTTATGCCAGTGTCTCCTTTAGGATTTGGTGTGTACCACGTGGGGTATGGGACCCACGTGAGACCATCGGTGCTTGGAAGCCCAACTCGCAGGATGGATTATGGGGTCCATGTGCGAAGCCCCGCATGTCCGCTCACAGCACGATAATGTGGCGCTCTGTGCTACCATAAGGAAATACAGTCTAACCTTCGCTACCAGCTCGAGCTTTTAGTGCAACGGTAGGGGCTTGATCCTGTAAATGTTGGATCTCCTCTGGGTTGATGAGCAGTGTGTGTACTACTTTGAGTTATTTGGTTTTGATGATTGGCAACAGACCTATGAATGATTGGTTGATGAGCCACAAGGTTGTTTGACTTCGTTGTTTGTATAGTTGACATTGTCAACTTCACTCTGAAATAATATTGTGTTCATTTTGATGACCCTTATGTGTCTGATGTTCATGTAGATGTTGGTTTAATGCTTACACTTAGTCCGTGCATATCTTGGAATGAACTATAAAGTCTGTGCATACTTCACCTTAAGCATATCAAGTCCATGCATGTCTGAAGTCCGTGTAGGTTTTGGAAAGTTCTTGCATGTTTACATGCCAGGTGCATATAGTGACTCCGTGCAGGTCTAAGTCTGTGCACGTTTGGTCTACTGTGTATAAAGTCTGTACACGTTCTTTGAGTCTTAGCATTCGCCAGGTTCGAGCACGTCTCAGGTCCGTGTAGGTTTTTGCCTTGGGTAAATTCTGCCCGATCTATTGGTGACCTGTGGCAAACGAAGTCCATGCATATTCTTCAAATGAAGTCTGTGCACATTCATCAAACGAAGTCCGTGCACATTCTTCAAATGAAGTCCGTGCACATTCTTTAAATAAAGTTCGTGCACTTTCTTTGTCTTATTGCATATGAAGTCTGTGCACATCTCCTCACTCCAAGTCTGTGCACATTCCTGAAACAAAGTCTGTGCACATTTCTTTAGCAATGGCGAACTAAGTCTGTTCACATTTCCTTTAAACCAAGTCCATGCATGTTCTTCAAATAAAGTCCGTGCATGTGTTGACAACGCAAGTCCTTGCACGTTTTTGCCCCTAGCTATACCAAAGTCCGTGCATACATAGCCCATGCACATTCTCTGTACTACTGCATATCAAGCTCGTGCATCTTTTACTTTGAACGACAGAGTTTGTGCACGTTTCTCTTACATGCAAACAAGTCTGTGCTTGTTTCAACTCTACAAATGCAAGGTATGTGCATACTAGAGTCTGGGTAAACACACGAAGTCCATGCACATAAGGTCCATGCACGTTTGTTGTATTTTCCATTCCTGTCTTATTACCTTAAGCTAAGTTTCTAAACTTTTGACAGGGGAATGGCTCGTGCAACACATCATAGTGACATGATCAAAGATTGGAGGAGGTGTCAAGATGATGACACGTGGAAGGCAGTCAAGCTAGAATGCAGACACGTGGCTTAACTATCTCTAGATCTGGATAGGCTTTTGGGCAGGAATTGTGGAGAGCACACGCCCCACCTATCTACTGAACATATAAATAGGAAGCTTCTCCTTCAAGAGAAGACTGATCATGCTGTACATGCCAGAACGGTAGATTACAGAGAGAACTAGCACCTACATGTTCCAGTGAGTAAAGGAAGACAGAGAGAGAGCAGAAAAGAAAGGGAGCTTCGAGAGAAAAAGCATTGAGAGAGCTTGAGGGAATTGTTGTGAGATTTGTGTTTATCAGACCCGTGGTTCAGAACCAGGGCTGATTTGCTCAAGTGTTGAGCTACATTCCTTTGGGATTTATTATTTCTTCGATTGTTTCTTTCTCATTTTAGAAACTCGTTTCTCAAGCTGTTTGTCAGCGGAGCAAGCTGTGATGCTCAGCAGGCAGAGGTGTGGTATCCTCTGGATGGGTGAAGCTATAATTCCCCAGCAGTTGCAGAGGAGGATTCCTCTAGTCGACGGAAGCTGTAAGGCCCAGCGGTTTGTAGGGTGTTTACCCCGAAGCTGTGGATCAGTGGAAGTTGTGTATCAACAGTTGAAGCCACACTCTGGATTGAGTGTGGGGTGGACGTAGATCTCGGGTGTGAGATCGAACCACCTAAAAACTCTTTTGTCCATTGTGTAATTATTTTTGTGGTTTGCAATTGTATTTCACTTCCGTTCATTGTCCAATAGCAATCTGATTGCATTGAGCACACCTCATTTTGTCATTTACTGAGTTATCATTTGCATAAATAAAACTCACTCAGTTTCATCCGTCCCTCTTACAATCCTGAGAAACTAAAAAATAAAGATTCATCTGAAAATTGTCTTGATTGCTTGATTTCTCTGACATTGTGCTTCCACTTTTCTCATTAATACTTCATTGTATTCCCCATCACTTGGTTTAATCCCCATCAATTGGCATCAGTTTAGTATCCCCTGATTTCAAAAATCTTGCTAGCCACTACTGTTGCTGCTCTCCAACTAGTTCTGTTCTCCATTTTTTTTTATGATGTCAAAGGGGGAGAGTAGATTAGGGAGAGAGTAGGTTGCTACAAAAGTAGATTAGCAGGTTGCTAGGGGAGAGTTGTTTACTAGTGTTAGATGTTTGTGTGTAATGGTGTTTGTAGGACTGTCAAAGGGAATAGAGTCTTCGTCAAAGGGGGAGAATAGTTCCAAAAAGGGAGAATAGGTTGGTTGTCAACATGCTTGATATTGCAATGGGGAAAATAGTGCAATAATTGGCTGTAATGAAATGACTCTTAGTGCTATAGTTAATCATAGTGTTACCATCATCAAAAAGTGAGAGATTGTTGTAATCCCCATGGTTCATGACATGGTTTATGGCTATGGTTTTGATGATGTTGGTTTTGATGATGTCAACACCATGAGTCATCATGAGCTTCTAATAACAACATAATACCTATGGTGAAATCCTTGCTTGATGAGTCTAGCTCATGAATATTCTTGTTGAAACTTGCTGAAACTTGCTTGATTCACGTGAACATTAAAATGTGTGCATATAATTACTATCTTCATGATGACAAAGTCATATGATTGTCTTGATAGGAAATGCAGATGAAGATCAGTCAAGGTTAGAATTGATAAAGTCAACTTCGGTCAACTATCATGGCTCAAAGCAAGGTCGACGCAGGAACAACACTGCATCGACGCACACATAAGAGCCTGAAGGGAACAAGTGCACTAGGTGATTATAGCAGGTCGAAGCATCAAGTGCCTGGGTCAAAGCACTCAAGAGATCTGAAAGAAACAAATTTGATGTTTGCTTCTAGCAGGTCGAAGCAGGCCTTTAATGCTCTGACACAGCCTTGATGAAACTTCATCTATCCATAATGTGCCCTCACTGGAGCATCGAAGCATAATCTTCAGAGTTGATGCAGGCATGGAATTATAGGAAAGCTACTTCTTCAGTTGATCATGAGAAGGTCGAAGCAGGGTATCAAATACTTCAATGCAGCAGACTAACCCAAGGTCAGTATGACAATTGTTCCGCACGAGTGGCTCGACGCAACGAGTGGCAGCTTCGAAGCACACACATTCTTCAGTCACTTATCGCAAAATCAGTAGGCTACTTCAGTGGAAGACCAAATGGAAGCTAGTGCTGCAAAAGCAGATCGACACACGAAGATGATAATTCGAAGCACTAGAACAACTAAAAGAGACTCTATGCAATGTCAGGTCGAAGCATCAACTCGATGGTTCGATGCAGCAGAAGGTGATGCCCAAGCAACAAGTCAAAGTGGTGGTTATTGATCCTACGCATCAGTTGGCACTGAATGCCTCGCCCTGTTCTGCCTCAACCTTGTGAGCTACTCTAGCTACTGCAAAGGAGAGGTCTAAGCCATAGAGGTATGATTCGACACAGCCAACATGAATCCAGCAAATTGGAAGACTACTAGGTCGAAGCTGTGAGCTATCGGTCAGCATCAGAGCAATCAGAAGCATGTGCCCCAAGCGACAAGTTGACGCAGCTGATAAGTGCGTCGACGCACTCAGGCAAACATTAATAATTATGGCACGATGGCTATAGCAGGTCGATGCAGCCTTGAAATTCAAAGCTTCCTATGCAGCTAGTCCGTGTGAAGGTGCTTCGACCCACCAGCTTGGCACGTCGAAGTAGCAGTGAACCTTAAGCTGAACACGTGACTTCTTAGGGGCGTCAGGTGATTTCGAACTCTAGTGAATCTCTTTATTTCCAGGACACGTCACCGTCTCTGAAGGAAGATTCTGAGTGAGAATTTTCTCATTATGACACCTGGACCAATGAGGCATCAGATCAGGAGATAACGCTTTTTTGAAAATTACTAATCCTGGTCCTATATATATATATAAGCGGCCTTCATCTTCGAAGAAAATGAAAGAAAAAAATAAAGGAAGAGAAGAGAAAGAAGTAAAGAAGAAGTAGAGTAGAAAAAGAAGAAAAGAGTAGAAGAGAAAAAGAGAGTAGAATCTGAGAGGAATTTAGTGAGAGAAGAAAAGGAAGTGAAAAAGGAAGAGAAAAATCAAGAGAGTCGAGATCCGAGTTCATCCCAAAGGATTGAGAGCAGCCAGAGCAGAGGATTTCAGGGATATCTATTTTCATTAGCTCTTGGATCAGATCCAAGCAACGTTTCATTCCCCTTAGTATCTTCTAACCCTCTGCAAACTTTCGTGATAAGAGATCAAGCATCTAAGGAGTTAGAGTGCTCGGAAGTAGCAGTTTCTACACAAGACGTGCAGGAACCAGCACCCTCTTCCGGCAAGAAATTCTCTGATTAGGAGCAAACCCAGAGGTAGGTTATCTCATGATGGTCTTAAACAACTTGTTAGGAATAAAGTCCTTTAGTCTTGATCGATTTCATGCATTATACGCAGAGAATTGTATGTTTTTCCATGACTGCGTATTGAGATTTTTCATGGCATGCTATCCCTGCAACCCTAATGAAAAGACAAGAACTTAGGATCTAATTCATTTTTTTCATGCATTAACCTCGCATTAAGCATACTACCATGCCATACCTTTTTTGTTTTATATAGTTTTCATGTGTTAATTGCCTTAGAATACGCCCTGCAAGCCAAATTTTGTCTCTGTCTATGGCAGACAGAAGGCGGCCATGTAGAGACCGCCACGTTCAAGTAGCGGCCCTCAATCAACCGCTTTCTGGTTCTGTAACCAGATCGGAACCCGATCCATGCCCTATTTTATGTGTTAGTCACCATGCTATACTACGTTTATTTATGATCATGATCATGACACGAGTTTTATTTTGCTCATAGCATGTTATAAAGTTATTTATCATGTATGTTAATTTCTTGCGAAAATCTTATAGTTTTATACTTAAAGAAAAATTTCCATGACTTATGTTAAACTTGATATTTGCTTGGACGCATTCCTTTCTCATCTCCTTTTTGTTTTATTAGTTCACTTATAACGCGTATTCCGGTACATTGCTATTAGATCACTTGCACTTAATAGGAAAATCTCTTAGACTTGAAAGCCTCTCCGTCAGATATTCCTTCTGCCGGCCGACTCTCCTGATTGCCTTCTTTTCTTCTGCCGTGGCTTCTTCAGGATATGACTGATCGTGACAATACTTGGCAATCACGTAGTACCATAGTTTCTCCTCATCAGCCAGTTCTTCTTCCAAATCTAATAGCATGACTTCCTTATTCTCGATGATCTCTCTTGCCTTAACCTTCTTAAGCAGCTCCTCCTTTACACTAAGAAATGTAGGATCCTTAATAGTAGGAGTGAGACACTTCTGAATGATAACAGCATGAAAGTCCCGCTCGGGGAGAAAAATCAAGGAGGAGGCAAGTGAAGCAAGAGTGTCAGCTAAGATATTCTGGCTGCGAGGAACATGGACAAAGATCAATTTAGTGAAGAGTTTGGCATAAGTAGAAGCAAGTTCTTGGTAGGGCTTGAGCTTGAGATCGAGTGTACGGCATTTGACGAGCACTTGGCGAAGAATAAGTTAACTATCACCGATAATTCGCAACTGGGTAAAACCAAACTGATGAGCGGCCTGAAGTCCAGCCAGAAGAGCCTCATACTCAGCTATATTATTTGTAACAGGGAAGGTGAGCAAAGAGGCAAGTGGAATGGTGATACCCTCAGGTGTTAGAAGAACCATGCCGATACCCCTGCCATGAGAATTCAGAGCTCCTTGAAAATGTAAGTCCACATACGATCTGAAGGTTGATTAATGGACATCAGTTCTTCATCTGGAAACTCTGAGTGAACACGGTCGTCGATGGCATAGCCTTTAATCATCTTTTGCTGAATGTAGATGATGTCGAACTGAGAGAGAAAGCTTTGTCATCATGCCAATCGATCAGTAAGGACAGATTTTTCAAGAAGAAATTTGATAGGATTCATGCGAGTAATGAGATGAACCTCGTGAGCTAAAAAATAGTATTTTAATTTCTGAACTACCCAGACTAAAGCTACGCAGGTCTTCTCCATAGCCGTGTATTTCTGCTCACAGGAGTTTAGAAGGTTAGACAAGTAGTAGGCTGCACTCTCCTTACCTTCTTCATCAACTTCGCGAGGACAACACCTATCGAGTCATCCAAGACGGAAATATAGAGAACGAGCAGTTTGCCTGGAATTGGCGGCCTCAAGACAGGAGGATTGGATAGATAGTCCTTCAATCCATCAAAAGTCACCTAACACTTGTCATCCCAATTAAACTTAACTCCCGACTTAGTAAGCTCGTAGAACGGCCTACACCTTTGTGAGTGCTAGGAGATAAATCGGCGTATAAATTACATCCTCCTGATCAATCCTCGAACTTTCTTTAGATTCTTGGGAGGAGGCATATCTCTTATTGCTTGCACCTTGTTGGGATCAATCTCGATACTCCTCTTGCTAACAATGAATCCTAGCAACTTTCCTGGTGACACACCAAATGCACATTTCTTGGGGTTCACTTTTAACTGATATTCTCACGATCTCTGGAAAATCTTGGCCAGAACTCCAGGATGCTCGATTCTCGTTATTGATTTCACTCCCAGGTCATCAACATACACCTCAATGTGGATATGGATCATATCATGGTCACTCATTTCTGGGTTTTTTAGTCCGGTTGAAATACGTGTTCTCTCTAATAAACGTCTGGGGACCCAGACGCACATTCTTTCGTGAATTTTGAAAATAATAGGGCTTGCCTTATTTGATTTAATATGCGTCTGTTGTGTTAGACGTTTATTTTATAAACGTCAAATACATATGATGCCATTTCCTCAATGGGCCTTATTTTTGTGTTGAAACTGTGGCTGTTGCAGTTGACGTTTATTTTATAAACGTCAGTTATGCTGGACGCCATTTCCTTTGAAGCCCTAGGCCTCTTTCTTTCCTCATGTTAAAGCCCTCTTTCCTCATTTTGAAGTTCGATCAATTGGGTAAGGCTCCAGATGATTTTCCAAAGCTAGGGAGTGCCCTTCCCAAGATTTACCTCTTGCCATGGATGACTATCCTCAATCATCCTCAGATTTAAACCTATGCATCTCCCCTATAAATAGAGCCATGCGGCTCTCTATCAAAAGAGGCCGATTTGAACAACGAAGGGGAGGTGCTGTCTGATTGTCGACTAAAGGAGGAAGTTCTCTGTGCATCAAGTTTCATCCGTCTGAATCTTCCTCCTGAACACTCAAAGCCATCCGTGGAGACCAACCCCCACAGGATCCTTCACCCCTTTTCTGTTGCTTTTATTTTCATTGCATCAGTTAACACACATGCATGCATTGCATTTTGTTCTCTCTTCTCAACCACGTTGAGCTTCCATCTGTGCAACATTTGCACATTTTACCTCTTATTCATTTCTTCATATCATCATACCTCCCACTCTTTTGCATAAGGGGTTTAAGGCCAAAACACCAATAAGGTGTATCCGTTTCTATGCTTTCACGTTGCACGTTTCATTTGAATAAGATACTACACGTCTGGGTTTTCTAATCCATTCTTTTACTTGGTGTTTATCTATTTTTGCAAGGGTAAGCTGAAGGAGACTCTCTTCATCGACCGGCCGATAGGAAGAGAAGGAAGTCGACTCACAATCTCCCTGTGCTTTCAGGTATATCGCAATCCCTCCCTTTTATTTTATTGCTTACATATTTTGAGGCCCACGTGTCCTCTGGCAATCACCCTCCAACCAATGGCATCCATCGCATGCTCCCATCTCCTTTTCCCCCTTTCATTAGTTTATTCTTAGCATATGTTTTCTTTATTTTATTTCTAAGTGGATTTTAAATAGATCAACACTGGTATGTGACTAATAACAGACTGATCATCTCGATCTGTGACTGAGACGATCTGAGATAGATGATTCAGACCATTCCGTCCCGATTTGACAAATCTTGGCCAAAATATGTAATCACTCTCCCCAGGAAATCAACTACTATACTTGGGGAATTGCTTTTTGTAAATACCCTACACGTGTGTACATATAGAGATCAAGGGTGCCCACATTGGGGGGGGGGGGTGGTCTTCTTCCCAGAATTCATTTTCTTGTCTTCTTGTTATCACGGTATCAGAGCTATAACCTTGGCAGCCACTGCATCCTCCCTCCCGTTGCCGCATCTGCTCCACCACCCCACCGTCGCTCTCCGCCGCACTACACCAGCCTACCGTTGCCGGCTCATTGCACGCCGCTCATCTGCGTCGTCAGTAGCCACTGCATTTTCTTCAACACCGGTAGCACCTGTAGGTTCTAAATTAATTAATTAGAATCCACATTTAAAAGAATAATATGAACATTAACAAGCATGGCGTAGGATACTAAATGGAGGGTGTGATCGCCAGAGACGTGAGAGTCTCAAAATATGTAAACAATGAACAAAAGGAGGGATCGCGAATATAAATACCTCAAAAGGATGCAGGAGATTATGAGTGCACCTTCTCTTTCAATCGGCCGGCCAATTAAGAGAGTTTTCCTTTGATTACCCTTGCAAGAAACAACGACAACAACCAATAAAAGATTGGAGTTAAAACCAAGGTGAGTGTAGCATCAAATTCATGTTAAAGCTAAGCATGAAAATCCTGTATAAGAACACACCTTGTTGGGTGTTGCCCTTTTAAACCCCATGCGATGGGTAGGGAGATATGATGAATGATGAATGAAGTATATGAAAATAAAGAATAAAGTGTGCAAGTGTTGCACTGTTGGAGGGACTCAACGTGGTTGAGTCAAAAGGATGAAAGATCAAAAGATATGCATGCGTTCATGGACTAATGCAACAATAGAAGAAAGAAGGAACAGAGGAAGATAACATAAGAAGTTAACAGAAGAAAATAACAAAAAAGAGCCTGGGCAGTTTTTCTCCTTTGGCTTTGGATCGACGTTCGGGAGGAAGACTCTGCAAGATGAAGCATTGCAGTGCAGGAGAGCTCCCTCCTTTAGCCAAGAAAATGGTAGCACCTCCCCCTAAAAAAATCTCCCCCTTTTGAACTAAAAAAAACTCCCCGCCGAACAAGAGCCGCATGGCTCTTTTGGCCGTCCCAACTTGAGATTTGGTTAGCCCCTGAGGTGTTAAGGTTGTGTTGAGGTGGTCGTTTGGATGCCTCGTTTGAGAGAGTGCTAGGGCAAGCTAAGGATTTCCTTCCTGGTGAGCTGTTGTTAGCCGAGCTTGATCTTTCTCATTCTGTCTTGTGGCATTATTTTTAGGTTATGTTGTGGCTTGTGTTGTGGCTCTTGGCATGATGGTTTGCACTATGGCGACTTATGCTCGGCTGTTAGCAGGATTGGTACTCGAGGCATGGTACATTACAGTATCGTGAGTTGTTATGGCACCGAGAGGTGTGCTGAGATGAGGATGCCGAGTTGTTCGAGATGCCTGTGTGCGTTGTGTTGAGTGCATAGCGAAAGCGTGTGGGCTTATAATCCACAGGTCCAGGATCGTAGGGTTGGAAGATTCTGACCAGTCGAGAGGATTGTTTCCTCAGTGTAGGTTTGTCTTGGCTATGTGCGTCTTGCTGTTGTAGGTTGCCATGCTGTTTCTTGAGGCATTGTGGTGATTGGCACCGACGAGTTTGAGAATTGGGGAAATCTGTCGGTGGACGCTGATTTAGTACCCTTCACATTATTGGATGTTGTGCTCTCAGGACGGATTGTGATCCTAGAGATGCATTGTCCCAGTGTTGTTGTGGGTCCTTGTTGGCAAGCTACGTGCGGCTTGTACATTTTACTTGTGTGGTCAACTAAATTGTGCCTTGATGTGACCCAGCTTACAATTGTGTCCCGTGCTTTTATGTTGAGAATGGAGCCAAGGATTTGTAGGTGTGGTTGAGGTTGTGTGATTGGTTTGTGCTTGTGTTCAGCATGGGAGGAGTTCCTTGTGAGTCTGAATTTGGCATTGCATGGACCATGATCTTGTCAGTTGGTTTTGCTGTACTCTCCTGAGTTAGCATGTAACTCGAATCAGATTTAATGTTCGAGTGAGGACAGACTTGATTGTGCTTGTGTTCCAGTGTTGTCATTGGCGTTCTGCATGTCGATTTTACTTGTTGTTATGACGTGAAAGCTGATGGCTGGAGCAGTCAGTTAAGATGTTTGTCTTCCTCGTGAAGAGCTGATGCTTCTGTTGTCTACCGAGTATGTGTAATCGGTGGCTATTTTCGTGGCATGGGTCGTGTCTCCACGATATGTAAGACGTTAGTAATCATGCCCTATTGTGGAGGTGCCAGACTTGTGTTCCTTTGTGTGTGTCGTGCTCGTTCTGCAGATCAGTGTGCCCTGAGATTTGGAGCATGATGATCTTGCTTGTGATCATGGTCTGGCAGTAGTCCTCTGCATTATGTTTTTCGAGAATCGTGTCTTTGTGTTTCTGTGTTTTGTGTTTGAGGTTTGACTAGTGCTTGGAGAGCGTAGCCTGCTATTTGGGTTGTTCTACCATGTTCCCTGTTGGTTCCTTAAATTTCGAGGATAAAATTTCTAAAAGGAGGGGAGGATGTAATACCCTGGATCCTTCGGATCGAAATCAGAGAGCTTTGGGTCCCGAATTGTGTTTTACGATCCACTCAGATTTTTTCCCTATATAAGCTGCGGAATCCCATGGAGAGTGAACCGTTGAGTTTTGAGACTCCAGGATGCTGCAGTTGCGTTGTGATCTTTTCGAGGATCGCGGAGGCTATTTTTCATATTTTTTTGATTTTATGAAATTTTGGGCCAAAAATTAAATTTTTAGAAATATTGCTAATTTCCTATTTTTCTTTTCTTTTAACCCTAACCTTCCCCCCTCTCTCCTCTCACCGTGCTCTCACTCTCTCCCTCTCTCTTCTCTCTCCTCTTTCCCCCTCTGCTCCGGCTGTAGATGAAGGAGGTCCTGGGGATGACGGGGAGACGGCGTGGAGGCGTCGTGGAGTGTGATGGTGCATGGAATGAGGCGTGGCGTTGGCGTGATCCCATTCCGTGGATTCGAAGCATCACAGTGGGTTCGTGTGGTGGTTTTCAGCGTGGTTTGGCCATTCCGACTAGCAAGATCTTCGGTGGAGGTAGGGGAATGAATACCCTACTCTTTTCCTACTTTCCCTCGCGGTTTGGAACCAAACGGTGTGAGTTTGAGCGGGTTTTCCTGCTTTAAGGGTGAAAGCATGTTTTAGGGGTGTGAGCCGTGATCGCCATTCCAGGCGATAGTTTTGAGTTTAAATGGAATCATTTGAACCCGTGGCATGTTGGGATTCGATTCCCGCCAGTTTAACTCCGTTTGAGCATGATTTGGGACCGGTAGGAGGTCGGATGCCCACGTGAGTCATGTTGGGTGGATTTGTGGAAATCGCCCATTTCTTAGCCATTTTGTGGTTTGTTTGATTCCTTCTAGCTTGTGGAAGGTTGATATCGGGTCTATGGATATTTTCCCATCGTTTTGGGATGAGTGGGGTGTGGAACGACCGAGTTTTCAGCCTTCCTATAGTTTTCGTGCTGGTAGGAAAATCTGATTATTTAACTAAGCATGTTGTTAATAGTTTTCATATGGGAGAGAAGACCTACATAAAACTACAACAAACATGCAAAGAGATCATGCAAATTTTATTATTGACGATTGGACTTGGGAGATTACCTACCTTTAACGTCGCTTTAAGGAATGTATGTAGAAGGAGATCTTGCAGATGATGGAGGATGAAGCCTACAACACCAGCGGCATGAATAGGAAGTCGAATAGGAAGAAAGGGAACGACACTACAGCAATGCGTCCACAGGAAAGAGATGTTGGCAGAAGACCTCCTCGATAGCACCTCCCCCTTTGACGATCGCAGCAGGATCAATAGCCTCCATACGCTCAACAGAGGGGGATATTTATAGGAAAAATTGATAACCCCAAGGGGGTCGTATGCTAACAATGCATGGGTTAAAACCTTCCCATACGTTGCTCAGAGCCTTCCAAAACATAAGCTGCCTACTATATTTTTGTTTCAAACCCTAAAGCCTCCCATGCATCTTCGAACGTAGTTCGGAGTTATGTTTTAAAGCCCCATCATAATTTTATTTATACATATAACCTCAAAGCCCTTTTATTAGCTAACCAAAAGGCCCATCGAAGACCAACGGGTGATTTCCATGCCATAAAGCCCACTAGCTGATGGGTTAAAGGTCTTTAGAGTTTAATAGACCTTTTTGTCCTAGCCATCAACCCGATTAGTATTGGAGCCTTCTGTTGGGTTTCCTTTAGTTTATTTAACTAGTTGGTTTGATACTGGTTTTCTTTATATCAAAAAGCCCATCATTTAACTAATGGCCTTTTATATTTAAAGCCCTTCATTCTCCTACGAGAATCCTTTGTATTAAAGCCTATTTAGCCAAGTTGACGCTAACGACTTTAACTATGGAAATCCGTTTATGGTTTTAAAGTAAGGTCTAATGTCTATCGAGCTTTGTTAATTATCATGCTTTTATCCGTTAATGAATTTTAGCCTATTAACTAATTGACCTAATCTTAAGAGATCATTATTAATTATCCACAACTTTTAGATTTAAGTCAGACTTTGAATATATTTATTTATATATTATTATTATTAATCTTATTTATTTATCTACCTTATTAATTTTTAACGTTGTCTCGGTATCAGAGATAGGTTCGATCCTATAAAATTCTTTATATATATGCTCCTTCTGGAGACCTGAGGAGGACGTCGATCCTGTTGCCAGCCGAGTTGGAGGACCCATCAACAAAATGATCCCAGGTGGGCCCGAGCATCGGTGGAGGGGCCTCCACGGTTGGGATGGTGCTTTCCACAATGAAGTCTGCGAGTGCCTGACCTTTGATGGCCGAACAGGGGTGATAAGAGATGTCGTAAGCCCCGAGCATTATGGCCCACTTGATGAGGTGACCCGTAGCTTCAGGGTGATCGGGGATCTTCTTCAGGGGCTCGTTGGTCAGCATGACGATGGAGTGCCCTTGGAAGTAAGGCCGAAGGCACTTGGCTGAGGTCATCAACACTAACACGAGTTTCTCAGTACCGGGGTACCTTTTTTCGGCCTCATTAAGCACCTTGCTGGTATAGTATATCGGCCTCTACACTCCTGCGCCATCTCAGATCAGGACTGAGCTCACTGTTGAAGGAGTTGATGAGAGGAAAAGGTACAGAGTTTCGCCTGGGGTTGGTTTCGACAACACTGGGGGTGAGGCCAGAAACTCCCTTAGCTCTGCGTAAGCCTTCTGACATTCCTCATCCCAGGCGAAATTAGCAGATGCCATCTTGGGCCCTCTCAATAATTTGAAGAAGGGTAGACATCGTTCAGTCGCTCGAGATAGGAAACGATTGAGCGTAGCAATACGCCCTATCAGGCGCTAGACATCTTTGACGCACGCGGGCGGTTGCATGTTCAGGATGGCCTGAACCTTGTCGAGGTTGGCCTCGATCCCGCGTTGAGTCACCAGAAAACCCAGAAATTTCCTAGATCGAACTCCAAAGATGCATTTTGCTAGATTGAGCTTCATGTTGTACCTTAGGAGGGTGTCGTAGGTCTCAGCTAGGTCGGCAAAGTGGTCCTCAGCCTTAGGTGTCTTGACGAGCATGTCGTTGATGTAGGCCTCCACGTTCCGACCGATTTGTCCTTCGAAAATGTGGTTGATCAACCTTTGGTAGGTTGCTCCTGTGTTCTTCAGCCCGAAAGGCATTCGGGTGTAGCAGTATACGCCGAAGTCGGTGATGAAGGCTATCTTCTCGATGTCTTCAAGATCCATTCGGATCTGATGATAGCCGAAGTAAGCATCTAGAAAATTGAGCAGTTTATTATCAGAGGTCGAGTCGACTAGTTGGTCGATGCTCGGCAATGGGTAACAATCTTTCAGAGTGGCCTTGTTGAGGTCGATGAAGTCCACGCACATCCGTCACTTGCCAGAAGTTTTTGGTATCAAGACGACATTACCGAGCCACGTCGGGTAAAGGATCGGTCGGAATATGCTGGTTTTCTTTCCCTTAATAATCTACTCTTTGATGATCGTCTGGTTCTCTGGGGCATGCTTTCTTTTGTGTTGTTAGACGAGCTTCATCGGTGAGTCAAGGTTGATCTTGTGCACCACCATCTCCCCAGGGATCCCAAGAAGATGCTCATCAAACCATCCGAAGACTTGGATGTACTCCGAAAGAAAATCTTTATATTTTTCTCGTACATTAGGTGGTAAATCAACTCTGATTTTGACTTCGAGAGCTGGGTTGCCTTTGAGGAAGACGGACAGTAATTCACCACCAAGCCCTAATGGTGTCGGTTCATCCTCGGCTTCCCCGACCTCTGCCTTTTTCCCTTCCCACTTTATGTTATCGACCGAGATTATATAGCACCTTCTGGCTATTGCCTGGTTACCCCAGACTTCCCCGATGCCGTATTTAGTGGGAAACTTCAGTTTTTGGTGATAGGTAGAGGGCATGGTCTTTGTTCGACTGAGGATACCTCGGTCGAAGATGGCATTATAGGCCGACATCCCGTAAATCACTATGAAGTTAACCATAATCGTGATGGTCTTAGGAGGGGTACCGAGAGTGACAGGCAGGCTTAGGGCTCCATAGGGATAGGTTGCCTGGCCGTTGAACCCGCGGAGGGGGGTTCGAATCGGGTGAAGCTTGGATAGGTTTTCACCCATCTTAAGAAAACACTTGTACGAGAGTACATCAGGGGCACTACCATTGTCAACTAGTATCCTATCTACGTTACAATGGTTTATCGTAGCCGATATTACAAGAGCATCATCGTGCGGGGTGATTACCCCTTCCAGTTCTTGGTTACAGAACACCAAGGCCTGCTGCTCGCTAGCCGATGGGGCTTTGAGGGGCTCGGAGGCCCTACTCGCCCGTTCAGCGTGACTCTTCCTTCCTCTGCTACTGTCTCCTCCTAATGCCGGGCCGCCAGAGATGACGTTGATGTGGACTCTGCGAGGTTGATTGTCAATCTCTTCTAGAGGGATGCCGCGATCTTCCCTCTACTCGGACACGTATCGGGATAGGTGTCCCAGGCGGACGAGACGCTCGATCTCGTCCTTGAGCTAATGGCAATCTCTAGTATGGTGTCCATGGTCATTGTGGAACTGGCAGTGCTTGCGTTGGCTGTGGTGCTTTGGGTCGGACTTCATAGGCTCGGGTTGGCGGAGAAGGCCCGAGCCCTTAATGTCTTCATATATCTCATAGATGGGGGTGGATAGGGTCGTGTACTGCTCGTATTTTCGAGGGGGCTCCCTACACTCTCCGTCTCAATTCCACCTTTTCACTTGGCCCAAGCCTTGTTCGGATGATCACTTCCTATCTCCGTCTCGACCCGAGCCCGTCATGCTATGGCAGGTGCTGAGGACTTCTTCGCACTCTGCATGGCGCAGTGCTAGGGTCACCAGATCGGCTAGACAGGCGGGGGGATGGAGGACTAACTCTCTCCGGAGGTTCTCGTCGCTGGTGCCCCTGATCAATGTGGTGATGGCTGGGGCAACATCCAAGCGAGGGATACGCAAGGCTTCCGATTTAAATCAGTTGATATAAGCCTGTAGCTTTTCCCCCTGAGCCTACTTTAGCGCCAACAGCTCCGCAACTGACCTTGGAGGGCTGCGGCCGGTGAAGCTCTCCTTGAAGATCCACCCGAACTGTCGAAAGTTATGGATGCTACCGGGGGCGAGTGCTTGGAACCAGGCTTGAGTGCCTTGGACCAAGGTGGTCATGAATGCTTGACATTTGATGGCGTCCGAAGCCCCATGTAGAGTCATCAGGGCATTGAAGCTGTTGTAGTGGTCGGCCGGGTCTCCCTAGCCGTCATACGACTTGAAGGTTGATAATGAGACCCTAGGGGAGATCTTGGCCTTCAAGATTTGATTGGAGAATGGGGATTGCTCCTCATCCTCCTTGATGGATGTCTTTTGCAAGGCGCGGAGGGTGCACTCCTACTCTGCGAAATGTCGTTTGAAGTCCCTCAGTTGGAGGGACAACACCGGTTGACACTGAGCCGAGGGGCTATGAGGGTGCCCTTGCAGGTTACCTCGTCGTCCCGTGGGTGCGTTGGTCTCCGGGGACTACTGGCGTGCCCCGGACCTTTCTCTCCTTGGAGTGGAGGAGGCTTCTTCTTCTAGAGGAGGGGCTTGCGAATGTCCTCCTGACCTATTGCGCACAAGCCGTCTTCCCTGGATGGTGAAGCAGCCTCCAGCGGTTTGTTGGGAAGCTCCTCCACGGGGGGGAGGCTTTCCCAGGGGAGCTATGACTTCTCCTCCCTGGCCGCCTGGGTCCTCATTAACTCCACGAGGATATCCAGTTTGACATTGAGGGTTTGGAGAGTGTCAGGATTCCCGTTGGGGGGTTGCACCCTCGCAGCTGGTGGAGGTAGCTCATCGGCTTGGTTGTTATTTTCAGAGGGGAGGCTTCCCGTGGGGTGGGAAGGCACAGGATCTCCTTCCCCTCCCCCCACGGACTTCCCCTACCGCCGGCGGTCCTCCTCCCGAAATTTCTTCACACTATTATGGCTCTTCGCACGTTTCCCACAGACGACGCCAGATGAAGAGGCATGATCTCGCGTCGATCCTGAGCCGGGTGATCTTGGGAGAATCTTGATCATGATCACCACGTCTGTATGAACTGCAAGGTAGGAAATAGATCAGGGGGACCCAGGGATGATTCCCTGGGGAAAATCTTCTGATACTTAAGTCAGCGAATAAGGTAGAACATTGGTGCAGAGGGAGATGGTAGGAGGAAGAAAGGGGTGTGAGATCATTCTCGCTAGGCGCACCCAGAAAAGTCCGATGTTGAACTTGTATCTCCACCCCTCCTGGCTGGCTAGAAGTGTTGGGCCTCATGTAATAAGCTCTGTAGACCAGCTACTCCCTAGACCAGAAGACTCCAGGACACAGACACAAGCTCTCCTTGGTTGGTACTCACTCCAGAATGTAGCAGCACCTCAACCCAAGCTCCAGAAATCTCCTCCTTAAGCTATGAAGTCAAGGGCTCTTTTTATAGACCCCCAAAACCGTAGGTCGAGTTGGAGGGATAACAGCATGAAAATAGGGCTAAACCTTGCTAATTCTCGAAGATAATATTCCCAAGAGTCCATAGAAACAAACAAAAACTTATGAGGATCAATACTCAGAGAGAAATCACCAAATTAAGGACTCTAGTTTACCCACAAATGGAGAGAGGAAGTACAGGCAAAATAGGACTCTCTATCTCCCCTAACGGTCTTGCAATAGGCTGCAAGGCATGAAAAATGATCGACCTATAGACCATAAGGCTCGGCTGATTACAAAGAAGATAAGACCGAACAGACCTAACGGGACTCTCTGCTCCCTAGTGGTCTAGCAAAGGATCGCCAACGCCCTCTAACGGTCATGCGATAGACCGCTAGGCTATCAGACGTGGGCAAAGAGATAAAGGCCGGATAAATCTTTGATTAAATCCACAACAAAATCCTCATTAGCCCTTATCTAGGCCTAATAAGCTAAAACGATGAGAACAGAAGGAGCTTACGCCCAACCAGGGGGAGAACCCCTAAAATAAGCCCAATAGAAAGATCAGAAATGACCCAATAATCAGCGAATAACTTGGGACATCATAAAAATAGATAAAGAAATGACCCAGCTCATTGGTCATAAAATGGGTGTCAACACCAGTCACCAACAATATAGCTGAATACGAGGCTCTTATAACTGGCTTAGAAGTTGCCCACTCTCTCCGTGTCACCAAGCAGCGAATTGCAAGTGATAGTCAACTTGTCCTCCGATAGGTGCTTACCAAATATCGCTCCCTTGATCCTAAGCTCAAGCCACATCAAGAGCTAGTTTCCACTTTTGCCAAATTGTTCATTAAGCTGATCTTTGTCCATGTCCCTCACGACCAGAACATTCTGGTTGATGCCCTCGCCTCCTTAGCATCATCTTTAAGGTTCCCTCTAGGAAGGTGGTTTGAGCATCTCACCATCTACAAGCATCTCACTCCTACTATCCAAGAAGTTTCCCTCCTCAGAGTTAAGGAAGAAGTGTTAAGGAGGGTCCGTGAGGGAGAAATCATTGAGAAGAGGGAAATCATGTTGGTTGAATTAGAAGAAGAATTGGCCGATGAGGAGAAGCCATGGTTTTATGAAATTGCCAAGTACTACAAAGATCAATCTTACCCTGAAGAAGCCACAGTAGAAGATAAGAAAGCCATAAGGAGAGTGACCCAGAAATACATGCTGGTTGGAGGTGTTTTATATAAGAGAAGCCTTACTAATGTTCTTCTCAGATGTCTTGATGACGATGAGTTCTGAAAATGCGTTGAGGAAGCACACTCAGGTGTGTGCGGTGGCCATGTAAATAGCCAAATCCTTACTAAGAAGATTATTCGACAGGACTTTTACTGGCCCACTATGGAGGAAGCTTATGCTGTCTATGTTCGTAGGTGCGTCAAGTGTCAACTTCACGCCGATAAAATCCACTCACCTGCTTCCTCTCTCCATCCAATATCCTCCCCATGACCTTTCTCCATGTAGGCATTCGACATCATTGGTCCCCTTAGTGACTCCAACTCCCTCACCAAGCAAAAATCTTTCATCCTCACTGCAACGGAGTACTTCACCAAGTAGGCCGAAGTTGAAGCTTACGTGGAAATCAAGGCATCAACAGTCTGTAAGTTCATCATGAAGAACATCATCGCCAGGTTCGGCATCCCAAGCACGATCATCATTGACAATGGGCCACCATTCATTTCTCAGGATCTTCAGGGCCTCTGCAAAAGGTGTAACATTGCATTGCATCATTCATCACCATACTATCCACAAGGCAATGGCCAAGTAGAGGCCATGAATAAAACATTGATCAAAATCATAAAAAATACCTGCGAGTCTAATAAGTTCTTGGATTGGCTGCAAAAGCTTATTGAAGCTCTATGGGCTTATCGCACTTCAGTCCATACTCTCACTTGACAAACCCCATTCACCCTCACCTACGGGATGAAGGCAGTAGCCCCGTATGAGACTATGATGCCTTCTCTAAGGGTACAACTGGACAAGGAACTGTCAATTGATGAACGCCGTGATTCACTTCTTGCTCAGTTGGAACTCTTAGACGAGAAGTGACTGGCCACTGCCGAGTATGCTCATGTTTATCAAAATAGACTTGCACGTTTTTACCAAAAGAAGGTCATTGAAAGAAAATTCAAAATCAGTGAAATGGTTGTCAGATGCCTTCGACGGGGCATGGCGGACGATACGTTGCCTTGCCCATCATGGTGTTTCTGTCGCTTGTATTTTTCGGTCTTCATGAAGCTTTGGTACGTTTATTTCCACGCACGCGTGTATCCACGATAGGGGTTTGGGTGGTCGGGATTGCGACCTTAGTCGTATCGTTAACTGCCTGGAGAGCGGCGGCCACAGCCGATATCGAGCAGATCAATACCGAACACGCTGTCATGGCCCGTTGGATCCAGCAAAATCTTCCCCCCGAGGCCATTGTCAACCGGCGCATCGCGGTCTATGACATCGGCCGTATCGGCTACCAGTTCCACGGGAATATCGTTGATCTTGGAGGTCTCGTCGACAGCACGTTCCATCCCTATCTGTTCGAAGGCCGCACTGTTGACTACCTGCAAAAACTTGGTGTGGAGTATGTTGTTCTTCCCATGAACTTCAATCCGATGGACGTGGGGTATCAGATCGAGCTGTCGATCAACAGGGAGCATGGGGCCGATCTCACGCCCATGCATACGGTATGTTCGGATCCCGCCGTCTCCACGCTGGCCATCACTTCAAGCGAAACGGCGATGCCATGCCAGCGCCTTTACTCCATTCGATACCTATCGCGCCCCACGCAGTAAAAAGGCAGCGCCGTCAGTGGAGAGGCGTGTTCAACTCATTCGCCGCCCACACCGATCTTTTCTTGATCCAGTTCATGGTTTGCATGAGGCGGATAAGCAGAGAAGCGGTGGTAGACGATCAGCGCCAGTGCAGGCACCGCAAACGCCGTCCATTCGGAGAAGACCCGTATCTCGACAACCACGCCGACCTTCATCATTCCCACAAACCACAAGGTCATCGCGATCCCGCAACCCCATGACCACCCTTTCGATTGAATCCATCTCCGGCCCATCCACAACACCGGCAACAAAAAGCCGCAGATACTCAGCAGCACCGGCCATTGCTGCGGCTTGACCAGCTCGTGCAGGTTATAGGCGAGATGCCCGGCAAAAACCGATCCTCCGGCTGCATTGCCTTCCGCCAGATTCACGATAAACCGGTGGGCCAGATAAAGTTTGATTCCCACCCAAATCGCGCCCTGCGCCAGCGCATGCGGAACTAGCCGCATCACCCGCCTGCCGACAGGCTCTTCCATCGTCGAAGTCCCGGTGTTACTTCGGAACCACTCCCAAACCAGAAAAAATACAGTCAAAAAGCAGACAGTCTCCCGGTTCAGCACTGCGAGGGGAAACAGGATGTAATACATCCACCAACGGCGGTCAACGATCAGATACAGACCCAGACAGAAAAAGAATAGGCTCGGGGTATCGTATGGGAGCGTGTAGTTCAATCCCCAGTGCGGAGCGAGATTGAAGTAGCTCATGTAGACCACAAGCAGGCTCATCCATCGGGCGAGCACAGAGTCGCCGGTCAATTTACTGATCGTAGCCGCGGTCGCCAGTACTGCGCCTAGCATGCTTAAAAAGGCAATCCCGAACAGGATGACGGCGTACGCATTGTTCAACGGGGATGGCACATGCCGTGCAATCGCTTCCACAGCATGGCTGTGGAGAAAAGCGCGATACACATACATGGGAAACACACGGTATTGATAAGGGGTGATCGCCTGTCCTTGAACATATTGCTTCATATTCAGGAAAGGCCGGTTGGAGAGATAGGTCAAACAAAAGTGGAGGCAGACGAAAGTCGTAAAAATCGCCCATCCCGCGATTGCCCCAGGAGAGGACTTCGCAAAGAATGGCCCCCATTGCCGGACGCCAGCTTCGCGGTTTCGATCTACTGTATGACCGTTTTGGATTGTTCTCGCGTCCTTTACCTGCTACCGCAGGCTTCTTATGGTTTCTTCTGAATATAAATCTTATGGTGATTCTTAATGCTCAATTGGTTTGTCGGCTTACAGGCTCTTTCCGGCGATTCTAGTCGTTCAAACGCCTCAGATTTTAAAATGAAATGAATATCCTTACTCTTTTCAGAACATATGGTGCCTGACGAGAAGCTCTGTGCAATGATTCCCCGGCGATTTTCTATGGCAATCGACCGTGCAGGACAAACTTCCACACGCACCATGCCGCAGCCAGCAGCGAAGCCGTCATCATCGCCACGCCCATCCATTGCAGCCTGGTTCCGGATTCGCTGGCGCCTCTGTTTCTGCGTACGTTCTCGGCAAATTCAGACCAGTCTTCAATCTCGGTATCCTGAGCGCCGCTCTCACGCAGACTTGCCTCGAACCGGTCGAGCCATGATGACTCCTCGAGCCCCAGCGCAGCAAGATAGCTGCGCACGATACCTTTGCGAAAGACTCCGCCGGGTAGCTCGCCGTACTCACCTGCCTCCAAAGCGCGCAGATGCCTTGGGGAGACCTTGGTCTCCTCGCAGATCGCCTCAATCGAGATCTTGCGCTGCTCACGCGCCCATCGCAGGAAGTTTGGTGTGAGAGGAACAAATGCAAATACGGAGGTTCTTTCAATAATCCTAGAGCTATCTACTACAAAATTATCCACTTGGTTAACTGCACCAAATTCCCTTCTGGTCAGTCACTGGGCGACACTACTTTTCTGTCCTCCCTGCCTCATGTCTCCCTAGTTCCACTTACCCCAAAGCAAGTTAAACCCAAGATAGTGAGATGGTTTATGCCTCCTGTCCGCTGGTTCAAACTGAATGTCGATGGAGCTTCGAAGGGCAACCCCAGTCCAGTTGGTGGTGGTGGTCTGATCAGGGATTACAAAGGCTCCCTCATGCTGGCATTTAGCCACTTCTGTAGCCCGTGTCTCAGCCTGGTTGCCGAAGCGCAGGCTTTGCTTGATGGGCTAAAGTATGCTTCTGCTTATGGTTTCAACCTACACACTGTGGAATCTGACTCCAAAACTTTGGTACGCATCCTTAATGATGCCTCTTCCTGCCCATGGAGACTACTCCCGTTTATCAATGAAATATGGTCCCTCATTAATACTCTGAATGCTGACATTGTTCACATATATAGAGAAGGTAACTAGGCGACAGACAGGCTAGCCAACTTTGCCTGCCAATGTAATGCTAGCTCTTTATTTTTTGGCAATTCAAACTTGTTGCCTCCCTCTGCTAAAGGGGCTTGTAGGTTAGATAGACTGGGCATTCCCAACATTAGATATTAGCTTCCCCTCTCATTTTTATTTCTTCATGGGTATGCCCCGATGGGTGCTATAACATTCATCCTTAATAAAATTCCTACCTATGACCGGGATCTAGTGGAGTGAGCACATCCACTTCCTCTGGGATTGGGTGCACTCTCCCAGGTCTGGTCATAGGTATTATTATTGAAAAAAAAGAGGTGTATTTACAGCCGATGTTTCTGATGTGGAGTGCCTACACTACCACCCTTTCGGGGATAATACAATGCAGAGAAACCCAAAGATGGCTGAACCTCTTACTGTGATGGAGGGGGACTTCCAACCTTGTATTCATGGTTTAATTCACTTGGAGAATGACTATAGTGCAGATATGAAGTCCAATTTAATTGAAGGGGAAACTGTATTTCCAAAGAGCAGATCAGATACATCAGTTAAAGATAGTTTGGATCTGTGGGTAGGATGTACATTGAAGGCAATTAAAAAAAATCCCTGGGAAGGTGAAGCCAAAAGATTCTTCGGGAGTGCCCTCAAAGCCCTGATAGCAATCAAAGTAAGGAAGAAATAAGAAACTCCATTTTTTTTAGCTGTGATACCAGTGGTCACCAGAATAATTCAGAAACCAAGAATGGCATTCAGGAAACACATTAAGGATTTCATTTGTGTAGAGGATGCATCATACCCAGCTCAAAGTCAGTCACCAGTCGCGATATCAAGTGGCATTTCTACTAAATTGCCAAACTATGAGAGTCTTGATAAATTCTAGGGAGAAGGAAGCTGAAAGGAAAGGCTAGAATGGAGATGTGCTCAATGGGACAAATGCAAGTAGGCATTCAAAGGACATCAAGTGTTAAAGATTGCAGGGTTCTCCCTAAGGGATGCAATTGGTAGTTTGCAGGACCAGCCCCTCTATTGTCCTGATCTACAGGCCTGGACAGTCTTGTATCTCATGAACCAAAACCAAGCATCATCCATGCATCAAGTAGAATTGCATAAAAAAGGATTCATCTACACATTTCATGAATAAAAAGAGTGGAAGAAAACAAATATCCAACCTGCATTCAAGGAATCACATATGCATAAAACTTGGATAGGCAACGAGTCGCATACAAATTTCCACTCCCCCCACCATGAGCAATATTCAACAAAGGGAGGAGAGATTCATGTGCTCATCTCAAATCTCTCCCCAACCTGACCCTTGCACCTCAGTGGACCCTGCACTATATATCATGTGTGCTGCACAAACCAATGCTTCTTTGGCCCTCTCTATTATCCAAAACTGCATACACCACATAAAAGAGAATAAAGCAAAAGCCACTTTCAGGCATTTAAACGACTAAAGCAAGGCTGCATACATGCATTGCAGGTATAAATTGAAAGCTCATCCATGCATTGCATGAGTAAGAGAAATCAGGGATCAATCCAAGCTTCATACACGTACACTGCATGAGTAAACCATAACCCCATGTCCTTCATGAATTAGTTTAAAAACTCCCACGCATGAGGTCTAGGGATTGCATCAAATCTTGCTTAGGAGCCCTCTGCTAGTCCCTGGGTGTAAGAGCAGGTCGACCTGCTTCCTACCCAAGGTCGACCTGGCTTTCATAGGCCCTTCTTCCCCCTTATCCTACTGCATCTTCATACCCATGTTCATGCATGTCCACGCGTAAAAAAAAAATTAAAGTTGATCCAACAAACATGGTTAAAATAAGGAAACATCATAAGCATTTAAGCACATTGCATGTCATCAAACTTGCTAGCCGGGTCTATCATTGATTGGCCCGATATGCAGCGAAAGTTCTGAGAAAGATTCCACGTCACTGAGAGAGAAGTGACCGTGGCCGAATTTTGTGCATTCGGGCAAAGAGATGATGAAACAACCTTGGACTATGTCAAGAGAGGGAGGAACCTTAGCATGGGATGCAAGCGCCCTCCACATCAAGAAGATGCAGTACAAATCTGCAAACAAAATCTGAGGAAGGAAATCCTAGAAAGGATGATCGGAATCGAAGTCAGGTCCTTCGACCGGCTGAACAATGTTGTGGCGGAGATTGAAGCCTTCCTTTCAAGATATCCCTCTGCCCCTGCTATCCCACGTCAGAAAGCTAGGCGAACTAATAAATGGCCGCCACTTAAGGCAGTTCACACTATTGATTTCAAGGCGTTCGGGCAAAAGGGCAAAGGGGCAGCTAATCCTCCTCCTGCCAGACTCGCTGAACGTCTAGAGGGTTCTTCCTTGCAGAACAAGACAAAGAAGCTCTACGCCTTCCCCAGAGATAGGACTCGAGCCCTGTTGGAGTGGGCTGTTAAATACAATAAGGTCACTCTACCGAAACCAAAAAGGCCAAATGATGTCGAAAGAGGGGATGATCCTAGCTTCTGCCCTTATCATCAAATGCTCGGGCACGCTATCGAGGATTGTCATATATTCAAAGACAGTCCAAGGACTGATCAAAAGGGAGGAGCTGCAGATGGGGAAGTACAGGGTGGATCCCCCACGCCCCCATGAAATGCTCACTACGGGGACAACAGTCAATATGATATCTTTATATCAACAATTGCCTAAAGGGGTATTAGAAGACCCGCTACGGGGGCAAATGCCAACCTCAAAGGGGAAGAAAAAGAAGAAGCTAAAGAATAAAAGAAGGAACATTGCTCTCTCTTGCAACACACTGTAGGCCTTGCCCAACATGGCCCAGGCTTCTGAGGAAGAAGATGAAGAAATATGCTTCGTGTCGACAAGGGCAAATCCGACTGAAGCTTCTATCTCCTGCCATGCTACTAGGTCCGGGAGAAAGTGGGGACACCCTCCACCAGTTGATGAAGAGGCGCACAATCGTACTCCTCCTCCATGTGAGGGCATGAGGACGAGAATGTCAGCCTCTGAGGGACTGGATGCAGTTGGCGATGATAACACGATACCGCGGTCCCATCCGAAATCAAGACGGAAGGTAGCATTCTTGGCTCCTCCCGACATGACCCTGCTTTGATGGCATTACTATGGGAAAAGCAACAAGAAATTGAGATGCTGAAAAGAAGATTAAGTGAAATGGATATACATCCATCTACATCCAGGCGGGCGGGACTCCTATTCGAGACCCCACGAGGTGGTGCTGAGCCACTCGAAGTCTCACCACAGTCGGCCATGTTCCGAACAGTATCTGACCATGTAGGGGGCATTATCCCTCAGCAGTTGCAGCAGGCAATCTCGACATGTCCTTCAGCTTCCCAGGCATGTCGGCGGGCTATCACGACACCTCAGGCCATGGTGTTGACTAGCCCACGCATGCAACCAGCTTGCTTACACCCAAGTCCTACAGGTCCGATGACGATGGATAAGCTAAGGGTGGAACAAACAATTGAGATGAAGTCAGTCGAGGGAGAGGTTACTGAGGCAGAGTTGCATGTAACTAAGCAAAAAGATGATGAGTCCGCCCTGGACTTATCAGACGATGGAAAAATCTCAGTGCGAGATGCAGGTGTCCACCAAACCATGAGGATGTTGTTCAAATCTATAAACGAAATTTGAAGAAGGAGATCCTACAAAGGGTGATTGGCCTTGAAGTCAAATCCTTTGATCAGTTGAATAATGTTGTAGCCGATATTGAAGCCTTCTTGGCAAAGTATTGCCCGAGTGCTGTTGCCTCAAGTCAGAAGAATAAGCCAGTAGGTGAGCGGCCGGCACAAAAAGAAATTCACATTACTGATCCTAAAGCCTTCGAGTAGCAAAGGAAGAAAGCGAAAGAGGCAGCTGACCCTTTTTCCGCCAAGCCTGCCAAACAGGAATCCTCATTGAGGGATAAGATGAGGAAATCCTATTCCTTTTCGAAAGATAAAACTCGGATTCTGTTTAAATGGGCCCGCGAATATGGCAAGGTTGTCCTCCCAGAGCCCAAAAAGCCGCATGATATCAGAAAGAAGAACGATCCCAGTTTTGCCCTTATCATCAAAGGATGGGGCATTCTATTGAGGATTGCTATGTGTTCAAAGATATCATCGAAAGTCTGATCAAGAAGGGTGAATTACAATTAGGCGAGTACAATGTGGACCCACCACGCCCTCATCAAATGTCCGTCTTAAAGACGGTGGCCAATATGGCCTCACTATATCAACTGCTTCCCGAAGACATAACGGAAGCCAACATCTAGTATGCCTATGAGTCTTATATCTTAATACTTGCCTGGCGTGCTCTTCTATTGGGATTTGGGTTGGGACTTGTTGTGATGAAATCAATAGGACTTCCAGATCTAATGTTGGGATGTAGTTTCATCGAATTTCATCCACCATAGCATGAGTTATGATTTTTGCAAGATTAACATTTATTCTCCCCCGTTCCAGTCACGACCTTTCGGTAGCCTGAGATAATTCAAGTAGAATTCTAGCATCCAGGTAGAATTTGGCCTCAACCTCAACACAGAAGATATAGCTAACATCCCATTCGAGATTATGGCCTTGGTTTCATGTCATTTAATTAACTACAAATGAAGTTATGAACTTCTAACTATTTATGTTCATTTTCCCTCATTCCAGTTGTGACCTTTCGGTAGCCCGAGGTAATTTGAGTATAACTCTAGTATCTAGGTAGAATTTGGCCTCGACCTCAACATAGAAGATGTAGCTAACATCCAATTAGAGATTATGGCCTTAGTTTGAGGTCATTTAATTAACTACAAATGAAGTTCTGAATTTCTAATTATTTACAG
This sequence comes from Amorphophallus titanum, assembly GCA_024336825.1. Lineage (NCBI taxonomy): Eukaryota > Viridiplantae > Streptophyta > Magnoliopsida > Alismatales > Araceae > Amorphophallus > Amorphophallus titanum. The sequence goes on along the minus strand of JANBPO010009603.1, from coordinate 84,253,355 downwards.
TTATTCTCCCCCGTTCCAGTCGTGACCTTTCGGTAGCCCGAGGTAATTAGGATATACCTCTAGCATCCAGGTAGAATTTGGCCTCAACCTCAACATAGAAGTTGTAGCTAACATCTCATTAAATATTATGGTCTTCATTTCAGGTCATTTAATTAACTACAAGAGAAATTATGAATTTCTAATCATTTACATGTCAATTCTCTCAATAGTCGCACCTCTCCGTGACAGCTGGTAACAAAGGGCTCATAACCTTGGGTTCTGGTGCGAATTGGGTTTTCATCTCAATAGAAGAGTCTGGGTTAAGAGCCCAATCTTTCTGATGGATCTGGTTTTATCCCATTTGGTTAATTGTGGGACAAGATATCCTTATTTCAATGGGTGACTGTGTTTCTTTATAACTATTCCGACCCATTACCACAAACTCTCTCTTACCCCCTATTAGGCCTATTTTTTCGAAGTTATATTCTTTATCAAAGTTGTTCCTTACCCAATGGTCATTGCATGGGCTTTAGTTTCACCTAATTTTGGCCTTCCTAGGTTAAGTTATGAATTCTCTTCAATAATCTGTTTAGATTTCTAGTTCATTATGTATATGGGCCCAAATTGTACCCAATTGTGCCAGTGCCCAATTAGTGGTTCTAACATCCTCTCCCCCTTAAGAATAACTTCATCCTCAAGATTTACTTGAGAAATTTCTTTTTGAAATTACTCACCGAATAGTTAAGGGTATTCCTGGCGCATCTTGTCCTTCGGTTCCCATATTGCTTCCTTGGAATGAGAATTCTTCCATAACACCTTCACCAGCCAGATAATTTTATTCCTTAATACTTGTTCCTTCTAGTCTATGATTTCACTGGGTTGCTCCACATATGACAAATCTGTCCGAACCTTTAGGGGCTGCAATGGTGGAGAAGCCTTTAATGAACTGATGGTAGTATCCTGCCAGACCAAGTGAGCTTTTAATCTCCATGATTGTCTTCGGTGCTTCCCACTTTATCACTGCTTCAACCTTGATAGGGTCCATAGATATGTCGTTCCCAGATATAACATGTCCGAGAAACATCACCTGATCTAGCCAAAATTCACACTTGCTGAATTTGGCGTAGAACTTGTTCTCCCTAAGAGTCCGCAAAACCACTCTCAGATGCCACCGATGCTCCTCCTGACTGGCAGAATATATCAGGATGTCATCTATAAAGACCACGACAAACTGATCTAGATAAGGGCGGAAGATCATGTCACGCCCCGAGCGACGAGCGCGGAAGGAACCCGATATGCGTGATGAGTTATATCAATCATGTCAATCAGAGCATAAGTGTATTCGACACATAGACAGAGCGCATAAAAGTAGAGATAAACCAAATCCTTTATTCATCATAATCATCAAGGTGATTCTATTACATAATCTCAATAAAAGTACTAAGGACAATCTTGACTCAATAAAAAAAGATTACAACGATTGACTCAAGAAATAGGGAAAAGACACGACTAGATAACGACATCGACAATTGGAGCGGCTCTACGCTATTCACTCATGTCCATCCCCATCCGAATGAGCTTCGTCATTGGAATTACCTGAAAAATAGGGGAAAACACAAGGTGAGCGAATGCTCAGTAGGAATTATGTCTCAAGTACAAGCTTGCTTAAAGTAGATTACATGTTTCATGAATGCAAATATAGCTGCACATGTACACATGAAAATGACAAGAGAGAGAGTATGTCAAGAGGTAATAGAGACGAAATATCAAGATTTCAAGATTTTCATGTAAAATGTATCAAGATGGTCAAGTATGCAAATATATCAAGTCATGTCACGTAAATTGACTATCATAATATCAAGCAAGTAATACCCTCTCTGGGCCATGCAAGTCATGTCAAGTCAAGTACGAGTTATGGAATGTCAACAATCACACCATGTGCCAATGGGCCTTTGCCTCCTAACATCCCTCATGCGTTCAACACATCCCCACTTTTCGACAGCTTCGTACAAAAGCCTCTCCTTGGCAAAATTGACTCTCATGACATCGAACATGGAGTAACAATCGAAATATTTGTCCATGGTGGCTTCCCAATGTAGGTAGTCGCTCGGGACTTTGGAGCCATCAAATGTCTGTGCTCCGGGCCTAATGAAGAAGATGGGGAGGTTTCCACACCCTTGGGTGTCATGCCACCAGTCATATCGCTTGGGCGACTTGGAATCCATGGGAAATCAGGAGTGGTGATGGGTACCCTGATGGGTGGGCATGCAAAGGGGTAAATGAGATGCAAATGACTAATGCAATGGCTAAGACCAAAGACACCCTAGACTCAGTAAAGGTATGATACCAATTTGATGTGGGATGGGGTGCGAACTGGGGGACTCTAGGTGTGGGCTCGACTATGAGACAATGCAAGCAGTAATAACACAAACGACCGAGCTGCCTTGGCTCAACACCAAGAGCTTCTAGGAGGGAAACTACGCCCACAACAAGAGTCGCAAGCTCGCATCCATTCCCCAAGTGTGGTTTAGCTCATGGATCCGCATGGTTGGGAAATCGACGGAGGCTAGGATGGTCTGCTCGCTCACATGCTCGAATCGAGACATGGGACGATCACGCTCTCTCACTCACAGTAGTGAATAATATAATGGGATAGGAACCTATCATGCACACTAGAAGCGGTAGCAAGAACATATACTAAACAAGCAATCGAAACTTGAGGGGGAGTGAGTGTGTACCTCTACGCTCGGGGTGTGGGGAAGACTCCCAACCAAGACGCAAAACTCCCGATACAGCACACTAGAAAAGTACATAATTCCAAACAAAGGCCCACTCCTCGTAGGGAGGTAAAAGGCTACACCACAAGTCCTGGAGGAGTGTGCTTGGGTTGACGGGCTGCAAGCCAAAGGAGTGACAGCGGCGATGGTGCACTGCTAACCTACTCAAAATGCTCTGCACCTCCTGGATGACTTGTGATTCGCAGCATGGTAGGAGTGCCACAGGCCACTGGAACGGGAGCAAGGGGTATTTGAGGGTGTGCCGCAGTGGATGACGAATGCTTTGTACAGAGGGGGCGGCCAGAAGAGTCGGCTAGCCACTCCGGCGACACAATGAACTAGCAGTCAATAGCAGGTCGACCTGCACAGAGTCTGGCAACTAGTTGGATTAAGAGCTCGAAACAGCGACTTCCTGGGGTCTTCTGATTGTGAATTCAATGTGGTTGTCAATGGGGACGTCCTCTGAGTTCCCAGTGAAGATGGTGTGCTAGAACCAAGTGGCGACATTGGGGCAGCCTGAATAGTAGATCTCTGTCGGATCTGGTTTGTGTGCAGACAGCAAGATAGACAGCAAGATTTGGGCATGTGAGAGGGGTGTTCAGAGTGAATCTGAGGCTGGGATTTAGTGGAGAGGTGGTGAAGGGATGTGGGTAGAAGGGTGAGGACTCCTGGGGTTGTCTGTAGAAGAAGTTTTGGGCATGGGGGATGCTGACAATCAGGGGCGCTTGTCTGCAGTCTAGTGGAAATAGACTTCAGGCAACAGAAAGAGGTGGTGGTCGGATGGGAAAATGGACTCTACAAGGCAAGGGGGGGCTATGGATGATTGGTGGCGATGTGAGGGACGTGCTGACCAAATTTTGTGGTGACTGGATGAGGGTAAAGGGGCAAAACTAGGGCTAGGGTCGGCCTCTGTCTCTGTAGATCTGCACAGAGGCAGACTGCACAGACTAGGAAGATGTAGATGAAAAGTAGGGGAAATGAAGGTTTTAAGATGTGGAAAGGTTATTGTAGATAGAGGAGGACGTGGGGAAGACACATTGATCAGGGGGAGGTGAATAGGTTCGGGGATGGGGCATGGCCAACCTGCTATCACGTACCGGGGCTCTCTGGCGAAGTAGAGCTACGCAGTAGCACGAGAATGGATGCCCTCGCTTGACCTGGAGGCAGATGAGGGCAAGCCTAGGCTCATTGCGAAGGGGACAGGTAGAGGTATGTCTCCATTAAAAATTAGGCTCCAAGTAGCAGTGTGGTGGCGTGGAGATACTTCGTAAGATGGTGGTTGGAGCATGCGATGCAGCTGCAGTGTCGATGAAGAGGGATCCTTGGCCGCACCACACCGAAAGAAGGGGAAGAAGAGGGATATGGGCGTCACACCCAGCCGAAGGAGAAGGGAGGAGAAGGGGCATCCCACCCCAAGAGGAAGGAGAGGAGAGGAAGGGAAGAGGGGCGCAACCCTTAGGGTTAGACAAAATTCTCAAATGTTCATTATTTTTTTCAACAACAGAATAAAATACAAGAGTTTTATATCCCAAATTAAGAAACCCTAGCTCAATCTCTAGGGAACCAACTCCAATAACTCTCACCCTAGACCCAACTGAGGTGAGAACCTAAAAGGGCGCCTCAGGCAAAATCGGGTGACCCCTCGGTATGAAAACCCGCAAGGGCATACTGGAAAAAGCCAAAGGGGGCCAGCTCTGGTGAAAACTCGTAAGGGCGGTAGAGCTAGTAAAGAGAAAAAAAATCCTCTCCCTCTCTGCTCCTCATCGACGTGGGTCATCGACCGTGACATCCCGTCAACGGTGACCTAGGCATCACTCCACGATGATGGTGACCCCTACACTCTCGAGAGTCGGGCCACCCCAGTCCCAGTCCCAGCACCGTGGCTTCAATGCCTTTGCAGACTAGCCACCTAGTCCCAGTTCCAGCACCGTGGCTTCAACAACTTTACAGGCCAGCCACCCAGTCCCAGTTCCAACACCATGGATTCAACGCCTTTACAGGCCAGCCACCTAGTCCCAGTTCCAGCACCGTGCCTTCAACGCCTTTACAGGCCAGCCACCAAGTCCCAGTTCTAACACTGTGGCTTCAAAGCCTTTACAGGCCAGCCACCCAGTCCCAGTTCCAGCACCGTGGCTTCAATGCCTTTACAAGCCAGCCACTCAGTCCCAGTTCCAGCATCGTGGCTTCAATGCCTTTACAGGCCAGCCACCCAGTCCCAGTCCGTATCGTGGCTTCAACACCTCTACCGGCCAGCCACCCAGTCCCAGTCCCAATATCGTGGCTTCAATGCCTCTACCGGCTAGCCACCCAGTCCCAGTCCCAGTATCGTGGCTTCAACACCTTTACAGGTCAGCCACCCAGTCCCAGTCCCAGCATCATGGCTTCAATGCCTTTACAGGCCAGCCACCCGGTCCTAGTCCCAGCATCATGGCTTCAACAACTCTACAGGCCAGTCACCTAGTCCTAGTTCCAGTATCGTGGCTTCAATGCCTTTACAGGCTAGCCACCCAATCCCAGTACCAGTCACCTATTCTAATGACATAAAGACAACTAGCATGCAGGCGTCGACGCATAACTGATGCATTCCAGAACCAATTTCTGACCCTGGCCTCGTAGGTTGCCACATCTTAACGAACCTACACTAACCCCATACAATACGGGCCCTCCTCTTCCAGGAACTGGCCCCCAGTGTCTGGTCTCTTCCCCTACTCTCCCAACTACCCAGCCCTCAGTTCCCTTCATTCAAAACACAAATCCAGTTCCCCATTTCAATGCCCAAAAATCGGGTGAACCAGGCTCATTGCCCCCTGTACTAATACGTGGTAGGGAAGAATCAAGCAGACTAACAGTAGGTGGTCGCTAGTCCCTGCATCCGACACTACTCCATGGAACAAGAAGTGGAACAACTCAACAAATAACAACATCAAAATCCAGAATTTTTCATTGATACTCTGTAAAAGGGAGCCCAAGACATGCCCTTGGGGTAACAAAAGATGTATAGTCTAGATAATAAAAAAGGAGGGGAAGAAGTGATACAATCACAGCCCAAGTTCGCTCCCCTCAAGCACTGCCAGGCGAGACTCCATAGCAGCCAGCTCTGCCTCCAAGGTCGATGCAAGCCACACGCTCGCCTCAGCCCTTGTCTCGATAGTCCGTCACTCGGTGCTAGCGAGCTCCACGTCTCGCCGCTCCTCCTCCAGGGCCTTTTCCAAGGCTTCCGCCCTGCTCTCTGCCTCCCTCAGTCGCATGGCACAGTCCCGAGCAAGTGACACGGACACATCTACGCACCTCCTCTTCTCGGCAGCCGCCAACGCTAGCTGAGCCCTCTTCTCCCGCACCTCTCGGATGGCCGCTAGCCATCGAGCCCTCTGCTCCTGAGCCTCTAGGAGCCACAGGTACTCCGCCTAGATGTCGGCCAAGCCAGACATCCAAAGCTCGTGAGGGAATCCAAGGCCATGGTAACCTTGTGTGCAGTCCCTCAACCATTGCTGAAGCTCCTCTGGAGAAGGTAGGGGATCACCTCCTACATAACCTCGGGCTCGCTGGAGCAAGGCCGCACCCACGCTGGCGTCCAGCAGTGGCTCCGGTGGTGAAACAAACATAGGCCACTCGATCCCCAGCTCTAGGGAGGAGTGACCTACCTCAGCCAGCACACTGGAAAAACCTGCACAACCCCACCAAACATAAAATGGGTCAGCAACGTTCAAGGCTTCCCTATGACAAGATAAGATGAAAAAGCTGAGAAAGGTCCTAACTCTCACCTGGTGTGGCTCCCGCTGCGCCTACAACATCCCCGCTCGGGGTCGGTGAGGGTAACCTCTCCTCCACCTCGGCATCACCTCCTATTGGAGTCGGAGAGGGCAGAGGCTCCCCTATAATTCGGTCAACCCCAGTGACCATCGGGGAGACAGAGGGCTCTCCCTGATCCTCCTCGATAAGAGCCGGCACGCGCTCCTCCTCAGACTCCAGCCCTGGACATAACACAAGATGTCAACACTCTGCCATAAACTCTAAACCAAAGCTTATATTTGAAATGAAATTTTATTTTTGTCCAATCATATCTTATCTTATGACTATGCTTTGATTGACACGACTGTTTAACTGCCACGTTCCGAGCAAACGACACGTTCCGCTGCTATTGGTTCGGGGCGTGACACACCCATTCCTCGGACATGGAACGCGACAACGTTGCGAAAATTCTATTTTTGAGTTCCATCCCATGCATATAAGAACTAGATTGCAATAATATCTCTCCTTTTTATTACATTACACATTTTTGTACATCAAACAGGCCATAGCCAGTACAATATGCATGAAAGAGAAAAATTGGTGCAGCGTGAATCGATCGCTCGACGCGGATGAGGTCGGCAGTCCCTAAGCCGAGCCACTGACTCCACTTCATGTGGAAACTAGCTCGGATAACAAAACAACTGAGTCCATCTGTGAGGGGAGTCTGAACAGAAAGCAAGCACCCTCTGAGCTGTACGACAAAAAATAGGCACCATCCGACAAAAAAGAGGATGGTAAAAGAAAAGACATAACCACTCCCCTTGGGATGGGAGTGGGGAGATGCTCGGGAGGGGATGAAGTGCCACCATCGACGGGCCAGTGCTCAATGCCATCTGAACTGGTGGGTTTGGATTTCATCAAATAGTACCTTCTGCACCGTGTCTCCATGCGGCAGTAGCTAGCCCTCCCCTTCCCTCAAGCCCGGCAGCAACCCAGAAGTTGAGAGGGAGCACGTTGCCACATGTCGACCCTTCTTCTGTGTTGCCCTCCCTTCATCAACCATTCTTCTACGCCGGAGTAGCAGGAACACCCCTACTACTGCCAACATCTTTATCTTCAGAGTCACCTTCCATGCTTCACCAAAGATGATCAAAGCAGACAGTCGCTTCGCGAAAATAGAAAAAGGAAGCGAAAGAGTGCAAGGGAAGCCTAACGCAGCGTGAAGAGGAGGAGGCACCCTTTGGGACCTTTTGTAGGCCGAAGGGGGAGACCCCTGCCTTAATTGAACCTCCTCTCGAAAAGACACAAAAAGGCAGATGTACTTCCCCAAGGAGCAGTCATGCTACCTACCCCCACAAACCCCTGTGGGAATGCGCAAAAACGGGAAGTCAGTTAAAGCATGGAAGAATGAAAAGATGCTAGCCCTACAGTTGGCTGCCACGTAAGCCTACTTTTTTGGCCTCGAATCACATAAAATCTTTGACTCTCTGGCAACCACCAATATGATAAGATTAACTCAGTCAAAGGCGGCAACATGCAGTCAATTACATTCTTAATACTGCTACCATTATATAGAAAAAAGCTATTACATTGCCAAGTTTAAAGAGGAAAAAACATGACAAGTATAGATTTCCCTAATCTACGGAGATGGGGGAATCTTGAGAAGTGCATGGCCCCACGCGAAGCTCGATGGGCGGAGGACCCTCGGTGCTTGGAGGATTGCCCCTGGTATCCTCGGTGACAGCTGGCCCCGGCACTGACCCCATTTGTATGGGACCTGCCCTATCTGCGCACCCTCTCGAAGCACCTAGGTTTGGTGATCCTTCCACCACCGGGGTAGAGGCACCTTCACTCCACTCTTCCGCACTCAACATCGACGAAGGAGAATCCGAGCCATCCTCAACAGAGTCGTAGTGCTGCCCGGGAGGAAAGAGGAGTTCGTCAGAAGCTTGCTCCTGAGCCATTATGACTGCTCACCTATAGCCTTCGGCAAAACCCTTCCGTAGCCCCCATCGGTAGACTGGCTCATAGCACGCAAAGGTAGCCTGCTTCAGGGCTTCCCGATACTCCTCTAAGCTCCGATATCACTCGATCGCCTCCGCCTCGACTCTCGCAGCCCTCTCCTCGAGCTTGGCCACTCTTATCTCAGCCTCGACCAGCTTCATCTCGGCCTCGGCCAGCTCTGCCTCGGCCTCACCCAGCCTTGCCTCAGCTCAGGCCCGCATAGCCTCGGCCTCCTCCCTGGCCCACTCAGTGTCTTGGACCCTGCCTTCGATCCCCTCGTGCTTGGATGCCCATTGACTCGAGCACTCTACGTGAGCTCAGCACTCCTCCTCCAAGAGCTTGCTCTTAAGCTCGGCTGTGTACTGGGCTTGGGATAATTGCTCGGCCTATGCCTGAGCATCTTCCTGGCTTGCCCGGTCCTACATCCGGAGTGAGGCCACCTCTTGCCAGAGCACCTCAAGCTCGGATGTCAACCGACTGATCCTACGGTCAGACTCTACACGAACCTGGGACTGGTTCCTCTCCTCGCTCACCAGCCGCACCATGAAGTCAGTAATCTCGGCTCCCAGCTGAGCCACAAAGATACCCCCCTCCATGACCCTCTCAAAGAGCGTAGGAGGGGTACACCGTCGAAACTCCTCCCGAACTGACGGAGGCACCAAATCTCAGCACCGATTATACAAGGCAGCTTGGATAGCAAACCGCCCTTGCCAAGGAGAAGGGGCCCCTTCCAAAAGTGTCGAGGTCAGAGTACTCCCCCCGATCATCTCCACGCTCAGGGTGATGACGCTCGGCCCGACTCTGACCCACACCTCGGCATCCTCCTCCTCACAGTGCATCCAGACAAACTCGACTGGGACCTCCGAGCTGAGCCCCTCCCCTTGCGCTTCCGCCAGTTCAAAGGAATTCCCCTCGACTATTGTGGGCACCTCTAGCTCAGTAGGAAGAAGGCTCGGGTGATAGATACCCTCGACAACATGCTCCTCAGTTAGGCGGGAAGTCCTCACCTTCTCCAACTGCATCTTCTCTGCGGTCAGCGCCTTCATCAAAGCCAGAAGCAACTGCTCCCAGGCATCACTCTGCTTGGACCCTCAGTGCATGGACGCATCATCTCGAATGACCTTTTTACCCTTATCTCAAGCGAAAGAAGGACCCACTGGAGCTCGAAGCAAACTCAGAGTAGTCGTCTCCTCTGGCACGATGACCTCCTGATCGATTGGTCATCCCTCGCCTCCGCTGTGCCTTCCTTCTACTTATCAAAGGACAAGTCGTTAGCAAGAGGCTCGACCGATCGAGACAAGAAAGCATGAAGTTCGAAGCTTGAGATCCTCACCACTGGGCTGCAGCACCAGGCGAGGGTACTCCTCCATGTTGGCTAGAGTAATCAAATCGACAGTGGTCTTGCGATTCTCCTAAAGGATTTTAATCTCCTCCCCTAACTTCAGATGAATCACCGCCAGCTTCGAAGGGATCACCGGATGAAAATTGGGCGTCTCGGGGAACCCCCAAGGATTTCCCTTAGTAGACTCGACCCAAAAAAATCGAGTCTTCCATCCCTTGTGCGAAGAATGCCGAGGGGAAAGCACCACACAACCCCTCCCCTTCCTTACCTGAAGAAAAAAGAAGCCCTTCCCGGCATGGGTGAGCTCCTTCAGCTCGAAGAAAGCGTGGAAGAGGTCTAAAGAGGGATCGATGCTGCATTGGTGACAAAGTAAAATAAAGGAGAAGATGAAGGTGTAGGAGCTGGAGACTAGCTGAATCAGTGCCAGCTCATAAAATTGTAGTAGCCGTGCGATAGAGGAGTGGAGAGGAAGGCAGAAACCACACTTCTCGAACGAGTATCCAAGAATGATTCATGAGGTTTGGCCAGGGAAAAGAACTATCGCCACGGTAGTTTGTAAAGAGCCTCAATCTCCTTCACTTCGGCCTCACCTAGCTCACTGCGTAGAGGATGACTGGGCACCGAACCCCCTGCACCTGGTTCGAGCCCCCGGGTCTCGACCGCAAGATCGAGCTTCACCATGGAAGGTCACGAAGGATGGAAAGAAGAAGAAGGGACCACAGAGCCGGTAGAGGTTAGAGGGGGTAGAAGTTGACGGACCACTGCCACCGTGATCTCTGCCAACTCCTCATACGCTTCTACTATTCTACACTCCCTCAGGTCACTCTCCCGGTGCACGGATCCTCTCAACACCGGCACGACAGAAGGAAAAAGCCCTAGCGGAGGAAGCGCAAAACGCAAGCATATGGGAGCATTTATATATGTATCCCAACTTCCTTGACGGGATGTGTCACGACGTTTCAAACTCCCAGAAGGGTTCCCTCGTGCCTTCTCAAGGAGAAGTGCCATCATACATATGCCCCCAGGACAGCCGCATTAAATGGCCCCTACTGGCAACCATATCCCCGCCCGAGCCACCAACGCTACCCCAGAGCATCCTACACTCCCACGGACCCCCACCTCGCACGAGAAAACAAGGCAACAAGGCACGCGCAAGCACGGAAGGTAATGCTACCTAACTAGAGTACAGGGGAACCAACAAGTAATAATAAATAAATGGAAAAGCTCTATACAACTAGCCGTACCGCACAAACCAACCTCAGTCCAACAAAAGACGAGTCCATACCTGCCAGGCGACAGGAGCTCTACCCACTAGAAAAAAGACCGGATGCGTCCCCTGACGTCTTACACCGCACCCAAGTGTCTCCCTACTCACCCCAAGCGGAAACTGAGACACGCAATAAGTACCACGAACAAGGACTAGTTAGGGTCACGCTCGTCAGCGCGCATCCTCTGCCCCCAACTATGTGTGCAGACACAGACCATCTGCTCTAGGTTAGGTCCTCTAGCTGGTTTTCCCCCAGTCGGACTCAGGTTGCAAAGGCAAGGGGCCCTACAGTAGCCAGCCTAAAAATCATCTCACTCGAGTCACGCTCTCCACCACTCCCAAGTGGGTCCGCACCCACGTGCGCAGGAAAGTTACGACTAGTGGACAGACCATTGGAGGTAAGACTCGACTCACAAAAATCACTGGTCGAAAGGAAACAGAGCGGCGACCCACTCAGGACTGCCCCTCAGCCTAGCGGTCCTCTCTGGACCGCAAAGCAAGCCTAGCGGTCTCCCTGGGACCGCTAAGTACAGTCATGCGGTCAAGCCGTGACCGCAAGGGAACGAGCCACAGGGGGGGCCTGGCGGTCTATCACCAGGTAGCTAGTGTAGCCAAACGGTCCTCACCGGACCGTAAGGCAACAATAAATGGTCGTGCCTCCACTGCTACCCAGCACGTGGCCCCAACGGTTGAAAACACGCACCCCGAGGGTGCTTCGGTCAAACTAGAGAAACGGTCGCGAGCCTACCGCTAATCCGAGGGTAGTGGCCTATCGCGTGATCGCCACCCTGAGCCTAGTAGTCCTGGGTGGACCGCTAAGGCCTGTCGACACTTCAGAGTTGCTTAGCGGCCCCCTGAGGGCCGCCAAGGGAGCCTAGCGGTCCCTGGAAGGGCCGCAAGGCTCACCCGAGCGCGAAACCAGCGGGAAATGCCAATGCGCTCTGATTTCTTGCTTACAAGAGACTTACCATGCCGGTTGTTCATGATCCTGAAATTCCTTCCGTTGTATTAAAAACTCAGGGCGGGGCATGCATATTTACAATTGAAGCATGTAAGGTCGATGCATATTCATGGTTGAAGTATACAGGTCGATCCACATTTTAGTCTAAAGCCGGTCAGGTAGGTGCATCTATTTACCATGTTGAACATAAGGTCGATGCATGTTTGTGCTTGCACCTTGATAGGTCGATGCATATACTCGCATGTAGTCCATCAGGTCGATGCACATACTCGCATATAGTCACACAGGTCAGTGCACTAGATGACTTTTCACTCAGCAAGGTTGATGCAGAATGCACATTGTGTTCAGCAAGGTCGATGCCCATTGCACCTTGGGTTCAGCAAGGTTGGTGCATATTGCACCTTGTGCTCAGTAAGGTCGATGCACATTGACCTTGTATTCAGCAAGGTCGATGCACATTACACCTTGAGCTCAGTAAGGTCGACGCACATTGGATCTGGTGTAGAGCGTGGTTGATGCATATTCATGCATTCATTCTACACGGCCTACGCAGATGCAAGCATTATGTTCATCAGGTCGATGCACATGTTGTAACATGTTTTATAAGGTGGATGCACATGTAGAGTCCAGGTCATAATAGGTCGATGCACCTTTGTTATTCACTAGACTCAAGTCCAAGCTTTCATGTTTGCTTAAGGCATTAGGTCGATGCTTAAGCTCTAACTACTCTAGCCATCACCTTAACTGGTCTGTGCAACATTACATGGTTTAGCTCAACAGGTCAACTTGTGTTTCACATAGGTCAGCACATCTTCATATATTCTTATCTTCATCCATATCTTGTTGCATATAAGGTCTACCTGTGTTCTATATAGCTCAGTGCACTTGCATTTAACTTGCTGCATTCATGCAGGGGTATTCCTACACAGGTCTGTGCACTGTGAGTTTGCATCGAAGCATATACATCATTTCTATGCCTTTTTGATCTGAGTGACTGATCTTATGATATTGCTTAAGTCTGCATTCTTTTAAGCAATTATGACGACAAAGTGTTTGATGAAATGTTTTATGTCTTGCTGATAGGGACCTTAGTATGAAAAGCCTTAAATCATTAATACAACTTGATTGAACATTTAAAGAGTAGAAAGCATCAAAGACTTAAGTGATCACGTGGTTCGAGATTTGAGTTAACACGCACGTGATCCAAGGTAGAATGTCCTCAAGAACCATTGGCCACGTAGATTCACCTCATTTTTAAATCTAACACGTGGACTTCATCAAATTAGTTTTTGAAAAAGCTATTGGCGGGAATCCTCCCTCCATGAGCTGGATTGAAACCGTGCAGGGACCACATGATTTAGTCCGCTGGTATAAAAGAGATCTCGCAATCGAAGTAGGAAAAAAAATGAAGGAAGGGCAATTGAGGAGAACACGCGAAGTGATAAGAGAATCCAGAGCTAAATTTACTGAGAGATAGAAGAAGATAGAGTTGAAGGGAGAGTTTGAGCAGAGAATAGAGAAGAAGCTGAGAGTGCAGAAGCATCTGTAGAAGAGTGAGAGAGTGCTATGGCAAAATAGGGTATCGGAGAAGAGGAGAAGTCAGAGAAATGGTTGCTGGTGAAGTCACAATTTCTAGATTAGATGTAGAATCGTCTGCTCGTTTGAGCTACATTATTTTTCATGTTTCATCTGCACCTTGTTTTCAGTCTTTCATGTTTTTCTTATATCTCTATTCTTCAAGTTGTTAGGCAGTGGAGCAAGCTGTGAGGCTCAACGGCGAGGATTAGTTCCTCGGACAGCAAGCTGTGGTGCTCAACAGATAGCAAGTTGTGAGGCTCAACAGATAGCAGCCGTATTGCTCAGCGATTGTAGGGATTCATCTCCGAAGCTGTGGATCAGCGGATTAAGCTGTGTATCAGCTGAAGCCTCACTCTAGTTTGAGTGAGGGGTGGACGTAGGTCTCAAGGTTGAGACCAAACCACCTAAAAACTCTTGTGTCTTATGTGATTGATTATCTGATCTTAGATTTGTTAGATGTATGCTTAGGGCCATTCTCAGATAGCATTAGATTCTGATTGCATTCACTTTGAATGTGTTGTGTATGCCTTCAACCAACAAGTATATAAAAAGGCGTGACAGGAAAGATAGGATAGGCCTATCTGGAATGTCACCTCTTGCGTGAGGAGATCCTAGATCAAACCTCTGCTGCGTACTTGGTTGTTGGTTACTCTTCTCATTTGAATGACACATGATGGAATCTAGTTGCATACTAAGTGTTCGAGACTGAGTTTATGTAAGGATTTCTTTCTGTAATTGATTGCTACTATCTTTCTAGATCAAAGAGTGTAGATAAAGTTTAATTCTGTAATTATTTTTTTAACGGGGATCCATTCACCCCTCTTTGGATCAGCCCCTGAGGTGTTAAGGTTGTGCTTTGAGGTGGTTGTTTGGATGCCTCATTGAGAGAGTGCTCGGGTGAACCTAAGATTTTCCTTCCTGGTGAGCTGCTATTAGACGAGCCTGATCTTTCTCATTCTGGTTGTGGCGTCTTTTCGAGGTAAGCTTTGGAAGTGCTGTCTCGGTGAAGCCTTCGTCTTATGTCTACTTATGTGTAGACTGTGTTAATTCTGAACCTGATCTGCTCTTATTTCGACGATGGCCTGGCTTTGGACCCGGTTTGTGTGTTGGGGGCCGTTGTGCACCATGTTTGGCGTGTCGTGTTTGGCAGTTGTTGTTCTATGAAGGTTCAGTAATCGTTTCAGGACATGAGGATAAGTTGAGATTGGTGTTCTTTATGGCTTGTGCTATGGCTCTTAGCACGATGGTTTGCACTTTGGTGACTTATGATCGGTTGTTAGTAGGATCGGTACTCGAGACGTGGTACATTACAGTTCGTGAGTTGCGATGGTGCCGAGAGGTGTGCTGAGATGTGGATGTCAAGTTGTTTCTTTTACCTTTATGTGTTGTGTAGAGCGCGCGACGGAAGCGTGTGGGCTTATAACCCATTGGTCGAGGATCGTTGGTTGGAAGATTCTGGCCAGCCGAGTGGATTGTTTCCTTGGTGTGTCTTCATCTTGGCTGTATGTGCCTTGATGTCTGCTAGCTATTGTAGCTGTTAGTTTTAATTGTTATTAAAAATGTAATTTTATATCTACTATTTTAGCAATCCTGATCAAATATAGTAACTGTTTACTACCTTATCTGGAAGTTCAATGTACTCCTATGCACCTTCGCACACTCCTTTTATCCCTTCGGAGCTTTACCGCTCTTGGGAGGCCTCTCAGGATCCAAGTGATTTTGGGTTTACCTGAGCCTAGATGCTGGGTCGTCATAGTTGATATCAGAGCTGTGTGTTGCGAAGGATGTATGGAAGTACATGAGAATTCGAGATATTGCAGTGCTCCGAGTCCGTAAGGTACAGTAGAGTCGACAGCTGGCATAGATTTTATATTTTCTATACCGCTTTGCTTCTCATGTGAGCGCTTGCCTGTGCTGTGTTGGCACTATGCGAGATGATTTTTCTCTCGTCAGGATGTGACAGAGAGTGTTTTTTTTATGATGATGGTCTCAGTTGTGCTGCGTTGGGTGGAATTTGCCAGCAGATGAGAATCTGTGGTGCAGCGTTTGTGTTTGTTCATGGTTTATTCAGGTGGCTGATGGGAATTGTCATTACTGTGATGGCTGTGCATGTTCTCCTGAGGAGATTATGTTGTTTTGGCTATTCCACTTGAGGTTTGGTTAGCCCCTGAGGTGTAAGGTTGTGTTTTGAGGTGGTTGTTTGGATGCCTCGTTAAGAGAGTGCTCAGGCGAACCTAGGATTTTCCATCCTGGTGACCTGCTGTTAGACGAGCTTGATCTTTCTCATTCTGTTTATGGTGTCTTTTTGAGGTAAGCACTAGAAGTGCTGTCTCGGTGAAGCCGTTGTCCTGTGTCTACTTATGTGTGGACTGTGTTAATTCTGAACCTGATCTGCTCTTATTTCGACGGTGGTCTGGCTTTGGACCCAGTTTGTGTGTTGGAGGTCATTGTGCACCATGTTCGGCATGCCGTGTTTGGCGGCTGTTGTGCTGTGAATGTTCAGTAATCATTTCATGACGTGAGGATAAGCTGAGATTGGTGTTCTTTGTGGCTTGTGTTGTGGCTCTTAGCATGATGGTTTGCACTATGGTGACTTGTGATCAGTTGTTAGCAGGATCGGTACTCGAGGCGTGGTACATTACAGTTCATGAGTTGCGATGCTACCGAGAGGTGTGCTGAGATGCGGATGTCGAGTTGTCTCTTTTGCCTTGTGTGTTGTGTAGAGTGCGCAGTGGAAGCGTGTTGGCTTATAACCCATTGGTCGAGGATCGTTGCTTCGAAGATTCTGGCCAGGCGAGAGGATTGTTGCCTCGGTGTGTCTTCGTCTTGGTTGTATGTGCCTCAATGTTGTTGGTTATTGTGCCGTTGCTTGTGGCATTGTGGTTGTTGGCACTAGTAGTTTTGAGAATTGGGAAAATCTATTGGGAGGTATGCTGAATGAGTACCCTTTCTTGGTTTTACATTTTTTGGAAGTTGTGCTCTCGGGACGTGATCATGGTCCTAGAGATGCATTTTTTCGATTGTTGCTGTGGGTCCTTATTGCTAAGCTGTGTGTGGCTAGGACCTTTTTAGCCATGTGGTCTGCTGTAATTGCGCCCTGATGTGACCCAGCTTGCAGTTGTGTCCCGTGATTCTGTGCTGAGAACGGAGCCGAGATTTTACTGGTGTTGTCGAGATTGTTTGTTGGTTTCTTGGTTTTGTTTAGCTTGGTAAGAGTCCCCTGTGAGTCTAAATTTGGCATTGTGTGGATCGTTATCTTGTCGACACAATGGAACCATGTCGAAGAGCAATCAGAGCTGTGGAAAAATGTGAAGGGTGAGAGATGCCCCCATCAGAAGAGTAAGGTCTGTGCAGCATTAGGCCAGTGTACATTCATGTCTTGCATATAGGTCGGAGCACTTTTCAGGGTCTACGTGTGCTACTGTTTGAAGTCGATGCACATTTACCTTGGCCATATGTAAGGTCGATGCACATCTACCTTGGCTATAGATAAGGTAGATGCATATTGCATTTTGCAAAAGGTAAGGTCAATGCATCTTTCTTAACATGAGTTACAAGGTCCGTGCACATACATCACTTAGAGTCTGAGCACATTTCTGATCTGTGCACAATTCTCCTCTCTCTAAGGCATTTGCAACACATTCATGTGATAAGTCTGAGCATATGTTTTCGTATGATCATTGCCTAAGTATGAGCTCTAACATATAAGGTGTTTGACCAAATGACTGACCTCTTATTGGCAGGAATTCCATTAAACAGGTTAAGGGTAAGAAGCATCAGCCTCTTAAGTGGTCACGTGATCCCAAGACTAAGGCGTCCAACTCTTCAGGAACGATCAAGGCAGACACATGAGTTTGACCAATCATTGGTACACCTTTTAAGATAGCACGTGATCCAAGAATAGATGGCACGTTTGCTTCAGAAACTTGTAGAAGAATAATATCCCATAACCACGTGGACCAATGGGCTTTCACTAGGTTTTTATGCCTCATCCTTACGGAGGCCCTATTCCTATTTAAAGATAGCTTTGGCCTTCAATGAGGTGCGTAGAAAGCTACAGAAAGCTGCGAGAGCTCCTGCCGTGAGAAGAGAGCAGTGCCAGAAAGTGGGAAGTGGAGAAGATAGAGTACGAGAGAAGAAGAGAAGAAGATTGAGAAGAGCAGAAGAGTTATAGAGGAGATCGAGAGAAAGTGCCTGTTGTGAAGAGAAGAGTGAAAATAGAGTATCAGAATCTGAAGAGGGATTCTGAGTGAAGAGAGAGAGAGAGAGAGCTGAGAAAAGGAAAGGGAGTAAGCAAGAGAAAATAGAGAGGAAGTGTAAGCTCGAGGATCTGTGCTCTTATTTGTTCTTGGATTAGATCTAGAACTATTTCTGCTCCTGTGTGAGCTATATCTTTGTGGTGTTTTCCTTTTGGCTTCATTCCTTGTTGTTTTTTCATTTTTGATTTCATCAAGCTGTGTGTCAGCTGAGCAAGTTGTGATGCTCAGTGAGGTGAGGTGTGTACCTCAGACAACAAGCTGTGATGCTCAGCTGTAAGCAAGTTGTGATGCATAGTGGTTGAAGCTATGAATCAGCAGAAGCAAGCTGTGATGCTTAGCTATAAGCAAGCTGTAATGCTCAGCGGTTCAAGCTGTTAGGCGGTAGTAAGCCACACTCAGGTCTTAGGGTGGGGTGGATGTAGGTGAAAACTGAACTGTTGAAATTAACAGTGGTGCAAGACACGGATTCAGAGGGGGGGTGAATGAATTCCCTTTTAAAAACTTTGCAGAATTAAAGTACTCTCTGATAGATACATGCAGAAACAACCTTGAATTATTCTAAACAAATTTACTAACTTACTTAAACCCAATAAACTATGATTGCCTTCAGATAAATGATAGTATGATAAACTTCACATCACAGTGTTTAGATAAACTTCCGATAGATGAATGTATTTCTGATGAATCCATAGTAATGGGGAGGCATAGCAGAACACAACAATTCATATCAACAATCTATCAGACATCTAGATGCAGTATCTGGCGGAGGTTCTCCTCACGCAAGAGGTGGAATTCCGGATATGTGTAACCTATCCTTCCAACCATGCCTCTTTATACACCTACTGGATTAGTGACTTAAGCATCGAGAACAGATGATCAATATAGATATAGAAAAGCATGCGTGCCTAGAGCGCTCCTATGCATTCATCTAGACAATGAGCAAGTTGCAATAGCTAACACACAAGGCACAAAATCAATCACACTGGATAGTAATTTTAGGTGGTTCGATTTTCACCTACATCCACCCCACACACAGATCTGAGGGTGACTTACTGCTGCCTAACAGATCGAAATCACTGCGTCTCACAGCTTGCGTCCGCTGAGCATCACAACTTGCTTACAAACCATTGAGCAACATAGCTTGCTGTCCGAGATATCCACCTTGCCCGTTGAGCATTACAGCTTACCTCTGCTGACACACAGCTTGAAGTAATAAAAAGATAAAAGATAGAACGTAGCAACGAAAAGTTGGAAATAAGAACTAGAAGGATGTAGCTCTTCGAAGGAGCAGATTGGCTTGTATTTGATCTAGAGGCCAATGACGAATAGATCTTCATGATCTTCACACTCTTATGAGCTCTCTCTTCTTCTTCTTTTCTTTCTCTGCTCACTCTCACGATCTCACGATCTCATGCTTCTTTCTTCTCTTCTTTCTCAAAGTTCTTCAAGTCTTCTCTTTATTTCACTTTGTTCCTGACTTTGTAGGCCAGTATGCAACACTACCACTCAGTAGGATGTCATTTCAATTTCGATCGAAATCATGGCTTCTACCCCGTAGACTAGAGAGAAGGGTGAACACCCGGTGGGAGTCTTATAGACTGTTCAGTACGCCCATAGAGCTTCGTGTATTTCTCTCCACAGTCTCTTTTGCGACTACCGACTATTTTGGGTAGGAACTTGCAGAGTTTTATTGAATGCTTCAACCAATCTATTAGCTTGGGGATTGTAGACCGTTGAGGTCCTCCAGTCGATGTGCAATTTGGCAGCCAACTGATATATGGCTTTGTTCTTGAATGAGATGTCGTTGTCCGACATGATCCGACTAGGGGTGCCAAATCTATATATAATATGGTGTCTGACGAATCGGGCAATGGACTCTCCTATTACCTCCCGAAGTGGGATGACTTCGGCCTATTTAGAGAAGTAATTCGTTGCGGCCAGGATGAACTTGTAACCTTTAGAGGACGGTGGAAAGGGTCCCACAATGTCCATTCCCCACTCCGCAAAGAGCCATGTAGGGGCCATGGGGTGTAGTGAATTGAGAGGTTTACTTGGCACAGGGACAAAGACTTGGCATTGATGGCATGTACAAGTGTATTAATTAACGTCCGCATACATGGTGGGCCAATAGAATCCTTTTGAGTTTAATATTGTTCTTCATTTTATCCCATGCTTGATGGGCATCGCATATCTCTGAGTGGACCTTGCACATTATTGCTTTGGCTTCCTTTAGTGAGAGACACAGCAGAAGGACATACTTGTCCTTTTCAGGGACAAGCCTATATAGTTGGCTCCTATTAGCTAATATGATGTTGCCCTATGCAATAGCTGAACTCTTTGAGCCCGGTCTGAAGGGACCCAACCATTTTTTATCTTGATAATCGGCCCGCACTTATCTTCTTCCTCCATGACATTGTCTTCTTCGATAGTGTTGACCTTATGAGTTATGGGGCATTCCTCGTCTAGGACACTTGACATGAGCTTTTTGTGTCTGATTGTTATATCCAGTTCTCCTTCAGGTGGAAACTTTATAGCAGAAGATAACTTAGCTAAGGCATCTATCTGGGAGTTTTACTTCTGGGGACACCCGCTATTTCAAATAGGTAAAATTTCACCTTAAGCCTTATTATAGTGACATGGTAAGCAATTAACTCCAGTTTTCGGACATCGTAGTCACCTATAACTTGCCATATGACCAGCTGCGAGTCTCCATAGACTTTAATGCACTTGATCCCCATCTCCAGAGCTATTGAAGTCCCACAATTAAGACTTCATACTCTACTTTGTTGTTAGTAAACGACATTATGAGGACACAGCAATTGTGTAGAACCCCTCCTTGAGGAGTCACAAAGACTATCCCAACCCTTGGGGTGAGGATTGTACTGCCATCAGCCTTTTTGACCGTTCAGGAAGTACCATCAAAATAGAGTTCCCAACATGGCAAGTCAATTGCAAGGGCGTCGTCCTCTTTTTGTGGTGGGACATCCTCAGCTTGATCTTCTGCTCCTTGTTGAGGCAAGAGAGTTTCTTCATCGGGGAGTTCGGACTTAAGGGGAGAGTCTGCTGGGACTGGATGTGCCGCCATAAACTCCGTCACTCCTTGTCCTTTAATAGCTTTTTGCGGGATGAAAGTAATGTGAAACTCCATAAGGAGTGGAGCCCATTTTCCTAGCCTTCCTGACAATACGGGTTGTTTGAGAAGATATTTGAGCGGGTCGAACCTTGATATTAACTCCACCCAGTGAGACAGAAAATAATGCCTCAACCTTTTGACGGCTAACACCAAGGCCAAACAAACTTTCTCCATCGGGGAATAACGGTGTTCAAGGTCGACCAACTTTTTGCTGAGATAATATAGTGGCTGATCTTTGCATTTTTCATTTATTTGTGCCAATAGGGCTCCTAAAGAAGCATCTATGACGGCAATGTAGAGTATAAGGGGATTGCCATTAACTGGTGCTCCCAACATCAGGGGAGTAAGCAGGTAATCTTTAATTTGTTCGAAGATGTTCTGGCACTCTTGGTCGTCCCATATGAATGGCGCACCTTTCTTCATCAACTTGACAAACGACGTGCATCTCTCAGAGAGGTTGGATGTGAATCGCGTAATATAGGCTAGCCTTCCTTGAAAAGATCTCAGTTCAATATGTTCCTGGGAGGTGACAATTCCCGAATTATTTTGATTTTGTCAGGGTCTATCTCTATGCCCCGATACTTGACAATGAAGTCAAGGAACTTGCCGCTCGAGAAGCTGAAGGAGCACTTCATCGGGTTCATTTTGAGTTATATTACCAGAGTCTTTCAAAAACTCGACGTAAGCCAACCAAGTGGATTTCCCGCCTTTTGGTTTTGACGATCGGATTATCAACTAAAATAAATGCAGGAATTAAAGTGCTGGAATTAAAATTTACATTTATTTGAACAGATTTACACATTGTATACAATTACCAGTCCAGATATACACAAGTCCCAAAAGTACAGTGCAATAAAAGAAGAGTACACAACCTCTAGGACATACCCCAACTAACATAGGCTGGCGACGCTAGAATCTTAAACGCTGCCTAAGGCCTCCGAACGATGAGGAGGCATGCCAACTTGAAAGGCAAATGGGTGAGCCTCATCTCATTGGCTCAGTAAGGATCATGCAAATCCCCACCATACAAATGAAATAAAGAGAACAACAAGCAATAAAATATAAAGATAGTAAAGCAGGTAAAGCATTAAGGAAGTAAAGTAGTAAAGAATGGCATTGCCACAAGAAACGCACTAAGCCAATAACTGTTGAAAGCCTGCACACCTTCAGGATACCTCGAGTATCGAACACAACTCACGTTGATGCAAAATCTCGAACCAAGGGCCACAGAAGGCAAGACATGAAGACCTATCTTGGGATACCTCTCTTAGGGCACACACGCTAGGATCTAGGCTACCAGGTAGACCCTCGATCGGTTGACCAAGAAACGCAGCTACACAGCCAAGCAGGACTCACGAAGACAATAAGGAACCACACCTCGAACATGAGTAACCAGGACACCGAGCTGCCAAACCACTAAAACTCGGCAGGAGAAAACCTGAGTCGAAGCCTCTCAGGTGACAGGAACTCTACCCACTAGAAGCAAGGCCGGATGCGTCCACTGACATCTTAGTCTACACCCTTGGTGTCTCCCTACTCGCTCCAGGCAAAAATTGAGACACACTAACTACAGAACCTTGGGACAATGACTAGATAGGGTCACACTCATCAACACGTGTCTGACACCCCCAACCACGTGTCCACACACAGACCATGCACTCTAGGTCAGATCCTCTAGCTGATTTTCCCCCCAACCCAGACTCAGGCTACAAAGATGAGGGGCCTTACGTTAACCAGCCTAAAAATCATCACACTGGGAAAGCTCTCTACCACTCCCAAGTAGGTCCGCACACGCGTGCGTAGGAAAGTTACGACTAGTGGGGAAAGTCACCAAAAGGTGAGAACTCATTAGGAAGTAGAAAGCCACCGAAACACCACCGGTCTGTACGTAACTCACCATACACATGTAACACGGCACGAGGTGGCCATGGATGGAACACAACACCCTAGAACCTCTAACTGGGTAACTACTCTGTGGACTATCGATCAAAGCAACACAGATAGGAACCATCAACACAAGAAACACAGTCGAACTCTTGGCCACCCACAGCACTAGGGAGCCACCCAGTGGCCTAGGGGGCCACCTCCCTGGCTGCCCAGCAGCCTCGGTGGCCAGGAGGCTAGTTGCCCAGCACTGGACATAAGACCCCTGGGTGCCAACCCAGTGGCTACCCACAAACCTGGGCAGCCAACCCAGTGGCCACCCAGACACCTGGCCTGGGCGGCCACCACCCTGGCCACCCAGACACCTGGGCAGCCAAGACTTTGGCCGCCCAGATGGGCATGGGCCTGGGAGACCTTCACTCTAGCCGCCCAGCACTCCTGGGTAGCCAGAAGGCTGGTCGCCCAACTAGGCTTTTCCCAGTAACAGGTTCCCCTTTGGGAACCACCCCGGAGGCTCATTCCCTCGCTTATAAGGCCCACATTGGGCTCGAAAACCACCGGCATGTGTAGGGAATCAGCCCCGACGGCAATGCCACCCACTTGATTTCAGTGAATCGATCAGATCACACGCCCGTAAACATGAAATTTCCCTGAAAAATAGTAAAACCTGCTCTCTCGCTCAAAACTCGACTGCATGTAGGGGAAAAGCACGGGGGAAGTAGTGTGGCTCCATTCCCCTACCTCTTCTGAAGAACCCGTCGTGAAAATCATCGTGAAACGCCTCGACCACACAGCTCGAACCCCATTCACGCCAGCCACCGCTCCACGCCACTGCCTCCAGCCCTTCACGATGGTCCCCGCTGCTCCCTTGCAAAGCCGTCTCCTGGTCCTACCCAGTGCCACCGTCTATCGGCCATCGGAGAGGTAGTGCTGCTCCCGTCTGCATCGCCCCCCTTCGCGCGGCATGCAACCCTTTTTCCCGCGCGCCGCGGGCAAGCTTTCCACTGGCCAAGGGCGGACGAGGTTCCTAAACCGGTGCGCGCTCTCACCCATGCCAGCGGATCTTCCCAGCCCGTCCGGTTCCCCGGACCCCGACCATCCCGATAAGCCCGACACCCCGCAGGAGGTGACGGAGTCCGACTTGTGGAATCTGGACGAGGAAATGCCCGCAAAGGCAGCCGCACCACCCGAACCACGGGAAAGCAACCGCAAATCGCGGCCGGAAAGCGGGAGCGACGGGTCCCTGGAGGTCACGCAGATCAAGTCCAAGCGCCAGCAATCCACCATGATCGGTGTTAATTTACATAGGCGTAAATTCCGAACACCTTTGATTACCTTTGATGGACACTCCTAATCTCTTCAATATCGGTTCTGAGATTGGGGGGCTTATCTAATAGCTTTGATCAAAGAGATCATCCATTATAGATGCACATTTGCAAGTAAAAATTTAAATATTTCATTCTTTGAATTCATAATAAATGGTGCATGTATCCCCAACTATATGATCAGGCCTTTTGATTTACATTCGACCTTCAATCCATCATTGGATCTATATTCGTTCTCGATCAGACTGTTGGTTTTATATTCAATCAAGATACGACCATGCTAAAAGTATAAAATCTCCATGCGGACTTTTGACTCTCTAGACTCTCTAGAGAGAAGCTCCAAGATTCTTTGAGGGATGGTAAGGATCGCTAGTGGCCATGGTGCCGGCAGTGGCCCCAGTTGGGAGGTTGCTGGAGGGCCCCAGGCACCTCCTCAGAGGTGTTTCCGATGCAGGTCTCCCGACCACCTTCGCAGGGTGTGTTCCTTCCCGATTGCTGGAGGACGGGCGATCAATGTTGGAGGTGTGCAAGGGCAGAGAAGGCTTTACGCCAAGGTTGTCAGGGATACCCCTCTCCCACATCATGCTTGGGGGGAGCTAGTAGAGCTTGGGCGGATTGCTCTAGATAGTATTGACCTCCATCTGGAGTGGCTATCCCAGTACATTCGCCTGTCGCTACTTCAAGGGATGCTCAACACTGACAAGGCCAGGGTTTCTTGGAGGATCATTGGGGTCTGGGAGAGCCATGGGATGTCCGAACAGTCTATAAGGACTCTACCCCAGTGGTGGCAGCCTCTATGGAAGGAGTGAAGGGTGGGGTAGATGTAGGGATTGTGGCTGTTGAGGGCTCTATCTTGTGTGTCCACATTTGGAACCCAGAGAGAGGAACCTTTGCCACCCCCAGTAGACCATCATGGTTGTTGAGGCTCACTGGAATTCCAATCTGTCTCTGTTATGAACCAGGCTTGGGCTTTCTAGTCGCCTCCTTTGCTCAAGTGGTTCTTGGGTGCCTCCAGCTGTACGAGGAAGGTAGGGTCGTCATCGCAGGGGTCCTCATCTCTGTCCTTGGTGCGATGCCGCTGACGATCTTCTTCTCAAATGAGAGGGGGAAATATGTTGTGGGTGTCACCGTTCGATGGCTGGCTCAGGGGCGACGGTGTGTCTCCTTAGGGGCTAGGGTTTGCACTGCGAGGGATGGAGGTGGGAGACGATGGTGGGGCAGGCATTTTGAATTCAAACCGGCCCGCCCCAGCCGCCAGCCTGTCTGCTCCAACTAGAGGCCAACCGGTGTCGATTCGTGTTCCAACTAAGGGCCCAAAGTGCAAAGTCCATTGGCAAAAGGAAAGGATCCCGTTATCGCACCCAACAGCCCAATAGACTAGCTCGACCTCTCTTTGGGTTACCGAGTACCCGATCACTTGTATCTGATCAGAAGCGGCTAATGGGTTCGAAGGGACCCGGTAACGATCGCCCCTCCCGCCCGAGTCCTCTGTCGGTGCTTTTCTTCCCTCCTCCGGTGGCTAGCGGCTCGTCAACTGGTTCTCCGCGGACGGACCTTTTGCAGATCACCTACGGCGTTCTCCATCAGCAAGCAGTCACCCCAGTGCCCTTCAAGAGGAGGATTTGATCAATGGGAGACCTGTGGCTCTGTTCAGCCCCATCAGCAGGCCTGCCTAGAGCATACTAGGGTACAGCAGGGGCCGGTCGGCGGTGTCTGAACATCCTGGTGACCAGTGGCTGTCGGCAAAAGGAGGTCTGGCCCTCTCGGTCACCTCCCATGCTGTAGGTCGGGAGGTGCAAACCACCCACAAGGAGGATTCTCCCCGCGTTATGGACAGGTACCTATCGGCGAGGTCAGCAACAACAGCAATGAGCCGGATGTGCAGATTTTGGCAAGGCAAAGGGAGCAGCGCATAGATGTAGATTAGTTGGAGGCTCCAGTGAAAGTCGCGGAGGAGGATCAGCCTTCCTTGTCCTTGGTGCCATACCAGAGGCCTTTCAAATGGGAGCCTGGCAACGCTTTTGGGCTGGAGTTGCAGTTAGTGGATGAGAGGGGTGGTGGGGAGGTAGGTCTTATCCTAGTTGGGGAGGGATAGGAAAGAAGGGTGTCTGTGAGGATAAAGGAGGTGAGGGAGATGCTGGGGATTGTAGAGAAGATGGTAGGGGAGTAGGTGAAGGAGGTGGCGTCCATTGTGGGTATCTCTTATGTGGCTGCGGAGAAGGATGTGAGTGGGGCCTTCTCTAAAATCAGAAAGAGATGGCAACCAGAAGTGTGAAGTCCCCATGGGAACAGTGGAGTTCGCCCTCACCCTGGGCAACCTCACCACTAAGGTGCAATTCTATGTGATCAACTCCAACACCACTTACAAGGCGTTGCTGGGCCGCCCCTGGCTGTCACCGAAAATCCCAGACCTTGACTATGGGAACGCTCCCGAAATCACACACGAAGCCCAGTCTCGCAGACGAGAAACAGAAACTCGGGACACGACAACTTACGTCACGTGACGGGAGTACCGCCCACCAGAAGAATGACCGGATGCATCCCCTGATGTCTTACACCGTGTCACAAGTGTCTAGCTACCATGCCCCAGGCGGAGACAAAGACACACCGAGTAACCAGGAACGCAAAACAAGGACTAGCTGAGGTCGCGCTCGTCAGCGCGGGTCTGACACCCTCAGCCCCGTATGCACACTCAGACCATATGTTCTAGGCCTATCCTCTAGCTGGTTATTCCCCCTAAGCCCAGACTCGACTGTACGTGGGGGCCCTACGGTAACCAGCCTAGCAACCGTCTCTCTCGGGTCAGCCGCTCCACCACTCCCGGGTGGGTCAGCACACGCGTGCCGTAAGAAGACTACGACTAGTGGGGGCTCACAGAACATGGACACAGAAAATCACGCACGCACCCATCTCGAGTAACATGAAATAACAGGTGACCCGAGGCCACCAGACTCTAGACAGTCCACTAGACCTATTGAATTCAACGGTCCTTGAGTCACGAGGCTCGGGGTCAAGATCGTTGAACATGACGGCACGACACCGTCAATCTAGCCTAATCCCTAGGTCTGAAACCACAGTAACACGGAACCTACGGAGACCTCAAAACACGGACACGAAACCTCCGGGGTGTCCAGGACACTCACGAGACCGAAAGTCGACCACTGGGTCACAACCAGGTCGACCGGAGTCCAACACGACACTCACGCATACACGGAAAGCTCAACGGCCAAAACCACATGGGCGGTCACCACACAGCCGCGCACATGGATGAACGGTCTGGGGAAGACCACACAACGGCAGATGAACGGAACGCCCCTAGCCGTTCAGGGGGATGAACGGCTCAAGGTAGCCCGCTCAAAGGGGAATGAACGGATAGCCATTCACCGTCCAAAGCGTTGAATGGCTCAAGACAGTCCGCTCAAGGGACAGACCCGAAAACACTACGGGGGATGGACGGTCAAGGGTAGGACCGCCCAAGCATGAACGGTCCAGGATTGGCCACTCAAGGGTCAAATCCAAAGGGGGATAAACGGTCAAGGTAAAACCGCCCAAGGGGATGAACGGTCAAGCCCTGGGCCGCTCAAGCCCATGACCCAATAGTTCCTAGTCAAACGGTCTTGACCAAATCGCTGACTCGAACCGACTTACTACAGTGTCAGTCAAAATGGTCTTGACCAAACCGCCTAACACGACCGACATAAAACTATTGACTCGTAGTCAATCGAGATGAACGAAGTAGCACGGGCTGCTCACAGGGATGAATGGCTAATAGCTGGCCGCTCAACACACGAAGAAGGATGAATGGCTGGAACCCGGCCGCCCAAGGGAAGGATGGGCGGACCCTACCAGGCTGCACAACCTTGTGCGGTCTATCATGTGACCGCACAAGCCCCAAAACTCAAAGGGGATGAATGGTCTAGAGTCAGCCGCCCATACCATGGATGGGCCCTGGTTTGACCGTTCAACCGACACGGCGAACAACCCCAAGGGTTCATCCAATCGTGGCCTTTCCATGTCCCGTTTGTGTCGAGACGAAGGGGATACAGCCACAATCACCCTAGGAATCATCTGGACTCCGACCGAAGACAAAACGATGAACGAATCGCGAGAAATGGGCGATTCTAACGAAATCACCCAAATGGGGTTAACGGGATTCCCGGCCTCCCACCGGCCCCAATAGATCACCATTCAACACGAAATCAGTGACTATGGAATGCCGACGTTCTAGGGAGTCCATTGACACTAACCGATCGTAAAACTGTCACCGTTTTTCGATGAAGCCAACGAAACCCACAAAACTCGACGAGCTTAAACTCGCCCGTTCTCACACTGTAGAACATAAAACCGCGGGAAAATGGAACACACAAGCTAGGGAACCGTCCCCCTACCTCCACCGAAGAAACTGTGCACCGAAGTGACTAATCCACGCTGAAAACCACCGAAACACGAACGACGCCTTCTCGGAATTCACCGAGGGATCGCGCCACGTCACGCCATGCTCAAACTGTCGCTCCATCCTGCGTTTCGATCTCCCCGACGCATCCCCGCCTCAGCCAGCTCCGCATGGTCGCGCGCCCCACGCCGAGAGGTCAAGAGACGGGAGAGAAACAAGAGAGAGAAGGGAGGGTGAGAAATGAGAGGGGAGAGATGGGGTTGAGATTTAAATAGAAAGAAAATTAGGAATTTTTCTAATTTCTGAAAATCCACATTATCGCCAAAAAATAAAAAATCACATCTTCGCGATCCTCAGAATGCACCGATCGCAACGGTACCACTCACGCCTGGGTGAACGACCCGGTTCACCCGCAGCGGAGTTCCGCAGGATTCTTTGATGCAGTTATGCCTAGCAGCCAAGCAAAACTTGTGGTATTTGGACAATGGCTGCTCCAGGCATATGACGGGGGACAAGGCAAAATTGTGTTTACTGGTTGAAAAGAATGGAGGTCTTGTCACCTTTAGAGGTAACACCAAGGGTAAGATTGTCGGATCAGGAAAGGTGGATAAGTGCTCTACATGTTGTATTGATGAAGTTATGCTGGTAGAAGGTCTAGCATATAATCTGTTAAGTATTAGCCAGCTTTGTGACAAAGGTCATAGGGTAATTTTTGACTCTACTAGTTGCAACATTTATGAGCCTAACTCTGATAATGTTACATTTTCCGGTAAAAGAGTCAATAACATTTACCTAATTGACCTAGATGATGTAGCACATTAAAATCTGTGCCTTACTGCTAACAAGGATGACCTAGCCTATCTTTGGCATCGCAGACTAGGTCATGCTAGTTATACAGTGCCACACAAACTGAATAAGTATTCCATAGTTAGAGGACTTCCTGAAATATCTTTTAAGATTGATAATGTTGTATGTGAGGCATGCACCCAATCCAAACAGACTAGGAAGTCATTCAAATCTCGAACAGAAAATCAGTCTTCTAAATCATATGAGCTGATTCACAGGGATCTCTTTGGACCCACTAGATCAGCTAGCTTATCAAATAGAATATATGGTTTCATGTTAGTTGATGACTTCTCTAGGTTTACTTGGGTGTTCTTCCTCACACACAAACATGAAGCATTTAACAAATTTCAAGAGTTCTATTTAAAAATAAAATAAAATAATGACAATTCCATTCAGAATATTTTGTCTGATCACGGTGGTGAGTTTTATAACTCACAATTTGATGACTTCTACAGGGACAATGGTATAACTCACAGGTTCTCCTCTCCAAGGACTCCAGAGCAAAATGGTGTAGTAGAGAGGAGGAACCGGACCCTTGTGGAGATGGCTCGAACATTACTGGTGGAAGGTAACCTACCAAGAAAATTTTGGGCTGAGACAGTCAACACTGCATGCCATGTAGTTAACAGAGCCATGGTAAGGTCATTTACCCAGAAAACTCCTTATGAAATTCTCAAGGGTAAGAAACCTTCTCTAGCTTATTTCAAGGTCTTCGGTTGTAAGTGTTTTGTGCATGTCAATGCTAAAAGAGATCTTGATAAATTTGAACCTAAAAGTGATCCCAGAATCTTTCTAGGATATTCAGAAACATCTAGAGCATATAGGGTATACAATTTAAATTCTAAGTCAGTTGAAGAATCTCCACATGTGGTCTTTGATGAAACAATGACTAAACTTGAAAATGGTTTGTGCAGGGAACAGAATAATGGAGAAATTCTGGAAGATGAACCTCCTGCAGATCAATCTGAAGACAATGATGCAGAGGAGCCTGGTACTCAGGGGGAGGTAAATGAGGATCAAGGTAATCAAGTTATCAATGTCAGATTTCTTAGAGATCATCCTATAGATAACATAATTGGTAATTTGCATGAACCCCCTAGGACCAGATCCTATTTCAGAGCTCAGAATGAGTTAAATTCCTTTGCATTAGTGTCACAGGTAGAACCCAAAAATATAGACAGTGCCCTTAGTGACGTGCATTGGATCAATGCCATACATGAGGAATTAAATCAATTTGATTGGAACAAGGTATGACACCTAGTTCCATCTCCTGATCATGGGACTGTCATTGGGACTAAATGGGTTTTCAGGAATAAAACCAATGAGTAGGGCAATGTTGTTAGGAATAAGGCTAGACTGGTAGCTCAGGGGTACAATCGTTACTAGGGGTACAATCAAGAGTATGATATTGATTTTGAAGAGTCATTTGCCCCTGTGGCTAGGTTAGAGGCCATTAGAATTATGTTAGCATATGCATGCTCATTAGGAATCACCCTTCAGCAGATGGATGTGAAATCTACATTTCTGAATGAAGAAATAAAAGAGGATGTCTTTGTAAGACAGCCTCCTGACTTTGAATGCATAGATTTTCCTAATCATGTATACACATTGAATAAAGCTCTATATGGACTGAAACAAGCTCCGAGAGCTTGGTATGACAGGCTCAGCAAGTTCCTCTCAAACAAGAAGTTCACAAGAGGTGAAATTGACCAAACCTTGTTCAGAAAGGTATGTCATCCAGACATTCTTATTGTTCAAATATATGTGAATGATATAATTTTTTGTTCAACTAACCCAACAATGTGTAAGAAATTTTCTGACTTAATGACACGCGAGTTTGAAATGAGCTCTATGGACTGCAGGTGACCCAGACTAAAGAAGGAACCTTCATCACTCAGTCCAAGTATATAAGGGACTGTTGTAACCTGCAGGTGACATTCAGTGAATATACTCTACCTTTTATAACTATTAAACCAGTTGTCAAGACTGCATAATCCTGATTCTTATGCCTGAAGACTTTCCATTTAATCTGCTTATTTTTTGAACTATTGTACAGAATGTTTCTCTGTTCCCCTTCTTCTCTAAACACAATCACTTATCATAGCCTTCCCTTTCGTGTTTTTCTTCCTTGATTTTTCCTTTAGTTTCTGGAGCACCAGGTATTCTGCCTTCATGTGACCTGCCTTCCTGCAATGATAACAAACAGTTGTATCAGTCTTTTTGGCAGGATTAGTTTTATACCTTGTCTGTCTTCTGTCGCTATGTTGTCTTCTTCCAAAGTTTCTTCCCTCCTTTCTCAGAAATCTTTTGAACTGTCGAGTCAGCATAGCTAGCTGGTCACCTTCAATCTCTGACCCTGAGGAGCTGTGGTCACTGGATGATCCACTTTTACAGGAGTTGGCCTTCAATGCAATGGGTCTCTTCTTCTTCTCTAGCTCATCTGCCTTTGGCAGGTTCATCTCATATGTCATGAGGTTGATTAGCTCATCGACTTTGGTGTTCTTTAAGTCCCTAGACTCCTCAATAACGGTTACCTTTGTGTGCCAGACCAGAGTTAGGGAACACAGAATTTTTTCTCACCACCTAATATTCTGAGTACACTTTGCCAAGGCTCCTCAGTCCATTAGTAATGATCATTAGGCGAGCATACATCTCTGTGATAGTCTCATTCGGCCTCATCCTAAATGCCTCATATTCAGACACTAGCATGTTGGCTTTAGTCTCTCTCACTTGGGAGGTTCCTTCGTAGATAGCCTCCAATTTATCCCACATCTCCTTACCTGTTGAACAGGATGAGCTCCTTGAGAACTCTGTGGGATGAAGGGCACACTAAATGGCGTTGATACCACTCCAGTTGAGTGTAGACTTCTGGATCTCCTCTCTCGTCCATAAATCCTCATTCTCAGATAGATTATAGGGGCCTTTCCTAACAACTCTCCAAATTTCATAATCTTTCACCCTCAAGAAAACTTGCATACGGTTCTTCCAGTAAGCATAGTTTGAACCATCAAAGTAAGGAGGCTTGGTCGTAGATTGTCCTTCAGCTGTCATTCCTCTAGCATCCATGATGACTATCTCTTCAGGATGTTAGTCCCTGTAGAAGAGCTACGCTCTGATACCATGTGATATAGATCTAGAGGGGGGGTGAATAGATCAATCCCCAAATAAAATCTATAGCAACTAAAACAATGCGGAATTAAAATAGACTGTTGTAAGACAATTAAGAAAGTAGTACTTCTCAGCAACTAATTCTAGCAGACAGCTAGTCACTCATCCAAGTGCGGTACGATGGCGGAGGCTAGCCTCACGCAAGGGGTGGAATTCCAGATAGGCGTGACCTATCCTTCCAACCACGCCTTTTGATATACCTGGTGGATGAAAGACTCAACAATAGACAGAATAGAACAATTGAAATTAATCAGTTCTCAATCGGTCCTAGACATTCATCTAGCGTAAAGTAGAGTGAAATGTGAAATGCACACGGCCAGGAAACAATCGCACACGAGACACGCGATTTTTAGGTGGTTCGATCTCCTGCAGAGATCTACATCCACCCCACACTTAAACCAAGTGTGGCTTCACTATTGATTCACAGCTTCTAATCCGCTGATCCACAACTTCGGGGAAATTTTCCCAACATCCGCTGAACCTTACAGCTTAAGCTACCCAGAGGAATCCACCTCTGTAGCTGGGCCTTACAGCTTGCCAATAATTGTTGACGCACAGCTTGTAAAACAAGGTTTCAAATAAGAAATAGAAGATCAGAAAACCAAAACAGAAAATGTAGCTCTTACAAAGAGCAGATCGACTCTGGTTTTGAACCAAGAAGCCAGAAACAACAAAGTGTGGAGACTCAGACTCAGACTCTTCAACAATGCACTTCTCTTCTCCGAATGCTCTCTCAAAACTATCTCAAGGCTCTCTCTGAATTCCTCTCAGATTCGCTCTCTTGATCTTGCTATAAGTTCCTCTCTGCTTGACTACTGCTTCACTCTCCTCTTTTTCTATCTATCTGACTCTGCTTGTGTCTCTGTGTGTTCTTTTTGACTTGGGCAATTTTTCCCCTTTTTATATGA
Organism: Amorphophallus titanum; assembly: GCA_024336825.1. NCBI lineage: Eukaryota > Viridiplantae > Streptophyta > Magnoliopsida > Alismatales > Araceae > Amorphophallus > Amorphophallus titanum. Next base: position 84,219,802 of record JANBPO010009603.1, on the reverse strand, counting down.
CATCAGATGATGAGAGCGTAGAAACCACGTTTCCCACTCAAAATTTGTTTCAGATCTGAGTTGTGATGGCCACGTGGCAGCATCTTGATCTGATTGCTTTCCACGTGTCACGATCATCATTTAGCCTTTTGCCTTGGATCACATGCCTTTTATCAAGAGATGGGCACGTGGAGACCACATTCCCGCTCAAAATTTGGAAGAGGCACTCCTTTGGGGTCCACATGTCAGGAAGTGAAAAGTGCGCTATCCACGTGTCTGATTCTCTGCTTGAGAAATGTCTTGGATCACATTCCCAACTTATCTTCTACGAGCAGGGGACAAAATAAGGTCCATGTGTCAGGATCTGAACGTGTGCTATCCACATGCCTGAATCTCCACTAGAGGAATGTCTTGGATCACGTGCATCACTTAAGTATCATGAGCAGGAGATGAGATACGCTTAAGTCCTTGTCAGCAAAGTAGAGGGAATTTCATCAAACATTATGTGACCATAGGTCACAGTCAGAGTGTAGTCAAAGTAAAAAAGATGTATTGACTTTGGTTTGGTCAAACTAGAAATAGCATCGACCTCAGTATGGTCAAATGTAAATGAGCATCGACCTTAATATGCACAAACCAAAATATGCATCGACCTTTTACATGCAATGGTCTAAACATGCATCGACCTTAAATAGTGATGTGCACAGACCTTAGTTACTGTAGAGCAAGACTAGCATCGACCTTAGATGCTTGACATCACAACTAGCATCGACCTTAGTTGCTTGACCGGTTAGTCAGTTCATAAGCATAACATAAACATTCTTAGTCTGAGGTTGAGTAGAACTTACCAGGAGGTCCAGGGATCACTGAAGCTCATCCTGCTGCTGGACAGTGGAGTGAAGTAGCCCCTGGAGCTTGGCGATCCGTCCCTGAGGGTCGAGCTGCATGTAGAAGATCAAGTGTCAATGTATCATAATCATAAACATATTAAGAAGCATAAAGTTAGAGTCATATCGGTCGTCGTGCTCCACAGAAGACCTGGTCTCTGTAGCGTCGCGAGTAGGTCATCAAGTAGGCCCCGTCGCTCATGGCTCGGGCGCGTATCACTCGCCTGAGTCCCGTCCAGTCTTGGACCTGCTCTGTCGCTTGGGTGGTCCAGTCGATCTCCGCCACCAGCCCTCGTGCGTGGCATCCCACACGCTCCCCTGGCTTCTCGCGAGCCAGGAACTCAACCTCCGCCTAGTGGACACCTACGATCCTCATGACCAGCCGGTAGTGGAGGGGCTCCACCACATTCATGCAGTGGAGCAAGATGTCCCGACCAGCGTACGCTAAGGCTGCCACCACCCACGGCTGGCCCTCGTGCCCCTCTCCCTGGTATGGCGTCCACCGCACCTGTCAAATAGGCAATTGCATCAGCATGCAAGCATATAGTCGCATTTGCACAAGTTCAAGTTTAGACCTTACCGAGGCATAGGGAAGGGCGTTGATGTCATCCTAGATCGCCCGGACCAGATGACATAGGGACCCACCTCCTGGGGTGCTGTCCACCGACTTGCCATGGGCAGACGATCAGGGTACGTCTCCTGTCCTCTCCCCAACCTGGGGAGGTACACGTAGGCCCACACCTGCATGCATTGCATCAAAAGAGTTAGCATATAGCATTTATAGAATTTATAACAATTGTACAAGCATTTTAGGGATTGAGCCGTACTTGAAGTAGTGGGGAAAACCCGCCGAGCATGGTGCGCTGGCTCGTTGAGCTGAGTGTGTCGAAGAGGAAGGCGTAGACCGCTGAGCCCCACGCGTACTCTCTGACTCAGTCCACATCTTCTAGTAGGGGTAGTAGCAGGTAGCTAGCCCCGTCCACCCAGGTGGTGAATAGTAATTTGCCGAATAGCAGCAGCAGGAACCTCCGCAGGATGACGTCTGCCTCTGGTCCCGGTATGGCCGCTACCAGCCTCTATGCTCAGTCCGTCAGCCTCCCAAGGTGCTGCTTTGGCAGCACTCTAGTAGCAATCCTGGCTCCTCGCATACCAAGGCTCTCCTATAGCTTCACCCTCGGTAGAGTCGTCGACTGACGCTCCGGCCTCTACAATTCTAAGCCCAGCAACCTCTAGGCCAGCTCCCTGTACTCTGGGAAGGTCCTCTCGCTCACCGGCGTCCCGTGCACCCGCAAGCTGGTGATGTGTGCCACGTCCTCTAGCATCGGGACCATGTGCCCCCACGGGAAGAGGAAGGCGCGACTGACCAAGTCCCACCAGTTGAGCAAGGCGTACAACAAGGCGGTTTCGAACCGTGTGACCACCATGCCAAGGAACTCCCCGAATCCCATGGCCACTAGCCGCTCTCGCTGGAAGTCCGGTAGTGCCAGGTGCATTGCACAGACCTGGAGCCAGGAGATCCGTGTTCGACACTTTCCCTATATGCATTTATATAAGTTGCATTAGTCATTCATTTCATAATAAGTCATGCATTGCATTAAAAAAAAAGGGCAAGCACTCTATCAGGTTCACGGCCTCCACTGGGCCGTTTTCATCTCCATAAACGATTTGTTTCTAGCTGTGTTCTATTTTCTATAAACTCCTTCACTGAATTGAGTTTACACGGTCATTCAATGATCGCTTTGCCTAATGGATGGTCTTGTGAAGACCGTTCAGTTCTCTAGACGATCCAGTTCGGACCGTCTCAACTCTCATGTGTCCGTCCTACGCTACGGTCTTGTGAAGACCGATTCGATGTCTAAGTGGCCTCGATTAGACAGTTTCTATTCCCCCTGAGTCCATTTTTAACAGCCATAGTGAGACCGCCTAGTACCTCCATGGTCCACCTCAGGCCATTTTTTTACCCCCACAATGCCCCATCTATTCAACTCCTTTTCAACGGTCACCCGTGGACCGTTCTAGCCGTTTGGGCGATTTGGTTTTGGTGTCTTGTCCCCTAGATAGTTCTAGGCGAACCGTTTAATTTCCTTACACGATCCTTGTTGGACCGTTTTCTACTCGCCGTGCCCGACGGCGTTCAACCCCCTCCCCGCCGGTTGGCAATGGCCCTAGGGGCCTTACAACTGATCCTAAGGGGTGGTGTGCCCCTTTTTGATGGAATCGTCGGTTCGAGATTCAAGGTTTGAAGTTTAATTTGACGAGATCGGCAAGCGGCTTCAACAACACGATCAAATAGATAATTTTTATTTTAGTTGTCTCATGTTAATTGGGCCACATGGAATCCGTGAAGCCTCCCAAGAGCTGTAAAGTTCCGAAGGGATAAAAAGATTTTCATGTAGTACATTGAAGTCGCAGATATAACAATAAGTAATTAAATTTCATTAATCAAGTTTGCTAAAGTAGCTGAAATAAAATTACTTTTTAATTAACAGTTTAAAATTAACAATTATACCAAAGTCTAGCCCAAAGGAAAGACAAGTACAGTCGACAGAAAAGAAAGACGTACACTGAGGTCGGGGGAAGCCTGACGTAGGTACCACTGGCAACTACGAACACGCCACACCAGGAACCATGGAAGCAAAGATGACCCACCTGAAAAGCAGGGGTGAGCCTCGTGTCACTGGCTCAGTAGGGGTCACATAGATCCCCACTGAAAAACAACACAGTAACACGCAAGAACAGCTGAAACAACAGTAGTAGCAAAGCAGGAAAACTAAACTACAAGGCTGTAATAGAAAATTGGACAGCAGGAGTAGAATAGCTAGAAGAAAAGGGAAAAGAAGCCGTACCAAACAAACACGGCTGCCGAACTAATCTTGGCTCCCTAAGCCACTCCAAACAGTGATAGGAAGGCGAACCCTGATCTGAAAAAGTCAGGAGTTGCCGATCTGTCGGCACAGCACAAGGCCCAAAAGTCAAGGCTGACAAAGACAGGCAAGAAACCTAGAGAAGACCTAGACAAACGAGACAGACCCTAAAGCATACACGACTCGATTGTCATGCATGCTCTTTTAGACACGACCACACATACGACTAGAATGTTGTGCACACAGCACAACACTGACCTTGGGTATGGCCAAGAAAGGACTAACCCGGGAAAGTCACGATGCTCGAGAAATGTGAGAGTCATGTGTCATGTGATGAAAGCACCTCCTCACTAGAAGAACAACCAGCTGAGTCCACTGATGTCTTACACTGCGCCTCAAGTACCTCCCTACGGTCGTCGCGAACGACGGAGATTGAGGTACGCTCAGAACTAGAACAAGAACTACAGTAACAAGTGACTAGTCAGGGTCACGCCCGTCAGTGTTCATCCAAACGCCCCTGACCACGTGTGCACACACAAGCTCATTGCCTTGAGCCAGGCCTCTAGCTAGTTTTCTCCCCCAATAGGATGCTATTGCCAAGCAAGGGAGCCAACAAAAACTAACCTAAAAACCGTCTGAGTCGGGAACTGCGCCGCCACCACTCCTAGGTGGGCTGACACTCGAGGTCATTAGGCTACAACTAGTGGAGGCTCACTCGACACAGAGACTCTGAAACACAAGTGCTAGAGTACAGATAGGCTTGTACGCACTATCCCACGTACTACGAAGCACCAAGCACAAGGCACAAGGCAGCACAACAAACTGCCATTAGGCTCAGGATGACAACTAGACTTGCTAACACAACGATCGTTGAGTCTCACGACTCGGGGTCAAGATCATCGCACATGAGTAGTAACAAGGTGCCAATCAGGCCTAATCCCTATAATAAATTCACGAGAAAACACAAGTCCTCAGCCCCTCAGGCTGCACCAAGGACTCTCGACTCCGTATAATACAAATCACGAAACATGAGGGAACACCAAAACCCTCAAAGCACCTGGACATGCAAACTGAGGTAAAACAGCATCTCAAGACGTCCATAACCATGTCTCACTCTATCCAGAATAGCCAAGACACTCACGAGATCACGTGTCAACCACTGGATCTCACCGAGTTGACCAGACATCAATAACGACATGCAAGCTGTACAGAAGACTGCTCGATAGAAAAGCACTCCTAGCTACCTTATAATCATGGTCATGGCCCTTATAAGATATCGAGAGACATCCGCGGAACAATGGGCAAACCACAAGGTCAAGCCAAGACCATCAGAAGCTAAAACATTGATAAAATAACACTCCGGGGATAAGCAGTCGATCGCTTCCCTACTAGGTAAGCCAAGCAGTCAGCAAAAGAGCCGCTCCTCCACACGGAGACATAGACTCTGGTAGTCATAGACAGGGCTACGAGGAGACTGTAGCGGTCATAGAATGGACCACGAGATGACTATAGCGGTTGCATAATAGGCCGCTAGCGCTAGTCAACCCTTGAACCGATCTACCCAGTCAAACCACCTAGCGGTCTATAATAGAACCACCATACAGAATATGCGGTCTAAGAATGAACGGCTACTCTAACCACCTTAACCTATTGACCTAAGCCAAATGGACCGTAGCGGTCATGACTTGGGCCGCTATAGCAAGTAGGCGGTCGAAGGTTGGTCCGCCAAGGCCAACCGACTTAAAACATTGACTCGGTCAAACACACCGTAGCGGTCCAAGGAAGAGCCACCAAGGAATGGAAGCAGTCGGAGCTAGGGCCACCAGCTCGAACCAACTTACACTAAAATTGAGAAACGACGAAGCTTGGCGGTCCACCATAGGGCCGCCAAAAGCAAGAGGCGGTTTATCAATAAATCGGGGTGCTATAGAACAACCGAGCACCGAAACTGAGCTCGTGGCCATTTTATGAACATCCCCTGGTGACTGGCGAGCCCCGTACATATCCTGGCTTCGAGATTCCCAAGAGCCCCCCGACCCTCGGGAGGCTCAGAGACTAAAGTACCAAGCTCAGCGTTTCATCCTCCTTGACGAAACCTTGTACCGAAGATCCTTTGCCAGTCTCCTCCTCAAATGCCTTGACGTCCCAGAAGCCCACCGAGTGATTGAAGACGTTCACGAAGGCATCTGCGGCGCGCGCCAAGGGGGGAGATCTATCGCAATGATATTGCTACGGCAAGGCTACCGGTGGCCCACTCTCCAACATGATTGCTCGACATATGTTCGGAGATGTGGTCGATGCTAGTGATTCGACCACCTGATACACTAGCCAGCCTCGGAACTTGTAACCCTGATCGAGCCTTATCCATTTGCTCGATGGGGAATCAGCATCCTAGGCCCCTTTCCCGTGGTGCAAGCTCAGAAGAAGTTCATCATTGTCACTATTGACTATTTCTCCAAATGGATCGAGGCAAAAGCCACTGCCAGAATAACCGAGACAGTGGTTTGGAGTTTTGTTTGGAAGTCGATCATCTACCACTTTGGTATCTCCCGAGTGATTGTGAGCGATAATGGCTGGTAATTTGACTCCACTTAATTTAAAAATAAGTGCGCCGACCTCCATATCCGCAACCACTTCACTACGGTAGCCCACCCCCAGGCTAATGGGCTGGTCGAGAATGCCAGCAAGACTATCCTTAAAGGCATCAAGACCAAGCTTGGAAAGGCCAAGGGTAACTAACTCGAGGAATTGCCTAGTGTACTATGGTCATACCGGACAACTCCCAGAACTACCACTAAAGAATCTCCGTTTCAACTGGTGTTTGGCACTCAGGCCATGATCCCTCTAAAGATCGACAACCCGTCTTTCCAAGTTATCAACATCTCGCTCAAGCTAAATGACCAAAAGCTGTCAGAAAATCTGGACATGACGGAAGAGATATGCGAGGTCGCGAGGATCTGAGCTATGGAATACCAGCGGCTCATGACTCGCTATTACAACAACAAACTCTGAGACAGACGATTTCACCCGGGAGATTTTGTCCTAAGGAAAGCAGAAGCATCTCGACCACTGGAGGTGATGGGGAAGCTGGGCCCCACCTGGGAAGGCCCCTACCGAGTGGTCGAGACGCTCGAAAAAGGAGCGTACCAGTTATCTACCATGGAAGGAGCACCCATCCCTCAGACATGGAACGCGACAACGTTGCAATAATTCTATTTTTGAATTCCTTCCCATACATGTAAGAAACAGTTTATGACAATATCTCCCTTTTTATTGCATTACACATTTTTGTACATCACATAGGCTGTGGCCAGTATAATATGCAAGAAAGAGAAAAACTAGCACAACACAAACTGATCACTCGATGCTGATGAGGTCGACATCCCCCAGGCCGAGCCACTGACTCCACCTCCTGTGAAAACTAGCTCGGATAACGGGACAACTGATCTTGTCTGCTCGGGGAATTCAGAAGAGCCTATATCAAGAGAAAATAGGAGGAGAGAGAAGGCCCAGGTGCCAACTTCCTAAAAGACAAGAGAGGGCCTCCCTTGCCAACTCCTTGGAAGTTGGGACTGTAGCAAAACCATCAAAAACTGATAGTGCAAGAAATAATGAGCACTCCCTCGAAGGGAGTGGCAGAGGGGGAGTGGAGATGAAAGAAAGGAGGATCAAGAATTCCTCCTCCCCCCTCCCCCCAGGGGGATGGCGATCTAAAAGCGGGAAGGGAGCCCGTCGCTACGCGTCGACCCTTCTTGTACGCCGCCCGCCGATTGCTAACCATTCTTCTATGTCGGAGCAGCAAGAACACCCCTACAACCGCCAGCGTCTTCATCTTTAGAGTCACCTTCCATGCTTCACCAAAGACGACCGCAATAGACAACCGCTTCGCGAAAATAGACAGAGGAAGCCAAAGAGTACAAGGGAAGCCTAAAGCAACATGAAGAGGAGGAGGCGCCCTTTGGGACCTTTTGTAGGCTGAAGGGGGAGACCCTTGCCTTAATTGAACCTCCCCTCGAAAAAATACAAAAAGGCAGACATACTTCCCTAAGGAGGAGTCATGCTACCTCCCCCCACAAACCCCTATGGGAATACGCAAAAATGGCAAGTCAGTTAAAGCATGGAAGAACGAAAAGACGCCAGTCCTGCAGCCGGCAACCACGCAAGCCCACTTTTTTTTACCTCGAATCACGTAAAATCTCTGACTCTCTGGCAACTGCGGATACGGTAAGATCCGCTCAGTCAAATGTGGCAACATGTAGTCAATTACATTCTTAATACTGCTACCATTATATAGAAAAAAGCTATTACATTGCCAAGTTCAAAGAGGAAAAAATATCAGGGCCTTGTATTGATGTTGGGTCGAATTAGCAAGTTTCTTTCTGATGGTACTCTTTTGTTTGCTCAGATTCGAGGTGAGTGGCTGATGAAGGGGTGTCGCTGGCTGAGGTGGTGATCCTCGACGAGGAGGAGGCGCCTGCCCCTGACAGACTTCAAGTGTCCGGGAGTTCTTCCCGTGCACGGGACAAGGGCAAGCGGCTTGCTCGGGATGGAGCTTCTGAGCATCGCGGGGCCAAGCGCAAGGATCCCGTGGAGAAGATGCTCCGATCCTCGATAAAGGCCATGACTACTAAGAGGAAAAGGGTGAGGAGGGCGGAGGCCACTCGCTTGGTTGAGGGGGGCGCACGGCTGGCTCTCCCGTCCAGTGAATCAGAGGGGGCGGTCACCTTCGGAGGAGTCATGGCCGAGGCGGATGCATCCTAAGCAGAGGTGGCTGGTGCTGGGTTGCCTATCGGGGTCAAGGGGGCACAGGGCGAGGGACCCGATCTAAGTCGGTCGAGGCCGAGGAGTCATAAGGTGAGGCGACCCAATCCCAGCCGACCGAGGCTACGACGGCGAGGGGGGAAGCAGCCCAGCCCGAGCTAGCCGGTGGGCCTCCGGGAGTGGGAGTACCCAAGGGGGATTCTTCGATCCCAACTGTTCCGGAGAGAGCCGCCTCTGCCGCGGCAGGCACCTTTGTCGTTTGAGCCTCCTTGTACCGCAGGTGCCGCTTTGTGACCTCGGAGGCATTCCGGGGAGGTCTCGAGCGTAGTCCTCCTTCTGTGCTCCTCGAGAGAGTCATGGAGGGTGGCTTGATCGTGGTCCAACTGGGGGCTGAAATGACTGATCTGTTCACTTGGGTCAACTCAGAGAGGGAGTCCCTGGCCTGGGCCTATGGTGCATCCGATCGGAAGATCGAGTGCCTAACCCTTGACCTTGAAGACCTTCAGCGGGAGGTGGCCTCGCTCAGGGCGCAAGCGGAGTTGAGCCAGAAAGAGGCTCAGGAGTCGACCGAGCAGCTGGTTCAGGCCCGTTATATGGTTGAGCTGAAAGATAGGGTCCTGGATGTGGAGCGTAAAGTGTAGGTCAAACGTGCCGAGCAGTGGAAGGCCAAGCGTGAGGTTCTCGAGGGCCGGGTTCGATAGGCCGAGCGACAGCGGGCGGAAGTGAAGGGCACGTGAGCCGAAATTGAGAGGAGGCAGTCTGAGGTAGAGCGGAGGGCAACCGAGCTCGAGGAGAAGGCGACGCTGGCTGGATTGGAAGCGCTCGAGCAATACAAACTCTCAGAGGGTTATCATGCGGTGCTCTACTTTAGGAGTCTCACCATCAGATGACTTTCTGATCAGATGTGAATCTTTAGGCATCAGATGCGCTGCCTAGAAGTCTATAATCCCCTGGCCTTTGATGGGTTTCTTCTTGATTGGAGTGCTCCTCCTTACTATTCTCATCCTTCTTGACAGCGATAATAGAGAGCCTATTCTTTTCTTTCATCATTATTTTGAGCCAACATTGCCCCCAATGTTAGGTCCCCTGGGGTGCAATCGGATCTTGAAGGTGGGGTTGAATAGATCCTTTCAAAAACTCTGACCTAATTAAAGTCTTAAATGATAAGAACACAAGCTACTGCTACAAATCAAATAAAACACTTAGACATAAATCACAGTGGATTTAGCATGAGTGGTTCAAGGCAATAAAACAAGACGGCCATCCACAAGGAGCCAACATATTGCTTTATGGGGGAAGGCTAAGGTTGACGTAGCAGAGCAGAGCGGTCGATGCCGCCTCTCTATGAGTTTGGCTATTGGACAGTTTCAAAGCTCATTAAACGCCTAGTGTGTGTGTGGACAAAGTAACCTGTCCCTGGCCTTGGTGGACTCCCTAATACTTGTGTGCAAGGGTGCGGTAGGCAACTGAGGGAATGTAAGTGTAGTGTGAGAGGCAAGTGGTGTGCAGGCAAGATAGATAGTGTGCAGACCCGAATGCTAGAATGTGCGATGGGAAATGATTAGAATTGAATATGTTGAAGTTAGCACACGAATCTGTGAATGGAGATAGAGAATATGAAGCAATCACACAAGTCACAACCCAATATTGCATAAAGATTTTTAAGGTGGTTCAGTCTGCAACTAGCAGACCTACGTCCACCCCTTAGCAAACTGAGTAAGGTTTTGCCACATGCTGCAAACGCAGCACTACACGGGGACGACGCCCCACTCACACACACATACGTGAACAAATGAAAATAACAAAATAAAATAAGCTGCAAGTGCAGTAGAAAACTAGAGCAGAGAAAAGCATCAACCGTGGCAACAGATAGAAATCTGGAAGCTAGTGGCTAGAACTTTAGACAAAGATCAAATAGATTCTTTCTTTTAGGCACAAACTTCTACAGGGTTGCTTTCTCTCACGACCGGCCTCTCTTCTTTCTCTTCTCTCTTACAGCACTAGGCTGAAGAGGAAAAAATCTTAACTTTACCATAAGGATTATTAGTGTCAGATAATTACAAGCTCTTATCCTTATTCTTAAGAGAGAAAAAAACTAATATTGTAGAGGTCGAAAAGTGATCCTTCGAATCCCGTGCTATAACTCCGTGATTTGTTTGTCAAAGAAGAGGAGAGCTTTATGAGAGAAATATTTGTGAGTAAAGGAAAGACGTCAAAAGAAGTCATAGGTGTGATCCTAGTAAACAACCCTACAATACCTAAGTTAGACAAGTGCTCGGAGTAGGTGAGGAGTGCTCGGATGGTGATGAGTGCTCAAAAGTATGAGTAAAGTAAGGAGTGTATAGTGAGCATAGGGTGCTTGAGGCTTAGAATACTTATCCCTTAGTCGCCCGACTAGGGCACTTCTTATAGGGTCCTCTTAGAGGACGTTTCCATCGTCTACGTCATTTGACTTAATGGGGGAATGGTTGTTCGAGATCGTAGGATCATGGGGCGCTCAACATTCCGTTCAGCAAAAGGTGAGGGGACATAGGTCAACCCCTAATGTCCATTGCTCCGCCATACATGGTGATAATGGCTCCCAGATTATGCGTCACGTTGATTGTGGAGTAGTTTTGTGTGTGGGGTACGAGCCTGGATCTTAAGCCAGTCATTGTTGGGCCATAGTGGGCCTAGGCGGATTATTCCTTCATCACTAGGCCCCCACCCCTGAGTAGTGAGGGTGCTCGGTGCTCGGGAGGAAGTGTTCGCTGGGAATGTTTATCTGCCCATGTTTTTAGTCATCTTCTCAGGTTTTTCCTTCCCGGGGAAGGTTACTTGACCTACTCCTATATAGGTCACATAGCATCTTTCTAGGGCTCTCATTACCTTGGATGCCATTCTGCCTAGGAGCTCAATACGCACGACACCTTTTGGGCATGACGTCATCTTCATCATGACCAAATCCCATAGCGCATGGGAAGGCAGGCACGGATGAATCCTACCACCCATCTTGGAGTTCTCCAACTCCCCTACAGCCATTGATGGTGATCTGCCTTACTTCTGATGATTTGATGCCGATTATTGAATTTGAAGCATTGTAGCTGCCTTCTCCTTTTAAATAGGCTTGAGAAGGGGCCGTGGGGATGCACTTTTGTCTTCTTCGGCATCGTGTTTTCATTGCTCTTCTTTTACTATCCTTCTACCTTTCCTGGCTTCCTATTTTCTGGTGAGTGTCCCTCCCCTTAGTGCTACGCCATGTCTCTTCCTCATAGAAAGCTCCTTCTTTCCGAGGGGTCAGAGGAGGAATCTTCCTGATACTTATTGATTTTTAAACATGCGTGATTTATTTAAATCATCAAGAAAAGTCACGTTAGGGTTTCAGGGTTTCTAGATGTACATTAATTAACGTCTACAGACCTAACGTTAATTAAGGAATTAACGCATGTATGAAAGGATGCTAATTAATCCGCGTCCACTGCACTGGTCGCGAATTCTTCGTGAAATAGAAAACAAACAAAAGTACGTAAAACTTAACACTTCGCATGGATCTATTCCATGGATTAAGAAACAAAACAACACTATCACTATCTACATGCTTGCATGGAGGTTTATAGGGTTATGCTGGAGAGATAACATTTCTTGATGCTGATTGATTTTTAAACATGGGTGATTTATTTAAACCATCAAGAAAAGTCGCGTCAGGGTTTCTAGACGTACATTAATTAATATCTGTAGACCTAACGCTAATTAAAGAATTAGCTCTTGCATGAAAGGATGCTAATTAATCCACGTCCACTGCACTGGTCGTAAATTCTTCGTGAAACAAAAAACAAACAAAAGTATGTAAAACTCAACACTTCGCATGGATGTATTCCATGGATTAAGAAACAGAACAAGACTATCACTATCTACATGCTTGCATGGAGGTTTATAGGGTTATGCCTGAGAGATAACCTACCTTCGACGAAGAGGAAGAAGACAGACGTAGGAAGAAGAATATGTCGACAGACGTCGAATGAGGAAGAAGAAAGGAAGACGATGGACGTCGCATGTAGTGAGGAAGAAGAAGAAGAGGAAGAAGATGATGATGTCCTCCCCACTCTGCAGTGTGAGTACGGTAGCAGCACGAACCCAACGAACAGCAGTAGCACGATGACTTCTGCAATCACAGGGGGGTGCTATTTATAAGGATTCTACCCTTCGAATCCTACTAAGGAATCCTAATGCAACTAAAATGCAACCTACCCTCTGTTCGATCCTATCCTTCCATAATTGCAGCCACCTTCCCCATCAATCGACCTAATCTTAGAATAAAACCCTAGCCAACAGGGAAACTCCCTTCGACACAGGCCTAATGGGTCATCCCAAACACCCCTATTTAGTGGTTTTAGCTTAGTTACGTGAGTTAAGTTATTATTTGGGCCTATTTCTAATCAGATTCAACGTAAAGGTTAAAAGGGCCATTGTCGAGTGGCCCGAACCCCGAACTCTCCACGATGCCCGTAGTTTTCATGGTTTGGCTACCTTTTATAGGAGGTTCATTAAAGGGTTCAGTACTATCACTTCTCCCATCACAGACTGCCTCAAGAAGGGTTCATTCGAATGGACCAAGGTAGCCCTTCCTAGAGGTAAAAGAGAAGATGACGCAAGCTCCGATTCTCCATCTCCCAGATTTCTCCAAGGTCTTCGAGGTCACCTGTGATGCATCCGGGGTGGGCATAGGAGGAGTCTTCAGCCAGGAAGGACACCCCATTGCCTACTTTAGTGAAAAACTTAATGATGCCCGGCTTTGGTATTCCACATACGACAAGGAATTTTATGCCATTGTCCAATCCTTGAAGCACTGGAGACATTACCTCCTCCCTCAGGAATTTGTCACTTTCTCGGATCACGAGGCCCTTAGGTATCTCAACTCCCAGAAGAAATTGAATGCCAGGCACGTCAGATGGGTTGAGTTCCTCCAATCCTACACTTTTGTGTTAAGACACAAAGTAGGTGTGGAGAATCGGGCCGCGGATGCCCTTAGTCAGAGGACCCTTCTCCTCACGGCCATTGGGGCCGAAGTAGTAGGGTTTGATCGACTCAAAGATGAGTATGCCACGTGCTCAGATTTTGGGCAAATCTACTCTGCTCTCGCTATCGGGCCACACAAAGAAATGGATGGGTATCAATTACAAGATGGGTACCTCTCACGTTACCAATGCTTATGCCTGCCCTGAACTTCGATTAGGGATCTTTTGGCCTGAGAGTTGCATGCTGGAGGATTGGCAGGTCACTTTGGGCGCAACAAAACCATCACAGCTTTGGAAGAACAATTCTGTTGGCCTAGCCTCAAGCGGGATGTGGCCAAGGTTATCGTCCAGTGCCGTGCTTGTGCCTCGGCCAAGTAAGTTAAGCATAACATGGGCCTATATACTCTCCTCCCAGTTCCTGAACGTCCTTGGGAGGATGTTAGTATGGACTTTGTGCTTGGGCTACCATGGACCGTAAAGAGGCACGATTCCATCCTTGTTGTAGTGGACCATTTTTCCAAGATGGCTCACTTCATTCCTTCCTCTAAGACATCTGATGCCACTAAGGTCGCCCACCTATATTTTGACCATATTGTCTGTCGCCATGGTCTACCAAAATTCATTGTCACTGATTGGGATGTCAGATTCACTAGTTATTTCTGGAAGACCTTATGGCACCTCATGGGCACCCTCCTCAAGTTCTCCATAGCCTACCATCCCCAGACGGATGGACAGACCGAGGTTGTCAATAGAAGTCTAGGAAACCTATTACGATGTCTAGTAGGAGAACACTTGGGAACCTGGGACTTGATTCTCCCTTGGACAGAGTTTGCATACAACACATCAATCAATAGGTCCATAGGATTAAGCCCATTTGAGATAGTGCATGGTGGGAAGCCCCGGAAGCCAATCGACCTTATTCCCCTATCATTACAAGCTAGAGTTTCTGAGTCAGTCGAGGCCTTTACCCAAAGAGTCTGCCACCTACATGAGCAAGTTAGCCAGCAAATTCGATCAAGTAATGAGGACGATCTAGTGATGGTCTGGATGGAGAGGCTCTCCCCCGGAGCCCCCTCCAAGTTTAGTGCCTGTGGTGCCGGACCGTTCCAAGTTGTGAGGAGGATAGGATCCAATGCCTACAAAATAGACCTACCCGTGGAATATGGGGTGAGCACCACATTCAACGTGGTAGACCTTGTACCATACAAGGGCCAGGCAGCAATACCTAGTGATCCATTCGAGTCTGCATCTTCCCTTGTGAGCAAGCCCACCCCCATGTGTCCACCAACCCCCTTGAGAGCACGGCGTGAATAGGTGGATCAAATACTGGATGAGCAGATTACTAACACAAGGAGCAAGGCATACCAGTGTTACTTAGTCCGGTGGAAGGGTCAGCTCCAGTCTGAGGACACGTGGGTGAGCAAGGAGGAGCTGATGCGCAACAACCCGGATGCCCTGGAGCAGTACTACAGCTGGCGTGACCCTTACTCGATGAAGTCGAGTCACTCACACCCCAGGAGTATTGATGGGGACACGGCCGTCCCATCACTTTGGTTGGGAGACTTCCCCGCCCCTTGAGGAGATAAAGCCTCTTCTGTCATTGTTAGCGGCTGGTTCCTTTTTTTTTAGTCCAGTTAGTGTTGATTGAGTCTAATTTTTACTCTATTGTGAGACATGTAAGCCTTAATGGGCCAGCTGAATAAGGGCAAGGGCCTTTGTTGAGACTAGCTCGGTTAGTGGTCCTAGGTAGCTTATGTTCACCACCTCGGATAGTAGGGTAATTATTTAAATTTCTAGGGTATTTGTAGATTTCTGTCATCCTTGGCCTCTCCTATAAATAGGGGTCCAAGGGCTTTGTTTGGAGTTAATGAAGAATTTACTAAACAAAGATCAAGAAGATTTCACCCCCACATGGCCTTAAGGATAAAGGAAGAAGTCGACAAGTTATACAAGGCCAAATTTGTTAGAGTTATTTTATATTCTCAGTGGGTGGTGAATATTGTCCTTGTTATCAATAAGGATGGAAAAGTGCATATTTACATTGATTTCAGGGATCTTAAGAAGGCATGTCCCAAGGATGATTTCTCGTTGCCTCACATAGACGTCTTGGTGGATAATACTGCTGGGTTCAAAGTATTGTCCTTCATGGATGGTTACTCTAGTTATAATCAGATCCATCTCGCTCTGGAAGACCAAGAGGAAACCTCCTTCACCACCCCCTGGGACACTTATTGCTACGTGGTTATGCCATTCGGTCTGAAGAACATGGGTGCCACCTATTAGAGGGTGATGATGGCTATATTCCACGACATAATGCATATTTACATGGAAGCTTATGTGGATGATATCTTGGTGAAGTCGAGAACAAGGGAAGAACACCCCGCTATTCTGGCTAAGGTGCAGCAGAGAGCTAGGCTGTACAAGCTTAAGATGAATCAGAAGAAGTGTGTTTTCAGAGTCTCTTCAGGGAAGCTACTAGGCTTTATAGTAAGCAAAACGGGGGATCCAGATCTATCCTAATAAAGTAAAGGCCGTCATGGACATGCCTCTGCCTAAGAATATCACAAAACTTCGAGGATTGATTGGACTGTTGCAATTCATAAGAAGATTCATATCCCAACATTCTTAGAGGTGCCATCCGTTCTACGAATTGCTAAAGGCAGGGGTCAACTTTGAATGAAACGAAGATTGTAAGAAGGCCTATGAGGACTTAAAAGTGTATCTATCCAATCCCCCGATTTTGCAACCTCTTGTCCATGGGAAACCCCTAATTCTATACATCTCGGTCATTGAGGACTCCCTAGGGGTGATTTTAGCACAAGTGGACGATGAAGGAAAAGAGCGGGCAACTTATTACATCTCCAGGTTGTTTAACCCAGCGGAGTCCAAATACACTGCCATGGAGAAGACTTGTGCCGCCTTAGTGTGGGTAGCTCAGAATCTTAAACATTATTTCCTCACCCACCCAGTTAGGTTGATCTCTAGAATGGACCCAATTCTCTATCTCTTAGAAAAGTCCATCCTTTCCAGTAGGTTAGCTCGCTGGCAGAGCTTCCTCTCTCAATTCGATATGACGTTCATTGTTCAGAAGGTAGTCAAAGGATATGCCATCGCTGAGCATCTTGCCCATCTTCCCATTCCTCACAATGACTCTATTAAGGATGATTTCCTTGATGAGCATCTCTCTGCCATCTCTCATCATCCCTTCTGGTCTCTGCACTTTGATGGTGCGCTTAATTCTCAAGGCTGGGGGATAGGCGCTATTCTCCTCACTCCGGAAGGAGGAACCATTCCTTTCACTTACCAGCTCCGATTTTCTACTACCAACAATATCTCTGAGTACGAGGCTCTCCTAGCCGGATTGAAGCATGCCTACCTCTTCTGCGCATGCCACTTAAAGATCATAGGAGACTCTCAGCTCGTCCTGCGACAGGTTCTATCCACTTACCGCACCCATGACCCTAAGCTCAAGCCGTATCAGGATTTGGTCACACTCTTAGCTAGGCAATTCCACAAATTAATCTATATTCATACTCCCCGATCTCAGAACATTCTTGCTGATGCCCTAGCATCTCTCGCTTTCGCTCTATCTTTTTCTCTCAGTCGAAGCACTGAGACCATCATCGTTCAGAGACTGGATGCACCCTCTCTTCAGGATCCTTGGCATCATAACTTAGGAAAAATGTAGAGGCGAGGGCTGAGAAGGAATAGTTAAAGGAAGTGTCTTTGACGGAATTTGAAGAGATCTTAGAGGAAGAAGAATTGCCTTGGTATCATGAAATCGAGCTGTATTGTCGAGATGGCTCATTCCCAGAAGGGGCAAATGCCGAGCAGCGTAAGGCAATCAGAAGAGTCATCTCGAAGTACACTATCATTGCAGGGGAACTATATAAGCATGCTACTAATGGAATCCTTATGAGGTGCATAGATGATGATGAAGCTTGGAAGGTGGCTGAAGTAGCCCACTCTAGTGAGTGTGGAGGTCATGTTAACGGACAGGCTCTAGCAAAGACGATCCTTAGGCAGGACTATTATTGGCCCACTCTAGAGGAAGATTGCTCCCTCTATCTCCGGAGGTGTCTCAAGTGCCAACTCCACGCTGACAAAATTCATGCTCCAGCTTTATCTCTTCATCCTCTTTCTACTCCTTGGCCATTCTCCATGTGGACTTTCGACGTTGTCGGCCCGCTCAGTGATCCTAACTCTCAGACAAAGTAAAAATCCTTCATCCTTACCGCCACTGAGTACTTCACCAAGTGGGCCAAAGCCGAAGCATACGTGAAGATCAAAGCTACCAATGATGGGGGCTTCTCCGACCCATCTCAGTCTGAGCCGTAGCAAACTCCCCATTCATATTGCTAAAGCTTAGGAGTGAATATAGTTCTGTCCATACTATATTAGCAACTTCTCCAAGGAAAAAAAGCTATAATGCACTCTCAGGTTGAGGCCTTGAGCAACATGAACACCTAGAACAGAGGGGAACTCCTTTTGCCATGATCACATCATCTAGGGGCAGGGAATTAAAAATCATCCACCAAGCAAATACCAACCGTTTTATAGGAATGTTTGGCGCCCACAAAGAAGACCACCTATCTGAAGCTATTGGCTGAAGAAGACCCTGAACTGAACTTGTGGAAACGCGCCCATCGGCCTGGAGGCACCAAATCCACTTGTCACTATTGTTGTTGTTTGTGAGAACGTGATTCAAAGTGATTGTTGGACAGAACTGAAGTGCAATTTGCACATGAATACTTTGTGGGTCAGCCAATGTTGTCTTCACATTGCACAATTTATCATCCAGACAGTCCCAAATTGTGAGAGGAATGTAATTCTTTAGTGGAACATTACCTGGCCAAGTGTCAAACCAAAAGTAGGTAGATGAGTCATTGTATGCTATGATAACTCTATGATGCTCATATATGTGTTGGAACCCTAGTTTCGATGATGTCACACTATGAATCATGTTGAGGTAGAACTGCATAAATAATGAGTGCTTGAGTTATCATTTTAGTTCATAAGTATGAATGCCACATAGGTTGATGCATCATAGTCACTCATGCTGTATAGGTCATTTATCTTCTAAGTGTTAGAAATCAAGGTCGATGCACATATAGGCACTTAGTCATATAAGGTCGATGCACATCCATGGTTGAAGTATATAAGGTCGATGCATATTCATGGTTGAAGTATATAAGGTCAATGCACATTCTAGTTTGAAGCTTGTCAGGTCGATGCGGCTAAGCATTACGTTGAACATCTGGTCGATGCACATTTATGCTTGTAGCTTGACAGGTCGATGCACATACATGAATGTAGTCTATCAGGTCGGTGCATTAGAAGACCTTGTGCTCAGCAAGGTCGGTGCACTAGAGGATCTTTTGTTTAGCAAGGTCGATGCACATTGGACCTTGTGTTTAGCAAGGTTGATGCACATTTGATCTTGTGTTCTGCAAGGTCGATGCATATACATGCATTCTGTCTACAAGGTCGATGCACATGCAAGCGTCATGTCCATCAAGTCGATGCATATGCTACAACACACTTTAACAGGTTGGTGCACATTTGTTATTCACTGGACTCAGGTCAAAGCATTCATGCTTACTTAAGGCATCAGGTCGATGCTCAAGCACTAGCTGTGTTAGCCATCGCTTTGATAGGTCAGTGTAGCCACACCTATTCTAGCTCGACCGGTCAACCTGTGTTTCACATAGGTCGGTGCATCCTCATAAACACTTGTCTTCATCCATTCTCTCTCTGCATATAAGGTCCACCTGTTCATTACATAGGTCAGTGCAGTTGCAGTTAATCCACTGCATTCATGCAGAGGCATACCCACATAGGTCGGTGCACTGTGTGTAAGCATCGAGGCATATACATCATCATATATTCTTTTGATCTGAGTGTATGACTCTTATGAAATTGCCTAAGTCTGCATTCTCTTAAGCACTTATGATGATAAAGTGTTTGATGAAATATTTTGTATCTTGTTGATAGGGACTTTAGTATTAAAAGCCTTAAACCACTCATGTAACTCGATCAAACACTCGAAGAGCAGAAACCATCAGATGTTGGAACCCTAGTTTTGATGATGTCACAACTATGAATCATGTCGTGGCAAAACTGCTTAATAATGCTCGATTGAGTTATCATCTTTCATGAGTCAGAATGGCATGACTTGTTAAGGCATCTTGATCACTCAGGTTATACAAGTCTTTTATTTGTCTAAGTGTCTGGAACATAAGATTGGTGCATATATTGGCACTTAGTCATATGAGGTTGATGCACGTTCATGTCTTAGTCATATGAGGTTGATGCACGTTCATGTGTTAGTTGGATAAGGTCGATGCATATTTACAATCGAAGCATGTAAGGTCGATGCATACTCATGGTTGAAATATACAGGTCGATGCACATTTTAGTGTGAAGTCTGTCAGGTCGATGCATCTATGTACCATGTTGAACATAAGGTCAATGCATGTTTGTGCTTGTAGCTTGATAGGTCGATGCATATACTTGCCTGCAGTCCATCAGGTCGATGCACATACTCGCATGTAGTCAGATAGGTCGGTACATGTATACTCCAGCAATATATCAGGTCGATGCATATATGACCTTATGCTCAGCAAGGTCGATGCACATTAGACCGTGTGCTTAACAAGGTCGATGTATATTTCACCTTGGGCTTAGTAAGGTCGATGCATATTTGTGCATTTATTCTACAAGGCCGACGCACATGCAAGTGTTGTGTTCATCAGGTGGATGCACATGTTGCAACATGTTCCATAAGGTCGATGCACATGTAGAGTCTAGGTCATAACAAGTCAGTGCACCTTTGTTATTCTCTGGACTCTAGTCTAAGCTTTCATGTTTGCTTAAGGCATCAGGTCGATACTTAAGCTCCAGCCATCGCCTTAACTAGCCTGTGCAACATTACGTGGTTTAGCTTGATAGGTCTACCTGTGTCTCACACAGGTCGGTGCATCCTCGCATATCCTTATTTTCATCTATATCTCTTTACATATAAGGTCTACCTGTGTCTTACATAGGTCAGTGCATTTGTAATTATCTTACTGCATTCGTGCGTAGGTCTTCTTACACAGGTCGGAGCATTGTGTGTCTGCATCGAAGCATATACATCATTCACATACCTTTTTGATATGTGTATCTGATTTTTCTAAAATTGGCTAAGTATACATTCTACTAAGCAATTATGATGACAAGGTGTGTGATGAAATGCTTTATATCTTATTGACTGGGACTTGGTCGAACACTTGAAGAGCAAAAAGCATTAAAGACTTAAGTGATCACATGGTTCGAGATCTGAGTTAGCAGGCACATGATCCAAGGCGAGATGTCTTCAAGATCGATTAGGCCACGTGGATTCGCTTCGTCTCCAGATCTGACACGTGGACCTTTTTAAGTCACTTTTCCTGAAAAGTAATTGGTGGGAACACTCACTCTACGTGCCAGAATGAATTCGTGTAGGACCACAAGAATCTGCTCGTGCATATAAAAAGGGGAATCTCTCAGTCGAAGTATTTAGACAAAGGAAAATTGAAGAGGAAGGCAATTGAGGAGAACACACAAAGTGATAAGAGAATCCAGAGTAGAGTTTAGAAGATAAAAAGAGATAGTTTTCACTTCTTGCTGTTCGTACCTAAGGGGCTTGGTCCCATTAAACAATATACTTCTTTTATGCAATAAATTCTCATCTAGTGGTAAGAAGGTGGAGTGGGAACATTCCTTTCCTCTGGAAAGGGGTGCACTCTCCCTTTAAGTCCATTAGGTGATTTGGCCAAAAAAAAAACCCCATGTCAATGAATAAACCACCTCAATACTATAATTTTTAGTCCCACCAATGAATAAACCTGTGGCTCGGACCTTCCGTCCGAGTCCATGAACAAAAAAATCCCTCTTTGCTTCGGCTCGGACCTTCCATCCAAGTCGATGAACAAAAAGGACCACCCTCTCTGCTCCGGCTCGGACAATCCATCCAAGTCGATGAACAAAAGGACCCTCTTTGCTTCGACTCGGACCATCAATCCAGGTCGATGAACAAAAAGACCCTCTTTGCTGTGGCTTGGACCTCCCGTCCGGGTCGATAAAGAAACCACCTTCCTCTATTCATCACGAGACACCAACCCCGCCTCTCGGGATTGGTCTCGCCCAGTTGGCCTGGTCCGTTCTCTCGGGCCAACGTATTAACTCTGTTTCTTTGCTTCGGTATTCACCGCATACCGATGACCAAACCCTCACTCAGGCTAGATAGCTCGGTCCGCGACCTACGTTGTGAAATGGTCCCCTCAACCCTTCGCTGAAGGATTGAGCACTTTCCTGTGAATTCGCACTGAACCAATTGGCTCGGGAAAGGAAAATACGATACTAAGGAACTCTACACCCGTGGGTCCCACGCACTCATTCCTCACTTGTACCACCCACAGGTGGGGGGCATCTATGGATGTCGAAATTTACTATGCGGCACGTACGTCTTGACACTCGAGAGCAAGTTGAAGACAAAAGGGCCGAATAGACCCTATACCTTCTCCAAACAGGATAAGCACGTACCTGATGCTCCGCCATCCGACAAGAAAGCCCCTCAAGTAGAAAAGATGGCCCCAACTCCCCAACAGATAGTGCCAAAGGCCGAATCAAGAAAAAACCCAGGAATGTAGACACGGGCTTGGCATGCACCAGAACTCACTCGAAGTCCAAGGTTGGGACTCGGAGGCTTTGAATTAAACACCCCAGAGGTGGTACATTACAACTGAAGTATTACGGGAGGGCAAGTGTTCATCTGAATCACCGCGAAGTCGAGACGAAATCTCTTGACACTTAAATCGGCGTGACCTTGCCCATATTATACTTAAACTGACGCGCCCTTACAGCAAGCCTAAATCGACGTGTCCCTACAGTAAGCCTAAACCGGTGTGCCCTCCTTTGGCCATCTACCCGACGCGCCCCTTTGATGCCAGTGAACCAGTGCACTAACTTCATGTGGGCTTAAACCGGCACATCCCCTTGCCGCGCCGGTTTAACCCAATTCTGTCTCATCTGCCAACCGAGGCTCTGTTTCGCATCAATCTGGCATGCGGAGAACATTTAATGTTGTGAAGCTTTGTCTCTGCCTCCGTTCGATAGCGTAGAAGTGACAATGGTGAAGCAGGCATCGACGGTGGCAGTAGCAGCAGATCCCCCGGTAAATCCACGAACATCCCGTCCTCAGACGAATGGCAGCGTACGACGTGAACCAGCAGTAGCCAATGCAGCATGTCGACTTCAAACTTCATTGCGGACAAGGTGGAGGTGGCGAGAACTCTCCCCCGATGGCCATTCTATAAAAAGGTAAGACTGAGAAGGAAAGGGGGTCGGCTGGCTGGTCTTTCTCCCTCTGCTCTCGCTGCTCTCTCTTGACTGGTTCGGTCAGTGGGTAGTGGAGAAGAAAAGGTTTGAAGTTTCTCTTCCTCTCCCTCTCTAGCTCCCTCTAGGGTTGAGTCCGTTCGAAGAAAGCTCTGCCAACCTGCGCCCGTGAGGTGAAGAAAAGGGAGAGGGCTCGGATTGTATTCTCCTCCCAAATACTTTAATCAATTCAATTAAATATCAAAAAATAGCCTAAATCCGTAAAAATAGTCAAAATTCATAGAATAAATTCTAGACCCGAACCACTAAGAATTCGCTAAGACACGGGTCTTATAGTCTCTCCCTCTTAAAAGAAATTTCATCCTCAAAATTTACAAGGAGGAACAAGGAGGAAACTGGAAGAGAAACTACACCTAAAAGTAGAAATAGGAAAATAAAAAGGATGGAATCGAATACCTTGAAAATAGAAAGCTGGTTTCCCGCATGGCTGAAAATAGACTCTCTTGGATCTTCAATCAACCACGGCACCGTACAGCTCTAACCAGTCCATGCCTAGTATAGCATCATAATCGGCTAGTTGCAGTGCATACAACTTCACCGGCAACTGTCGGTCACTGATGACAATAGGGGATTAACATGAAATCTCCAGATGGTAACTCAACAAGCAACTAACATGATGATTCAGTTACCAGCTCCTCAATACAAGCAAGAAAATCCTTAGAAATAAAAGAATGAGTAGCACCTGAATCGAACAGAACACGAGCTGAACGACCAAAAATCAAAATCGTACCTTCTATGAGATTGGATGCAATGGCTTCCGCACGAGTGATATGAGTAATTTGGCTCCTCAGTTTCTGGCTAGAAGTTACAGAAGACTGCTGAGAAGAAGCTGAAACTTGTGGATAAGACGACTGAGGTTGAGGTGGTGTTGGAAGATGAAATTGTGACGGTTGTGGCTGGGTGAACTGCGAGAACTACGCTGGTATCGACTTCATCGGGTAATCTCGAATAACGTGACCCGATTGATCATCGCAATAATAGACTACTGGTAAGGAACACGGCATGTCTGGATGACTGCCGCCACACCTCAGACATGGCCTCGACTGACTAATAAACGAACTCTGACGCTGCGGAAAGAGGGAACTGACTGCTGAAAAGCACTAGAAGACGCCTGCTGCTCAAGCTGCTTCTTTATCTTGAATCTCTGGGACTTCTTACCCTTGAGCTTAGAGAAAGAAGTAACACTAGTCGCAGGAACAGTAGAAGGAACTCTCGGAATAGACGGCTGATAAGACTGCTAAAACAGTACAATCGACGGAGCAAAACCAGACTGAGAAGACCCTCGAGATCTTGCCAAATCAAGCTCGATTGCAACTACTGCCTGATATGCTTCATCCATCACTTTCACACGAGTAGCAAGCAGTGGCACTCTCAATTCAGCTTTTGAATCCACGCAGGAACTGCTCAGTCTTTAAGGCTTCATCAGCAAGAACGTGGGGCGCATACCGACTCAACTCGATAAACTTGTTCTGATACTGCAGCACGGTCATCTCACCTTGAGCCAAATCTAGAAATTGGTGCATTTTATCCATTCTGAGACAGGCCAGACTATAAGTACGCTCAAAGGTAGTCAGGAACTCTGTCTAGGTGATCTGACGAAGCGGTCAGGAACGAAAAGCAACTTCCCATTCTGAACTCCACCACATCAATGCTGCACCCTGAAGTTGAAAAGTAGCAACCATAACCTTCTCGTCCTCCGTGCATTCTATTGAGTGGAACACACGTTCAGTCGCTTCGATCCATACCCTAGCAGCATCCAGATCTGACTGACCTTCATAAGTCGACGGGTGGAACAGCAGAAATTTCTTGAGTGCTTTACCACGACCACCAGGCAAGTCATCTTGCGGAGCTGGAACAGGCACGGCTTGAGCAGGAACTGGCACGATCAGAGGAGGAGCAGGCACAACAGGAGGAGGAACACTGCCACTCTCTTCCAGGGGAACAGGAGCTCTTCTCTTACGCGGCGGCATCTAAATCATACAATAATGGAAAACACATCAGTAATCACAGAAAACATCCACAGCCAGCAAGAGACGACTCAAATGGACTTGTTCTGGACTCACGCATGTAATTTCAATTCCTTATACAAATCCTCAACACAGCTCTGATACCAACTGTAACGACCCAGAGCTCCGGGTACTGATAACCTGATAATATCAGATTACTGCCACCAAGAACTGGGGACGCCACCCAAGAGGCTGATGAGGCCCTGTAAGGGTTGGAGGAGTTTGTCGAGGGATTGCATAACGAATTGGAAGTATATAGGTAATATTAATTATAGCAATAAAATTAATATATATGCGGAAGTGATTTAAAATATCAGAGTGCTAACATATGTACAATAGTTCAGATTTACAGATAAACAAGTCCTACTACAAAAGAAAGCCTAAATGTACAACTACACGGGACATCCCCCGGTCAAAAGTACACAAAGGATGAACCGACTATCGCTGGCACTAGCTAGACACAATCTCCGAAAGGATGAGAAGAACTAGTGGACGGTTGAGATGGCTCACCTGCAAGAAGGAAGGGTGAGTCACAGCCAGACTCAGTAGGGGTCACGCGGATCCCTACCACGATCTAAACTCTCTCCCTCGGGCCTCAAGTCCGCTCTGTCTCACCCTCTCACTCTCTTTGTCAGTCTTGGGGGTCATCATTGGGTTAGAGTCAGTATTCATGCAGTTGCATTTCAAGAAAACCCAAAAGAAAGAGAAGAGATCATATTTTCATTAAGAAAAGAAGTCATGTACATGCATATATAAGTCCAAGAGTACATCAAGTCGGTCCCTCTCCTAGACCCACGCTATCCCAAGTGCCCCCATGCCGCTTCACCGGTGGGTCCATGGTAGTGTTCTCCTCCTCGCGACGGTGTCGTTGCTCCTCCTCCTCATTCCTTTGGTAGCCAGAAGAGCCGGTTAAGTAACTAGGATACGTGTTGTTGCACCGTTGCTCCTCCTCCTTGTTCCTCCAGAAGCCAAAAGAGCCGGTGAAGTAACCTTGATAGGCACTGTTGGGTGCACCGCTCTGGCTCCTGCTAGGCTCTGACTTCTTTTCCAAAAGTTGGAGGGCTTCCTTTAGTCCCGCTATCACACCCTTCATCTCAATAACTTGCACCCGGGACTGGTCTCGCTCACCCTTCAGCCTCGCAGCCTCTACTCAGAACCGCTCTATCTCCTCCGCATCTACACACCGGTGGGCCGCTCCCTTACTCAGTCACTCCGCCTCCGCATAGAGATGGGCCACCTCTATCGCCTCTGCTCAAAGCCCCTCTGCCTCTTGCTCAGCACGACAGCTAACTCCCTCGTCTGCGTGACCATTCATTATGGTCAGTCATTTGCATCTCATAAGCATTAAGTCAGAAGGAGAAGCCGATTGGTTTGCTTACCCTCTCTGCGAGAGTGGCCTCGGCCTCCTTGGCCCGAGCAACCACCTGAGCAAAGTCTGCTTCCCGCTCGGCTCGACCTCCTGCAAGCTGGGAAGAAGAGGACAGAGTGTCTGGTCCACGCCGCTGTGCTCCCTCAGCTCGCTGCATTTTAGAAGTTAAAATCAGTCAAACTCATAAGCACCTACATAATTAAGTCTAAGGTTTAGTAAAACTCACCAGAAGCTCCAGCGCATCCTGGAACTCATCCCTCTACTGCACGGTGGAGTGGAGGAGACCATGGAGCTCTGCTATCCGTCCCTGGGGGTCTAGCTACATATAGCAAAGTCAAGGTGTCAAGGCATTAGGATTCACTAGAAAGCTTAAGTTTAGAGAGTCATACCGGTCGTCGGGCACCACAGAAGACCCGGTCGCCGTACCTCTGAGTGTAGGCTTTCAGGTAGGCCTCATCGCTAGTAGCTCGGGCCTTCACCTCTCAACCTCTACGTGACGATTCACGCACATGGTCGATCGCTCGGGTGATCCAGTCAATCTCATCGCTGAGTCCCTTCGAGGACCGCCCGATGTGCTCGTCATCTCACGTAGGGTACTCTACCTCTAACTGATGGACGCCCCTCATCCTCATGATCAGGCGGTGATGGAGAGGCTCGATAATGTTCATATAGTGGAGCCAAACCTCTCGTCCTGTGTATGCCTAGGCCGCCTCCACCCAGGGTTGTCCCTCGTGACCCTCGTCGCGGTACGGTGTCCAATGCACCTGAAAGGGCAAGCAAGTATTAGCATTTAGATAAGCATAGAAAGCATTTAGGTAAGCAGTTAATAAGCATTTAGGTGCACTTGAAAGCTTAAATCTAGAGGCTTACCAATTCATAAGGAAACGTGTCCATGTCATCCGGAATCACCTGTGATAGGCGCTACAGCGACCCCATGTCCCGAGCCGCTATCCACCGCCTTACGATGGGTACCCGGTCCGGATGTACCTCCTTTCCTTGCCCTAAGCTAGAGAGGTACATGTAGCTCCATACCTACATTAATCAGGTGTCAGCATATAGCAATAATAAGCATAATCATAAGCAGAAGAATAAGTAATTAGAGTTAAGCATTTTACCTGGAGTAAAGGCTAGAAACCGCCTAGCATCATCTGCCGGTCATTCGTGCTGAGTGAGTCGAAGAGGAACGGTAGTACAGCGGCTCCCCAGGCATACTCTCTAACTCCGGCTAAGTCTCTCAGCAGTGGAAGGAGCTTGCAGCTCACTCCATCTGCCCTCATCGTGAAGAGTAGCTTCCCGAATAGCAGCATCAGGAAGTGACGTGGGACGATGTCTCCCTCTGGTCCCGGTCCCACCGCTACTCTCCTCCTGGCTTGGTCTGTCAGTCGTCCCAGATGCTCCTCGGGTAGCTCACCCATGGCCATCGCCGCTCCTCTCAATCCTAGGCTCTCCTGGACCGCTGCCCTCACCAGCATCGACGAGTGATGTCCTGGTCATGTCAACTCCAAATCAAGTAGCTCCCTCGCCATCTCTTAATAGCCGGCATACGTGATGGGGACATCACTTACCTCGCCACATTTTTGAAGCCCGGATGGATCGCCATCATGTGCCCTCGTGATCTTACATTTCTATGAGTCATGTCATGTATACCACTCACGCCTGGGTGAACAACCCGATTCACCCATAGCGGAGTTCTACAGGATTTATCGAAACCCAGGCCCGAAATGGAAAAACACGCAGAAAAAGTCACGGAACGCCTTCGGGCCTCCGAAACAGCTCCGGATCGCGCCGATCTGAACACGAAAGATGTCCAGAACATAATTTCAGACACAACGAAGTCGGACACTCTAGAAAATTAGATCTGGGACCTGAAAATAATGATCTGAAAGGTCTGGGATATTACAAATGGTGGCGAGGAGGAGCTTGGCGACGAGGAGGCGGGGGCCAAGGAGCGGACGCCAGAGCCGAGCACTGGCGAATGAGCAGTCG
This sequence comes from Amorphophallus titanum, assembly GCA_024336825.1. Lineage (NCBI taxonomy): Eukaryota > Viridiplantae > Streptophyta > Magnoliopsida > Alismatales > Araceae > Amorphophallus > Amorphophallus titanum. Next base: position 84,191,539 of record JANBPO010009603.1, on the reverse strand, counting down.
AGGATGCCCCATTGGTGGAGAAGCGTCTAGTCGACTTGACGGATGACTTGCCAGCCGTGGAGGCTGGTGCCGCACGTGAGCCTGAGGACGATGGGCCACGTGACCAAGCCGCTGGGGTGAGTGCCTGAGAAGATATTTGTTGTTTTCCTTTCTTTTCTGTGTAGATTTTATTTCTTGTTGTGTTGAGACGGTTGCCTCTTTTTGTAATCCTTTCACTTTTTGAATGGAAGACTTTCTTTTTTTTCGCAAACTCTGGAATCTCTGGGGATCTGCCACATATTTTACTTTCTCTGCCTGCACTGAGATCTCCTAGGGATATGGAGCGACGTATCAGGGGTTACCCTGAGAGGGCATGACCTTCGAGAATCGTCGCTTTTGTTTCTAAGGGTGTAAAGAGGCGGTAGGACTCCTCCTTCCTTTAGGGAACCTTGCCGCTCCCCTATAAATAGTGACCCCCATTAAGCCATCGAGGCATCTCTGGTTCGCTGAGCCGCAGAGAGGGAGTTCCTGTGTGATGTCTTCAGAGCAGTTTGGTACTTCGTCTGATGACGGGTCCTTGTAGATTACGTGCCAGTGCCTACGTCTTCGGAGGGAACCGTTGCTGGCGCCCTGGCCAGCATGGCCGGCACTAAGGGAGAATGGTGACGATACCTCCGAGCAATACAAGCTCGAGTACTTGGATGGCTGGTGGGAGTGCCTTGGAGAAGGTCAACTGCCTGTACTTCGGTAGGGGGATCTTGCACCTTGAACCAGATAAGTTCTATCTCTAAAGGGACGAGACATCTCTTTGTAGTCTTTCCTCCCACTTATGAATAAAACTTCTTTTCTTCCATCTTCTCCCTGCTCTTGTGGCGTGTGACTATTTTCCCATCATTTTTCTTGGTTTGCAAGCACGTGACGAGGCGCCTTCCCTAATCTGGAGGAAGCATCTTTTACCCGCAGATGATGGTGGGTGAGATAGTTGGCCTTGCATGCCAGTTTGCAGGCATGGCCAGTGTAATACGTTGGCCTCTGCAATGTGTTGGCCTCATTGTTCCTCTACCCCCCGACACTAGATCTCTCTGGGGTCATGGCTTCAGACGGGGAGGATCCAGCCCCCTTTCCCGGTGCAGGCCTCTTTGCGGGCGACTTCTCCATCTGGTCCCCTTCCACAAAACAGATGGACCGAGAGATGGTTGCCTGCAGAAGTTGCCTCCATTGTCGCTGACAAGTGACCTGACAGAGGTGGTGCCAGATGGACGAGGTGCTAGGGACTGGATCGATCATCATGCCACCGTAGCTTTGGTTGGTCTTGTTTTTTCATATGCTTGTGTGTTGGCCTCATGAGAACGACTTGTTGGAAATTGGTAGCTTGTATTTTGACTAAGGAAATAAAGTTCTCTAGTTTGGATTTCCATTGATGTGTACCTCTTGTTGGGAGACTCCAGCGTGGTGTGTCAGAGGAGGCGGGTAACATTGCTCTCTTCAGTTTTGTGTGCATACACTCGTCCATGCTAAGATTGTGTCTTCACTTGGGTCTTTTGACTGCTGCCATCATTTTCGAGGGGGTATGGGTGCCCGCCTCTTGGAGACTTTAAGGTCACCTTGATTTTCAAGGGGAGCTGTGCTCGTCTCAAGGGAACCCGTAGGTTACCTTCTTATTTCCAAGGAGGCAGTGCCCTCCTCTTGGAGGCTCATATACTCCTAGGAAGCACGTAAGTCACCTTCATTCTCAAGGGGAGTAGTGCTCGCCTCTAGGAAGCCTGTGGGCTACATCTTAATTTTCAAGAGGAACGATGCTCACCTCTAGGGAATCCATAGGTTACCTTTTAGTTTTCGAGGGGACAGTGCCCTCCTCTTGGGGTCTCGTATACTCCCAGAAAGCTCGTAAGCCACCTTCGTTTTGAAGGGGAGTAGTGCTCGCCTTTAGGGAGCTTGTAAGCTACCTTCTCGTTTTCGAGGGGAGCAGTGCTTGTCTCTAGGGAGCTCGCAAGCTACCTTTTATTTTTAAGGGGAGCGGTGCTCACCTCTAGGGGACCTGTAGGTTACTCCCTCATTTTCAAAGGGAGCGGTGCTCGCCTCTAGGGAACCCTTAGGTTACCTTATTCGAATCTGCGTCGGTGAAGCTTGTGGTTGGCCCTGCTAGTACATGCACCAAACAACCTCCACGCAGGGAGGGGGAACTAGGGTAGGGGCGCAAAATACAATACTACCCTCACGCAGGAGGGGGAATGCGGGGAAGAGGAAGATGGGCCCGCTGCCCTACATCTGCCCGGCTGGGCAGAACCAACTTGGCTCGAATGGTACACAGCACACGGGGGTCAGAACGGGACACCGCTGGCACCCAGGTGAAGCTGATGAAGTGTAGGGGCGCTCCTGGAAGTTTGGCATCATTCTGAGGTGGTGAGAGGGTGGAGCCGGTCGCCAATGATGACTTGCACGAATCTGTGCTGTAGGTTCAGTCTGCGCAGTCGGTGTGCAACAGTTGGTATGCTCTCCACCAAACTCTGACCAAGGCAGGACCTGCAGGGTTGGAAAGAGGACAGGAAGACCTATGTGCCAGTCAAGTTTGGCGGGCGTCAGAGCTCAGGGCTGGCTGCAGTTGCCTCTGGACTGAGGCTCAAGTTTCTGGGCGAACAACTAGATACAATCAGATTGAACACCTTGGTACGGGTGGCACCGAACACGGATCGTGCCCAAACCACCTGAAGTGGCTTCAGGACGTCGAGAGGTCTGACATTGGTGAAGATGGCTCGGCCCAAAAACCAGCAGAGGAAGGCATGCCGGGGCCGATGAGTCTGCTGCACGTACAGGGCAAACTGGGTCGCACCAGTCTGGCGCAGTCACAGGAGAATGGCTGCCACGGGCTGTAACAATGTCGGAAAGGGGCAGGACCACCTCTGGATCGACGGCGACTCGGAGAATAAGAACTCTTCTAAAGAGAGTTCGGGCTGAATCCCACCGAGGAAGATGGTGCAGCCGCTGCCAATTGGTCTTCAGGTTCTAGTGAGAATCTGGCGTGGTTGCACGAAAAGGGGCGACGCGATCAGAGCCGAAGTCAAAACTGAGCGGGACCACTTCTGGAGCGAAGATGGCTCGAAGCAGCATGACTTATGTGAAGAATGTTGATGCTGATTCATGCCACCTGGGGTCGTGGCGAACCCTGCAATCTGGACCTCAGGTTCTGTCCGAATCGACAGGCAGCCGAGTCGATGAAGCTACAACGCGTGGCCGAGGAAGATGACGTGGCGGCCTCCGAGTGGCTGTGGGCGAGGTTAAGAGTTGGTGGAGGTGTGGAACACAGTGGGAATGGGGGATGGAAAGGGCTGGGGCATGAGAGGTTGAGGAGGGTGGGGCGGCTAGGGTTGGGGCTATGAGGTGTGCGCTGGTTTGTGGGAAGGAGATGGGGGGCCAATGTGGTGGAGGGAAAATTAGTTTTAGTTTTGGTAATTTTTTTGAAAAGGTGGAGAGAGTCTAGGGGAATTTTATCTCTAGGAGGGATAATAGGAGGGATTGGAGGGCTGAGATTTGGTTAGGAGGAGGATTAGGAAAGAGATAAGAGAGAGGGGAGGGAAGAGGGCGCTAGTTTCCTTGGGATGAGGAGGGAAAATAGGAGGTGGGAGGGAATTAAGGAGGGAGGGAATCTTGGAGTCTGATGTGGCAAGGGAGGATAGAGGAGAGAGAGAGGGTGGGTCGACCAAGGGTGGGGAGAGAGAGAGAGGGTGGGGGCACAATAGATAGATAGAGAGAGAGAGAGAGAGAGGGCGCAAGAGAGAGAGGGAGGGAGAGAGAGGGTGCTCACAATCAATTTCTCGCTTCAAATTGTAAATTCTTCATTAACTCAAAACAAAGTCATCGGACCCCTATTTATAGGAGCAGCCAGGGATGACAGAAGTCCACAAATACCCTTGAAGTTCAAACAATTGCCCCGCTATCCGAGGTGATGAATATAAGCTGCCTAGGACCACTAACCGAGCTAGTCTCAACAAAGGCCCTTTGGGCCTTATTCAGCTAGCCCATTAAGGCTTCCATGTCTCACAATAGAGTAAAAATTAGACTCAGTCAACACTAACTGGACTAAAATAAAAAGGAACCAACTGCTAACAATAACAGAAGAGGCTTCATCTGCTCAAGGGGCGAGGAACTCTCCAAACCAAAGTGATGGGACGCTTGTGTCCCCATCATGGACATAACGCCCTCGCCTAATAGCCTCTAAAGATTTTCACTACTCTAGAGAGAGAATTCACGACTATTTAATCCAAGAGATCCCCTCCAGAAAGGTAAGGTCCAATCTTAGCCTCCTCAACTGGTGAAGAGCAGTTTTGTGCCTTACACCTCCTTTGTCTCCCTTTGCACCTTGCTCTTACCCTTACTGACTTAAGCGTTAGAGAGTTTTATCTGGGATCGCAATCTTAGGCCCCCTGATCACTTTTTTTCTTTTGCAATAAATCTTCTCGAGGTGGCTTTGTATGACTGATCTGGGATCCACTCTGTCCTAGATCCGACGACCTACGACTCAGCTCGAGATCTTGTCTCTTTAACCATGCATATTTTTTAGAAGATCCCTTAGACTCGGCCCAAGCAAATCTATGAATTTGAAACTGTCCTCTCTAGAAGCAGAGAGGAAAGATTTAGGTTTTAGAGATATAAGCATAACATGATGTCAGACATGCCAAGGTGGAGGTGATTAATTACCATAACAGAATAGCCCATTTGGTGGCCTTTATAATGTACACGAAGAAACCCATCAATCCCATCTAGAGTTCTGTGTAGATGAAAGAGTCAACTATTACCATCTAGAGTTCTCATTCTTTAGATGGGGATTAGGGAAACATTACCAATTTTTCTGTAGCATTTGCTAGTTGTTTTGCAAAATTATATACGAAGCACTACTGGAAATCTAAGATCCCACGAACTTACCAAGCAATCACACTGTCCTCTGAACAAGCTATAATGCTCCTTAGAACAATGTGATAGTCTAAACAAGCTATAATGCTCCTTAGAACAATGTGATAGTCTGAAGCAGCAAGGTTGCTTAGCTTATTTAGCAACTGAGCTGATTCTGATTTCCACATCTGTTGGTGATCTTATTTAATCCGTTCAAGATAATAATGCTTTTAGATCCATTACCTCCACAATTGTTGTGAAATATCTTGGAATCTATTAATCCCATACCAAAGGCATGCACATTGATTACTAATGAAGCATAAAGGTCCAAGAATGGCTCACAATTGGTTACATCACACTGTGACATGTTATAAATCATGTACTCATGCATTCATGATAGCTTTAAGATCCTTGATCAGATAAGCTCCAGCTAGTAACCAAATGGGATTCAGTGGATAGGCTGGTGGCCATAGGGAAAGAAAGGACTAATCGTATCAGCAAAGACATAAAGAAGGGAACTGATCTCTCCAGCACCAAGGAATAAGAAAGTATGCTCAGCCAATGTTCCACCAACTAGCTTCAATGCTGCAACTAGCCCTATAAGGACTACAGAAGCTGTTCCCTGCAATGATAGAGAGCTAAGAAGCTAAGACATGCTGGAAAAATAAAGCTTGCCGGGCAACACTCCATCCATTTCACTAAAGCTACTAATAGAGCAACATTTCAGGATATGTAAACCTCTGAGTATATTACCCGAATATCATCATTGAAGATAAGGTGACTTGTACCATACTTTGCAAGTAGATGAATGCATTGTTATTGGCGAGGTCTTCAAACTGAAGTGTGGTTTATTTTAGCGGCAAGAATAATGTAGTGAACTAGAAAAATCCAAGTGAGTCTAATAAGGTGACTAACCTAGATAAGGACCTTCTCTTCATAATTCTGCTTAACTGCAGTGATGAATTATTGGATAAGTTCATCCTATTCCTATATTAACATGTCAACATCAAAAGTAATTACTTTCAAGAAGCTACGCAAGACATGCGAAAGGAAAATTGCCAGCTTGGTAGCATATGCCAACCTACCCAGTGGCCCTCCTTTGTCTAAGCCCAATGTAAAACTCGTCATTTAGTAATTCCTTGTTGTTAGTTCCCACATCAATTGTTACAGGCAAGCACTGACAAAAGTGGATATTTAGATTCTCATTTCTCACGGAAAGGTAAAAGGAAAACTTAGGCAGACCATGATCCAAAAGAGATGCTTACTGCAGAAGGCTGTACTTCACCAAAGGCAGTATATAAAGCAAGCTTCCCCACAAGGATTCCCATCCCCCGTAGAAACGCCAGCAGTTAATGATAATAACAAGAGCTACAGACATAAAGATGATCACAATAGAAATAATAAGTACAGCATCAGCAATGACAACAATTACATCATCTGTAGCAGTGACAATGTGAGAATCAGATACTTACATTTCTAAACATTGGATTCAAGATGGATTCCACATTCTGAGTTGCAATCACCCACAAGTCTGGGCGCATCTTAGAGAGTGGCTTCAGAGTGTTCACATGGCAGTGATCATCAAGACTTAGTGTTATCAGCAAGCAGTCGACTTCGGGAAGGTCCTTAAGCTAGCCCAAGTTAAGGTAAAAGAGAAAAAGAAAATCTCCCTAAGACCAACTGTTCTCATTGTAAGCAATTCAGGATTGATCCGTTTTATCTTCACTCCCCCCGCCCCCACCCCAAACTCTAGAAATGGGTGGAAGTCCCAAAGAAGGGGGGGAATTTTTTGATAATACCAAACAAATCAATAAGCAAAAATGACGTTCTTGACACATTATTCTGACAATTACCTATAATTTCTTTAAGATCTTTTTTTGCAACATCGTAAAGTCAAAGCACCCCGAAATCCAAGTTACCCACCAAAATGGGATCCACAAGGAAGCTCAGACCTCCCACGTCCCACAACCAGCTGTTACTCTGAGAACCCAAAATGCTTCCATAAATAGAAAGGGAACCCATTCGACCATCAGTCAAAAATAAATAGATAAGAAGAAGGTGGCCACCTCCAGATAAGTGAGCTTGACAATCAGGGGGAGGAAGAAGAAGCCGTACCAGACAATGGCTACCGAACTAACCTCGGTACCCCAAACTACTCCAAGCAAGGGTAGGAGGGTGACTCGGAGTTGACAGAGTCAGGAGTGGCCTAACTGTTGATGCAAGGAACCTGCAAAATAGATATTAGAAACCTAGGAAAATGCTAGACGAACGACCGACATGGACGATGGACAACACGACAAGGACGTCATGCAAACTGCCACATACATAACCGGAACATCGTGTAGGTGATAGACACTGACCTAAAGTATAGCCACAAAAAGACTAACCCAGAAGGTCACGACGCACGAGAAATGCCGAGAGTCACACAACACGTGACTCGAAAGAGGAGCAGTCAGCTGGGTCCACTGACGTCTTACACTGCACCACAACTCGATCCACAAGTGCCTCGAATACTAGCCGAACGTGGTCTACCATAGCTAAGGCCGAGTCGCAAGCCCACACGGAAACCACCACTGCAAGGACCAGTAAGGGTCACGCCCGTTGACGTGTGGCCTAAGCCCCTGACCCTATGTGCACACACTGGCTGTAGACCATTAAGCCAGACCTCTAACTAGTATTCTCCCCCACGGACGCTACGATAAGGTCGGGAGCCCACGGAACTAGCTTAAAAACTATGTCTCGAGAAAAGTGCCCCTCTGCAAGAGCCGTCACGCTGAAGCGTGCCGTAAGGCACCAACCAAAGAGGAGCCATAATACCCGAAGACTCTGAAACACAAGTGCCAGAGTACAGACAGGTCGTACTACGCGCACCACAGCAGTATAGGAAACTATCGACCTCTCAGGGCAAAGTAAACTAGACCTACAACTACAATGGTCCCTGAGTCCTACGACTCTGAGTCAGGATCGTCGTACACAGTGGAACAAAGCCGCAAATTGGTCTAATCCTAAGCCAGGGAAAACAATGGTCCACGAGAACCAAAACATGGAGACATGAGGGGACACTGAGAACCATCAGCACACCTGGACACCTAAATCGAGGTAGAACGGTACCTCGAGGCATCCAGAACCAATGTCTCGAATTGGACAAAGTCGTCAAGATGCAACAAGACTGCCTGTCAACCACTAGGTAACCCCGGGTTGATCGAAACCAGACACGACACCGACACACTAACGCATCCACTACCACAGCAGCACACCCAAGCAGAACCAACAAGAACACAAATGGTGGACGATGACGACACTCTGGGCAGAGCGACCTGTCAGTCAACTGCTAGGGGAAACCCTATAGTAAAGAGACAGCTGCTATGTGACCAGAGACAAGGACAATGGCAGCTTCTAGATTGAGTCATTAGGGTACTATCGTAGTCTAGGAAAAGACCACAACCAGCCACCTAAACTGACCAATCCAGACAACCACTGACAGACAGACACCACCCTAAACAAGGACCTAAGACAGATGAACACACAACATAGAACAAACAAATGGTCATCACGGCAAACAGGACTATAACTCACCAGCATAGGGGCGTTATACCCACATAACGCATCAAGGGAGGGGCATTATGCCAACCAGACTTAAAACCACATACAAATGATATAACGCACCAGCATAGGGACGTCAAATCAACATAACACACCAACATAGGGGCGTTATGTCCAATAGACCAAAATACTAACAAAACGAAGTATAACGGACCACCATGGGCGCATTATACTAGTTTAAAGCACAAGGATGGGTGCATTATACCCAACAGACATAATAACCCATTAACCACAGACCAAGGGCCCATAACGGACCAAGACCCATCCGTCATTGCCACAAAATGCACAGGGTGAGGCACGTTATATCAACCGTCATACCCAGGCAAACATCGGTCAATAGACCATAACGGATCTACACCTAGGCGTTATATGGACCATAACGCACGGGGAGGAGTCTGTTATACTAACCGACTGACATGGTCTTCAAGGTGAACACAGTCGTCGAGGGGTCTGACATGGCAGTCAGCCTCGAAAACAACCCGACCATAACGCACCTAGACAGGGGCGTTATGCTCCACATAACGGACCAGTCTTGGTCTGTTATGCTCCAAGACCTCTGAAGATAAAAATCGATGAACAATGCATAACGGTCTATCGGGGGACCGTTATGCACATAACAGCCTCTGGTAGGACCGTTATGCCAATCCGATGATCAAAACGGTGAAATGACCGAATCGGCCCATTCCACGCCCCATGCACGTCGTAGCGCAGGGGAAAAACACCCAAATGATGGGAAATCCCTCAAGGATTCCAAAAATACCACAGGCATGCGACGAAACGCATTAAAACGGGAGATCCAGGCGATTCTGACGAATCGACCCAAATCGAGTCACCAGGGCTCCCGGACTCCTACCGGCCCCAAATGACGACCAATCGACACGAAATTGGTGGGGTTGGGATCCTGACATCCCAGCGGTCAGTATCTCTCTCCTTCTCTCTCGGTTTCGGCCCGGACGAGGTCCGATCAAGACGTGGGAGGCACCAACGGAACGAGCTCGATGCGAGGAACGCGTGGACGCCCTTCTTCCCTCGGTTCATGGAGTGTGGAGACAAGAAGAGTCGAGTGGAGCCGTGTCATGCTGTCGTCTGATCTGCACCAAATCATGGTTTTCGTCGCTCAATAGGTAGGGGGACAGACTCCTCTCCTCGTTAGGACACTGTCGGTACCAAATGTGCCGTGGTCTGACGCCATTTTCCTCATTTTTTACACACATTTTCATGTTAGAGTAATTTAGCCCCTTTTTCTTAAAACCGACTCCATGGGCATCGTCTTTCTATTTTAATGGCACGTTTAGCTGTAGAATGTTGATATGACATGGTGGGATTGCTTAGGAACGTGTTTCCCCACGATTCCCATCGATTTCGATCGATTGGGAGGGAATTCGGTATCGGGCTCCATAATCTCACAAGCTAGATGGTGTAACACGCCACCACAAGTGCTTTACAGTCCCCTGACGCACCTGCATAGGTGCGTTACCTTCCTTGTAGCGGTCCACTCTCAGACCGTTACTTGACCATTGATCGGTCTTCTGACTGTTGACCTAGATAGGCGGTTCGTGTGACGGTGCATAGTTGGTCCATTATAATGGTGTGACGACCCTGCTCTAGTGCATTACATTCTACATTAAACTGTGGATTCTTTTGTGTTTGGGTGCTTTTAACGGTCTGTCCTAGTGCGTTAGAGTCATGTAGCGCACCTGCCCTGGTATGTTACAGTTCAAGTTGATTATGCTTACCCTCTGGTGCTCCTGACGGCCTAGGGTGGTGCGTCATGTGTCACGTAACGCGCCAGTGTGGATGCATTACTGCTTCATTAAACTGTGGATTTTTTGTTATTCTGGTGAGTGTAACGACCCATGGGAGGTGCGTTACATCAGTATAACGCCCCATCCTTGGTGCGTTACAGTCGGTGTGTCTGTCTTTGTGTTTTTGGAATCATTCGGGTAAGTGTAACGGACCCAAGGGGGCACGTCACAGGTCACGTAGCCCACCTCCCTTGATCTGTCATAGACTATAACGGCGTTGTTTAGGCGCGTTACGTCCTCTGCATGTTCAAAGTGTTGCATGTTCATTCCTCAATGCATTTCATGTTTCCTAGGTGCCAGGGTTAATGTGTACATTACGATAGAGTGTCCTTCTCTTTCCTGGTGATGGAGTCACTAATCGTAGCCTGACGACTTCCGTGTCAGCCCACTTGGGAAAGGTGGCGGGGCAATCCCGATATACAATTTTTAAGCTAGTTTTCATGGGCCCTCTCGCATATTCAGTAGCGTCCTACTAGGAGGAAAAACTAGCTAGAGGCTTGGCTCAGGGCGATGGGTCAGTGTGTGCACACGTGGTCAGAGGCTTGGACTGGCACTGAAAAGTGCCACTCTAACTAGTTCTTGGTTTGGTACTGTTATGCCTCTTGCCTGTCGTTAGCCAGACAGCGAGTTGCTTGAGACGCAGTGTGGCAGATGCAGCTGCTCTCCTTCTTCTAGTGATTTCTTCCTTTTCCTATCACCCAGGGTAGTGGAGATTTATTCTTTCGATGTAGATATGGTTTCTGATGTGTTCCTCTCGGGTCACGAGTCAGACTGCGAGATGGGTTTCTAATAGTTGTGGTTATGTGTTCCTTGCGGGTCACGAGCTAGATCGGGAGACGAGTTTCTCATGTTTGTAGTTGCATTCATTGCCATGTAGTTAGTTTTTTAAACTACGTAGGTAGATTTTACAATTTTGCTATAACTGTGTTTTAATTGTGCCATTGCCTGTTTACTGTATTAAATGCATGCTCTAATTACTTTTATATTTGTATGCTTACCTATTTAGAGCGAGGTAGGGATCCGCGTGACCCCTACTTTGTCTGGCTGTGACCCACCCTTCCCACTTTCAGGTGAGCAGCCCCATCATCTCTGGAAGCTTCAAGTGATTTTTGACGACCGTCAGTAGAGGGCTAGCAATAGTCGATCTGTCCTTTTGTGTACCTTTGACTGGGGTATGCCCCGTGTAGTTATACATTTGGACTTCTTTTTAGTTGTGGGACTTGTATAATTATAGAATCCAGACTATTGTATATATTTTAGCACTCTAATATTTTAAATTGCTTCCACACTGATATTGATTTTACTATCAAAATTAATATTGCCTGTCTGTAATTCCAATTCGTTATGCAACTTCTCGACGACCTCATCCGCCTCTTGGGTGGCGTCCCCAGTTCCTGCCATCGGTATATCGATTTTATCGATATATCGGTGTCCAGATCTCTGGGTCATTACAGTTTGTATTAGAGCTGTGTTGGGGATTTGTATAAGGAATTGAAATTGCATCGCAATCGTCCAGAACAAGTCCATTTGTGTTGTCTTTTGCTGGCTTCAAGATCCGAGCCATCTTCGTCAGTCTATCCACCAGTAACTAGATACTATCATGCCTGCTAGATGTCCTCGGTAACCCCACCACGAAATTAGTGGTCACGTGGTCCCAGTTCAACGTAGGAATCTCCAAGGGCTAAAGTGTACCACCCAGTCGCTGGTGCTCCACCTTCACTTGCTGACAAATCAGACACCTGGCCACAAACTCCGCAACATCTCTCTTCATCCCAGGCCACCAAAATCGCCTCTTCAAATTTTGGTACATCTTTGCTGATCCCGGATGTACGGCATACCAGCTCCCATGAGCCTCCTGCAATATCGCACACCTTACCTGCTCCTCGGCTGGGACGTAGAACCTACCTCTGAACCTCGCAGCTCCATCCTCACCAAACTCCACCTCGGCCATCGACAGAATTCGAGATAGCTCGGGGTCCGCATGCTGAGCCTCAGTCACCTGACAACGGATAGCTGGCATGACTGTCAAGCTCACGTGAATAGCCGAATTGTGATCCCGAGGGATCTTGAGCCTAAAAGTCATGGCCGACACCTATTCCCATAACCTCCACTTCCGTAACAACATCTGACTGACCACCACCTTCCTACTCAAAGGATCAGTCACGACATTCACCCTGTCAGGCTGAAAAGAAAGAGTGAAATCATAATCCTTCATGTACTCCATGCACATCCTCTACTTGAGGTTAAGATCCTTCTGGGTAAATACGAACCTCAAACTCTGATAGTCAGTAAAAATCTCAAACTTCTCACCATACAAATAATGCCTCCAGATCTTCAGAGCAAAAATCACCGCCGCCAAGTCAAGGCCATGAGTAGGATAGTTCTCCTCATTTGTCTTTAACTGTCGAGATGCATACGCCACAACTCTACCATGTTGCATCAGCACGGAACCCAAGCCTACCCCGGAAGCATCAATACACCCCACAAAACCTCTTGACCCTGCAGGAAACACTAACCTCGAAGCGATAGTGAGCAATCTCTTCAGCTCTACAAAGCTCTGTTCACACTCCCTCATCCAGATAAACGGCACATCCTTCCGCGTAAGTCTGGTCATCGGGGCCGTAATATGAGTAAAATGTGGAATGAATCTCCTATAATAACCTACAAGCCCCAAAAAGCTCCGAATCTCTATAATGGAACTCGACCTCAGCCACTGCACCACAATCTCGACCTTGGTCGGATCCACAGATATGCCTTCACCAGAAATCACATGCCCCAAAAAGTGCACCTCTCGAAGTCAGAACTCACACTTGTTGAGCTTGGCATACAGCTGGTGATCCCGCAAGGTCTGCAACACAACCCTCAAATGATGCACATGCTCCTCCATAGACCGCAAATATATGAGGAAGTCATCTACGAACACTACCACAAACTGGTCCAAGTATGGACAGAACACCCTATGCATCAGATCCATGAACGCCATGGGGGCATTGGTGAGCCCAAATGACATCACCAAGAACTCATAATGCCCATACATCAAGCGGAACGCAGTCTTCTCAATGTCAGCCTCTCGGATCCGCCGCTGATAATATCCCGATCTTAAATCAATCTGCGAAAACACCTGTGCCGACTGAAGTTGATCAAACAAGCCATAAATCTGAGGCAACGGATACTTGTTCTTAACAGTCGCCTGATTCAACTGTCGGTAATCGATACACAATCTCAAACTACCATCCTTCTTCTTCACGAATAACATGGGCTCACCCCAAGGGGAAAAATTGGGATGAATGTACCCCTTGGCAAGCAACTCATGCAATTGCGCCTTCATCTCTCTCAACTCCACAAGTGCCATACTATAAGGGACCTTCGACATAGGCACCGTACCTGGAACCACATCGATCACGAAATCAATCTCCTGCTACAGTGGTAACCCTGGCAACTCCTCGGGACAAATATCGAAAAACTCACACATGACAGGAATATCCTCCATTTCCTGACACTGCAGACCAACCACAACCACCGAAGCGAGAAAATCTTGACAACCCGCATCAAGAAATCTATGGGCCTTAATGGCCGAAATAAGAAAATGGGGAGAGGAAGACCGGATACCTTGAAAATAAGAGGTGGACTGACGGGGATGCTGGAAGTAGATCCTCTTCTAGCTTCAATCCACCATGGCACCATGGGTCTCAAGCGAGTCCATACACAAAATCACGTCGAAATACAGAAGCGATAATGAATAAAGCCTGGCTGACAAGTTCCGCCCCTCAACCCACACATGCACGTTGTCAAAACAATATGGGGTGTGCATGAAACCACCAGTAGGCAACTCCACTGCCAAATCACACGACATCTTGGTCACCAGCTCCTCAATACTCTGAGCAAAATCCTCTGATATAAACCAATGGGATGCACCAAAATCAAACAAAACTCGAGCCGCACAACCCAAAATCAGAAGAGTACCTTCCACTAACTACGATGCAAAAACTAGAAAACCACTAAAAATCTTGAAAATTTTGAAATCAAAAATTTACTCTTTGGTTGCTATATTGCATCATGCTGCTGTGATCATGTCTCTCAAATTACAACTATCTTTGCCAAGCCAACGGACACAACCATGCTCGATAAATCCATATCATTCATTGGTATCAGTCCTAAAACTGACTTTCCAAAATTGGATGTTCTCATTGGTTATCTTGTCAACTTTAATAAATGTACAGCCATTGGCATGTATTTTCACATCATTTTCTGAAATTCTGGAATGTTGCCTGCATTGCTTGTGATCGTAACTGCCCACAATTTGCCTGCATGGACATGTATCTCCACATCAATTTGTGAACACTGAGAAGGTATCTCAGGCTGCTGCACTTTTAGTGCTCGCTCCAGATATATACTCACTTTTACACTATACATCCGGTGCTAATAATCTCCTTAACTCCTACCTTCCTAATTGTGCCATATATTCTCTCTATTGTGCTATTTTGATGATGTCAAAGGGGGAGAGAATTATATGTGTCATTAACTAGGGTATGCTCTGATACCAAGAATTATATGTGTCATTAACTAGGGTATGCACAAGGGGGAGAGTCTTGAATGTTTGCATAAAGGGGAGAGTATTATCTGGGGAGAGAAAGTCATTGAAAGTCATTGTGCTTCAATTCACGATTATATCTCTTTAAACCTAAACTTACAATGTACTCATAATGACTCATAGTTACCATCATCAAAAAGGGAGAGAATGTTAGACATGTGTGTAACATGCTTAACTCTATTATTTTGATGATGTCTGACTATGACTCATTGATGAGTTTGACATGCACTTGATAAGTCAATATTCATATTTCAAGTCATTGTGAGATCATGATCATTCAAAGGAGTAGTATGAAAATTTCCTTGAAAAGTCAACGATCAATACCAATTGACAGCAAGTCAACATCACTGGTCAAAAGTGAGTCAGCATCTGACAGGTAAAGTCAATACACATTCAAGTCTGATACATATCCAGGTCAGTACAGATATCTCATATTTCTATTTTGTGCATTTTAAGGTCGATGCTAGTTCATGTAGCACACTTGCTAAGGTCGATGCTAGTTATGACTTCTGTCATACTAAGGTCGATGCTAGTTATGACTTCTGTCATACTAAGGTCGATGCTAGTTGGCCAAGGGAAGTAACTAAGGTCGATGGTACTTTGCCCTTCAGCTTAGTAAGGTCGATGCTTGTTTCATCTGCACATAGCTAAGGTCGACGCTAGCATAGAAAACATGCATTTAAGGTCGGTACACATCACTGTTCAAGGTCGATGCATGGTTTAGCCTATTGCATATTTGAGGTTAATGCTATTCTTGCTAGCATACAGGCAAGGTCTGAGCATGCTGCTATTCCCAAGACCAAGGTCGAAGCATCTCTTCTCAGTACAGTAACTGAGGTCAATGCTACTTCGGCCCTCCAGCAACTAAGGTCGACGCCAGTTCAGTCTTCAAGCCTCTCAGCATAGTAACTGAGGTCGATGCCACTTCAGCGCTCCAGCAACTGAGGTCGATGCTACTTCGGCCTTCCAGCAACTAAGGTCGATGTCACTTTGGTAGCACAATAACTGAGGTCGACGCTAACATGCAAACTAAGGTCGATGCTACCTCAGTCTAAGAAGGACCATGGTCGGTGCAGGTGTTGGTTTCAAAGACTAGGTCGGTGCATGTCCTGTCTTCAATGCATGCAAGGTCGGTGCAATCCTTCTCAAGAATAGAGGAAGGTCGGTGCACATCGGCTATAAGGTCGGTGCACGTTTTGGCTTGAATACAACAAGGTCGGTGCATATTCAAGGCCAGTGCAAGACTAGGTCGGTGCACGTCCCGCCTTCAACGCAAGACCAAGGTTCAAGCACATATCAAGGTGTGAGCTACTCCAGTCAAGGTCGGTGCATACATTCTTAAGAGCCATCTATCCAAAGAAGGTCAAGGGGAAGTGTCAACCTGCCTCTCTTAGGAGGTCGACCTGTGACCATTCCAGAGAGCGTTATAGTGGCTGTCTCACTAAGAAGTGTCGACACTTTCCTCGTAGGAGGTCGACACCTTTGTTCTTCCAGAAGCTCTCAAACTAAAAGTCTGTCAGATCAAGTGGGCCATCCAAAGAGAGAAAATAGGTATCATAAATGCCCAATTTCACAGATTTCAAGGTTTGGATAGGGTACCTAGGTTTGACTTTTGTCCCTATCAACATGTCACTTTCTTGGAGCTACTTTTGTCAGAAATCTAGCTAGAGAGTATCTTCTGTCTGCCACTGGGAGAAGGGCACCATACAGTCTGCCATTGGGAAAAGTCATTCTCACAGTCTACCACTATCCTGCTATTAACCAATGGGCTGTCTGACCAGGCAAAGTACACAGAAAGTATACTTCAGCAGATGAGAAGATTACCAATGGGGAAGAGGGACGGAGCATGAGCTTGTCCCCCTTTTCTCTTCTCTCTTCTCTCTTTTCTTCTTCTCTTCGCACGGGTGGTGGTGGTCGGAGCGGCGGCCCCCTCTCTCTTATTCTCTTCCTCTTCTTCTCTTCTTCTCTTTCTCTTCTTCTCTTCTCTCTGTGGCAGCCTGTGCCCATCTGTGTGTGTGCCTCTCCTCCCTGTTCACCGGTTGAGAGGAGTTTTTATATTCCACATGGCGGGAGCACCCAGGCATGAGCGGTGAAGGCGGGAAGCGATGGGCCTTCAATGCGATTTGACTTCATCCATCCTCGGTGGTAGGAGGGTAGCCTACGTGCCACCTTCTCCATTCGACACCTCAGCGAACCCACTGCGTGCCAAGGATCTATAGGGCGTGGGCATTAGATTGCGTCTGCCAGATGCGTCGGGTAGCGTAGTTCAGGGCGTGCCGCTGGAGGGCTGGACAGTGTGCCGCTGGCAGACACAGCAAGTGTGCCACTGGGAGTCTATCAAGGCGCGCCATTGAGGGAGCTTGCAGGCATGCCGCTGAAGAAGCCTACAGGCATGCCACTGAAAAGCTTGTAGGCGTGCCGCTGAAGACACCCAAACTAGGTGTTCCGGTGGAGTGTCCTGGCTGAGTGTGCCAGTGGAGGCGCAGGCAAGGGCGTGCCGCTGGAGGGCCACCAGAGGGGTACACCGCTGGAGCACTAGGGGAGTGTGCCGCTGAACGGGCGCGGGAGCGTGAAGCTGTGCGGGAGGCTGGGGGTGTGCCGCTGAAGGGCTACCCCAGGGTGTGTCGCTGAACAGGCGTGGGAGCGTGCCGCTGAGCAGGTGTGTCGCTGGGCGGGGTGTGCCGCTGAGGGCACACTAGCAAGTGTGCCGTTGAAGCACTTCAGGAGTTTTCTTTTCTTCTCTTCTTCTTCTCGTTTTCTCTTCTCTTCTTTTCTTTTCTCCTCCTCTTGATTCCCCTGCACGTAAACACGAGGTGAGAATTTTTTTGTGTCCACATGTGGGCGGTGCAACGGGGACCTACAGTGGTCGGTGCTGCATGCAAAGAGAGAGAGAGAGAGAGGGCAGACAATGCCGGTCAGGAGTGGGTGAATGGAGGAAGAAGAAGCAGGGAGCTGGGTGCGTGTGGGTTAGTTAGAGAGAGAAGGAAGAGACCGAGCGATAGTGGCAAAGGGGGGCGGTGGTGGTTGCTACGTGAATCGTGGGAGAGGGAGACAGGGGACCGCGGTGGCTGTGGATGGGAGAGGGACTGCAGAGAGATGTCGGTGGGGTAAGAGGGAGGTCGGTGGAGGGACGAACAAGGAGGGGAGGCGAAGTATAGTGTGTGCCCGTGTGTGGTGTGAGGAGGCGGTGGCGAGTGGCGAGAGGGAAGAGAGACATGAGGATGAGAGGGAGCGAGAGTGAGAAGGGGATGGGAGAGGGGTCGACGCAATGGGGGGAGGTCGTCGACGTAGTGACTACGGGTGTGTGTGGGTTAGAGAGAGAACAGAGAGGGCGGTCGACCGACGATGGTGGTGCGATGTGTGTGTAGAGGAGAAGGGGAGATGCAGGCGACAGAGGGTAGAGGCAAAGGGAGGCTGGTGTGGCTGTGGGTGTGTAGGGGGACAGGGTGTTGGCATAGGTGTGTGTGTGGGAGGGGGCTTTAGCAGGGAAGAGAGGGTGAGGGTGTGTGTGTAGATGGTGTCAGTGGCGACGGACGATGGAGGAGGGGGGTGATAGTTAGTGTAGCAGAGAACGGGAGATGGGGAGGACGTATATGGTGTAGAGAAGGAGGAGGGAGAGGTTGTAGAGGTTAGCCGGGTGCCATGGGAAGGTGAGAGAGAGAGGGACGCGGCGAATGAGAGGTGCCGCGGTGAGATGTAGAGGGAAGGAGGCTCGTAGGCATGTATGTACAAAGAGAGAGGGAGCAAGGTAAGGGGGGCGGCAGTGAGAGTGGGAGAGAGGTAGCGCCATGTGTGTGGGAGAGAAAGACAGCAAAGAGAGGAAGGAGGTGAGGACTGTGAAGGGAGAGGGCATGAGGAGAGGTCAGCAGGAAGATGGAGGCGTGTGGAGGTGGGAAACAGAGGTGGATGGCATGTGCATGGGGAGACGGCGGGAGAGATGTCAGCGGTGGTTAGCAGGGAGAGGCCGACACGGTGGGTTAGTGGAGGTGAGAAGGGAGAGGGGCAGTGAGAGTGGTGAGAGATCCGACCCAAGGTAGAGAGAGAGAGCCTCGGAGATAAGAGGGCAGGGGAGAGAGTGTGTTGTTTTTTTTGTTTTTTATCTTTTTAGGAGTTAAGGGATGGGTCCAAGCCCTTTTAATTTTCATAAATTTGATCCCCCAAGCCCATTATCACACCCACTTAGTTGTCGGTGCTATAACTATGGCCACTGTGAAAGATGCTCTCCCTGTTCACAAGGTTGAAGGCTTGTGAAAAAAACATCAGGTTGCTTCTCACTTCCATCAACAATTCCCCAAAGTTCTTGGCCTAGGATGATGCACTTCATACTAAACTCCCATAAAAAATAATTTTTGCCATTAAAACAAGCTGAAATCACTGCAGTCTTATCCATCGAGATCCCACAAGAAGAAACTAAAACAACAGAACCAAGAATCGCAAACAGAAAACCCAGAACAAGAGTTATAGCAGTGACGTCCCAAAATGAGGCTTTTAGATTCCCACAATCTGCAGGCTTCAATGTGATGCAGCAGGCTGCCAGACCCCAGGAAGACAAGACCAAGACTCTTGATGGCAGAATTGGCTCCTCACTGGGACCGCTACAGTGCCGCGCTACAGTATCGTGCTACAGTACAGCGGTTCTGATACCATGTCAAGAGAGAGCAAGAGAGAAATAAGGGCTTGAAATGGTTTTTGATGCCCAGTCCCAAGGGGGATATAGGAGCCCTTTTATAGATCAGAATAGGTACATAAAACAGAAAGTACATGTGTACAAAAAAGGGGCAATAGCAATATCCACTTGGGCCCCAAGAATAGAAAATAAAAGACCCATAGGAGGAAATAGTGACTGTACAGGACCTCATGAGGATCCCCATTCAGATCTGCTTAGATCTCATGAAGATCTGTTGACAGATTTTCTGAGATCCCAGTCAAATTTGCTGACCGCACCCTTACATAGTTGATATCCGCTGATAATTCAAAATTTGAATCCCTGCTTAACACAGTGACACACCTTCTTCAACCTTCGAAATCGGCGACTGAAACCCTAGCATGCCGCCCGCTGCCGCACCATTCGCCGGAAACAAGATCCTGACTGCAAAGGGTACGCCGCCGACTGCAACTGTGACAACCGCTGGGACCTCCACGTTGCCGAGGAGGACCATCGAGACGTCCACCACGTGCACGACCCCGTCAGCACAATTGCATGATCCTCGCTACCACCCGACTGAAGGATCTGATGAGGAAGAAGATACTTGCCTCATCGCAAAGGATGGGGGGTATCCCCTCCACCCGGATGTGGACCGAAGGGTCTCTAGGGTTCGGGAAAGCCCCCCTTCCTAACGACCAGGGCTGGAGATGCAGCAGAATCCCATTGGCCGCAACTAACCCAGCAGCTGCTGCCTTCGACATGTCCTCTGCCTGCTGGCCAACCACCAGGAAGACCGACCTCGCTACCTGACGGACCTCCCATATGCTTCCTCCTGAAACCCTACCTTCCAACAGAGAGCGAACCTTAGCAGCATCCGCCGCACCCGCAACCAGGTTGACCCAAATGGATCTCCGCAACCACTCCAACCGGGCTGGGAGGAGATCTGAAGGAATCTCCGCTGCCTCCCAGCAGCCTCTCTCCCTGTCTCCATCTCCTTCCGAGGAGGCACACCCGCCCGGACGACTTCCGCAAAGGACCGTCCGACCACTGGCCTGCCCATCCAGCATAACCGCTGGATGTGGCCGACACTCCGGCAACGGTACAACCCTCTCTTGCCAGCAAAAGAAGGCCCCAGCCCGCTGTGAGCGAAGACTACACCCGCCAGAGGGACACGGCGACCTCTCGCCGGGACATGAAAACCTTCGGAGACAACCTTCAGCGCACAACCGCACTAGGAGGCCATCCCCCAAAGAAACACTCTCCGGAGCCTCTCTAGAAATGGCTAGAGAGAGTGAAATCCAGTTGACATCAAGAGATGGACAAGTAAATGAATAATTTTCATACATTGATTAAATAAGGAATATCAGAGTTTAGTCAAATTAACCAATTATAACGATGGCTTGAGCATATAGTCCACTTGAGCTAGACATGTCATATAGCTTGATCGAATAGATAGATTACATTTGATGGTTTGGTCATACAGACTGAATTAGAGGGGGGGTGATCAATTGAGCATAAATATGCAAGATGGTTTGGTAAAATAGACCAATTACATAAAGCAGCTCGATCAATGGGACCAATCAGATAATATGCCTCCATCAATTGAGCCAAAACATATGACAGGGCTCAATTACCTGGTTTGATCATGTGAGATGGCATAGTCACTAGGACCAATTACAAGAGATGACTTATGTAACTAACGCCGATTGCATTAATAATATAAGTTGACTGTTATTGGACATTATGTGATATGGTAATGATCATTTGGAACTACATGTGGTGGTTTGGTCAATTGAACCCAATTTTGTCATCTGGCATGCACCGATTTAGTAAATTACATAAGGATGGTCAAGCCATATGGTTATATGTGAAGAACCTATGGATAGCTTTTCAGGAAATTTCCAAATGAATCAGTCATGTGGTTCCTAGCTCTTGGAATGAGGAAGATGATTTTGAGTGAAAAGTGCCTGAGCCCAGAACCTTGTGGGTCTCTCTTGCATTTGCAAATGACCCCCCCTAGGGGTATTTATAGGCCTTGGACAGGATTTTTTTTGGAAAGTGGATAAAACCACTGATTACATAAATAAAAAAAGGAAGAGTTACAAGTATAGAGGGAGAGCTCCACGAAAACTCCCACGTACAAAAGGTGGCAGACAATGATCTAGTCTGGGAACAAAACAAAGAAAAAAACAAAACCCCTTATGACCAAGCAACCCACTTACAACACAGATACAAAATAACATCACCAACCACCCAAAAACTGAAAACATCCCTACTCTACCCTCTCCGAAGCCCACACAAACCGTCTCCATGCCCCCTCCCCAAGGGCCCAAAAAACGGCTATGTACAAAAGAGTGAACCGCGGTCACTGCACATCCCTCAATTCTACAGACAAGCGTCAACTGCCCCGTATACTTATCCTACCCACTCCTACACTCGGCACCTTCCCCTCTAGTAGAATTTTCATTGTCTTGGCTTCCCTTGCCAGCTTCGCATGTCATCTTCTCTAGATGGTGCTGAGCGCTGATTTAATATCCTTCTCGACTCCTCTTGAGAATATCTCAATCAAGTTGGCCACATCTCTCACCTGCATCTCCATAATCTTCTCAACCCCAGATAAGATATTCTCGACGTCTTTTCTTTTCCACTTGATATCCTCCTTAAGTACAAGACCCAAAAGCAAACAAGTCTCCCTTGGCACCCCATCTTCCTGCAGCACTGGGAGTGCAGGGGGCCAGGGGCAGTTGCACAGACCCCCTCTTGAGGCACCGAGACCACAGACAGGTCTGCCGGAGAGCTTCCCACAGAAGCATCCACAACGCTCACCTCCTTGAAAAGGAGATGAAGGCCTCCCTCACTCCCCTCCTCGTTGCTCCAGTCACAAGTCTGCTCACCGGCAGCCTCACCTAAAGGGTCCTTCGCAGGGGGGAGCCTCTGTCCTACGACTTGTCATAGCTCCTCCACCGTAGAAGTGTGCTACACGGTGTCGGCGACCCCCCTGCTCCTTCCACCACCCAACATCTGCTTCCAGCGCCGGTTGCAAGGGTACCACCTCCCCACGGGTAGGACCAAACATCTTCGGCCCCACTGTGTCCCAGTCGAGACTAACAATGTAAGCATTTGGAGCCTCCTCCATCATGGATGGGGCCGCCGGCTTCCTTCCAACATCCTAGGCCGCCTGCCCGCTGGAAGAAGACGTACCGATGCCACAGAGATCGCCGTCAGGAGCCCCGACATTTGTTGGACGGCCACCGACAGGAAGCCGGGAGCCAACCACGGACTGCAGATGAAACGGGCGGGGGGGTGACCCTGTTCGGGTCCTCCCGTGCTCAATCGAAGCCGCTCCTGTCAGAAGTCACAGGCATTGACCTGTAGACCCGACAATGCTCGCTCGCGACCCAAAGCTGCCAGATCTGGTCCGGGACAGGATCCAACCCGCATGTCCATCCCAATCCGATCGAATGCCGCTTCGCCTAAGCTCCGCAACCTGACCCCGGTTAAATCTGGCGGGGAATTCGAATTTCGAACTCCCGTCCGGCACTATTTTTCTCCCTCCTCGCAACTGGATCCTCGAAACCCTAACCCCCCCCCAGCCACCATGGGCCTCCTGGAGCTTCCATCTTCCTCCGACACAACTAACATTCTCTCCACAAAACGTTCCTCGCCGACGTCAAAGGTCACGGCCGCCGGCACCACAACCGCACCACCTGTCCGGACTGCCACATCCATCGACGTGAGGTTGCCTCCCAGAGAGAATTTCAAACTCCCTGCCACCACCCTGCCGAATCGCTGGACCAAAAAGGAGACACCCTCATCGCATAGGATAAGGATCTTAATCCGGGTAACAGACGCTTCAGGACTGGGAAACGGCCCCATCCCCACTGACTACTGCTAAAGACGGAAGATGACACCATCCGCCACAATGTACCTTGCTTCCGCCACCGCCGCCACCTCTTCGTTTTGTCTGACTGCCATGAATCCGGATAAGGCAACCTGACGCACATCCCAGCCTCTCACCTCAAGTATAAACCTGATCTTGTCCACATCCACAATCCCCTTGACTGGAGCTACCCAGAGAGAGCGTCGGAGCCAGACACTGCGATTGTGGAAGAGACCCACGGGAAGAGGCCCCACCTCCACACATTCCCTGCTCCCTGCCATTGCGACACTCTTCAAGACCGCTTCCACATTGGTCCGCCTAAGAGAAGCCTCTGACCTCCACATCCAGCAAACATTCTGGGAGTGTCCTCTCCTCCAGCCCCAGAAACAAACAGGCTCCCCGAGCCTGCCTCTAACCCTTCCTAGTGTAGCTACCTCTCGCCTGAACCTCCTCTCTAGTTCCTTGAAGACCTGCCGTAGATGCCCTCTCCTCCCACACCGGTAACAGACCGGGCCTAGAGAGACCTGGTGCTCCATCGTAGGCATCTCCCCAGGGTTCCCAAAAAGTTAGGCCTTGGACAGGAATTGTCTAGAGGGAATTCAAGTCCTCACCGGGTGTGCTGGCATGTTCTGCGCATGGGAATCTCATAAATCTGATTTTTTTCTTTGATTTCCTCATTGACTGGGTGAGGATTTAGACCTACATGGGAGTCAATTTTCCTCACCAGGTGGTGGACCACAGTGAGCGGAGTTGTCTGCCCGATGAGGGTGTGGGGGCCACACAGTGGGTTTGTCACCTACACCGGGTCGAATTCATCCACCCAATGAGGGTAGCAAAGACCAGCAGGTCTCTCCACCTAATCGGTCGGAATTACTGAACCAGTGGAGTTGGATGAGACCCCCCCCCCCCCACAGTGGAGGTGGGAAACACCCCACAGGGTCTCCCCATTCTCGCCAGGTGGGCTTATCCATCGGGTGTGTAGAAGAGACAGCCGAAAATTCACTAATTCTAAAAAATACATAAAAATAGTCGAAACGATCCTCTCGAAGAGTACATCGCAGTTGTCACGTCCACGAGTCGATGAACTGAGAAATAAACTCACCGCAGGGTTCCGTAACTTGTACGAGAGAAAAACTCACACGGATCGTAAAACTCAACTCGGGAGCCACAA
Organism: Amorphophallus titanum; assembly: GCA_024336825.1. Taxonomy (NCBI): domain Eukaryota; kingdom Viridiplantae; phylum Streptophyta; class Magnoliopsida; order Alismatales; family Araceae; genus Amorphophallus; species Amorphophallus titanum. The sequence continues at coordinate 84,166,978 of JANBPO010009603.1, read as the reverse complement.
AAGTGATCCAAAATTGTCTAAAAATGATCCGAAATACCTAAAAGAAATCTAATAAGACTCAATAAGGATCCGGGGCATTACAACCTTGACCTTATCTGGAGTCTCCCTCTCAGAAGCAGACACCGGGGGGGCGTCCACAAGTTCCACGGCCGGCAGCGGCGGAGGAGGAACCTCAGGAGGAGGAGGTGGAACTTTAGACGGCGACGACGATAAGGTCCGACCACGGACCGGAACATAAGGTTTGCTCCTCTTCTTTAGACAACGCTGGCTATCCAGCTCCGCCAACTCATCCACGTCCAGCGAGATGCGGCTGTCGCTGGGCATGGCAGACTCAGCTTCAGCAACAGTGGCGGCTTCCTCAGACACGTCCCTCCGAGCACTCGACCCGCCACTGACCGTGGGCACTGTAGAAGAGCCCACTGTTAGAATAGCCACATGGATCAGATACTAAGGGCACCCTGGGGTGAAAGCAATGATAACATGGGTTTCGACAATGGTCACCTAGCCGGCACCTAACTCGACGTGGTCCACGGGGCGAGGAGCGCACTGTGGCAACCACACCACCTCGTAGTGCCACTTCGATACTTCCAGTGCCCCTACGAGAGAACCCAAAGAAAGATCAGTCTAGCTCACTGTCATTGAGCATCACGAAGAACAAGGTTAGTACCCTGAGGCAATGGGGGGTCTCAACCCCAGCTCCCGGAGTACCGCGGAGTCAGCACGAAGTCAGCATATCAAAAAGGGAGTACTTGAGGATGGCGTTTATCTTCTTGGACTCCTCCATGGTGACTGGGGGCTTCCTATGCTCCTAGACGAGATGAAAGCCCGTGAAAGTCCAGCAGTCGGAAGGGTCGTGAGCACACGATTTAGTGATATACACATAGCGCTTCGCCCAACCCTTGAGGTTGGACGTCGCTTCGGAGACCCTGACGATGTTACGGCTGGGGCGAGCCTTGAAATAGTAATAAGCCGTATCAACAGGACAGCTCTGGAGGCTGTAGAATTGCTAGAAGAGGTGGACATTTGGCTCCACTGAAGCCCTCTGACACACGAAGATGAAACCATAAATAATGTGGTAGGAATTAGGGGATAACTCCCTTGGACGCTGACCGTAATGGTGCAAGACAGACTGGATGAAGGGATATATAGGTAAGCGAAAGTCCGCTTGGTAAGACGCTATGGGAACCATGATGCCACCCGGAGGTAGACTCAATTGATCATCGTTGACGATTGGGAAGATGATGTCGAATTTTGGGTGAAATTTGGATGGCCTCCCGCAGCATGTGTACCACCCTATAGGCAAATAACAGTGGAGAATGGGGACGACTGGGGCCTACGCCCGAAGTACTTGGAGCGCCACTGTGACCAGAATCCACTTCCTCAACAGAAGAAGAGGGGCTAACCCTCAGAGTTCTCCTGCGGGGCGGCATGGCTACGAGAAGATGGAAAGCACTAAGCAAGGAAAAAGACCCTCACCAGGCGACGGAGGAAGAAGCCTAAAATGAGTGCGGCAGACAGTGAGAGGCAGATGGGGTTCTAGAAAAGACTCTGTGGTGGTTCTTATAGTGGCCACTTCGGAGCCGTAGGGCATGTGAAAAGGCGCCTATCACTATCACAGTATAGCCGTCAGGCTCAGGCACCCATTCGACGCCCACGCTCCAAGGCAACGAACCCGCATCATGATTACAAGAATGATGCTTCTCACTGCCAGAGGCGCCTTATGCACCAAGCTATCAACCGGGTCCCAATGGCGTGAGGAAACCATCCTGGTAACTGACCCTCTCGTGCTCGACTCTTAGCTCCCAGCAAAGTGCTTGACAATTGAGAGTAGGGGGGCTAGTGAGGAAGGTAAATCCGGCTCGGCCCATAATGGACCCATATACCGTAAGCCCAAGTCGGCCCAAGCCTTGCCGGCGCACATAAGGGTTCGCTATAGTTACAGCGCATGAAACATGGCCCATACCACTCAACATTGGATTCGACAGCACTAAGGAGGCTGTGGCCCAGGCGCAATGACCACCGGAGGTGTAACGACCCAGAGCCCATGGCACCGATAACCTGGTATAAGTACCGAATTACCGCTACCATGAACTAGGGACGTCACTCAGGAGGCTGATGAGGCCCCCGAAGGGTTAGTGGGATTTGTTGAGGGATTGCATTAGAAATTGAAATTCGTAGGCGCGCATTGTTAATTTTTGGTAATAATTAATTAAAATAAGGTGGAAGCAGTTTAAAAATATCAGAGTGGTACACGGGATCACTGGGGGCAAAAATTGCCACTAACCCAGCTGAGGTGAAAACCCGCAAGGGCCTCTCAGGCAAAATCGATTTACCCCTCGGTGTAAAAACCCTTAAGGGCATACCGAAAAAAGTAAAAGGGGGCCCGCTCTGGTGAAAACCTATAAGGGCAGTGGAGCTAGTAAAGAGAAAAAAAATCCTCTCCTTCTCGACTCCCCATTGATGAAAGTCGTCAACCATGGCATCCCACCGACGGAAACCTCAACATCACTCTACAATAATGATGGCCGCTACACCCCCAAGGGTCTGCCATTGCCAACTCCAGTTCCAGTATTCGGCTACACACCTCAAAAGTCAGCCGACTAGCTCCAGCCTTCCGGCTACTATGCATCACTAGCTAGTCGGCCCGCTCCACTCCAGTCTCCAGTTTCAGGTTCCGGGTACAATGCCTCTACAGGCCAACTGGCCCACTCCAGTCTCCAGTTGCAGCTTCCGACTATAATGCCTTTACAGGCTAGCTGGTCCACTCCAGTCTCTAGTTCCAGTTTCTGGCTATAATGCCTTTACAGGCCAGTCGGCCCACTCTAGTCTCTAGTCCCAGTATTTTGGCTACAATGCCTTCACAGGCTAGACACCTAGCTCTAGCTCCAGTTCCCAATCCCGACATCGGCTACAACCCCTCCGTAGGCTAGCCACCCAACTCTAGATCCAGTTCCCAGTCCCGACACTGGCTACAACGCCTCCACAAGCTAGCCACCCAGCTCCAGCCCCAGTTCCCAGTCCTTGCACCGGCTATAATGCCTCCACGGGCTAGCCGCCCAGCTCTAGTCCTAGTTTTCAAATCCATCACTCTGACTACAATGCCTTCACAGGCCAGCCATCTAGTCCCAGTTCCAGTCCCTAGCTCTAGTCGTAATCCCAGTTCCAACGCTAGTCCTAGTCCCAGACCCGACTTTAACCTCCAATGCCCATCCTAATCCCAATCGCTAGCCGCCATGCATCCCAAGGCCATTCGGCCAACTCGGCCTCAGTTCCTTAGGCAAATGTGAACTACATTTTCGGCTAACAACATGATGGTGGCCAATACCCTATCGTTCGGTCTGCAACCGACACACTTTGCAATCACGTCAGTAGCGCTAACTACATGGGCCATCATATCCCCACATGTCTGCGCCGATCTCATACAACATGGGCTTTTACCCTTTAGGGGACTAGCCCCCAACACCCAGTCATTTTTCCCTACTCACCGACACCTAACTTCCGGATCCTAATGCCCTATCTTAATGCCTAGCGCTTAGCTCCCAGTACCTGACATGTAGCTATACTATTTTCTGCTCTCAGCCCCTTGGTGTCACACCCGAAATCGGGTAAGCCCATTCCACTACCCCCTATATTGGCACACAATAGAGGAATAGAGCACAACTAATCGTAAGTGGTCGCCAGTCCATATGCACAGCACCGCTCCAAAAAAGAGGAAGTGGGACAACTCATCAAATAGCAAAACCAAAAATCTGGAGTTTGTCATTGATACTCTCTGAAAAGGAGTCCAAGACATGCTCTTGGGGTAACAAGAGACATACAGTCCAGACAACAAAAAAGAGGGAAAGGGACAATGCAATCAAATCCCACGCTCGCTCCCCACCAGTGCTACTAGGTGAGACTCAGCAGCTGTAAGCTCCACCTCCAAGGTCGACACAAGTTGTATGCTAGCCTCGGTCGTGGTCTTGGTAGCCCGCCACTCAGCTCTAGCAAGCTCCACGGCTCGTAACTGCTCCTCTAAGGCCTTCTGTAAGGCCTCAGCCCAACTCTTTGCCTCGCCTAGCCGCACGATGCGGTCTCGAGAAAATGACACGACTGCGTCGGCATGTCCCCTCCACTCGGCAATGGCTGACGTAAGATGTGCCCGCTGCTCAAGTGCCTCTCGGATGGCCGCTAGCCACCGAGCCCTCTGCTCCTAAGCTTCCAGAAGTCGCAGGTACTCTACCGAGATCCCGGCCAAACCAGACATCCAAAGCTCTTGCCTAAAGCCAAGGCTATGGTAGCCCTGGGTACACTCCCTCAACCGCTGCCTAAGCTCCTCTGGAGAAGGTAGGGGGTCACCTTGCAGGTAGCCTCGCGCTCGTTGGAGCAAGGCAGCACCCACGCTCGCATCCAGCAGTGGCTCTGGCGGGGAAGGGCACATAGGCCACTCAACCACCAGGTCCAGGGAAGAGTGGCCCATTGGTGCGGACACCCGAGCACACGAGCGGTCCAGGTCGACGAGCCACCGGTACCGTACACGGAGCACCACCCAAGCGACAGCAGCATCTATTTGGCTCGGAGATAGTCTGGAGACTCCCCCTTGAGTCTTGGTATTTATTACATTTATATCCTTATAGTTTGTATTTTTATCCCTGGGAAAGTATGTACGCAATTGTAAGGCTTTATAAGCCACTGAGTCATTCCCAGTGGATATTTATTTTTAATTGTAGCTTGATTCAACTGCCTGTAATCGATACAAAGCCGCAAACTACCATCTTTCTTTTTAACAAATAAGATAGGAGCACTCCATGGGGAGAAACTGGGCCTGATATAGCCTTTTTCAAGCAACTCAAGCAATTGTACTCTCAACTCTGCTAATTCAGCTAGGGCCATGCGGTACGGTGCCTTAGCCAGAGGTGTTGTACCTGTAATCAATTCAATCACCAATTCTATCTCTCGCTCTGGAGGTAAGCCTGGTAACTCATCAGGGAAGACGTCGGGAAACTCAGAAACTATAGGTATACCACTGACATCTTGCCATGGTGCCTCAAGAGCAACCACCGAAGCTAAGAATCCCTGACACCCTACATTAAGCAATCTACAGGCTCGAATAGCATAAATAATTAAACGAGAGGAATGGGATCGAATACCTTGAAAATAAAATGCTGATTTGCCAGGTGGCTGAAAATAAACCTTCTTAGATCTGCAATCAACTATAGCTCTGTACTGCTCTAGCCAATCCATTCCCAGAATAACATCATAATCTGCCAATTACAATGCATATAGTCTCACCAACAATTGTTGATCACTAACCACAACTGGTGAGTCTTCAAGACATAATGGGGTAGTCATAAAATTCCCAGATGACAATTCAACAATTAGATCACAAGCTACCTCGATCATGGGTTCCTCAATACATGCAATGAAATCTTCAAAAATGAAGGAGTGAGAGGCACCTGAATCAAATAAAGCACGGGTTGTACAACCAAAAATAGTAATCGTACCTTCAACAAGATTGGAAGCCACAGCCTCTGCTCGTGAAATATGAGTCACTTTGCCTTTTAACTTTCTACCGACAGCTACAGAAGACTAGAAAGAAGATGCTGCTGAAGCCTGTGGGAGAATCTGTTAAAATTGCTGAGATGGCGGTGGTGGTGGAAGTGGAGGTCTGAATTGTGATTGCGATGGCTGGGATGGAGCTGCTGGAGCGAACTGCACTGGAACTGCTCTCAACAGACAGTCTCTCACCACACGACCTGGCTGGTCACACCGAAAACACACCACCGGTAACGAGCATGGTTTACCTGGGTGGCTGCCACCACACCGCTCACAACCCTTGAATTGACTTTTTGTAGAAGTCTGTCACTACTGGAAAGAAGGAGCTGACTGCTGGGTAGCACCAGACGAAGCCTGTTGGTCAAATCGCTTCTTAAATCTCTTCTTATTCTTGAATTTTCTGAACTGGGATTTGCCTGAGGAAGCAACACCACTAGCAGCTGGAGTGGTAGAAGGAAAACCTGGAACTGGGGGAGGATAACCCGATGGAAGTTGAACTGTCGGCTGAACCGACACTGCCTGAGAAGGAACCAGGGATCTCGCCAAATCCAATTCCAATGCTGCCGCAGCCTGATATACTTCATTCATATTGGTCACACGGGCAACGATCAGAAACTGCCTCAATTCAGCATGGAGGTCACGAAGAAATTGCTTTGTCTTCAATGCCTCATTTGCAAGCACATGGGCCACATAACGGCCCAATTCCATAAACCTATTTCGATATTGAAGCACCGACATTCCTCACTGGACAAGCTATAAAAACTGGTGCATTTTATCCATTCAGAGATAAGCCGGGTTGAAGCTGAGTTCAAAGGTGGCGACGAACTCAGCCCATGAAATTTGTCAGAGCGGGCGAGATTGAAAAGAAATTTCCCATTCTGTATTCCACCATGTTAGTGCCGCGCCCTGGAGCTAAAAAGTGCCGAACATCACCTTTTCATCTTCTGTGCATTCCATGGAGTGAAACACACGCTCGGTGGCGTCCAACCATACTCTGGCGGCATCCAGATCAGTCTGGCCTTCAAAAGTCGGTGGATGAAATAGCAAAAATTCCTTTAAGGCACATCCGCGACTGCCAGGCGCATCCTCTTAAGCTGGGACAATGGGAGCCAGAGTAGGAATATCTTGGGGAACACTGCTCCCTTCCTGAGGAACCGGGACTCTCCGACGCCGAGGCGGCATCTTGAAACGACTAGCAAACAGATAATAAACAGGAAAATTCATTAATCATACGGAAAACATCGTAAGCCAGCAATGGACAGTGTAAATGGACTAATTCTGGACAATACCTGTGTAATTTCGATTCCTTACACGATTCCTCAACACCGCTCTGATACCAACTGTAACGACCCAGAGCCCTGGATACTGATAACCTGATGTAGCATCAAATTACCGCTACCAGGAACTGGGGAAGTCGCCCAAGAGACTGATGATGCCCCTGAAGGGTTGGGGGAGTTTGTCGAGGGAGCGTATAATGAATTGGAATTACACTGTGCACAAATTAAATTAGAACATTTATTTTAAACTGAAATGCGGAAGTAATTAAAATATATCAGAGTGTTAGCCAATATACACTAGTCCAGTGGGGGATCCACCTTGTGCTCTCCCATATCTAGCTCTCCCTTCTTTATTAAGAACTCAATGACGTCCTTGAAGACATAATAGTCTTTGATGGTATGCCCCAGCATCTGATGGTAATGGCAGAAGCGAGGGTCATCTTTCTTCATCAGGTCACCGGGCCTCTTCGGTTCCGGCAACGTGATTTTGTTGTAACTGGTTGCCCATTCGAACAGGAGCTAGGACTTGTCTCGGGAGAAGGAGTATAACTTGTTTCTCATCTTCTCCCTGAGCGAGGGGCCTTCTCGTCATTCCGTAGACCTTGACGGTAGAGGGTTTGCGGCACCTTTGGCCCTTTCCTTCTATTTCTCAAAGGATTGAAAGTCCAATGTGTAGACTTCTGGTGGGATGGGCTTCTTTTTGAGTTGCCTCGCCCTCTGGCTTGATGTGGCCGGGGTGGAAGCGTACCGAGCAAGGAACGCCTCGATCTTAGTCACTATGTTGTTCAGACGGTCGAAAGTCTTGACCTCCGCGCCGATCATCCTTTCAAGGATTTCCTTCTTTAGATTTTACTTGCAAATTTACACTGCGTCCTCCTGATGCGGGGGGCGTCTGCACCTCATGCTGAGATTCCTCCATCTTTTGATGAAATCGAGTGTCGACTCATCGTGTCTCTGCCTCGTGGCGTAGAGCTCCGCCACCGTGACTTCTCATTCAGTAATGTAAAATCTCTCCTTGAATTTCTTTTGCATGTCGGGCCAATCGGCAATAGACTCGGGCGGCAGGCTCGAATACCACTCGAAGGCAAGCCCAGTGAGTGTCGAGCCGATGAACTTCAGGAGGTAGGCTTCATCAGTAGCCAAGTCTCCCATCACATTCACATAGTAAGCGATGTGCTCCCTAGGAGATCCTTGCCTATTGAACTTCTCAAACTTCGGCGGCTTAGTGATGCCAGCCGGCAGCTTCCTCACAGCATAATGAGCCGGATAGGGGACTCAGTAGACGTCAAATGGCGTCTGATCCCCGTCGCCCCTTTCTGCTAACTTCATATCTATCATTTGTTCCAGCATCAGTTGACTGACTGCTATCGGGTCGACCGGGCTTGGATAGAAGTGGGCAGGTTGCGTAGCTGGGGTGGTCAGCATAGTTACCCGAGAGGCCATGGGAGACCCCTGGGGAGGTGAGCTTTACGGCGGGGCCAGTGCCGGGTACTGTGCTTGTTGTGGGGGCATGCCCGCTGGGAAGCTAGGGGTTGATGGGAATGCTGCAGCTTGTAGAGTCACTTCAGAAGACTGTCCGTTGCCCCCGGGCGCTTCCAGCAAAACCTCGATCTGTCTGGACGTAAAGGGCTCGGCATTTCTTTCGTTGAGTTACTTCTTCAGCAATTCAATCTCCCGCTGGTATTGTTGTATCATGTATAGCATGGCGGGGTCAATTGTAGAGGGAGTGGGCATGCCCCCTGTCTCTTCGGCCGGGTGTCCTCGGATGATGTGGAGGGTCTGCCACTCGTGCCCCCGATAGTGACAACATTGGCAGCCAGGGCCGTGGGAGGTTCTTTAGAGGAGGTCACCTTGACGCCTACCTGTGTCACCTCACTCACTGCTCTTCTTCTCCTGGTGAGGGGGCCGGGCCTGGCGGTGAACCTGGCCACTTCTTTAGGGTCGGTAGGTAGAGCCCTGTACCTACTAGAGAGTCCTGCCATATTGCAGGTGAAAACTATACAGTCTCTGTTTCTTTTTGCCATCCTCCTTAACAGCTTACTCGGGAACACCAGCCTATCGAAGATGGACCGTCGGGGTGGCGCTTCTTCATACACAGGGGGCTGGAGTCGTTCCTCCACCTGGTTCCTTGATTCTGTGCTGGGCGCAGGTTGGATTTCTTCTTCCTCTCGAAAGGCGGAGGCCACTACTCCCAGCAGTCACTGATGACCCATAGGGGTGCTACTCGGGCCTCTAAGGTAGTTTCTCATGGCTTGCTCGATCCCTTCCCACTCCTGGTCGGGGAGAGCGGCCGGTGGTTACGTGTCGATGGCGACAGCATGATGAGTGTAACTTGCGAATGCCAGGCGGTCAGCATGGTGACGACACCTGCGACGTTGGCGGTGAGCATTTTTGGGCAGCACTGGCACAGCAATTGCCGGTTGCTGGGTCATGGCCGTCACCTCGACCCTTTCATCTCTTCACCCCCTTCTGTGGCTGGCACAGCTAGGCCCCACCTGGGCAGGTGTTGTGGGTTGGGCTTCCTTGGGAACCCAAACTTGTTTCAGCTTTGCCAGCTTGTGAGGCAACGTGTCTATCGACGCTACGGCCAGAACGGTGGGTGCCATCTTTTCTTTCATCTTCTCCAGTCGTTGGAAGGAGTTGCGGACTGGAATGGCTGACACGATACGGTCCAGGATCACTTCGGTCCTCTGTCCATTCAGATGGACTCAGATGGTTCCGATAGTCATGGACTGGCTTTTATTTTTTTATTTTTTATTTTTTATTTTCATTTTTTTATTTCGATGTAAATTTGTTTTAAATGCATGCAGGGAAAGCGTAGGACTTGGATCCCCTGGCTCCAGGTCCGAGCAGTGTACCTCGCACTGTTGGACTTCCAGCGTGAGAGGCTGGGAGCCTTGGGCTTCGGGGAGTTCCTGAGCTCGGAGGTGACACGGCTCGACACGGCGCTACTCTATGCCATGCACGACCGCTGGGATCCGGTGAGCAGGATGTTCCTTTTCCCGTGGGGCCACATGGTCCCCACATTGGAGGACGTCGCGTGAATCACTGGATTGCACGTGCACGGGGCTCCGGTTAGCGGGAGGACTTTCCCCGACTACCGAGAGCTGGCTCAGAGGCTGCTAGGCCTAGAGCTGCTGCGACCGGAGTGGCAGTCGATGACCCTGACGAGAGCGAGGCTGCAGGAGAGTGGGGATCGCGACGGGAGAGCTACCAGAGCAGCACTTGCAGTGGCTCGTGGACCGGGCACGACTATGGGTGGCAACTGAGCCGGGACCGGAGGTGGACGTGGTGCTGAGACGCTTCCTGATGTTGTTATTCAGGAGGCTCCTCTTCGCCACCCAAGCAGATGTCATCAACTACCAGTTTCTTCCACTACTCGAGGACGTCGACTGTGTCGACGAGTACGCCTGGGGAGCGGTGGTCCTCGCCTTCCTCTTCGACACGCTGAGCTCTACCAGCTGACGGACGATGCTCAACGGGTTCTCTCCTATACTCCATGTACGACTTAGATTCCTAAAATGCTTATGCGATTGCTATATGAATTCTATATGCTGACACTTGATGACATGCAATGCAGGTTTTGGCCTACGTGCACCTCCCCGGGCTGGGGAGAGGAGAGGAGACCTACCCGGACTGGCTGCCCATCGTGCGATGGTGGACGACACCACGGGAGGTCGGATCCCTGTGACGCCAGGAACGGGCGATCCAGGATGACCTAGACACACTACCTTACCCCTCGGTAAGATCTAAAACTCAAACTCTGTATAAAAATGCAACTATATGCTTATGCTGATGCACTTTGCCTATTTGACAGGTCCGGTGGATGCCCTACCAGAGTGAGGGGTACGAGGGCCAGCCATGGGTGGTGGAGGCCCTAGCTTAAGCCGGACGCGACATCTGGCTCCACTGCATGAATGTGGTGGAGCCCCTCTGCCACAGGCTTGTGATGAGGACGATCGGCGTCTATCAGGCAGCGGTGGAGTTCCCGACACCTGAGAAACCAGAGGAGCGGGTCGACCGACACGCTCGAGGGCTAGCGATGGAGATGGACTGGACTACTCGAGCGGCCGATCAGATCCAGGACTGGATGGGACTTGGGCGAGTGGTAGCCACCCGAGGAGAGATCGAGGAGGCCTATCTGACGGCCTACGCCAGACGCTACGCAGATCAGGTCTTTCGTGGCTCTCGATGACCGGTATGACTCTAAACTTTATGCTTTCTATTATGCTTTTATGGCTATGATGCACTGACATTTGACTTCCTATATGCAGCTCGACCCCTAGGGGTGGATTGTCGAGCTCCAGGGCCTCCTCCACTCAACCGTCTAGGAGTGAGAAGAGCTCCGACAGGCGTTGGACCTCCTGGTGAGTTTTACTGAACCTTAGACTTAATATGCATATCCATATGCTGTTGACTGACTCGGACTTCTAAAATGTAGCGAGCTGAGGGAGCCCAGCGTCGAGGAGCTGACGCTCCTTCCTCCTCCTCCCAGACACCCGCGGATCATGCCGAGTGGGACGCGGAGTTCAGCAGGATGGTGGTGCGGGCCGAGGCGGTACTCGCCGAGAGGGTAAGTAGAGACTACGCTTTCCCAGTTGGTCATGATTATGCAATGCAATTAGCTAACTATGATGCGTATACATGTAGACGACCAAGCTGACCCGGCATAGAGAGGAGATGGAGCGGAGCCGTCCGGCAGATGCGATCGAGATGGCGCTCCTCCGCACGGAGTTAGAGCGACTCCAGGCTGGTGCTGCAGATATGGAGTGCTACCAAGCCGAGGAGGAGCGAGCCTGGCTCCAGGTGGTGAGGCTGGAGGGTGCGGTGGAGACCTATGAGTGGATGAGCCGGAGGTCAGAGCGCAGCAGAGCTCTGAGCGGTACGCACGGTACACACGGCTCCCAAAGTTCCTACCGGGGTTACTTCACGAGCATCTCCGGTCGTCAGAGGAACGAGGATGAGGAGCAGCGCCGGCGGCACCGGGAGGAGGCTAGCTCTACAATGGCCCCACCATCGAAGAGGCACGAGGGGATACGTGACAGTGGGGGCCCTGAGGGACAGGCCTGATGTACCCAGATGTTACTCATGTGTATATGATATGATAGTGATATGACATGCTTTTTTTGGTTTTCTTTTGCAAATGAATGTTATGTGTGAATGTATGAATGCCGCCATTTGACAAGACCCGTGCTCGGGCGGACCGCAAGATCATTCATCATATGAAGTGGTTCCCAACAAATGTCACAATTTAGGAAGCCATCGCCTACAGCGAGGATCTCAGGGAGACTCTTGTCAAGATACTTCAAGACCCTGAGGCTTATGAAGCCCACGTTGTAGAGCTGTAAGCCCAAGCATAAGAGGCACTCATAGCCAACGTATCCTTCACGGACAAAGACATGTTGTTGTCCTCTCCGTGCCACAACCGCCCCTTACACATGTGAGGGACGATCAATGGGCATGATGTGAATTGCATTCTGGTCGACGTTGGAGCGGCCATCAACATCATGCCTCTGAAGACTTTTAAGTCTTTATATTTGTCACCTTATCTACAGAAGGTGAACGCGGTCAAGATCTCGGGCTTCAATCAGGATTCCAAGGAGACGCTTGGTCGGGTTGAAGTCAAGATAGCCTTGGGTGACTTTGTCACCCAAGTGACATTCTATATCATCAACGCCGACACGTTATACAAGGTGCTGCTCGGGAGGCCTTAGCTCTATGAAAATTAGGTCGTCCCATCAACTCTGCGCCAATGCATTAAATATGCCAAAGGAGAGGAGCAACATACGGTCTTTGCAGATCAGTCTCCTTTCCACTCAAATGAATGCCACCTGGCCGACGCTTCCCTATATTTTGGAGAGCCCACTCTAGCCATCCCCGAGCCTTGAAAGGATAAAGGGAAGCAAAAAGTGAACTATGAAGCTGAGGAATGGCAGTTGTTCACTGCCAATCAAGAAATGGTAAAGCTGCACAAGCTAAGCCTCCAGGCCGCCTCCAAGCCGACTCAGCCGGAGAGGTTGAGTGTTGACTTTGAAGCCAACCTCATCAGCTAGGTCATCGACCGAAGCGTCTCTTTACCGCTCAAGTGTCTTCAACTCTCGTCCCAACGCGAAGAGTACGAGGTAGAGCAGTTGAAGACCTTCACAGTCTCTTATCAGCGGAGAAGAAGGAGCAACAAGGGCAAGAAGGGAGACAAGCCGATTATCTTTAACAAAGTTGACCTAGTCCCACCGTGCCCTCTTGAAGATGATTTCGACTGGGATACTCCTACTGATGTGGCGCCAGAGCTAGTCCAAGAGATGGATGACATGCCGAAGTATATCAGAGAAATGTGTAAGAAGTAACACATCCCTCAAGCTCAGGACCCCGCGATGGCAGCATATTTTCATTAACTGTGGAACCCTCCATAGGTCCGGGGGCAACCTCCCTGTTGGGTGCGAAGCGATGGATTCAGAAGGGGGGTTGAATGAATCCCCTTATAAAATCACCCAATTAAAACTTATAACTAGTGAACTGTTACGGAATTAAACAGATTCACTTAATTAACTGATATACTTACTGAGTAGCAGATTGATGGCTTAAAGAGCAATATTAGAAGGACTCTCAAAACCAATATCAAATAGATAGTGTGCAACAAAATTCCTCACTAGATGGAAAGATGAGAAGTAAATGATCGACCCTAAGCATTCATCTAGCGGAATCAAGGTAGACAATCAAACCACGGAACAAATGGTTTTTAGATGGTTCAGTCTGCTACCCACAGACCTACGTCCATCCCCCACTCAAACCAGAGTGAGGCTTCCCGCTGATACATAGCTTAAACTGCTGGGCATTACAGCTTGCCTACACCCACTGAGCAACACAGCTTGTTGTCCAGAGGAACCAATCCCCTACAACCGCTGAGCATCACAGCTTGCTGACTAGAGGAACCAATCCTTTGCAAACGCTGAGCATCACAGCTTGCTCCACTGACTTACAGGTTGAAACAAAGGTTTAAGAGAAAATAAAAGATAGAAAATCACAGAGACTGAAAGTTGGAATGAAAACATAGAATGTAGCTCACTCAGGAGTAGTGTGGTCTGGATCTGATCTAGAGACCATAGATCTTCTTCTTTCTCTTCTCGAACTACTGCAACTCTCTTTCTTCCTCTTCCTCTTCCTCTTTCTCACTAGCTCAACCTCTCTTCAATTCTCTCTTCTTCTTCTTCTCCTACCACACACTGTCTCTCTCTCTAGTTCTCTCAATCTCTACTTCTCTCTCTCTTCTGCTCTTTGTCTCTCATTCTAACTCTAACTCATCTCACGAGCTCTCTGGCTAGTCTGCTCTCTACATCTACCAGCATTGGCTTCCCTCATTGAAGAGTGAGGCAGATTTTATAGAGCAGGGGTGTCGGAGATAATTTAATGAAGATGATGGTGCTGTCTCAGTCAGATGGCTCCATGTCGTAGGATTCTAGCTTTAGCCCTGTCGTCCCTACAGGATATGCCCAGGGAGCGTGTGGAGGGAACACTCCCGCCAAATTCTATTCTGGAAAGCTATCTCGCTAAAGTACCACTGGAGTCCACGTGACAAATCCTACAGATGTGACCCCTCCTTGGATCACTCTTCACAGACCATCCGAACAGCACGAAGATGGTGACTTATCTAAACCTCCTCTGGCAAGCAGAGAAGCTGGCACATTTCGAGGCGGGGCCACCGGCCCCGACTACAACTCCCTTGCCTCTACCCGCAAAGAGGTCCCAGGCAAGATCGCCCATGAAGAAGTGCCTGGACGAGGCAAAGGCTGCTGGGTGGCGGGAGGCTAAGCGTCGGAAGATAGAGGCCACCAAGGCTGCAAAGACCATTCCCCCGCCACCTCTGGTCCTATCATTCGAGGAATTCGAGGTCGGTCAGATTAAACTGAGCCAACCCACAGGTGAGACTACTCTGTCAAAAGCGTCTTCTAGGTGGAGTTTTATTTATGTGTTGGAACGGGTTACTTACACCTGGATGCTTTTGCTTTTTGTCCATTAGCTAGGGAGGAACCGATGCCCTCACTGACCCTCGACGCAGGTGAGGCCTGGGTCAGGTTGGAGCCACCGTCAACTCCAACTCCCTCACCCAAGGCCATCGAAGGACCTCAAAAGGGGTCACCCGTAGAGAAGGCGTTGTCCACCGCCAAAATAGCTGGGTGGAAGGAGGTTGAGTGGAGGAGGGTGGAGGTTATTCGGACAGCTTCCACTCCTCCTCTGCCTTCCATCCCCTCTTTCATGAAATTTGCTATGGCCCGTGCTGAAACGAGTTGCTCCATAGGTGAGGTTCCCTAGGTACCGGTATTCTTCAGGGTTTATCCACCTCCTGGGGTGGGGCCTCTATGCATGCATAGCACATGCGTTTCTTCCTTTCAATCGGTGCAGAGGAGACTGCAATTCCCGAGGCCGCAGTTCTTGCTGAGAAGGCCAGCCATGAGTCACCTCCTTCCATAGACGTCAGAGAGTGTAACCATCTCTGCCACAATAGATACCTTCCTTGATCTTTCGGGGACTCTCCGGCTCCAACTCGATCCGAATCTTGTTTCGTTTGGTAGGCCCTAACGCGGTCACTGAACCGAAGGTGCGCCTGGGAGTTCCCCCAGAGGAGCAAGTCTACGTGAGGAGGAGGCTAAGGCCTGGGACCTCCCCGTTGCCAAGCCCGCATGAGGAAGCGCCGGCTATCGACCCCGCGAGGGAGACTCCCACGCAAGTGAGGGAAGTGCCCACTCGGACCACGTCCTCATCGGGCGAGAAGGTGGATTATGATTATTCCTTTGACGAGGTGGTTTCGGGGGAAGGCGTGCCCGAGGAGTCTGGACCTCCTGAGCCGCCCCCTAGAAGTGTGAGTCCATTCGCTTAGGGCTTCCCCCCGTGACCATCCACTAATCTTGTGTCTACTGCTTGTTGACTTTTAGGAGCTGCCCCCACCGGAGGTTGCAATGGTCGCCGCCCCGGGCCTATCGGTCGGTGGACCAGAGGGAGTCCACGCGGGCCCAGACAAGCTGGGGTCTTTATTTGAAGTTATGCGGCGGGAGGCGGCTGCAGAAACTTCTGGTACCCCTGGTTCGATGGACGAGCCTCTGGAGGATGGGGAGATCGCGCCCGAGGGCAGCATAGTCCCGGTGGCCAAGGTGAGCATGGGGACCTTTCAGCTCTCCCTTTGTCTTATTACGGCTTTTGGGCGATTCGCCTCAGGCAATGGGTGACTAACCCTGTCTTGTATATTCAGGAGGAGGCAGAGCTCCCGGAAGTGCGCGCCACTAGAGCTCACAGGGCTACCCCTAAGCGGAGGGAGCTTCTTAGTCCCGCGGGAGCGGATAGGCTGAGATCACTCTGGGGGCCGGAGGTGGAGCCGGTGGTGTCACTTCTGCAGTCAGGGGCCAGTATAGAGCTAACGGTTCCTCTTTCGTCTCTTCCAATGCTCTCGACACCGGAGGAGACCCAGCTGTTGCGTGGGATCCTAGAAAGCATCACCATGCCCGGGGAGGAGGAAGCACAAGCAGAAGGGGCTGCAGGTCTCCTGGCAATAACATCTGGTCTGACTTCCTTTGATGTCCCTCCCCCGACCGAGAGCGAGACCCCTGCCTTGCCAGGCCTCGAAGCGACGGTGTCAAGGGATCCGGCGATGGTTTCACCTGCTCCCCTGGCGGTGGCTACCCAGGAGTTATCCTTTGAAGCAGGAGGGCCCAGTGATTTGGCCATGACACTTCCCTCTTCTTCGACCATGGTGGATGCAGAGATATGGGCTGCCGTGGATAGCGCGGTGGAGTTTAATCTTTTGGTGGTATCTTCAATCGGCCATGCCGCTTCGGACGCACTGGTTCGACAGATGTTGTTGACACTTCGGTCAATGATGTTTGCCGACCCCTCCCTTACATACCAAGGGGCGCATGCGATAGTGATGTAATGAGGGCATCTCACAGCACTCTCTTTGGTTCGGATCGCCGACACCACTTTGAGGAGCCCGCCTATGTTATCTCATGTTATTTTCCCTTTCATTGAGTCATATCATATGTATTTTCATTCAAGCATCACAAATAATTACAGAAATTAAAGAAGTTATATGATAAGTAGATAATTAAATTAACATTTTACAGGATACATGGTCCACAAGATAACAATCAATAACAACAACGGTAGTCCACAACTAGTACAGAGACAAGAAAGAAAAGTACAACTACACGGGGCATACCCCGGCTCTAACCTCTGGCACTAACGCTGGGCGTCCAAACCACGTTGAGCCTCAACGCGCTCCCTTGAAGCCGCGCCTCACCTGAAACACGGTAAAAACACGCAGGGAATGAGTCTCAAAATAAGACTCAGTAGGCATCACCCGAACCCTACCTCACAAAATGAAAAATCACTACGCTTGCAGCCAAGCGAGTACCTCAGAAGTAGAAGCCTTGCACTATAAGTACCGGTCTCATGGCGTGAAAAATCACACACGCACGCCACGACGAAACAACCGAAACTCACCGGTCAACACGACCAAAACTCAAGGTCAAGGTCACTGAAACTGACAGTCTGTGACTCCCTGTCCATAACAGAAGTACCTCCTACTAGAAGAATGACCGGATGCGTTCACTGACGTCTTATACTGTGTCACAAGTGTCTAGCTACCACGCCCTGGGCGTGAGACTCAGACACACACAGGTAACCGCAAGCGAGTGACTAGCTGGGGTCATGCCCGTCGACGCATGTCCAACTGTCCCCAACCACGTGTGCACACATAGATCGTACGCACTAGGTCTGGCCTCTAACTGGTTTTCCCCTCAGTCAGACTCTAGCTGCTACACGTGGGGCCTGACGGAAACCAGTCTAAAAATTACCCTCAGGGTAGCCCCTCCACCACTCCCTGGTGGGCCAGTACACGCGTACCGAAAGCTACGACTAGTGGAGTGTCTCTGAAGGAGTAGACTCTCAAGCTACGGAAAGCAATGTCCAAACCTGACGAAGTACGGGGACCGTCCCACGTACCAGCACCGTCGCACGGTGACCACAGTCGGAGAAGAAACGAGACTGCAAACCACCCGGTGAGTTCCAGAGCCTGGCGGACCTACCCAGACACGCCACAAGCTCTGACGATCTACAGCTGGGCCATTATAGAGGTCTGACGGCCCAACACAGGGGCGTCAGGCCAACGGTGCAAAACGTACTGTGACACGCCAACCCTGGTGCACCGTAGGCTATAACGGACCAACCCTGGTGCGTTACAGTAACTTGACGGACCAACTCAGGTGCGTCAGACACTCGGTGTGAAATGAACTGTAACGCACCTACACTGATGCGTCACAGCACCTGACGGACCAACACAGGTGCGTCACGGTCACGAGCAAACACAGAACGTAACGCGCTCCTCCAGGGGCGTTACATCTCCTAACGGACTACGCTGGTGCGTTAGGCCACAGAACCAAGTTGACTGTAACGCGCTCCTCCAGGGGCATTACAGTCCCTAATGGACCATCTCAGGTGCGTTAGGTGGAAGGTTGGATGCGTTAACTCTAACGAGCCTTCCCAGGGCCGTCACACTACCCTGACGCCCCACCCCAGGCGCGTCAGGCGACTATGACCCCCAACGGTTAGAAACCAATGGTCAAATCACTATGACGGACCAACCCAGGGGCGTCACAATCACGTGGCGGTCTATCGTGGGACCATCAGGCCCACGAATGCCAAATCCCAAAACAAAGGGAGTGTAACGCACCTTCATAGGCACGTTACACACTGTGGCAGTCACTGGAACGACTACCGCAGCGTCCTGACGGTGAAACGGCGAGCTCAACACAAAAATTACAACCACGCCCCCATACCTCCACAGGAGAGCGGGAAAACAAGGGGGAAGCCCCCAAATCACCCCAGCATGCATCCATGGCCTCGAATCGGCCAAAAATATGGTAAAACGGCGGATCGGCTCACAACTCCAAACATGGAGATTTTACCCTAACCCAATCAAAAATGCCCCTCTCGGCTCCCTTACGACCTTCAAATTCGAGGGAACGATGGGATGAGCATAGGGATTCGTCCTCCTACCTCAATGGAGCGAATGCTCCACCGAATCGCCGTCGAAATCAAAGAATAAGTTTTTGCATACCGCACGCCCCGCCTCTGATGCGGGACGAATAGAGGGATCGACTCTAAGTGATGCGAACCTCAGACTCTAAGTGTGATGCGACCAGCAGCCCACGAACGGAAGAGGCACTTTGGCCCGACACTAAGAGTTCCTATGGGCTAAATGTCACAAACAGAAACGCAAGCTCACTCGTAGTCCCAAAGCGAGGGATAGCGTGGATCCGCGCAGTTGAGAAACCGGCGGAGTCAAGGGTGGTCAACTCACTTTCGTGCTCGGATCGAGTCACGGGACGGGTTCACTCTCTAACTCACAGCGGTGACATGGACTCACGAGCTAGAGTTCCTAACGCACTCCAACAGCGGCATATGATCATATACTAGGAAAGCAACAGAAAAAGACCGCAGTCTCTCGTGGCACTATCAAACGGTAACCCCTCCTCGCCCTGGGCGGGCAAGTAGCAAAGGGATCTCCTAGCCCCCTCCAGCTGTGTTGTTCCATCCCCATCAGGCTGTCTAGTGAAACCAAATAGAAGCGGTGTCGTCGGGTTCGCCAGGATCCCTCGCGTCACCAGCCCCGAGAATAGCAACCCAGCCCACACACTGAGGTAGTGAGTCGGCAAGAGCATACTCCTCTCTCTCAGCGTTGAGTGTGCCACCAGAACTCTGAACCCTTAGTAGATGTTGGCCATTGCTGCAGGAGCTAGGGCCAACTATCTCCCCTCGGCCAACAAATAGGCCGGCCACAGTAACTCAGCTCTAAGTAGCCCGTCCTCTTCGTGTGGAACTACAAAAGTCTTTAGCCAATATGCCAGATACACTGCAAGGTGTGCCACGTCTGGCAAACCATAGGGATTTCACCCCTCTTGTGGTGCATACACATATCTGGAGTACGTCCGGAAGCGTAGCTCCACCTTGGTGTACTCCTCCCATGGAGTCTGATCTCTGGCGAACTCCTGGTAGAAACAAAATGGCCCATTGTAGAAGTGGCAGACCCATACATTCAGTGGCACTCGGGGAGTCTATGCAACTCTCTCTCTCCCCACCAGGGCTAAATCTCTCTAGGTCTTCATGAGGTACCGATAACTGTAAGGCACTCTGCATCTTCCCAGTCCATCGGTATGGCTGTGGTGGAGGTCATCTAGCACTACCTCCTTGTATCCCTCGCCACTGATCGGCAATCCAGAGATCCTGAACAGAGACCATAAGTCTAGTGTGGTCTCTCCCTCTACTGTTGCCACAGTGTTCCACCGGTGGTTGAAACGCTCCACCAAGCCCTACAGCAGTCCGATGTAGAATGGGTACGCATATAGAGCGACGGTTACTACGTACCTAATCCCAGCTCGATCTAGCAACACTCGGTAATGGTGAACGATCCCCATCAGCCACTCAACTGCCTAGCGACCGTACTAGCTAATGACAGCCTCCTGCATAACTCCATCTAGGATGTTGTGGTCGTCGTAGCCCTCTCCAGCATACTGCAAGCCAGCGGGCTCCAGCACCAACCCAGGGGTCCCCTCTGTCTCTGTGCGGTGGTGACCATGCAAATCCCAGCTAGCGGGGCCTATCCGCCCAACTCTGACTCCAGACTGCTCTGCCATGCCGAAGAACCCCAGGAATTCAACACTGGGAAACTGGCGCTGCCTCTAGTAGTCCTCCGAGAAGCTTGGGTAGCTGTAAAAGGCTACATCGTGCAGGCTGTCCCTACCAATCAAAATAGCCCGCTCAAGCCGACGACGGGCCCCTGGAATCTCTAAGTTGCTCTCCTCCATGCCAGGAGGGACATAGCTTCGGACGAACTCAAACAAGTGACGATCTAAGGGGAACTCCAATGGATAGCCTCTACTCCGGTCGTAGCTGTACAGACTGTCTGCCTCCAGAATCCTCGTCACTTCCACAGCCCCTGCTCCAGCTGCCCTCTCACCAATCGGACCCTTAGCCACTGCCATATGGCTCCGGTCCAACTGCTCTACACCAGCCATAGTGATCATTGGCACACCTAGAGGGGACATCTGTCGATCGGTCGGTCGCACCCAATGATCCTCCCCCTGGGCCATGTGCCTCGAGACTTGTCCATCCCTGCCAAAGCGTGCCATAGCTGCAAGACAAAGCGTAAAAAGATGGTCAAAACACCAGCAAATCAACATACACAGCATAGCAAAAATAAAGGCGCTTGAAGTGTCAAAATGCAATAACAACAGCCTATAACAGGGGTCTCACGGGCCATACGCCCTCGACTCTGCCTCCGACGCATGCCCCGTGGGGGGCATTTGTTGTACTCGGACTATTTCTCGGTGAAATAATAAGAAATAAGGGTTCGGGCATTTCCCCAAACACCTTCAGGGCACGAGCCATCTAGCCCTATCTACAACCCTGTGGGTCCCTACAAAGGCCCTGACCAGCTTGCCGTTACACACAGTGACACTAACAATTGCCTAGGGGCAACCCCGACCACTCACATGCGGGCTTTCCCCGCATCTCACGTCGCCTCCCGGGCCAACCCGGGGGCACCCCCACACTAAGACACACCACGTGGCACCCAGCAAATAGGGCTGAGGGCCCACCCTGAAACACTTCTGGTAACCCTCCAAGGTCAAAGGGAGGCCTAACACAGTCAACCACAGGCTTTGGAGGCCTGTCGCGCGCATATATGGCTTGCACGGGTATGTTCGGCATTCTATCGAACACCTTGTTGGCGCATATATTCCAGCCCTTCTATAGCAAACCACGGGCCGTCCCATGGTTCCAGTATCTCAGTTGGGTCCTACAACGACCCCCCGATAAGTCAGGGCCAACCCCGACACTCAGACATGTGACAATAAGTCTCTGTCACCTCGGTGACTGGCACGCCCACGCACTTAACAAAATCAACAAACGAACCAGCCAGTTTAATCTGACAACAAAGTGCATCCACAAGTCTGGCACGCCCGATGGGACCCATCCACCTTTCATCTCTTTGCCGAAATTAGGGGCTCCGCGGCCCCCTTCTTGTAATACTGATTGCTTCGTCTCTGCAAATGCAGGTGAAGCACGTTCGACTGTAAGAAATGGCGGTTTCCTTTGGCCCCCTGGTCGTCGGGAGCCACATCAGGGACGGCTATCTTGTCGTTCCCCTTTGCTTGGGAACTTCCCTCCCGTTGTCGGCTTCCCCAACTTTTTGGGGGTAGCCTTCGTCAACATCTTGGACATGGAAGCGTCCGACAAGCCCAAGACCGACGCCCCCATCTCGGGGATTGCCGAAGCTGCCGTTGGCCGAGCGGTGGCCCGAAGCAACAGCAACGCCCCGTTGAGCACGCTGGGTTGCCACGTGCACCACATGCACCTGACCATCGGCCCGTCGCACCAGGGGTCAGTGTCCCATCGAAGGAGGTGCCGGAAGAGCACTGCTGGCGCTGCCACACCAGGACGCCGAATCTCTAACTCCAGCAAGTTCGTGACTGTCGGAACTATCCGGGTCCATTTAAATGGGCAGAGGTCCGAGGCGATCCCGGACCAAATAATACCAGTCGTTCCGGTCCACAACTCCTTCCAAGGACTGGAGAAGGTAAAAGAAGGAAAGGCACCCGTCATTCCGGCCGCCGCACCAAGAGGCATGCCGACTCACAAGCTGGCGAAATCGAAGCAAGCTTGGGTTCCTAAGGAGGCCCGACTCACGGCACCTGTGCAGGCAGGGCCCAGTCGCTCCCGCTGTGCAAGGGGGCAAAGAGACGAAAGGGTCGAGATGACGGCCACGACCCACCAACCGGCAGTCGCTGTACCGGAACTGCCCGAGAACACCCGTCGCCGACGTCATAGGCGCCATCACCGTGCTGACCGCCCGGCGTATGCAGACTACACCCACCATGGGGTCGCCCCCGACGCTCAACTATCGGCCGCTCTCCCCAACCAGGAGTGGGAGGGGATTGAGCAGGCCATGAGGAACTACCTCCGAGGCCCGGGCAGAACTCCCTTAGGTCGCCAGAGGCTGCTAGGGGCAGTGGCCTCCGCTTTCCAAGGAGAGGAAGCGACTCGGCCCGTGTCTAGCGCGGAGTCGAGAAATCAATCCGCGGAGCGACGTCAGTTCCTTGTACGGGAGGAGGCGCCGCCCCGACGCTCGGTCTTCGACAGGCTGGTCTTCTCGAGCAAGTCATCAAGAAAAGCGACAAGAAGAAGTGGTGGCTGGAGAGTCTTCACCTGCAATATGGCAGGATTCTCTAGTCGGTATGGGGCTCTACCTACCGACCCTGAGAAAGTGGCCAGGCTCGCTGCCAGGCCCGGTCCCCTCACCAGAAGGAGAAGAGTGGCAAGCGAAGTGGCGTGGGCGGGTGTCGAGGTGACTTCCCCAGATGATTCCCCCGCAGCCTTCACGGCCAACATTGTCACCACCGGGGGCACGAGTAGTGGACCTTCTACGTCATCCGGGGATGCCCCGGCCGAAGAGGCGGGTGGTATGTCCACTCTCTCTGTGACCGACCCCGCCATGCTGGGCATGATCCAGCAATACCAGCGGGAGATCGAATTGTTGAAGAGACAGCTCAGCGAAAGGAACGCCTTGCCCTCGACGTCGGGGTAGACCGAGGTTTTACCAGAAGCACCTGGGGGCAACAGGCAGTCTTCTGAGGCAACTTTACAAGCTGCGGCATTCCCACCAACCCCCAGTTTCCCTACGGGTGTTCCCCTACAACAAGTGCAGTACTTAGCCCCACTGCAGGGCCCGCCTCTCCAACAGTCTCCCTCAGCTCCCCAGGCAACTGTGCTGACCACTCCGGCTGTGCAGCCCGCCCATTTCTACCCGAGCCTGGTCGACCCGGCGACAGTCAGTTGGCTGATGTTGGAACAGATGATTGACATGAAGCTAGCAGAAAGGGGTGACGGGGATTAGACGTCGTTTGACGTTTACCGGGTCCCTTATCCGGCTCATTATGTAGCAAGAAAGCTACCGGCTGGCATCACCAAGCCGCCGAAGTTTGAGAAGTTCAACAGGCAGGGGTCTCCCAGGGAGCACATTGCCTACTACGTGAATGTTATGGGAGATCTAGCTGCTGATGAAGCCTATCTCCTGAGTTCTTCGGCTCAACACTCACCGGGTTGGCCTTCGAGTGGTATTCGAGCCTGCAGCCCGGGTCTATTGCCGACTGGCCCGATATGTAGAAGAAGTTCAAGGAAAGATTCTACATCGCTGAGCGGGAAGTCACTGTGGTAGAGCTCTACGCCACGAGGCAAAGAAATGATGAGTCGGCACTCGACTTCATCAAAAGGTGGAGGAATCTCAGCATGAGCTCCGCCCGCTTATTCCACTCCACCAAACCCTCCGCTCACCTTCACCGTTCCACAAAACACCTACTCCGCTCCACAATAGCCTCCACCACCACCGCAATACCATAATGTTCCTCCCCCTAATGGCTACAACAACAACAAGTGCCCGGCTCCAAAGAGAGCCCAGTACTCTCCATTACCAGAAACTCTTGCCGACATATTTTCAGCTCTCATGTCAGTCAATGCTATACAACTTCCTCCGGAATGGCCCAATTGGAATACGGCCATTGATCAAACAAAATACTGCGTATTCTGCAGGCAGCCAGGGCACACCATTGAAGGGTGTTTTCAATTCCGAGACCTGGTATATGATTTGCATGAAGGACACCGGATTGACTGGGCCGAAATGCAAAAAGCCATTGTTGAGCTAAAAGAGAAAAGAAGGCAGCCGCCGAGGCAGTAAGTGCAGCAGCAAGCACCGCAGCCACAGCAGCCACAGCAGCCGCCGCAGCAACAACCGCAGCAGGTTCAAGACTTGGGGATCCACCAGAACTCAATGCCGAACCATCCACCCGCTCCGCAACCTCAGCCTCCGGGACCAGCTCAGGTGAATGTAGTCCAGCCTCCGGCCCCCAACGCCGGATGGTCTTTTGATGATGACGGTATGACCCACCAAGTCTCAGCCTTCCATCACAACTACCCCTCCACTGCCACCATCTTCACACCCGTACGCCAAACCCCTCCTCCATCCGCTACACCGTTCATCCGCCCATTCACCATCCCTTCCACGTCCATGCCAACAACCTCACCCGCACCTCTATCTCGCCCACTACTTATCACCCCCACTGCTATCACCGCTACCCTTCCATCTAACCCTCCTCCCACACTAGCACCCGTCGTCACCACCACACCTACCACTAGTCCCTCGCCCATTATCCTTCCGCCACAACCCGTTACCCCGCTCTCACCTCTCCTAACCCCACACCCTTCGCCGCACCACTTATCCACCCCACTCAGCCTGTTCTGCCGACATCAGAGGCCGTGCCGGCACAAAATCTGGCCCTGCGGAGCGGGCGATTATTCCAAAGGAATTATGCTTCTACTTCCAATCCTCAGTCTTCCCACCTAGCCGCAGATCAACAAGAAGAGACTAAGCTGTTGTCGGGTACTCAATACGACTTGCTACATCATTTGGATAGAGTTCCCGCCAAGATATCTGTACTAGAGCTGATTAAAAGGTCCACCCTTCACCAAGATGCACTAAGAAATTTCCTTCAGAAGGTGATGGTTAATGAAGACATGGCAGTTGATAGTCTTCCCACAGCATTGGCTACGATTTCAAAAGGACCGGTAATTACATTTTTTGAAACCAAGTTGGCACCTCCGGAAGATCGATAGATGCCGCTCTGCATCTCCATTATTTTGAACAAGGTCAGTGTGGACGCAGCCTTGGTTGATACAGGGGCATCAATTAATGTGTGCCCACTCAGCACCCTCAGGGCCTGCAATCTCTCGGAGGAGCTTCTACGGCCAACCCCTACAACTATTGCAGCATATGACAATTCACGAAGGGCGTGTCATGGGGTTGTCACCCTTCAAGCTGAGCTTGGGCCTCTCACCATGGCCATTGAATTTTATGTGCTAGACATTGGCCCTATGTCCAAGGCTATCTTCGGTCGCCCGTGGCTCGATACTCTTAGTGCCATGCCATCTACCGCACACCAATGTCTCAAATTCTCGTTCCAGGGAAAGGTGGTGAAAGTTAAAATCTTATCCTCAGTCCAGTCAATAAAAGGAATCTCAGAGAAGATTTTGCCCACTCTATGGCCCAACAGTCGGCCTATTATTTCCGTACTGGATCTGGACTTCCCATGGGCTTACGCACCCCGCAAGCCTGTCACTACACCTGTTAATGTTAAGGAGAAGCCCAAGATATGAGATTCTAAGGGTTGGTCCATTATTCTCAAGTTAGGCTATCGACCGGGGAGAGGCCTCAGAGCACAACTCCAAGGACAAACTAAGCCGGTGCCCAAGGGCAGAAAGATGAATAGACGGGGTCTCGGCTACCGAGAGTCCGCACTGTCAATGATGGGCGATTCAGGCCCGCTCACATGGGATTATCGTCAGCACTTTATTAGAGGACTTCTCTACCCAGTCATATTACAATCACAGTCAGCTCAGTCAAAAGAGAAAAATACGGCATATGCAGTTGCCAGTTCGCCCTAGGTGCTAAAGGGGCTAGTTGATGATATGATCAATCTCAGCCAGGCATTTTCCAGATTGTTTAAAGAGCCTACGGCTTGCCCAAAAAAGAGTCAGGAGGTTCGACTTGTGCAGTGGAGGCCGAAGAAGCCGATTTGCCATCCTCAGGGACGGGTAAGCTCACCTGATCTTTCTATTCTGTCTCCTTCCCGCATAAGAATCCTCCTCCAACAGCTCAGTTTCATTCCCCGATCAATGGTCCGTTAGCGACCGACATGTATATACCGGGATCTAATCCCGCAGTCGCATTAAACTTGCCGTACTCACGGCATACATTCTTACGGTCTTGTTACCGTCTTCCATGCCGCAAATACGGACTTCCGTCCGAATAATGAAATGGTCCGTTAGTGACCGACATGCTTGTAACGTTTACGCCCTAACATGGGGTTCGTTTAAACGTAATTTGAGATTTACTCTCGTTTTCATTAATATGAATTTTAGGTCATTGGGCCCCTTTTCCTGGCAATCATTCAAGGGTTTTCCCCTCTCCGAGGGGATGTAATTAACGGCGTAGCCTTCATGGTACGGCGGGTCCTTAGTCCCGACACGCTACACACAATCGTCTGATTAGTCAGAACGAGCGCACCACGGGCTTCTTTAAGCCGGCATAAATCATCACCTCGGTGACTGGCACACCCTCGCACCAACAAACCAAATAAATGAACGAAAAGATGAATAAACAAACGAAAAGAACGAAGAGTCCCATCAGTGTGTCCACACCTGCCCCCCAGAATGGCCCGCTCCAGTCGGCGGCACCCTCCAGCAACACGGGAGTCTCCCTCCTCCATGCCAGATGGGACAATGCCCCTGATGAACTCGAAAAAATGGTGATCCAGTGGAAACTCCGCCGGCTAGCCTCCAGTGCGGTCATAAGTGTAAATCCCACCTACCTCTGAAATCCGTGCTAGCTCCTTGGTCCCGGCTCCGCTCGTCCCCTCTCCAAAGTGGCCCTCAGCCACCAGCATGCGTCCTAAGTTGAGCTGGTCCACACTAGCCACAGTAACGATGGGCGGGCCCAAAGGAGGCAAGGGCCGCCTGGTCCTCCTGACCCAGTGATCCTCCTCGTGGGACACACGCCTCGGAACTCACTCATGTCTATCAAATCTCACCATAGCTGTAAAACAAATTACACAAAATGGTAGGCATACCAGAAATCAATATCTACAAGACAACAAAAGAAATACACATGAAGTGTCAAAATATAACTACAACTACCCAGAATGAGGAGCTCATGGGCCGCACGCCCTCATCTCCGCCTCCGACGCACGCCCCGTGGGGAGCATTTGTTGCACTCAGACTATTTCCCAGTGAAATATTAAGAAGAAAAGGTTTGAAATTTCCCCGAACACTTTTTGAGCGACAGCTGCCCAGCCCCTCCTATGGCTCATCGAGCCCAGCCTAGGGCCCCAACCAGTTAGCCATAACCTACGACAACGTCAGTAATTGATTGGGGTTATCCCAGGTCACTCAGTTCGCAAGTTTACCAGCCCTCACCACAGCCACCTGGGCCAACATGGGAGTGCCCTGACGACACGCCATGACACGTGGCACCCAGCAACGAGGCTGGGAACCACCCCCAAGATGCCTCCATCTAGCTTTATAAGGTCAAAGAGAGACCTATCCTGGTCAACCATGGACTTTAAAATCCCATAGCACCAGTATGCGGCCCGTACACGCGTGTCGGGAATTTTCCCGAACACCTTGCGGGCGCACGTACCCCAACTATTCTATAACAAGCCGAGGGCCAACCCGTGGCTCTAGCACTCTAGCCATGTCTTATGATGACTCTCCAACAAGCCGGGGCCACCCCTGACCCTCAGACATGCGACGACAAGCCGCTTATTTTTAGTTCTTGGGCCAACCCGGGACTGCCTGTCAACTTGCCGTGTTACGCGGCACATACCATGAAAGCTGGGCCTACACGCCTAGGAGTCACTCTCTCAGCTTCTATGAGCCCTTGCCCGTAGCCCAAGGCCAAATTTAAGGCCCGCCGGTCACTCATCCAAGCCGATCGACAACCCGAGGTGTGTCAGGAATTTTCCCAAACACCTTGCGAGCGGCAACGACAACGCGACATCCACAAGCCCCCACAGGCCAATCCTAGCATTTCCAATCGTCCCATCCTTCAAAGGACACCCCCAGACAACGATAGAAGACCCCCGGGGCCACCCCTCGGGGTCACGACTCGCCCAGGGGGGAGTTCACCCCTGGGTGCGGTCGCGCCCCAGGGAGGGTGAACCCCTATTGGGGGGCACACCCTCCTCCCAACCCGATGGCCTATGGCCATTCTCCAGCCCAATATCTCCTAGGTCTGTGCAAGATCCACCGGCATAACCAATCACAGAGGGATTTGATGATGATGTCTTAGGATCACACGAAAGTCCCACGCCAATGTTCGTACACACAACCAGTCAACCAGCTCAACTCCAGTATCCTTTTTGTCCTCTTGTGGTTGTAGTTAGTCAAATTAGGAAAAAATAGCAAAAAATGAGATTTTATAGAGGTGGGGACCACCCCCCTCTCTCCCCCACAGTTGCTCCACCTAAACCCCCTGGGGGAGGGTTTAGGCGGACCAAACCTAACCTTGGGTTTGGTTTGCCTAAACCCCTGAGGGGGGGTTAGGCGGACCCAGTATTGTCCCTTCCATGCACGAATCTGCCATGCGATCGAGTCTTGTGAGGAAGTCTAGTACCTCATCCAGGAAAAGATCTAGTGGGTGCAGATTGATGCTGAGGGGAATTCCATGGCACTTGTTCGACTGCGACAAGCTATCGAAGAAACTCTGAACACTACCAGAAATACGCCAGAATAGCTTGATCCTCCCCAGGAAAAATGGGCACGGGCTGCCTTACCAGCACACGCCAGAATGGCTCAAGTTTCAGACCGATAATCGGGAAGCTCTCGAGCGACTGCGGAGACGCAGGGAGCAAGATGCCAGCCAAGAGGCAGGATCGAGTACCTTCTCGGCCATCGTCATTCACTCCCATGCTCCTCTAGTCTCTCCCGATTCCTAGACGCTACAGGCCGGTCAACTAGCCCCATCCATTCCAGCCGCGCAGTGGCGACCCTAGCAGGAGCTAAAGTCTCTCCCCTTTTCCAGAGAAGACACTGCTAGACTCCTCCGAGTCCTTCTTGGCCGAGAGGATGTCCTTGTGAGTGAGACTAGGACGGACTCCCCAAGCTCCTCTCACCCTCTCCCTACCCTACCACTGTCTCCGATGCCCGAGGATAGGAAGGGAAAACAGAAGCTGGGTGAGGTTTCGGCACGACCGGACCAGGTCCTCCCAACAACTCGCAAGTCGGGTCCGCCATCACAAAGGCCACTCGGCGCGCGAGATCAAGATAGCCACCAGGGGCAACAAGGCCCCAAGATGTTGTTAGGTGTCACTCGACCCTGCCCTCAGCCAGACTACAGGGGTCAGGCCAGGAAGCAAGATGTTGGTCATGCTCCCCAGACCACTCCTCAGCAGAAGCCTTCCCAGCTACCGCGGATAAGGCGTCAAACTGCGCACATGTCTTCAGACACCAGTTCACCAGCTCAACAGGGGAAGCCTCCCTCGCCACTGCGGTCAAGGCATCAAACCGTGCACACCTCTTTGGACGCCAGTACAAGTCAACCAGTTCCTGGTAAATTCTCACAGCCACTACGGTTAAGGCATCAAGCCGCGTCCACGTCTTCAGATGCCAGTCCTAGCACCCCTGCTTACCAGGAACTACCACTCAAAGTCATCGAATAGGTGATCAACGCTACCTTCCAACTACAACAATCAAAAGGTGCCTAGATAGAGATCCGGGCAAAGAGGAGTCGCCGACCTCACCCTGCAAACCCATCGGCTCGACGGCATCCCCGCGTGGATCCATCAGCTCTAGTTCCAGTGCCTCCTCCTCCTACTCCCCTGGAGACGGGCATCGCCAAGAAATAGGAGAGGAACAGAAGGAAAAGTCTCAAGAGGCGACTCAAGAAACAAGCCGAACAAGCGGCTACTTTGCAATCCCCAGCAGAGCTAACGCCTCTCCAGAGGCTACAATGACTCATCGACAACTTGGAATACATTCCTCTCTGCCCTACCGGGCCTATCCCACTCGATAGTTACATCTCGTGGGAAGACATGTAGAAATGAGCTCGCCTCAAAGATTAGGTCCAAGAAGTCAAGGAAGGCGAAACCCGTCGCATTCCAAAAGAGCTCTCCTTGTTCTATAAGGAGAAAGAGATCACGGTGGAACAGCTGGAACAGATGCCTCGCGACTGCACCTGCAACATGATGGCTATTCCACCTCTAGATAACATCAAGGCCTCCGGGTGAGGAGAGCCGGTGGCATCCAAAACCAGACAAAGGGCTACGGCTCCACTCAGACTACAACTAGCTCCAGAACGTACCGGCCATGGCCGAGGTCGCAGTCGTGGATGTGGTAGAGGCCGTGGAAGAGTCCCTGAGCCGCCTCTTTGCCCGTCTCCCTTCGACCCCGAGTGGGTCATCCTCCTCCGAGGAGAGTAACCTACCCTGATCCCACCAGTGGAGATGCAGGGGCAACCCAGCATCTTCGATCCCGCTGGTGCCGAGGAGATTGCCGCCAGCACCCCAGTCCTACCACCAGTTTCGACCTGTCCTGCGGAATGAGCAGGGCCGTCCAGCAAGGACAGGCCAGTCCCTCAGCCTCCTTTGGAAGAGCCGTCATTGGCCTCCCTCTTCCAAGAGTCTGCGGCTGGCCACAGTCAACCTGATCCCAGTAACAAAGGCAAGGCGGTGCAACTCCCCGACAAGGAGCGGCACAGTAGCTCATAGCAGATCCAGCCTGACATACTGTCGTCACTGGAGGATGCTCGAGCTCGAGCTGACCGGAAGGTCCTCCACCAGATGAAGCGCTTCCCTGTCAGCATCACAATCTGGGAAGTCATAGCTTGGAGTAAAGATTTGAGGGAAACCCTCATCAAGATACTTCAAGAGTCGAAAGTCTATGAAGCATACGCGGCGAAAATGAAAACCGCCACGTACGAGGCTTTCACGGCCACTGTCACCTTCACGGAGAAAGACTTTCTGCTCTCTCCTCCGTGCCATAATCCAGACGAGGTCCTTAATGGCATCCCTCAGGTTGATGCAGTCGGCGGTGTCATGACCATGGTCATGGTGGTAGAGGTAGTATTTCTTCTTGCTCCTTGTGCTTGGATCTGAATTCATCCGAGGAGGCCACTTGAGCAATGGCTCCTCGCGAATCTCCATCAGTATCTGGTCCGATGGAGCTGTTAGGGGTGTGTAGTGGCGATAGTTGCCCCACTCCTTCTCGGGGCGGTCGTGGTGGTCTTCGTCGCGTCTCTCCCGCTTGCTCCGACCCTCTCGGGAGGGGGGGGGTCATCAAATCTCTTGCGGTCGGATTGATCAGTTCTGGCTGCGTGGCCCAGGGCCTTGTATTCTCCTCGCAGCGTGCATGCTTCTGTGCTAGGGCGAGGAGATCTGGAAGAGTCGTCAGGGCCTCGACCCGTAGGGCGCGTCGAAGGATGTAGTCCCACGTCCCTTGGGTGAGAGTCATAGTGGTGATGCCAACGTCTAGGTGTGGGATTTGTAGCGCTTCCGAGTGGAAGCGGGAGATGAAATCCCACAGCGTCTCTTCCTTACCTTACTTAAGTGTGAGCAAGGTCACCGCAGACTTGGCCACCTTCTGACAGCCAACAAAGTTCTCCTTGAATAGCTTCTTGAGCTGCTAGAAGGAGGAAACAGTCCCAGTAGGTAGGGACTCGAACCAAGCCCGGGCATTCTCCTGGAGGGTCGTTACGAATGCTAGACACTTCACAGTGTCTGAGGCCCGGTGGAACACCAAATGGGACTTGAAGCTCTGCATGTGGTCAGCTGGCTTGGTGGTACCTGTAGGTAGGTAGAAAGGAAAGGTTAGGATCCCCGCACGATGGGCGTGCGTGTATCCTCCCTCCGAACTACTACTATGGACTACAGTGCAAAGGTTAGATAAACGGAAATAAGTGTGAATGCCAGAGACCTATACCTGGGCCTCACAGGAGTAGGATGATCGTGAATGCCTTAGGAACGGGAGTGGAGAGGGAGATTTCCACAGCCCATGTACGAGCGGCCCAACAAGGTCCTACCAGACCGAACGAGGCCCATCTCCCACAAGTGAGAGCCCTGCCGGGCCCACTTGTCATGAGATAAGCCCAATAAAGTCACTCGGAACCAAGCACTTCCTAGGCGGCCTCTAGGCTCGGAAGCCCGAGCGTCGGTCCGAACGGGGAAGGTCGCCCACCGCTGCCTCATACCCCTTCGCCGAACTGTGCCCCCATCGCTCGGGTAAGAGTTAGCGCCCCATGCTCGAGCCGACCGACGGACGCTTATAGCTGTTGGGAGTTCTTCAATAGCCAGGAGTTTATAAGGATAAGGGAGACCAAGAGTCCTCAGGCTATAAAGAGCCCACGTCGAGGACGTAACCCCCTCCTGAAACTCCTCTGCTCACAGGACTCATGCAACTGGCGTACTATTTAAACCTGAAAAACCCTCTGGCGAAAGGTAAGGCCAAAGTAAGCCTAAACTCCCTGAACAAGAACCACTTTCACCACTTGGTGGAGAGAAATCTCGCGCCCTCATTCTCCTTCCTTCTACCCCTCGCACCAGGGCTCTACTGACTTAGGCATCGGAGGGTTTACCCTCGGGAGTTATCCCCAGGCACCTCTGACCCGTTTCCCTTTCTTACAGTTCATAACCTCGTGGTCATCATCTCCGGCTCAGGACAAGCGCGAGACCACGCCTCTTCAGATTCATTCTATTTTCTCAATAAACTCTGAGTCCACAACCTGTGTGGTCCTGAGCATAGTAGCTCTGCTTAGCAGACTTATGATGTACAATTCTTTTCTCATTTAATACAAGCATCATATCATTACTTACCAAAAAAAAAATATTCATCGAATGAGCTTGGTCTTGTGTAGGGAGGAGGTAATACGGCGGCTGGAGGAGGAGGGGGGTGATCTGGCATGCTGTGGTGCACCCCTAGCCATCGGATCATGTGTGGCCACCGGTTCAATGGCTGCCGGCTCACTTGTGTCACCTTTGGCCCATTTAGCCCACTTGGCTTCTTCATATTATCCTTCTTGGCCTCATTAGTCTGCCATTTATCCATCGACCTGTTGAATGGCCGCCTTCATTGCTTGACATGTTCTATCCCCCTTTTGTGTCGAGCTGGTGAAGGCCTATGTTACTAGGGGTCCCTTGAGTTTCAGTATTTGTCCCTGCTGTTATGTCCCGTAGTCAAAAGCTCATTTACAATAGTTTTACCGGGTGGATGATTGCCTAGGAGTTCTTCATTCTTGGGGAATTATTCTTTGGCTTTACTTGGCTCGATCGCTTCTATGGATGTTGATTCTGTTGGGCATTGGCTTTGCTAGAGAGGCGTGGTGTGACGACCCGGATCCCGGATACCAGGTATACCCGATAGGATTACCGAATACACCTGATACCACTTGGAACCTGCGAGACCTCCCAAGGGCGGTAAAGCCCAATGTTGTCTGGCTCGAGGAGGTCACCTTCTCTTTCTCTTTCTTTCTCTCTGCTTCCATGGCGCTGAGCGTATTCTCTCTCGGATCACAGAACAGATCAGACCGACCTCGGACCAGGCTTCATTCCCCCCACTGGCAGCTTCCACCGCCGACGGGAGCTCCCCTGGATCCAGGTCTACATGCAACCTTCCCCATTGGATCTTCCTCAGGTTTCCTGCTTTAGCGTGGAGAAAAGGATCCCTTCCGATCGTCTCTAACCTCTTCCTGCTTGTCGATTTTTGGATCTATATATATTTATATGTATATGTGTGTTTTGATTAATTTTTGTTCCATGGGAGGGTTGGATCCGAAGGTGCTGGGGTTTGGTGGGGGAGGGGGGTGCGCATGGGAGGACATGCAAGCACGAAGGCGATCGAGCGAGGTCGGAGGAGAGCAGGAGTCCAGACTCCAGATTACTGTAAAAGGCGACGATGATGGTGCGGGAGAGAGCGAGAGCAGCAGCAGCCCGATTGCCGACATGATGTGGTTCTTTGACTACACTTATCTGCTGGCTTGCGCTTTTGTACTCATTATCACTCTTCTGTTGGCCTCCCTCCCTTTTTGCTCTCCATCCACCCGGACACTACCATTGGGAGCCGCGAGGAGCCTTGGGAGGCCCGAGAAAAAGGTCGTCATCGGTCACCTTTTCGCTTCGGGTGAGGGCGAGGGCGGCCCCCAACCTACCCGCCCTTCCGTTTCCTGGAAGAAATAATAATCCTACCATCGAGCAAATTTTCGTGTTTTATATAAAAGAATGCCCTTTGGCCTCAAAAATGCCAGCGCCACGTACTAGCGGGCGATGACCAAGATATTCGATGATCTGCTCTACAGCAGGGTCGAATGCTACATTGATGATTTGGTCGTGAAGACGAAGAAGAGGAGCGACCATCTGAGTGACCTCAGGATCATCTTCCAGAGGCTCCGGCAATATGAGCTGAAGATGAACCCGATGAAGTGCGCCTTTGGCGTCTCCAGCGAAAAATTCTTGGGCTTCGTCGTCCGGCACCGAGGGATCGAGATCGACCCTTTTAAAATAAGAGCCATCCAGGAGCTGTCACCTCCGAAGAACCTGCGAGAGCTGAGGTCCCTGCAGGGGCGGCTGGCTTATATCCGCAGGTTCATCTCCAACTTGTCGGGCCGCTGTCAACCCTTTCACAAACTGATGATGAAGAATGCACCATTTAGCTGGGGCGATGAATGCCAGCACGCCTTCGACCAGCTGAAGGATTATTTGAAGACCCCGCCTGTGCTGGGGGCACCTGTTAAGGGCAAGCCGCTCATCCTTTATATAGCAGCCACCGAATACTCGTTGGGGGCAATGCTCGCCTAGAACAATGACGAGGGAATGGAACAAGCTCTCTACTACCTCAGTCGAAGATTAGTGGGGGTAGAAGCCAAATACACTCCGATCGAGAAGGTCTGCCTCACCTTGGTCTTCGTAGTTAAGAAGCTGAGACACTACATGCTGTCACATGAGGTGAGCCTGATTTCTCGGGCAGATCCTGTCAAGCACATTCTCTCCCAGCCAGTCCCGAAGGGGCATCTTAACAAATGGGCCATGCTACTGATGGAGTTCGACATCACCTATATACCACAAAAAGCCATCAAGGGACAGGCCGTCGCAGACTTCTTCGCGACGCATCCTGTGCCTGAAGACTCCCCGTTGGCCACTGAGCTGCCCGAAGATGAAGTATTGGAAGCGGACCAGGTCCGGCAGGCCGTGTGGCAGCTATACTTCAACGGGGCTTCCAGAACAGAGACAGCTCCCTCCGGATGCACCAGAGTGCGGGCTGGGGCGGGCATTGTCCTCAGATCCCTGAACGGAGAAGTGATGCACACCTCCTGCTGTATCAATAAGCCCTGCACAAATAATGACGCAGAATATGAAGCCTTGATTATCGATCTCCAGGTCACTTTGCAAATGGAGATCAAAATGTTGCAAGTGTTTGGCGACTCGCTGCTGGTCGTCCGATAGGTCCAAGGACAGTTTGATGTCTGGAAGTCTGAACTACTCCCTTACCATGCCAAGGAAAAAGGGCTTATGGAGCAGTTCTACCTCCTCGAGATAGGCCATGTTACCAGAGGAGAAAATGCCCAAGCCGACGCCTTGACAAAATTGGCAAGCTCGCTAGCAGTCCCGCCAGATGGATCGCTCGACATTCGAGTGATCAACCAGCGCCAGATACCTAGCATGATAGAAGAGGAACTAGAGGAAAAAGAAGAGCTGGAGGTTGCCACAATAGAAGCCATCAGCCTACCCGACTGGAGGGCCCCCTACATGTAGTGGTTCAAGTATCAGCAATTACCCCTGCAAAGGGAAGAAAAGATCAGATTGATCAGGACGAAGGACTCATAAGAGCTCCGGAATGGAATCTTATTCCGAATCATGGCCGACTACAACATCCCACCACCCAATGGCTACAACAACAAGCGCCCAGCTCCGAAGAGAGCCTAGTACCCTCCTTTGTCGGAAACTCTTGCTGACATTTTTTCCGCTCTCATGTCAGTTAGTGCTATATAGCTTCCTCCAGAATGGCCTGTCTGGAATCTGTCCGTCGATCAGACCAAGTACTGCATGTTCCACAGGCAGCTGGGGCATACAATCGAAGGATGTTTTCAGTTCAGAGACCTAGTTTATGACCTTCATGAGGGGCACCATATTGACTGGGCCGAGATGCACAAGGCCATTATTGAAATTAAAGAGAAGAGAAGGCAAGCGCCGAGGCAGCAAGTGCAGCAACAACGGGCACCACCGCCACAGCAGCAGCCGCAACAACAGCAGCAGTCGGTCCAAGACTTGGGGATCCACCAGAACCCAATGCCAAACCATCCTCCTACTCTGCAACCTCTGCAGCCGGCATCGGCTCAGGTTAACCTAGTTTAGCCCCCGGCTCCCGACGCCGGGTGGTCCTTTGATGATGACGGTTCTACTCTGCAAGTAATGGCCCTCCACCACCGCCATTCTTTTTCATCACCCGCTCCCACCATCCTTACGCCAACACATCAAAACCCTCCTCCGCCTACTACATCATTCATCCTTCCATTCACTACCCCTCTTACCTCTGCGCCAACCCCTTCACCTGTCCTTCCATCTCACACATTACTCGTCACCCACGCTACGATTACCACGCTTAGCCCTCCGCTCATGACAACTTCGCATACCTTCACCCTTCCATGTCCACCCGCACCCATCCTCACCACATCTACCACCAACCCTCCACCCGCCATTCTTTCTCCGCAACCCATCATTACCTCCACCCCCATCGTCTCCACTACACCTTATCCCATGCCACTCATCCACCCCACTAGGCCAATTACTCTGTCAGTCGATGTCATGCCGGCACAGAATCTTGCCCTACGGAGCGGGCATTTGTTTCATCGCAACTACACTTCTACTTCCAATCCCCAGTCTTCTCAACCAACTACCGATCAAGAAGAGGCCGAGCCATTGCTGGGTACCCAATATGATCTACTGTATCACTTAGACCGGGTGCCCGCCAAAATATTTGTGTTGGAGCTTATCAAGAGATCTACCCTTCATCAGGATGCATTAAGAAATTTCCTTCAAAAAGTGATGGTCAGTGAGGACATGGCAGTTGATAACCTTTCGACGGCATTGGCTACTATTTCCAAAGAACCAGCAATTACTTTCTCAAAAATCGAGCTAGCACCACCAGAAGCCTAGGAGATGCCGCTTTGCATTACTATTATTCTAAATAAAGTCAGTGTGGATGCAGCTTTGGTCTATACATGGGCATCTATCAATGTTTGCCTGCTTAGCACACTCAGGGCCTGCAACTTGTCAGAAGAACTCCTGCGCCCTACCCCGACTACCATAGCAGCTTATGACAATTCAAGGAGAGCATGTCACGAGGTTGTCACTATTCAAGCTGAGCTTGGGCCTCTCACTATGCCCATTGAATTTTATGTACTGGACATTGACCCTATGTTCAAGGCTATCTTGGGTCGTCCCTGGATTGATACCCTTAGTGCCGTACCATCCACCGCACATCAATGTCTCAAATTCCCTTTCCAAGGGAGGGTGGTTAAGGTGAAAAGCTTGTCCACGGTCTAGTCAGTGAAAGCTATGTCAGAGGAGATTTTGCCAACTCTGTGGCCCAGTAGTCGGCCCGTTATTTCTGTGTTAGATCTTGACTTTCCTTGGGCTTATGCACTACGCAAGCCCGCTTCTACACCCGTCACTATCAATCAGAAGCCGAAGATCCGCGATTCCAAAGGATGGTCCATTACTTTGAAGCTAGGCTATCAACCAGGGAGAGGCCTCGGGTCATAACTCTAAGGACGGACCAAGCCAGTGCCCAAAGGCAGAAAGATGAATAGACGGGGTCTCGACTACCAAGAATCCGCACTATCAATCTTGGACGACTCAGGGCCGCTTACCTAGGACTACCGCCAACATTTTATTAGAGGTCCCCTCCTGCCAGGAACTTTACAGCCACAGCCAACACAGTTAATAAACGAAAGCACAGCTTGCACAGTTGCTAGTCCACCTCTGTTGCCAAAGGGGCCAGTTGATGACATGCTCGACTTCAACCGAGCGTTTGCCAGACTATTCTATGAGCGAAAGTGCCAGAAGAATTAGGAGGTTTGGCTTATACAGTGGAAACCGAAGAAACTAGGTTACCGTCCACGGGAAAGGGCGAGCTCACCTATTCTTTTCACTTGGTCTCCTTCCTGAATAAAAACCCTCCTCCAACGGCTCAGCTTTATTCCCCGTTCACCACCCCTTCTCGTTAATCCTTCAGCATTCCAACCTCCCTTTAGGCCGGAGAAGCCGATTGAATTTCTCATTATCAACTGTCCATGCGGGTGCCGCCCGCCGATTGATTTAATGTCCAGGTGGTCACCCGACTCACCTGCCGATTTGTCCAACATGTGGTTCCAATCCTCCGATCCATTTTTCGATGTTATCTTTCCAACTCTCTACCCCCAGGCACTTCCCTCTCCTCCTTCCTCCTCCTCATCTTACTGTATGATTCCACTGATCTCCAAAAAAAAGTGTCAATTTTGAAACGGAGATTTCTATGGAAGATTACGCTATCTTCTGTCCGTCAGCTTCCCAGGGGCACGAGACCCCTGCTTCTTCCCTCCCAATTGGCTTTCTTTCTCCTAGGTTAGATGTAGGGTCTGTCGAGTCTAGGGAAGTAGGGTCTACGTCTAGAGAAGTAGGGTCTTGTTCTAGGTGGTCTACTCCATCTAAGCCTGAGCCGCGCCCACTTGTGCGTAACTCTAGGTCTATCCCTGATAGGCTCTTGCAAGATTTGGCTCAATGATGCCGTGCTCTTTTGAAATGTCTGGAATTCATAGCTACTACAATTATGATTGAAGATGATGAGGAAGAACAAGATGGGGTGTGGACCGATGACGGACTAGGTGTCTATGAAGTCATGGATGAAAAGGACCCAATCGATTCTGAGGACAGCGATATAGATGACACTGTCGATTTATATGCCCAAGGCTTGATGAGATTTGACAAGCCATCTTCAGCAATGGATGAATCTACAAAAGAAATAAATTTGCGAACTGAAGAGGATCCTAGACCCATCATCATTGTCGCTAATCTCCCTCCAGTAGTTGAAGCAAATTTGATCAAGGTTCTAAGGGAGTATGGTGATTCTTTCGCCTGGTCCTATGAGGACATGCTAGGTCTTGACCCCTCCTTGGTAGAACATCGTCTAGTGCTTAAACTAGGGGCAACACCCGTTAAATAAAGATCAAGAAGATTTCACCCCCACATGACCTTAAGGATAAAGGAAGAAGTAGACAAGTTATACAAGGGCAGATTTGTTAGAGTTGTTTTATATCCTCAGTGGGTGGTGAACATTATCCCTGTTATCAAGAAGGATGGAAAAGTACATATTTGCATCGATTTTAGGGATCTTAATAAGGCATGTC
This sequence comes from Amorphophallus titanum, assembly GCA_024336825.1. Classification (NCBI taxonomy): domain Eukaryota; kingdom Viridiplantae; phylum Streptophyta; class Magnoliopsida; order Alismatales; family Araceae; genus Amorphophallus; species Amorphophallus titanum. The sequence continues at coordinate 84,127,144 of JANBPO010009603.1, read as the reverse complement.
CCAAAGATGATTTTTCGCTGCCTCACATAGACGTCTTGGTGGATAATACTGTCGGGTTCGAAGCATTGCCCTTCATGGATGGTTACTCAGGTTATAATCAAATTCGTCTCACTCCGGAGGACCAAGAGAAAATCTCCTTCACTACGCCCTAGGGCACGTATTGCTACGTGGTTATGCCATTCGGTCTGAAGAACGTGGGTGCCACCTATCAGAGGGCGATGATGGCTATATTCCACGACATGATGCATATTTATATGGAAGCTTATGTGGATGATATCTTGGTGAAGTCGAGAACCAAAGAGGAACACCCCGCTATTCTAGCTAAGGTGCTACAAAGAGGTAGGGAGTATAAGCTTAAGATGAATCCGAAGGGCATAGCTTAGATAAGTATGCAAATGCCCATGAAGTGGCTCAATGAATTCTTTCGAAGTTGGAAATTTTCAGGTAATCTGAATCCTCATTGATCCTTATTCTAGTCAATGCTGCAAGGTCTAAGAAAAGATAGCATAATTAGTAACAAGAATTTCCATGGCAAGTTTCTGGTGACGTAGTGCTGGATGTATATGCCCTGTATTTTTGTTGAAAATAAACTCACCAGATATTACTAGAAATGTCAAAATCCAATATAAGCTCTCGTGAGAGATATCATGAATGATCATAAAAAATTACTCAATCTGGTAAATGGATGGAGACAATGACGAAGGCAAAGTACCTATTTTTTCAAACATCGCTGATAGAATCTGAAATGACATCTCCCAAACTTCACTGTATTGATAACCAAGTAAGCCCTCAAAAATGACACAAATCTTTTCAATGGTTGATGGACTCTGCCTCCTTGCCCCACCGGCTGTAGAGAGGTTGATCTGTTCAACTCCCTGCTTAACCAAGGTTTCGTCTATACAGGAGCATATGAGACTTTTCAATGCCTCTGTGGCGGCAAAAACAGCCTCGCCATGTCCCCGTGCCAAAATACCTGCCAGATGATGAACAAAGAGTGACAAAGATAAAACAAGCTTTTACTGGCAACAGATATAGGCTGAATCCATTACGATGAACTCCATATAACTGAAGTAGTAAAGAATTTGTGAAAGATAAAAATAAACCTCCAAGACAATTGAAAATAACTGGAAGCTTCACTACACACGCTTGCCGATTTAGTTCATAAACCTTCTTAGTACCAACAGACAACAGGCGAGCAGTTGATGCCATTGCATCTGCAGAGTCCTCTTTGTCCGAAGCGGATGATGCTAATAAGCATAATAACTCCATAAGTATTTCAGGAGCAATTGCTGAACTGGGATTCAAGCAAAGAGCATACATAACATCCGTGATGTTCCTCGTCACAATGGGATGTTGCAACTCCAATAGTGGTTTGCAATATGCCAGAATCTTATTTTTATGCTTAATGGTCATCAAAGGAAGACAATAGTGCAAAGCATTTAGTGTATATATGATATTCCAAGCTCCTCCAGATCTCCCTTCAACTGCAGTTGTACAAGCAGAGTCTGAACCCCCAGCAAGTAAAAGAAACCTCTCAAAGACAGATTTGATCTCTTCGCTTGCTGCTGCTAAAGCTGGTGATCCTTGAAAACCTTGAAGCACATCACGAGTACATGAATGTGACAATTTCCTAACCTGCGTTACATCAGATTAGTTGTTGAGTCATTCATATGCTAAATGTCATAACACACATGTATTTCGGAATAGAGGTAACACAAGATAACACTTAACAGGGTGGTCGGCCAATGTTGCTCATATTTTTTTAAAAAAAAAGGAAAGAAGAAAAAGGAAACAAAAAATGAAATGATAAAAAAATTAGAAAATAAGCTTTTTAGGGCTAGGTCGACCATTTCGGTCAACCGCCAGCCCCGAGCCAGTCAATCAAAATTGGCAAACCGGTCCGACCGAACCCACGATCGACCCAGCATATAAGGGGTCTTAACACCCCATTCTCTCATTCTATCACTCCCACTCTTCTTCCAACACTCTTCCCTAACCCTAGAACACAAACCCCCCCTTCCACAAGCCCTCAAACCTTATCGTTTCTCCATCCACACAAGTTCTGGCAGATTCGTCACGATTTCGGGATGAACTCTCCGTGACCATTCGTGCGTTCGTGCAGCTACCTCCAAGGTTCCAGATTGTGGAGAAGATCATTCCAAGCCCTAGGAGTGTCTTTTGGTCCTTCTTCATCCCCAGGGTTGAGATCGATCTTCAAGGGTTTCTACATAGGGTTTTCTAGCTCAGGATGGCACCTAGACGGAGTTCTCGGAGTCAAACCCAAGGGGATGCCATTGGTCAGAGACAAGGGGCCCCGGCTCATCCACCACAGCGAGCACCTGCACCTCATCGTGCACCCCATCTACCTCCACGGTCTATCATCAGCCCTCGCTTGGTTGATTTCCATGAGGTGAATGAGATCTTACCACATTTATGTGCGCTCTTTGAGATTCAAGAAGGATGGACTGATTTTGTCTCCAGATACACTAGGTATTATCCAAACCTAGACCAGCAATTTTATGGGAATCTAGTTGAGAGGAATGGAGAATTGTTTACAGTTGTTTAGAATATTGAGATTCACTTTGCACCCGACCTCTTTCGACGTGCCTTAGGAGTCTTAGCGTAGGGTGCAGACATGACCTTTGGTCATGGTCAAGTCGAGGACACATTCATTGCTATGACGGGGTGTGATTATATCCGTGGTGTCAGTGATCTCATTGAGTTGAATGCCAACTATTTTCCACCCTTGCAGCGTATTTTACACCATATGTTTACCACACTGATTTATCCAAAAGGTGGGAGTAGAGATGAAGTGACAGAGGTTCATAGATTCTTATTCTATCATGTCATGAATGGGAATTTGATAAATATGGGTTGACTCATGACTAATTTGATTGACACATGTCGAACACAACCACGGCGATCTCTCCCTTATGCTTCACAACTCACAGGAGTATTTATTTATACTGGGGTCTATTTGGGAGATGAAATGTTCATTCACGTTCACCAAGATGATATCTATAATGACCACAAGATTTCTTTTGACTTTGGATATTATTGGGGTGAAGATGGTGAGCTTTGCCGGAATGTGCCAACCTATGTGGACCAATTAGAAGAGGCAAAAGAACCACAACAGCAGCACCCCCTCCAGTTTAGGCAGAGGATCAGCCTCCTCCACCCTCCCCTCATCATATGGATCGGGAGATGCCACCTCCTCCACAGTTCTTTCATGGGGAGTCTTCTACTCAGGGGGCCGGCCAGCACACTTGGGTAGATTATGAGACTTTTGACAGGCGTCTCACTGGGTTGGAGACTCGTGTGGATATCTTTGGGGATCGACTCTCTACCATTGGGGATAATATAGACACTATGGGTAATATGCTTAACGTCATGACCAATAGCATTGATTCCTACTCCACAGTCTTGGATACCATCACTACACAGCTGACCACCCTCACAGCTAGCCATGATGACTCCAGCCAGGCCTTCCGCATCATGAACAACACCCTCCTTGATATGCAGCGCCGTGATACAGCCCGTGACAATTCCATTGCCAACATTCTGCACCGGCTACATTTCCAAGAACACTCTCTAATGGGCATTCAGCAGCGCCTTGGCCACGTGCCTCCTCTTCCACCTCCAGAAGACCAGCCTCCTGCAGATGTTCATTGAGGCCCTTCTTTTACTTCGTCCCTCTAGTCTATTGTACTTGGGTCATGTGTCTTTTGGGTCTACTTCTCGTCTATCCTATCCCCTTCTTTAATGATGCCAAAGGGGGAGAAGTAGTAAAGTAGTTATGCAGGTCTCTTATAGTTTATGCATGCATGTTCCCATGTTTGTATGAATGATCATTGTGAGTCATTTGCATTTTGTGAGTCAGCCTTGCATTTGCCCTTGCCACATGTCTAGAATGTTACATTCTCTCAAGCATCAATGTACTTTGTAATAAAATGATGAAATGAATGCAAATTGGTAATGAATGTCACATGATGGTTTTTATCTCTCATTTCTTATCTATCTGGCAAATAAGGTGTTGCATGGTTTGCGGTGTTTCACTTAAAGAAAAGACATAGTCTTTTATTCGCCTTGTGAACTATTGACCATGCTTGTTCCAAATTTGCTTAAAGGCATTCCAATGCACTTGTAATCTAGAGTTTTGTCATCATCAATCGCCCAAAGAAGTTCACACAATTGATTTCGAAGCATTCAACCAACAAGAAGAAAAGGAAAAAGGAGTGACTAACCCCCCTCCTGCTAAGCCAGCTGAGCAGCAAGAAGTCCCATCCTTGCGAGCCAAAATGAAAAAGCTCTACTCTTTCCCTAAGGATAGGACTCGGAGCCTCTTTGAGTGGGCCATCGCAGGCAACAAGGTTACCAAGCAAGCCCTCTGGTGAGTCACCACCAGCAAGACATCTCACCAGTGTGGAAAGTGGAAACCTCCATCTGATGAAAGCTGGAAGCAGGCAATGGTGGGCTGAACTCCAGCACTGGACCAAAGGACACCTCACCCAGCCACAATGGTTGGCCCCCTTCTGCATCGAACAGCTCATTAGCAGAAGCACCCTTGGCCCTATCGCAATGTTCGCTGTTGAGATGATCGACAGCATTAATCCCTGAGGAAAGAATCCCTGGAGGAAATACCGCTTCATCCTCTTCAGCTTGATTGCGATCTAGTCCCGCCAATCTTGCCTTTGTGATGGCGACACTTCTCCAATGCTGATACACTCAGAAAACCTTCCGTCATTTGCATTGCCCCCTTTCCTTCCGGATTACAGCAATAACCTCGGACACCAAGTGGGAAACAGCCTGCCGTCAGGCCGATTCACACACAACAAAGGACTCTCTACCACCTTGTGGAGCAAGAATATTGGCTTCCTGCAATCCTTTCTGTTTGGGATTTTGAATGCCATAAGGAATGTGAACATTCCCCGAACTACCCCCTAGCTTATGGGAATTATCCTGCACTAACAAATCCTTACCCTTAGTAGACTGTAAAGAAGTCAAGCCAAACTGCGAATCTATATTCTTATTTTCATTTAAAGAAATGTCTTTCTGAGTCAACCCCTTGCTAGCCAAGTTACACCAAGTCGACCTGGCTGACTCAGTCGTCTTCAAACTCGGGACCTCATTGGGGCCGAACGTCCGAAGCCTTGACAGTCACTCCCCCCATCGCAAGCTGTTTATATGAACTCTCCAAACCCTGGCTCGCTACTAGCTCCGTAGGAGGAGACTCAATTTCAACAAGCACCCAATAACAATTGTGACGCCATTGAAGCTTCAACCGACGTGGGACGCTGGAAGTCATTTAATTTGACTTGTACCCTTGCGGACTGTAAATCCTTTCATGATCTAGTTTGCTCACCTATGCCCATTTAAGTTCCCAAAGAAGGCACCACAGTAGGGAAGACTTTCACACTCCACAGCGGAAACAGTACACCAGACAAATGACACCATCGCACAGGACCTTTGGGTGCCTCTCTTGTACCTCACCTCTCCTGCCAGTCCGACCAAACTAGAGGAACATTGTTAATGACGAGTGATTCAGACTGAAGGACATGTTCTTTCAACTCTTTATTGGAAAAGAAAACTAAAACAGCATTAGATGACAGAAAACTAACACTTCACTGATCTACATCTTTCCATCTCTGCTTCAAGGCCATGAACAAATCATTGAGATCAACAACACCTTGGAAAACCTCGCCAACCAGAGCAAAACCCAAAGCCTTCACATTGCGATCAAAAGCCGGAGACCACGGAATGTTAACAAACACAAACTCCATGGGTTCCTCCAAATGACCAGCACTGTTGGCCTCTGTCACCACTCGAGAAGAAACATCAGAGGTGCAGCGAAAGCTCTGATGACCTGGCTTTTTGCACCTCCAGCAGACAGCCTCCTTACTGCATGAAGAACCTTGATGTCCCCTGGACCAAGACACCTGAAACAAAGATTTGAGCGAGGATCTGGCTGCCATGCCAATCCCACACGTCGCCCAGGATCAGGTGGTGGCTGCCCAGGACCTCTACCCAAGGAAGGAGGCCGTTCGGCACTCTCGCCCTCGTTAGCGCTGTCACCCTCTCCCACTGCCACCATCTTGATCGGTCTATGTTCACTTCTTAGTTATGTGATATGCTGGTAAACACATAGAAGACATTCACTCAATGATCTTTCCTCCTTTTCATATCAGCAACACCAATGGTATAAATAGAAGAATGGAACTTCATCTGGTCAATTAGCATCATTGTTCAAGGAGTAAGAGGAAGCCCTCCCCTACAACCCAAAAACCCTTCCAGGGCTCAGCTGTACATCTACAGCCCCCATATGAATAATCAGCAATAGCTGGCAGTGCAAACGCTGATCTGCACATTAAACAAACCCTCTAAATTCAATTGCAGATGGACCTTCATGCATAACTGGTAGCCCACAGCTTTCATCTGCAAGGATCATGGATGGCAGTTTCAGACCTGGACGATCCGAAACCATACGCCGGAAACCGAGCCGAAACCGGGTCCAAAACAGAAACTGCCATCCTTGGAATTGGTTCACTGAAGGAAGGGAGGTTACCTTCGCTCCACTCCAAACATCGATGCTCCTACGGATGGTTAGGAGAAAGAATGGATGGGGGGGAGGGCGGAGCATTGACTCCACTCCCTCCCCAATGCCCACCTCTTGATCTTCTCTTCTGGCCTCTTCGATCTCTCTCACTGTCTTGGTCTCTTGTGGGATGTATCGGAGGATGACTCTTCTCTCAGGTGTTGTGTGATGTCTGGTGTGTGATCTGTTCTTTCTTATGCCTCTCTTGTTGTCTTGTTCATGGAGGGAAGGGATTTTATATTCCCTTTCCTTCTTCTTCTCGGAGGGAAGCCCTGTCGGCGCGCATCTTGTCTTCCCGACGCGCCTCAAGAAAGGGAGGGGAGTTCCCGGCGTGCCAAGCATGGTGGCATTGGGCCGATTCGACTCCATCTCGGCGCCATACCTATTTGGCCCATTTAGGGCTTTTAGGTTCATTTGTGTTCATGTTATCTCATGATGTTGACTGTTTCATATGCTTCGGCTTCTTACGTCCATCAGAACATTCAGAAGGCCGGTCTCATTAGTCAGTTGACTGGACAGTAGTTGGTATGGTTTAATCAACAGTGTCGTCAGGATGACGATAATGTCGGACAGTAGCCTGGCCATAAAAGGGCTTTAGCTGGATACAGTGTTGGTAACAACAGCTCTTCTTCAGTTCTGACTTTGTAAGAGTCTTCTGAGTCTTTATTCTGGCTTAATCTTCTCTTCGGTCTCATCTAGCTTTGTTCATATTTTGCTTGCCAACAAATGCCCCCCACCCGCGGACGGCGTAAGCGCAGAATAAGCGACACGGTGTCTGCAGGTGCATTACTCATTGCCTGACAATATTTACTAGTATTCTTTGAGCTTCAGCTTGACAGCGCTGGCTTTCTTTGATCACATGAGTTTTCATTTTCCATATTTTTCAAACCCCTTTCATCATTTATGGTTTATCGGGGTTCTCGGCGAAGCAGGCTTTTCGGCGCGATAGGGTCTCGACGCGCCAGCTCTCGGCGCGCCATTTGGTGTGGAAAAGGGCTTCTCGGTGCGCCCTTTTAATGTTGAGGGAGGGGGTTCTCGGCGCGCTATAGGTCACAGTGAGAACTCTTCGGTGCATGCCACTATTTATGGCGCCGAGAGGGATTTTTCCCTTCATTTTCACCTGGCCATTCTCTCTCTTCACTCTCCCTTCTCGGCGTCGGCGAGTGAGCGCTCCGAGAACTCTTTCTTTTCTTAGAGTTTTCTTCTTCGCCAAGCTTCTTCAGAGGTGTTCATCCTTTCTTGGGACTCGGTCCCTCTTGCTTTCGGGGTCACTCCCTCTTGGTGGGTGATTCCCTATTTTATTCTGGACAGACCCTAAATAAAGGGGAGATACTGCCGAAATTTTCATAAAATCATATATTTGAGCTTCATAAGACTATTTATCATCTCGGGTCTCATATTTATGTTCTTCTGTGACTGCAGTTACTACCATGGCTTCCAGCTCTGCTGTCGCACCTTCTGAAGCTGTTGGAGCGAGCTCGTCGGCCCAGCCAGACGTAACTCGTGCTATAGTAAACTGGTTGAACGTCAACACATTGGACTTTGGATATGGCAAGATTGCCATTGTTGACGAATCTTCTGATTCCGAGACCGATACGGTATCTACGTCCCGAGTTTATTCAGCTACCGAAGGAACATGCTTTCAGCGGGGCGGTGATTATCATCTGGACTTGTCGAAGGACCGACATTTGATGCCATTTATTCGGACCTTCACCGTGGGTGGCCTACGAGACCCCTGGATAGCTCGCAGTGTTGAGGCTGCTATGCTTGCCGAGTGGGATAGCCTTAAGGGCTCAGTTTACCGCGGTAAAGCCATCTATTTGCCCGGGGAGAAGCGTAACTGGGATGCTATCCTGGGAATTTCAGAGCTGGAGCCAGAGAAGAAAATGCTGACCCGAGCCCCGGACTTCACCCCCGCTCGGTGGGATACCACTGGCGACAGAGTTGACAAGGAAAAATCTGGCTACGGTCTATTCTTGGCACCGCTGAAGTGGGGGTACCGTGATGAACCCTTTGTGCTGAACTGCCTGGCCGTGCAATTCAAGTATTAGCTAGCTGCCCGCTGGTTCGATGATGCGAAGGTCACTGATGCCCATCTGTTCCGAGTAGGAGCAGTAGAGTTTACATAATTTGTTCTGAAAGAATACGCCCCTCTACTGATCAGAGCTGGGGTACATCACAGTGTTTTTGCCTCCAGATTCTGCTATCCCATTTCTCAAGGATTGTGCTGCGAAATGTTTGAAGTATTTTACCCTCAGTTCAATACTTTCTATACAGTAGAGGGTGAGACTTCCCTAGACCTTTGGAGCTTATCGTAGCTTTCTGGCCTATCCATTGACGGTGAACCGTACGAAGAAGTCTGCTTCGAAGATGCTGATAAAGATCGCTCTGACGGCGAAGGCAGATACTCACTTGGTTATTCATACAGATATTTGATGAAAGCTTTTTCTGCACTCTGGATAGATAGCGGCCATCAGGCGACCGCCACTGTCAAGTAGCGTCCTTCCAGTGACTACATTCTTCCAAAATTTCACTACGTCGACCCTTTCCTCTCTCTGGTGTCGACTCTTTCTAGTAGCGGTCTTGACTGAACCGACATTTCATAGTAGCGGTCCTTGCACGACCATCTCTTAGAGAAACGGCACAAGCATGACTGTTTTCTGTCCCAGTGTGCTTAACCTGAGGTTTGACCCACGGGTTGATTTTTCTATGTTCCTTGATGGTCTATTGATTATCTAGAGCACAAAATCTTATTCAATAAGTTATTAATGAATTATTAAAGTTAAAGAATGTGTCGTTATGTTGTCGAATTTCTCCTGTAGTATAACATTGTCATTAAATCATCCTTGAACTCATATGTTCTTATTTTGTGCATTCTCACCTTGGTTTTGTTGTCATGATCTTATTGTTTGAACTTTACATTATTGGCCGAACATTATTATTACTCGTAGAAGTAGCTTGATTTATAACTTGAAGTTGCAGAGCGGGCACGAACGGTATCCAAGGGCTAGACGCTATCCCCCTCGACTGATTGCCGGAAGCATACTATAAACCATGGGGTATGATGATCACTTGCATCGCGTTGCATCGGGAGTACTTTTTTTATAAACAGGTGAAAATCATGAGGCTCATCATGAAATTATACTTTCGTGTTACATGACTTTCTAGTGCATAGCCTTTATGATTATGAAAAGTACATTCTCGTTACATTCTAGTACATTCTCATTAATGAAAGGCCACATTATATTCTTACTTGATCATACTCACATTCTACAAGAACGTTCATATCCTTATGATCTACATCTTGCTACTTGTGTGCTACTTTAGTTTTATCCACATGTTTTATCACATTTTTACTATCTTACCTTCTAGAGCTAAAATACTAATTACTTAAAAATTACCTTCATGTTGATACGAAGGTACCTACTGGGTAAGTGTGCTTATTTCCTACTTTTTCAATCTTATCAAGAAACTCTAGTGGATCGGATTCAGAGTATTCTAATGACAGATCCAAGGGCAAGAGCATGTGAAGATCAAGAGAAGCCCTAAATAGTTTGAGAGTCATGAGTCAACCATGTAATTTTTCTTTTTATTGAGTCTAGTGATTTGAAGTGTCAAAGAGTTGAACATAAGTGTACTTTGATTATTATTCAATAAAGTTGATTTTGAGTCTATATCCTTATGCATTCATATTTTATGTGGATGTATGATTGCACTCTGATTATATTGCTAGCTTGAGACGTATTGCTGACTACTCACGTCCCTGACTTGCTTCCATTGTTCATATATCTCGGGATATGATAGTTAAGTTGGTATCAGAGCCTAGGCATAAGTAAGTCCTAGGAAAATATCTTGTCATTGGTTACGTCCCAAGACTTAAGGACCCGTACCTTTGAACTAGGAAGAAATTATCAAACCCATGTAAGAATTAAGTAGAGCCCGGGATGAGATAGTTACTTAGAATTTATTTCTAGGACTAACCCCCATTTCTAGGATTAACCCCCACAAATTTTATAGAGAATAACTAATGGTTCATTATCTCAGGTACCACATTTCCATAATGGCCGCAAATCATGCAAATTGGGAAGCAATGCAACAGACTGTTGTGGGTCTTACCTAGGCCCTTCAAACTGTGACACAAGCCGGCGCGAGGGCAGGCACTGGTGATTTACATCAGAATTTTCAGAGTTTGAATCCTCCGCGATTTTCTGGATCATCGAATCTCGATGAAGCTGAAAATTAGATGAACAAAATGGATCGGATCTTCAACGTCATGAAATGTGCGGACTGGGAGAAGGTCCTTCTGGCCACTTTTCAACTCACTAAAGATGCACGCACATGGTGGAAGGCTACTTCAGCCCCTCTTCAAGATAGACAAATCACTTGGGTAGAATTTTTGGAACTCTTCCATGTGAAATATTTCTCCGAGCATGTCAAGGAGAGGAAGGCTGTAGAATTCACTTCTTTAAGGCAAGGGATGATGTCCGTAGTAGAGTATGAGCTCCAATTTTCAAGGTTGGCACCTTATGCTCCCCACCTGGTTGGCACAGACTTGTTAAAGGCCAATCGCTTCATGGGCGGATTGAGGCCCGTCTTCAAAAATCAACTTGGACTGTAAAATATTCGGGGCCATGATTTCTCTTATTGGGCTCTCCTTTAGCCAACTAATGAGGGGTTCACCTAAGATAAGCTTGGTCCCAACTAGAGAGGGTGGTGCAAGGTGAAGGCCACTATGTGGGGTTTCTTCTCCTATTTGGACATGGGTGGTCTCCATGGTGGGGATTGGGTCCGGAGTGTTCACCACTATGGGGTCGGGCGTGGGATCCACTACCAAGGAGGTGGGGGGGTCCTTTGAGGGTGGGGTGATGAAGGTTGGGCATTATGGAAGGGACTTGTATAGTTGATATTGCCCAAGGAGGGCATTGATCCATTATAAGGATCAGAGTAACGCATTGAGCCCAACTTCTGACTGAGCAACTGAACTGAACTAGAATACAAATATTCATTCGATGGGCCAGAGTGCGACAGAACCCAACAACCAATCCTTCATAGTTGGATGAGTTTGCTCTGAGCTTACTCATGGTATGGCCTTCTCCCTCGCTCGATGAAACAGAAGAACATAGAGAAAAACATCAAAGTTGCATTGTGGGGATGGGGATTAAAATTGGATCTGCATGAATGAAAATACTCACATTCAAGCATCAACAGATCATTTCTATTCATTTCAACAAAATAATAGGAATACATCATCCCGAGACCAACGAGTCTGGGAAGTGACCAAACATTAAAAAAAACATAGAGAATGAAGTATACATAGCAAAGAATAAGAAAAAGAAGAGGGAGGGCAAAGCATTGACTCCATTCCCTCCCCAAATAGCACCTTCTCTCTCTCTCCTCTCTTCCCCTCTTTTCTTTATGCATAGGACTAGCAGAGAACTTTGGAAATCACCCAAATGGAAGCTTCGAACGGCACTAGCCGGGGGGGGTTTAGAGAGAGTCCCTTTCTTCAGGGTGTTGCCCTCTTTTTATAGTGGCTGCCCAAGGGCTCCCATCAAGGCAAGACCATGAGTGACCCACCAATCATTGGAGGTTGTTCGTCCATGCATCCTTGTACGGGCTATACAGCCTTCTAGAGGTCACTTTTCAGATCACTTGTCGTGATCGAATCTCGCGGCGGGTTCCGCTTCTTTTTCTTCTTTCGCGCTTAAGGGTACGCAGCCCGTTGACGCCTGCAACTCTTTCTTCATTATCTTCAGATGTGTCGACACAGGGCTTGAGCTGTGTCGACATAGCATTTGATCCTCTATAGGTTTTTTGCTTTAGTTTCTTCAAGTGTGTCGACGCAACTGGGCTTGTGCGTCGATACAGCCTGTCATCTAGGGCCTTTTTAAGCTTGGGCAAAGTAGTGGGCTCCACGCAGCCCTGTGGGCACATCGATATGCACTCTTTCTCTTCTATGGCTGACCCTTGCCTTTCTTCTTGACATCATATTTTAAGTGTCCACAACCTCCTCAGGCGCGACCCTCTTATCGGCTAGCCTAGCCTTCTGGCTCGAAGCGATAGGGGTAGAGGATTACCTAGAGAGGAAGGCGTCAATTTCTGTCACCACATTATTTAGTCAGTCAAAAGACCTAATTTCAATCCCGATCATCTTTTCTAATACTTCCTTCTTCAGGTTTTACTTGCATATCTGCACTACATCTTCCTGATTGGGCGGACGCTTGCATCTCATACTGAGATTCTGTCACCTTTTGATGTACTCCAAGTCTATTTCATCATTTCTCTACCTGGATGCATAGAGTTTGGCCACGGTCACCTCCCTTTCAAGTACCATTCAAAAGCGAGTCCTGTTAGTGAGGACCTGAAGAACTTCAACAGGTCAGACTCATCGGTCGCTAGGTCACCCATCACATTGATGTAATAGGCTATATGTTCTATCGACGATCCTTGCCCATCGAACATGTCAAATTTTGGTGGCTTGTTAATGCATAGGGGCAATCTCATAGTGGCATGGTGGGCACGGTAGGGTACTAGAGAGGGGGAAAGTCCACCGCCCGAAAGCGCGGCCCAACTAGGTCCAATTTGACCGAACCAGGCCCAACTCCCCAAAGTGATAGCCCCATTTTGGGCCCGCTTACTCCAAGCCCAAAACTCACTCAGACCAGTACTTCGTAGGTGACCCCCGAGTTCGAAAGTCTGAGCTATAGATCAGCCGAGAAGGCCCCTGCAGGGAACCAGTGCAACCTGTCCGAGCCGCGCGCCGATCGCTCGAGAGGACTCCAAGCAAGCATCCCAAGCTCGGACCGACTATCGGAAGCTTATATGAGCATCCGTTACGCACCTTTAAGGAGTGGGGAACCCCAAGGTATAGGGGAGAGTAAGAGTCCTTGTTCCATAAAGAGCCTATAATGAGGACATAACCCCCCTGAATCCCCTTGACTCCCTGGGCTCCTACATTAAACAGATCACTATATAAACCATAAGGGGACTCTCTGAGGAGGTAAGTAATGATCTTGAGTAAGAACCACCATACTTCGTGGTGGAGAACAATCCCACGCCCCCTTCTTCTCCTACCACCTCCCCTCGCATCTGTGCTCTATCATATTCTCTGACTTAAGCATCACATGGTCTTCCCCAGGGATTCATCCCTTGGCACCCTTGATCTGTTTCCCACCTTGCAGGTTATATATATGTAGTGATCATGATCAAGGATTCCTCCAGGATCTCACAACTTAGGATCAGCGTGAGATTATGCATCTTCATCTAGCGTCATTTGTGAGAAACAAGTGAAGAGCCATAATGGTGCGAAGGGTCGCGGCAGACAGAGTGTCCACCGAGGTTTCCAGACCAGATTGCGACTTGAATGCAGGGGTCGCACGGCCATTCGTTGCTTGGAAGTCAACCGATCCGATGTACCCGCAGACGAAAGCAGCAATCTCGGCACTGTTGTACACCACGACAGTGCCGCTATAGTTTTCCGTGTCCACGATGGTGCCGAAGACTGCCGGATTGTTGGCGGTCAGATAACCCGTGTCATCGTCCCAGGCGACATAGGCGTATCGGTTGTTTTGGCTATTCGACCAAACCGCAAATGCCGTCTTGTCGTCTAGGTCGGGCTCAAAAATCGTCATGAACGCGGCCCAGTTTTGGCCCTGTTCTTTGATGCGATCCATGGCGGAGGTCGGCGTATCAGCATCCGCGCCTTGCGAGATAACGCCAGCCGACAGACCCAGAGCCGCAGCAGCCGTGCCCGTAGCAAACGCGATAGTAGAGGCATCCCCGGTCGTGCCAGACGTAACCACAAACTGCGAGTAAGTAGCGTCCCACGTAACAGCATCACCGCCAGACAGCGAGAGCGCGGTATTAATCAGGGTCGCGGCATTGGTAAAACTGGATGCCGCTGCGAGGTTGACCGTGCCCGAATTAGGAGCGCCATCAATCGTGATGGCCAGAGTCCCGGAAATTGCTTGCAACTGTGTCAGGGTCAATCCTGCAAGAGACTGCCCACGCACGAATGCAGCACGGGCGACGTTGGCATACCCAGCAAAATACAAAGTACCGGGCTTCTTCGTGCTGTTGTCGAATCCGAGGAAATAGTTATCCGCCAGGGATGCCTCGGTCGAGCTAGAACCAAAATAGTCCGCCACATCATCAGCGCTGGAGAATTCCAGAAGCGATGAAGTAGGCACAAGCAAGCTCTGCGCGAGCATGATGGTGTTGAGAGAAAGAGGATTGCCACCAGCGCTAACCACGGCTGGGTTAATGGTGACTAGCTGCGAAACTGGGATTGTCTGGGTCATGAATTACTCCACTGGGATAGTTACGTCAACCGGGTCAATTAGGGTTTCTCCCAGATTGACAAAGCTCTCTTGCTCCACTACCACCGCTGCATTGTACTGTAGGGAGAAGGTAGAAAGCCAGCGCCTTTGATACTGTTTTTCGCCCGTAATCAAAGGTGCTTGCATGGCATCGCTGCAATACAACGGCTCGATGCCATCGGGGAAATGTTCTGTGCCATAGATGCTGCGGAACATCGAAACCGCCGTGTAGCACATATCCCCGGACGATGGACCGTAGAAGTCCACTTGAAGATTGAGCATCTTCGGCATGCTGTAGGTCATTTCCTCGGTCAGGCCGTCAACACTCGTGCGCGTTGTGGTGTACTGAGGTTGACCAACTTCCGTAATGACGATGGAAGGCGGAAGGGGAGGAGGCGTAGCGTTAGCCTGCCCGCGCACGATCTTTGTGCCTGCGGGCATGATGGGCTGAAGGAAAGCAGCCGTAGCGACAATTGCTGCGTCTATGGTCATGCGGGCTCCTGAAACACTACGCCGACCTTGCACCAGTTCTGCCAAGTCTCAAAGACCTTGAACACGCCCCACCGGCCAGAAACTCCACCATGGGAGAATTCAAGCTCTGCGCTCGGTTGAGCATCGGGCGCGATCACACCCGCTACAGCCCCATATAGGAACACGCTGCGCAATGTGCCTTGGATGTTCAGGGCATCGGCCTGTTTCAGTTCATCGCCATCCAGGGCTTGCACATTTCCCCATCCTGGCGTTTCGACGTAGGCGGGCGTTTGCTCAAGCGTCAGCGGGTCGATGGTGTACCCATTAGGAACGAAAACCGTAACCTCAATGTTGGGATTGATGGTTTGAATGGCCGAATTAGCAAGACCGCGAAGATTGATCATTTCTCAACCTCATAATCAACGCTGTTTTGCATGTGCGAGGTTTCGATTAGCGGCTTGTTAAACCCCTTCTTTGCCACGGTAGAGGCCGCATTTTCGGGGTCCGTCCATCCGACAATGGATTGCTGAATGTCCTCAACGATTGTTTGGCCCATTGCGTTTAGAACCTTGTCTGCGTCATACTCAAAATGAACCGCAGACTTTCCCAGCCGATCCGCCCACTCGCTCGACTTCTCAGTGATGACCGTGCGAAAGAAAGGACGCGGAGGGATAGTCGTCGTGCCGAACTCGTTCCAGAAAGCAACAGCAGCGACAGGCGTTCCGTCTGGGTAAGTTGCTCCCTCAAGGAACCCAGCCTTTACCGCGCCGCTCATCTTGTCGGCGATATCCGAAAGCGCCTGCTGTAGCTTGTCGCCGCCCTTTAGTTCCATGTCAGTACCTTGTGGGCCTGGGCATGTAGCGGAACGAACGAAGGGACAGCGTAGCTTGCCAGAACGCTGCGCCCCATTGCGACATCGAAAACCAAGCAGCGGTTCCCGGCACTCCGTATTCCAGGGGAATCAGAGGGATGAACGGTGAACCGGTGAAGTGGAATGGCCCAGGCTCGGGGGGTACAGGGGCAACTTAAAGGGGGGATCCGCAAAAAGAGAAGCCGAGCTCCGGATCGTTAACGAGTTTCGAACACCCGACCGTACTGAACGTCACGCCTAGGCGGTTTGGGCCGCTCAGGCGACGCGTAGGCTCACTTTTTGGCGGCCCAACAAGGCGAACAGACACCTTTCTCTTGGGAAAATGCCTTCCCGCCTAGGCGCCGCTTAACTATGGTTCCCAATCTCCAGCTTCGTCTTTCTGCTATAGGCCAGCATGCCTTAGGCTAGCAAGCCCCCCCCTCTTTCCAATTCCCATTTGCTAGTAGCAGACAGTTGCTAGTAGCAAACCAAAACGCCTTATCAAGGCAAGTCTCTAGTCTCTAGTGCCCAGCCCCAAACCAACATGCACTACTCAAGACGGTCCATTATATTGGCCACAAAATCATAACATCCGAGGATATGGATCTACTCCAACACAGCTACAGTAGGCGTCGAGCTATGTTCCCATGGGAGATTATGATGATGCTCCAACCACGACAGCGGTAGTCAATTGCCAGCCATCACATCCTACTTCATTCCACAGAAGGGGGGTAGAAGAACACAAGGAGTGGTGACAAAAAAAATCTAATAATCTGTCATTCATTTCGACAAAGAGCCAGAGACAAGCCCTCATGGTAACTATATGGCCTGTAAGACCAGGCTAGGACCAGGCTAACCAAAAGAAAAATGATACAAAAAGAAAAAAAGAGAGGAGGAGGAGGTATGAGTCACGACTCCTACGACTCTAGCTCCGCCAGACGCTCCTTGATTTCCAGCCTCTCAATGCGCAGGGCGACGGACCCTACCTCACCCTCCGCCCGAGCTGCCTCTGCCTCCAAGCGTTGCGCTCCTCCATGGCCTGCCTCAAGGCCTCGGCCTTGCTCCTAGCATCCTCTGCCCCAGCAACAACAACTCTGCCCCTGGTCCAGGCGGCCTCGTATATGGCTGCCTCCCTCTCCATGGCGGTAGCCAACTCTACAAGTCTCGCTCGCACTTGTTGAATGGCAGCCGCCCTCCTCACTTGTCTCTACTGCGAAGGCTAGCGATGGACAAACTCAACCCACGCCACCTCCAAGGCGGCCACCCACGGCTCGCGCAAGTAGCCAAGTCTTGATAACCCCATGTATATTCCTCCAACTAAATCCTCAGGTCCTCAAGGGATGGAAGAGGATCACGTAGAACATACTCCTACATACACTGGAGAAGGAAGGCAGTGACAGCCTCGCCCATCAAAGGCGCACGTGGCTGAGAGGAGGAAGGTCACTCGACCCCCATCGAGGCTACATAACATAAAGAAAACAAAAAATAGAGAGTGAGAAACATCAGCGGCACTTTCTGTAACGAATAAGGTGGAAAACCTGAAAAATACAAACTCACCTTGCCACTTACCTGGAGTAGGACTAGTCCCCTCCTCAAGAGCTTCTAAATGCAGTGGGAGAAGGCAACGACCCCTCGGGGAGAGGGGAGGCCGCAGCAATTTCTCTCGCCCCCTCAACCATCTCAACGATGGCAATGGGTCTCCTAGACTCAGCTGCCCCCGCCTCCAACTCCTGCGGTCCACGAGTGTAATCCCTACACAGTCCAGCAATTTTATTAATTACGGATCCAGCTTCTAAGCATGATTACTTGTTTGGGCCACCTCGTTCATAGTCGCCTCCATTGCTGGGGCCCCAGAAACTCGGGACTTTGAAGTCCCGTCCATCTCCATGGTGTCTCCACCACAGCCAGGAGAGGACCCGTCTGAGGTCCCCGAGGAACTCTCCGAAGTACTAGACAAAGACGGTGTTCCTACGTGTCACCAAACAACAGAGTTAACAGCATTAGCTCAAGAATCAATCCTCTTTAATCTATGGGAGGGGGACAGCTATGCAAGTCCTACCGTTAGCAGTGCTCCCACTGGAACTGCCCTCATCGCCAAAAGATTCCTTAGCCCCCTCCACCATACTTGGGCCAGTCGGCCCCTCCCCCTCAGCTCCTACAGTCGGGGGTGACAGTTCACTCTCCGCCAGAAGGGGTGCAACATCTGCACAAAGTATAGATTAGTATACGATGAGCATCGACCCACTATACTTACCACCCAGAAAAAATCAGGCCAGTAGAGACACTCTCCAAGGAGACAGCCTCGATGTCAACATCCTCGTTCCCCACTCGTGGTATGCTGGGGGCTCCCAAGTCTCCACTTGATGTCTTCACAGACCCTCAATGGAAGGAGCCAGTCCCGTGGTGGTGCCCATCACCCTGCCAACTGTATAGGCCGACAGCTCTGACGGTAAAGTTGGGAATGACGACCATGTCGGTACTACGGGTGGGTCGTTCCTCGTAACCTCACCATAGCTACAAAAGAATTGGCTTGATATACAAAAAATCCAAAAAACAAACGTGAAGGGCACGTTTCAAACCGAAACCGTTGCTATGCAAGTGAAGTCACTTAACTAACTTAACTATAATACATTTGATATTTAAAATAAAATATATAATATATGAAATGTGCCGGTTGCGTCTCACATTTGTCAAACCCTGATTTCCACCACGATCGTCGGAGGTTTGAGCTTGCATTAGTTTGAGCTTGCATTAGTGTACACATATTGTTTGGATCAAGTACGTACGTAGCCCTGGGACCTTTTCCAATCTCCTCACCATCGATACACCTGTGCTATGGTTTGAACCCTCTAGTCCAGTCCATGAAAACTGATGACATTTGCTATATAATCATGCTTGATGTCACTTACAGACTTTGTGTAGAAGAATATTAAATATTTTACAGGGCATTCTGTTTTTCATCGTCAAATTTCTTAAGAAACAAAAAGTTGAGATATAAGCAAATTCTCGACGTGTGGATGAGAGACCAACCTTGAGAAGGTTGCGGAGACCAACTTTATATCGGTGAGAAGTCTAATTAATTGTATGATAAGAGACCAACCTTGAGAAGGTCGCGGAGACCAACCTTATATCGGTGAGAAGTCTAATTAATTGTATAATTATCTTTTCACGAAGATACCGTGCGATTTGGGGAATAAGACATGTTAGGTTTGAAAATCCTCTAGAGTGGATGTAGGAAATCGTAATTTGGATAACGTGAAGAGATCGTGGGATTATCCACCTCGATAACATATGCACGATCTGTGTGAAGATGTGTGATTAGAGTAGAGTTTCTCTGATAGTGCACCCATGATTCGTTGGCGTCGTTGCAAATTAACAATGGCGGGCAAATAAGCGAACAATCCTCAACAACAAACTCCTTGATCATTTGTACTTTGCTTCTTATTTTAATTGAAGAGCAATGAATCAATGCCTCCGTCTTGATTGGACTCCGTGGATGAATCAAATACTTTCTTAATTACAACCAGCGTGTGAATTATGAGTCACTGTCTATACTAACTGATGGTTACTCCAATAGGAACACCACCACCCATTACGTTGTCCGTCAACAGCCGAAGCTTAAGCGAGGATCATTACAGCTGGCTGGTTTGGGAGCTGAGACGCGTGCTAAGGGACTGTATATTGAGTGGCGTTTGGCACATTTTGTCTTATCTTCTCTAGTCACTGATTATGTACGAGCATATATGTATACATGAAGTTAGTTGTGTATATGCACAAACATATATATATATATATATATATATAGTTCGACTTAGAGGGTGTGGGGGACAAACATGTGCAAGGAAGAGTCCTTGGAACAACAAAGGGAGACCATGCATGGAGAGTGGACACAAAGATCGATCTGTGTTTAATTTATTGTCCACGTGGCACGAGAACCCAAGAATCAAATGCCCGCTGAACAAGATGCGAGGCCAGACCAATGTAAGACAATATTATATTTCAAATTTTCAAGAAGAAAATAAAAGTATTAACAGGCAATGATCGATGTTTGGCTCTCCTCGATCGTCTTCTTATCTGAATTGCCATCCTCACCACGTTAACCTTCGTGTACATGTGTGGCCCATCACCCTGCAAGTTGCCGACTCATCCCAAAACAGGAGTGCACGTACACACGATAGCATGAAGGAAGGCCACCATGAAATTAAGCCGTCGAGTAGGCGCCGTTGGAAAAAAATGGATGTTCTGCCTCCACTATCTCTCAAAACTTTATTAATTTCTTGTACCGTGACAGAAAGTCGGGTAAAAAAACCTACCAGCTCTCCGCCACCCAGCTCTTATTACACTACCCAGCGGGGACCCTGCGACCAGAATTTAGTAACACCATGAGAAATATGATTTTTCACAAAAACAAAATTGGTATATATTGTCAGACTGCAAGAGATGAACTTACTTGATTGAGGAGGATGAGAAGAGAGCCTCAACGGAGCTATCAGTAGTAGACGGGAGGCGGTGGAGAGGAGTAGAGGTAGTGAGGTGGCGGTGATGATGATGGCGGGGGAGGGGACTGGTAGTAGTAGGGAGGAGGTGGAGATGGTGACGGTGGAGGTGGAGATTTGTAGTAGTAAGGAGGAGGAGGAGATGGCGATGGTGGGGGAGGAGACTTGTAGTAATAGGGAGGTGGGGGAGACGGAGATGGTGGAGGTGGAGATTTGTAGTAGTAGGGAGGAGGAGGAGATGGTGATGGTGGAGGTGGGGACTTGTAGTAGTAGGGAGGAGGTGGAGACGGGGATGGTGGCGGAGGTGATTTGTAGTAGTAGGGAGGTGGGGGAGATGGAGATGGTGGAGGTGGGGACTCGTAGTAGTAGGGAGGAGGTGGAGATGGCGATGGTGGTGGAGGTGACTTGTAGTAGTAAGGAGGAGGAGGAGACGGGGATGGTGGTGGAGGTGACTTGTAGTAGTATGGTGGAGGAGGAGACTTCACCGGCGGAGGTGGAGACTTATAGTAGTATGGAGGAGGAGGAGATGGTGAGGGTGGTGGAGGAGATTTATAGTAGTAAGGTGGCGGTGGAGAAGGTGAAGGGGGTGGTGGAGACTTGTAGTAGTATGGTGGTGGAGGAGATGGTGAGGGTGGTGGCGGGGACTTGTAGTAGTACGGTGGTGGTGGTGATGGTGATGGGGGCGGTGGTGACTTGTAATAATAATGGGGAGGTGGTGACTTCACTGGTGGCGGTGGGGATTTGTAGTAGTAAGGTGGAGGTGGTGATGGAGATGGCGGAGGAGGAGACTTATAGTAATAAGGAGGCGGTAACGATTTCATTGGCGGTGGTGGAGATTTGTAGTAGTAGGTGGGTGCCGGGGGAGGGGGTGATTTATAGTAGTAAGGATGAGATGGAGGAGGTGGGGATTTGTAATAGTAGACGGGAGGCTCTGGCTTGGGCTTCTCGCACTCCTTGTAGGGTGTCTTGGGGGCATATGCGAAAGGCTTGGCCTCGAGTACGACCCATTCGTAGGTCTTGGATTTGACATAGAGCTTTGCACCCGTCTTGCCGCTATTGTGGTCAGTGGGGATGTTGCAGAGTGAGCCCTTGGGTGGTGAGTGCAGCTGCGCCTTGCACCGGGCACCTCCATACTTGATGTAGTCGTAACCCTCAACGGTGATGCTGTACTTGCCGTTGCTCTTGGTTGTTCCATAGGCCACAACCTTCTCGTAACCGGCCTTGCATGTCACCTTCACCACCGCACCTGCTCACACATTTTTAAAGTAAACTTCCTTTTATTTTTCATAAAAAAGTTGGATTTTACGCATCTAAATGTACTATTAGATCCCAAGCAGTGCAATTATCTAAGCTTTGAGTGTTGCCTCCTTTGTAAAAGGATGTGACAAAATTACCTTTGAGGTGTTGCTTTTCATGAGAGTTGGCAGGATAACCCCAGCCATAGCACTTGTAGCAATAGACCTGCCCAACTACCTTGACAGCAAGCTCGCGGTGGTGAGGAGGGGGTGGAGACTTGTAGTAATAGGGAGTGTGGGGTGCAGGCGATGGTGGTGGCGGTGATTTGTAGTAGTAGGGCGGTGGAGGAGATGGTGATGGTGGCGGCGGAGATTTGTAATAGTAAGTTGGTGGAGGAGACTTCACAGGTGGTGGAGGAGATTTGTAGTAGTAGGGTGGCGGAGGGGAAGGTGAGGGAGGTGGGGGTGACTTATAGTAATACGGAGGTGGTGGGGATTTCACGGGTGGGGGTGGTGACTTGTAGTAGTAAGGGGGTGGTGGAGACTTCACCGGTGGGGGCGGCGACTTGTAGTAGTAGGGAGGTGGTGGAGACGGTGATGGTGGTGGCGGAGACTTGTAGTAGTAAGGTGGTGGTGGTGAGGGAGATGGTGGTGGTGGAGATTTGTAGTAGTAAGGTGGTGGAGGAGAGGGTGAAGGTGGAGGTGGAGACTCGTAGTGGTAGGGCGGGGGAGGAGATGGTGATGGAGGTGGCGGTGATTTATAGTAGTATGGTGGTGGAGGAGACGGTGAAGGTGGAGGGGGTGACCTGTAGTAGTATGGTGGAGGAGGGGATGGAGAGGGTGGAGGTGGTGACTTGTAGTAATAAGGTGGTGGAGGAGATGGCGACGGTGGAGGGGGCGACTTGTTATAGTAAGGCGGTGGCGGAGATGGCGACGGTGGCGGCGGCGACTTGTAATAATACGGCGGAGGCGGAGATGGAGAAGGCGGTGGAGGAGAAGCGTAGACGTACGGCTCACCAAAGACCTCCGCTATGTTGCTCAAGGCAAGCAGCACGGCCAACGCCAGCACCATGGCCGGCCGTAGACGACCCCTCATGGGGTCTCCCATCGGATAGAATGGAGGAAGGAGGCTGCTGGGGAGATGTTGTTTGATGGGATGATGCGTTGGACTTGGCCTCTATTTATAGCGGGAGGTTGTTAGAACTTATTAGCTGTCTTGACGGGGCAGTGTTGAACGGAGATTTAAGTGGTGATATAGTATATGAGTAGGCGTTAACAAATGTTTTATTCTGAGAAGTTGTTTGGAGGTGGGCAGCAGCCTCGATCGTAGAATCTTCCTGCATAAATAATATGGAGTCGCTGTTTCCTTCTACCTTCTTTCTATCTCGCTCTGAACTGGTCATCAGCTAGCTATCTGTGCTACAATGATGAGTAATTAAATTGTACGTGTTTGTCCTTGGTCATATGCCCACATCACACAGTTGGAACAAATTATTAAACTCGCATAATGTGGGGAGGAAGCTCATCCCCACTTGAATGTCGCCATGGTAAGAAATGGTTATTTCACGTCGGTCTCTTCCAAAATGGGAATCTAAAAGAAAACGCGGCTTTTACTCGTTCCTCCCCTACGTACGTACGCCATGGCCGTCCCAGTTGCTAGTTTCTACCATGACAGCTCGATGCATGTTTGAATTTGCACTGCGGAATTATATTGTTAATTCGACTATGATTATTTATTCGGCTCCTTCACCTACTATGATTATTTGTTAGGCTCCTTCACCAATAAATATTTGACGTTTGCAAGATGTGACACCGGGCTGAGATTTCAGGGCCCATCAATTCCTTCTGTCCGCACGTCAGTGTGTCTATAATTGGGGATTAAACTTGGGAACAACTTTAATATGTTGTATTTTTCTAGAATACATCTCTAGCACACTTGTGAAAATCAATTCATTTTTTCTATTGTAATGTTAGATGGTTAGCAACAAACACAATGTCCGAATATATATAAATATATAGACACACACCGATCATCTGATCTTCAAATCGCAACTCTACCCTGAACTTTCTAATTTTTCCTTTTCTCTTAACCCTCACCTCTCTCCTCTCTCTCCTCACGTTCTCTCACTTTCTCTCCCTCCATTCTCTCTCCTCTCTTCTCCCCTCCACTGGGGGCATGACCGGTGTGGAGCTGGACGAGGTGGCGATAGTGTGGAGCTGACTTGACGTGTGATGGCACGAGAACTGGAGTGTGGCGTTGGTGTGATCCCATTCGCGGATTCAAAGCTAGCGTGGGTTGTTCGTGCGGTGGTTTTTGGCAAGGATTGGTCGTTTCGGCTTGCGAGATCTTCAGTGGAGGTAGGGGGATAGATGCCCTTCTCTTTTCCTGCGTTGCCTCACCGTTTGGAGCCGAACGGTGTGAGTTTGAGCGGGTTTTACGTTGTTTGGGCGAAATGCATGTTCGGGGGGTGTGAGCCGTGTTCACCGTTTCAGGTGGCAGTTTGTAGTTTAAATGGTTTCATTTGAACATCTGGCATGTTGAGATTCATTTCCCACTAGTTTTACTATATTTGGTTGAGAATCGAGACCGGTATGAGCCCGGTTATCCATGTGAGTCATTTTGGGTGAATTCATGGGAATCACCCGTTTCTTGCAGTTTTGTGCATGGTTGGACCCCTTCCGGCTTGTGGAAGTGGATATCGATGTTAGGGATGTTTCCCCATTGTTCTGGAGATGATTGGGGTGTGAAAGGGTGTTTTACACAGATTTTAGTGTTTTTCGGGTTCTGTGTTTTAACGCGGTACTCTCAGGGGGCGCGTTCTTAGTTAGACGCGCTGTGTCATTTCATCACGTTCATCTAAGGAGATGAATAGTTGGGTAGTTAGGAACGTGACCCATGTGATGGGTGCAATCCTATGTCAACACAACTCAAGAGGAGGCCGCATCCTTGTGTTGTCATGCCCGAGGTTTTGGCCACGACTATGGTTATTATATTATTGCAACCTAGGTGAGCGCCGCGTCAATGCATTGACGTGCTCTATGTGTTGGACACATTCTGATGACATCGTGACCCTCTATAGGGGCGCGTTAACCATGGTGATGCAGGCTATAGGCGCGTTAATGCCTTCTATTTTTGAAGTATTATTCGAGTTGTCTCATGCTCTGGTGAACCCAAGATTCAATGCCTTGTTGGTCAACTGCTAGGTAGACCCGATAGTCAAGGAAAAGCCGCTACGTGACCAGAGACAAGGACAATGGTAGTTCTAGATTGAGTCGTGAGGGAACTGTCGCAGTCAAGGGAGAGACCACACTCAGTCACCTAAACCGATCTATCCAGACACTACCGACACACAAACACCGCCCTATGACACAAACCTAAGGCAGACCAACACACGAACAGACACCGAATAGCACAATGGCCATGACGGCCACAACAGGACTATAACGCTCCTCTATAGGCGTGTTACACGCTCTGATGCACCAGGACTGGGGCGTCAGGGCCAACAGACCCAAAACTCGATGAACGGGGCTGTGATGCACCTCTATAGGGGCGTCACAGTCTTGTAACGGTCCATAACTGGTCCGTCACACTGACCTAGCCTCAAAGAACTTAAAATGACTAATGACTGTGGCGGTCTATCGTAGGACCGTCACACAGTGTGACAATCTCTGGAACGACCGTTACACCGTTACGGCGGGAAAAATAGTGGAATGGCTGAGTCAGCCCGTTCCACGCCCCATTCACGCCGAAGCGCAGGGGAAACAAAGCCATACAACGAGAAAAGGCACCTGGAGACTAAAAACACCACATGCATGCATCAAAACGTGAAATCAGGGTGATTCCGATGAATCGACCCAAATCGGGTCATCGAGGTTCCCGAACTCCTACCGGCCCCGAATGACAACCGATCGACACGAAATTGGCGGGTACAGGATCCTGACATCCCGACTGTCATTTTGGCAGTAATTATACTACAAACCGTCACCATTTTTCGGTGAACCCTACAAACCTCGAAAATAATGATTTTCCCTAAATTGGCCTGATCTCACTCGATAGGGCATCAAACCGCGCACAGAGATAGGGGAAACGTGTAGAATGAAGTGGCGATCCATATCCCTACCTCCACTGAAGAAATCGAGTGCCCAAGTGACTAAACCGTGCCGAAAACCACAATGTGAATCGAACCGTCGGCTTTGAATCCACCGTTCGGGATCACGCCAAAACCGCACCGATCCTCGCTCCACCATGCATCTCAACAGCTTCCCGGCGCCGTCACCTCGCCCACGGTCGCCTCCGTCTGCAGTCAGAGTCGAGAGGGTGAGAGAATGAGAGAGAATGGGAGAGAGAAAGTGAGAGCGCGAGAGTGAGAGGAGAGAGGGTGGGGTGGGTTAAATAAAAAGGAAATTAAAATTTTTTTTAATTTTTGAAAATCTATAAATTATGCCAAAAATACACTAACCCAGAAAAATATGTAAAAATAGTCGAAACGATCCTTGCATGTATAAAAGATTTATTTAAGAAATGCCAACAAAACACCAATGCGATGTTAAGGTATTTTGTATCTTAAAGTAGTTATTTTCACAACGCAGATGATTATTTTTCAGAGCACCATAGATCAACAAAGCACCAATGGGATGTTTAATACTGCTTACTTTCATAAGTGGACACAGGTAGATGTCGAAGGAAGTTCATATCTACTTTGAAAGGGAGTGAATTCCTAGAGGATGAGGAATCAAAAGCTAATAAGATCATCGGATATTACAGTGAACTTTTCAGCCAGGAACATAGATGGTACCCTTTGTGGTCTCATGCAAATGCTACCACTTTATCTGATACAGAACTCAGAATCTACAGGGGAAGTAACCGAGCAAGAGGTGAAGGAGGCAATCTTCAATCTTGGGGAGATGGAGCTCCTGGGCCAGATGGGTTCCCCATCCATTTCTACCAGAAATTCTGGGAACTTCTAAAGGGTGATCTTCTTAGAGCAATCAGGGAAGTTGTCAACAAGGGTCGCAACCATGATCTTATCAACCAGACTTTGCTGGTGCTTCTGCCTAAGAAGGAGGCTTTGAACCTAAAAGACTTTAGATCAATCAGCTTACTCAATGGGCCTTATAAGATTGTTGCTAAAGTGCTTGATTCTAGAATAGGAAAGGTGCTGAATAAAATTGTAGAGCAGTGTCAATCAGCATTCATTTTTTGCAGAAAGCTGAAACATAATTTTCTTGTGGCTTATGAAACGCACTTTGCTGCTAAGAAGATTTGTTCTTCCACTCTAATGTGCAAACTTGACTTTAATAAAGCTTATGGCCATGTTACTTGGAAATATTATGGCCATGCATCATTTTCCTCATTTTTTTGTTAAAAGTATTCAGGGTTGCCTTACATCTGCTCATTTTTCCATTATTTTGAATGGCAAGGTGTTCGGGTATTTCTCTAGTACAAGGGATTATGTCAGGGAGATCCAATGTCTCCATTGGTATACGTCTTGGTGGCTACTATGTTGAGCAAGATGCTTAAAAAAAAGCAGAATGTTTGGGTGGATCCAAGGTGCACCAATCAACATACTGTACCACATCTACAACTCGCGGATGATACTCTTCTGTTTCTCTCAGGTGACATCAGTCAGTTCAGATCAGTTCAGAAATTTGGACTTCATATCAAAGAGTTTTGAGGCCTGCACAGGTTTGAAGCTCCATTTTGATAAAAGTGTAATAATTGACATTAATATGGATATCTTAGAATTGCAGCAGTGTGCTAATCTACAGGCTATAAAATTGGCTGCCGTCTAGTTCTTTACTTAGGTCGGCTTATGCATTCTGGATCACTGAATTGTAAGGAATGGGATCATCTCATTCTGAGATTGCAAAACAAATTAACTGGGTGGAAAGCAAAAGGTTTATCGTTTGGAGGAAGAATCACTTTGCTCAATTGTGTTAACTACCATGCCATACCATTATCTAGCTATTTGCTCATTGCCAAATGCTGAAAGGGAGCAGATTGATGATATTAGAAGGAAGTTCTTATGGGGTGGTAACATGGATAATGCTTCTAGTATACCTTTGGTTAAATGAAATTCAGTTCACAGACCAAAGAAGATGGGTGGTTTGGGAGTTAAAAATCTCTGTTAGACGAATCTAGCTCCAATGGGAAAATGGTTGTAGGAGCCTCTTTTCATAACCATTCCCTTTGGAGGTCCATTATTCAGCGTAAGCAGTATCAGTGGCATGACATAGTCACAGATCATTACTCTTCCTTATCTCCAATGTGGAAAGGGATTCTTAAAGTAAGGCTTTTCTTACAAAATGAAATCAGACGTTCTATTGGAAATGGATAAAACACATTCCTAAAATCGGGAAGGTGAAATCTCTCTTGAAGTCCAAGCTTTCATGCTGTTGGTCTTCCAGAGACAGATTATAAATAAATTATATATGCAAAAATGTAAACTACAATGTGATATTATTTATGTGCTATGTAGAGTGGACTCTGAAGACATTGATGATTGATCATCTCTTCATCACTTGCCCAGTGAGCAGAACTGTTTGGAGAATCTTTGCGCAGCTTTTGTCTGTTCAGCCTACCTTCGATTCAGTCCTAGGGGATGAGGAATTACTTCAGAAAGTTACAGCCTGTTCATGGTAGGATACGCAAAGCACCTTCTTATCCTTCCTCACGCAATCTGCTGGAGTATCTAGAGGGAGTGCAACGACAACATTTTTTCAGGGAACTATAGTGTTTATGGAAACTATTTGTTTGGGAGTTATTTATTTTTTATACAACTGGGGTAGATATATTTTTGGGTACCTGATTGGTATGAGGAGCTGAAAACGCTCAATCTCATGTAGTTATTATTTGAGGATGAGGAGCCTCCCCTCTCCTCTCCTCTCTGGATTGTATTACCTCTGTTCATGTTATAAAATTAGTGATATAATGTGCAACCCATGTCCTGCGTCCTGTATCCCCCTTACTCAAGAGCCTATGTAGAGGGCGCGCTGAGGCCTAGTCTCCCTGATGTATGAAGCAAAGCCCTGCCTGTCGCGATCCCTTTGGGATTCTCTGCCCTCACGCTACCCAATTGAAGTTAGCCCTTTGTTTCTTTGCATCATTTAGTTTACATCCATTTCCTCTCAGAGAGGGAGCTCCATTGGGACAGTGGCCCAAGGTCTACCCAGCACAATGGATAGTATTCTAAGGCCCGTTCCTCAGGGGAGGCTCCCACTCTCAAGCTTCATCATTTTCATGCTTATGCCCCCATTGTTGTTCCCTTTAGCCTAGTGAGGCTAGTTTCCCTCACTCTCTATTAGCCCCCTACGAGCCTAACTAGAGAGCCCTTCTGCGGTCTCAAATGGTCGCACCCCAAGGGCTTTATTCAAGAACAGTTAGGAAGTAAGTGTTTTGACCGATGTCCCTCTGTAATGCTATAATCAGTGGCTTTCCCAAGCTCATAACTAGTGGCCCAGGGGTATGCCATATCTGGTGGCCTTTTCGCCATTGATTTTCTGGCAGGTTCGCTATTTCCTATAACTGGTGGAACATTGAGAGCCCTTATTTAGTGGTTCGTTCAGAGCCCTTATCCGGTGACCCCATTCAGCCTCTCTTATCCGGTGGCCCATCTTAAGGGCTTAACCGGTAGCTCTGTGAGGTCCGTCCCTTTTAGGCCCATATCCGGTGGCCTCCCACGGTCCTTGTTAACCGGTGACCCCCTCCATGTTTGAAGACCTTTCGTACGTGATTCGGCGCCGTGTTTGAATGTGATTATTTTGAGTGTTGCCGCTTCTGTGTGACTCCTACTATTGAGGGGCCATCTCGTACCCACTTCCCCCAGTATTCGTGTCCAGGAGAGATGCTGTCAATTTTTTGTCAGACTAATACCATGTTAAAGACAAAAGGAAGTGACAAGCAAATAAAAACAATGATAAGGAGCTTTTGCTTCGATAATAGAGAGTAGTGAAGAATGTGACGGAGCTGAACAGAATTGCTACAATATGAACAACATATGAACTATCAAAGATGACAGGAACAAACCTAAACACTGCTCGCATGCATGGCATGACTTATACTCATCTGCGTGGACAATTGCTTGAATGGATTCTAAAAAAACTAGTTGCACATCATATTTCACGCATGCCCATGTGCCATCATTCCCCGATATATAAAATGGTGTCTCGCAGAAGGTTGGGTTATGCCCGGTCAGAAATGGTCATTATGCGTTACTGAAACACTCTGCCACGTATTGAGGACGTTCCCCTCATGCATGAAATTAGATCCCTACATGGCATCATGGTTTCTTCACCGCTTTCCTTCTCTCGCCTCATTCCATTACCCTATGCATATGCATACATGATCTCGCATGATTGAGGGGGAGGATAATTGGTTTTATCCTATCACATATGTTTTTTTTTTAAAAGGAAAATTGTTGAAACAACCCTTGCCCAAGGTAGGGCCGACCCCACCTCAGGTCGCGTCGACCCATGCCCAAGGCAGGGTCGATCCGTCCGTCGGCGGGGTCAACTCATGCCTTAGACAGGATCAACCCTACTTGAGGCACAGTCGACTCGTGCCCAAGAGCGGGTCGACCGTTCCTCAAGTAGAGTCGACTCCACCCTGGGTAGGCAATCAGAAAATATGTATAATAATAATAATAACATGCACATGTGTATTATAATTTCAAAGTAAATAATAATAATAATAATAATGGAAACCCATTGGCAACAGTGAAATAAAGGTGGCTTCTCAACAAACAAATAAGTGACGAGACTGTGAATGGAATAAAATTCGCACCTGACTAAAATTAAAATAACAAGATAAAATGCTAAAACATGTAGCGTGTATTTTGGAGACTCCGCATCCTCTAGACCTTAGATAAGGAAACATCAATGATTCCTATGCAAATCGTGCTCGGGCCACTAGATTCCCCCCGCCATGGCCATGCATTGCTCTGGGCCGATAACTCACTGAATTGGGCTCACCCCGATCGGGTATTGATCCCGTCCTTCATGAAATTAAGCATTAAGCATGCCATGCTCGTGGCGTACATCGGCACATACTCCGTGCGTGTCCTGTGTGCTCTTGAACCTAGTTATTACCCGAATATTGAAAGGCCAATATGCGGCCAACAGTGAGTTGAACCATTTCGCTGATTTATTGAATGATCACATGCACACATCAACTTAGATTCTCATCGTCATTCTATGCTCTAATGTGGTTATCATAATCCTTTAGGTTGTGGGTCCCTTTATCCTAGCAATTAATCAAGGGTGTTCTCCCCTCTGGGGAGATGTAACTAACGTCGTGGCCTTTATGGCAAAGCAAGTTTTGGTCCCGACATGACACTAACCACCATCAGATCAGTCAAATAGCCCGTACAGGGAGAGGGAGACCTAGTGGGGTCCCACCCTTGGCTGCATAGTCGGGGTGGTCCCCCCGGGTCTACATGACCCGAGGGAGCCACCTCCAAGTATGCATGACCCAGAGGTAGTCCCTCCAGGTCTGTTGAATCTAGAGGGGGATCCCCCAGGTTCCTTTTGGCCACCCAAGAGAGGAAAAGGGGAGAGGGGGTGGTCCCCCCTAGTCTTCAAGTACAAAACAGTATAAAACCTCTTGACTGTCCCTTTCCCAAATTTTTTATGGTTTGCCTATTCATCTCCGCAAGGTGGCGACACGCGGCGACTTTTGTTGATTTTCTTGACTTTCTCCAACGTCGTCCTACTGTCCTTGGGTCCCGGAGTGCAGTGACAACTCTGTGACACCTTGGAAACACCCCTCAGATGCCAGGGATCGCCATTGTTTGACTATTATTGCTACATGGATACGTGGTTTTAACATTGCCCACCAAGTGTTCGACAAATTATCATATGTTAAAACACACAATTTTTATGTAAATAATCTTGCCCGACAGGATGCCGAGGGTGTTTAAAATTGACCCACATATTACGGCCACAGTTTTATACTGTTTTACTCCGACATTTAGTGAATTTAACTTAGATAATTTTCTTATTTTAAAAATATTTAGAAAAGTGTGATAAAAATTGCGGGGTTCAACACTTCCTCATCATTCATAAAAGAGGAGTCCCTATCACTTGGAAGCTCATTCTTCGATTGTCTCTCATTAGAGTCAACATCTCTCACATCTATGGAGTGAGATGTGACAATGCTTTTTCCCTTTCCTAAGTGATACTTTTTAGTTGCCGCCCTTGTGATTGGTCCTTCCTCTTCATTAACACCGACAACAATTTCAACATCCAGTCATGCGAGGTCCTCCCTTTCATCCAAACAATCTTCATTTTTTGGAGGATTAGTTATCCACTCATTGCAATCATCAATGGCATCCAAAGAAATAAGATTATAGTCACTTTGTTGAAGACACAAATGACGAGTATAGAGGCGTTGATTATATTGCACAAAAACGAGATCGTTCAACTTCTTTTGCTCCAACATATTTCTTTTCTTTGTGTGCACCTACAATTATATTATTTGCAATCAATTAAACAAAAAAAGAACACTAAGGAGCATCTTTTATGACTTGAATATGGAATTATTCATCTCACTTGTTTAAATGTACTCCAATTGCATTCACAACTAGATACACTACATGTCAAACTTAAAATCCGAATGGCTATCTTTTGAAGGTAAGATGTGGCAGTGCCAAAGTTTAACCACTAAGTAGCTACACCACAAAGAAATCATAATTCATAATAACTCTTGCTCCATGATTGCAATGAAAATTAGACAAGAAAAACATCCATACCCGGAACCATAGAAGTGTGTTGCCTAATGGCCATTTCTCTCCCAAATAACCCTTGGGCATACTGATAAGCTGTAAGCTCTTTGAAAATTGCATCTTGGATCAAGACTTCTAGAACTAGCTTTTCAATACAATCATATAGCCATTGCTTAACTTCTTAATCATACTCAATTTTTGAATTAAAAAAAGAAAGAAAAAGTCAGATTAAGATAAAGGCCATCTGCATATAAAAGACGGTGCAATTGAAAGTCCCCCTGTCTATCAATGATTTCCCAAATTGGACCATATTTGTCAAACATTTTATTTAATGCACTCTTAATACTCTCCTTTGCACGATCCATAGCCTCATAAATATAGCCCATCACTGGCCTTTCTCCATCAACCAACCGTAAAATCATAACAAGGGGCTTGTATACTAATGAATATGCCACACCATTCCAAAAAGAAGTCTTTAAGATTATGTCCTCTACCTTCTTCCCTTCATTTTTTTTGGCCCACCGATTGTTACTAGCAAGCCAATCAGCAGATGTAAACATCCTTCTCAAGCTATCTTTGCAATCAAGCAGACTCTGTAAATTTAAGTAGTTGGTGACAAAGCGAGTGACAACTGCACGTGCAAGATTCTTGCCATTTGTATACTTTCTCATCATAGCAAGAATCCTTGTGTGCCCATAAATAAATGTAGTCACCAATTTGGCTCTACGAATGGTTTCTTTCATTGGAGATAATTTGAAAATGTCCTCCAACATCGAGTCTAAACAATGGGCAACACATGGTGTCCAGAATAAATGAGGATGGGCTGACATCAACATTTTCCCGACTGCCACATAACTAGACTCATTGTCTGTCCCAATTTGGATGACATGCTTAACACCAACTTCGTTAATAACCTTGTCCAATAAATCTGCCAACAATTTGGCATCTTTCACGTGTGCAGAAGCATCCATTGATTTCAAAAAAATAGTCCCACCTATAGAAAGAGAGTAAGACAGAATGACAGTGAGAGACATAGAAAGAAAAATAGAAAATATACTGAAAGTTGATAGTGAGAGACATGAAGCAAAGCTAATTTCCTTGTGGTGTTTTTGCAGGTTGGAAGAACTCCTCAAACCCCAATGGTCATGCCAAAACCCCAGTGAAGTTGTAGAATTTTATTTTTGGTAAAATGGATCTTTAAGCATTTTGAAGGAGCAGGTGTCGACACCAGGTGTCGATACGCATTCCCACTTGTTCTGGCTAGGCGTTTCTTTCACACTGGGCGAACAGGTGTCGACACCAGGTGTCGACACCTATTCCCAAGTGTTCTGGCTGGCTCGTTTCTGATTAGGCCATGCTGTAGGTGTCGACACCTCGGCAGTGCGGTCCGATCATGATGTTTGCGAATTGGCTCGAAACCCGAGTAATCCCATTCCAAATGCTTGCAAATGATTGGTCTGTGGATCCTTAGGCTCCCACAAGTGTGGAGAAGTGATCTAAGTATAAATAGGAGCACTTAGGGCATCCATTCCAAGAAGAATTAAGGCTTTATCCAGTTTCCACCCTTTTCTTGTGTAGGACGGCGACTACAGCTCCAAGGCTCCTTCCAGATAGATTTGGGCACTAAAGCTAGAGGAGGAGAGCTAGACTTCACCTTCCTAATAGTCCTTTGCTGGATGCTGTGTGAAAAATCAAGTGACAACCTTGTTTGAGCAAGAATCGTCCATCCTCTCTGAAAAATAGTCTTCATCATGCGAAAAAACTCAAGCACTTCCTATGGAAAGAAAGGGGGAGCTCTAACCATGAGAAAATCTTTGTCATTTTGACTTCTCAAGTTCTTTGTGGTCATATCCTGAATATTCAGTGTAATAGTTAGCACCATTGAACTTGGGTTTTTTTTGTGTGTTTGCTCGTGAACGGAGACACGAGCGTGTGTGTGTGGTTGGGTGGCTCAGCTCGACTACCTTGTGTGTGTTGGTTGTTGTATACAGCGTGTGTGGCCCACATCCTATTGGAGCGTTAATCCTCACTTGGTGAGGGGTGGATGTAGGGGACACATTTGTGAACCCGAACCACCTAAAAATCCTGTGCTCCATTGTGGTTTGCTTCATTGCTTGCTTTTACGAGTGGGTCCTACGCTAAGTCGAGTGGTCTTTCCTTCCTACATTGTTCCGCTGCATTCACTGATTCATGTTCACGAGAGAGATCATGTTCTTGTAAGAGTGAGTGCTTATATGCTTAAAATTTGTTCAAATCTGTAGTCAACGCTTTTAACTAGCATCTCATCCATTGAAATTTTTTTGGGGAGTAATCAATTCACCCCTCCCATCTTGATTGCCACTTGTCCGGGCACAACATTAGTTAAGGAGATAGCACTTGTGTTATCACACAATATTGGGACACATCCAAGATCTACATGGTAGTCTTGGAGCTGATGTTTTATCCAGAGTACCTGGGCTACACAACTCGCTGCAGCGACATATTCTACCTTAGCAATGGAAGAGCAACTAAATGTTGCTTCTTAGATGCCCAAGACACCAGACATCCTCCCAAATATTGTCAACAACCACTAGTGCTTTTCCTATCCAGTCTACATCTAGCAAACTCTGCATCAGTGTAAGCTACAAGGTTTAACTCACACTGTGCAGGGTACCATAATCTCAGATCATGAGTACCAACTAGATATCTTAAAATTCTCTTCACTGCACTCATGTGGGATTCCCTAGGACTAGCCTAAAATCTAGCACAGAGACAAACACTAAATTGAATATCTCGACGAGAGGTAGTAAGATAAAGTAGGGATCCGATCGTACCTCGAAAAATTTTAGCATCTACCATTTTACCTTCTGGGTCAGCATCTAGACTCATTGTTGTACCAAATGGAGCTACAATTGCCTTGACATTTTCCATTTGATATTTCTTCAGTAGCTCCCAGAGGTATTTTGACTGATTTATAAAGCTCCCTTCAGGTGTTTGGGAAATCTACAATCCAAGAAAGAATTTAGCTTCTCCCATCAAATTTATTTCAAATTCATTAGTCATTAAATTAGCAAATTCCTTACACATTGAAGATTTTGTTGAACCGAACACTATGTCATCCACGTAGATTTGAACTAAGAGAATATCCTTCTTATCAGTTTTAGTAAATACAGTTTGGTCAACCTCACCTCGAGAGTAGCCTTTACATGTAAGGAAGGTGCTCAATTTATCGTACCACGCCTTAGGAGCTTGATTCAGCCCTTATAATGTCTTATCCAACTTGTACACATGATTAGGAAAATCAACACATTCAAATCTAGGAGGTTGTTCAACAAAGACTTCTTCTTTTATTAGACCATTAAGAAGGCACTCTTAACATCCATCTGTTGGAGCTTTATTCCTAAACTACATGTAAATGCAAGCAGAATTATAATGCCCTCCAGTCTAGCAACATGGGCAAATGACTCTTCAAAGTCCACACCAAACTCCTGGTTGTAACCCTGTGCTACTAACCTAGTCTTATTTCTGATAATTTAGGTTTTGAGATCTCTCTTCTTTTAAGTGTTGTGGGTGTATAGGTACGTGAGACTTAGGTGAGTGGATTTAAATATGAGTGTTACACGAGTTGATTTGAATGTGGGTGTTAACGTGAGTTTGTGTTAATGGGAGAATGCATGAGCTCATCTGAGAGTGATATATGTGTGTTAGCGTGAGAGAGCCTGTATCAGTGCTGAAGGGGGGATACAAGGGTGAATCGACGTGACTGGTGGAGGAATGGAGGGTGCGAATTGGCGGATGGGGTATGAGTGTGTGGGTGTTGGCATGTCAGAATGTGGGGGTGTGAACCGACACATGTATTATGTGAGAATGTGTATCGGCGCAGCGAGGTGTTAAGTGTGGAGAGAAGGAGAGTGTATCGGTGCATGGGGAAGGTGATACGGCGCAAGGGGGGAATGTGAAGGCGCCAATTCACTGGACTTTGGAGGAGTCGACCCAGGGGCGCTAGGGAGTCGACGCAGTGACCCAAATCAAGGTCAGATAGAGCCCATCTTCAAGAGGGTCCAGACATTTTTTTATTTATGGAAGGGCCTTTTATTCATTTCATTTTTATTTTTATTTTTCTCATGATTAGCATTGTTAAGACATATATTTATTTATTATTATTATTATTATTATTTAGTCGTGTTCCTAGCAAAATTTCGACAACACCTCCCTCAGACCCGGGGTATTGCGGGGGGAGAAATTGAGACCCACACGCGGAACGTTCCGGAGTGGACTCATAATTGTTGAGAGGCCAGAAACGGCGATCTCATGACCCGAATTGGATGCGAACGCTCTGAGGACTAGCCTACTAAGAGACTCGACGATCTAGGGTCAACGATATCCTGAGCTTCGCAATATGAACTCCATATGTTGCCAACTAAATGGCTGTTGTTGTTCACCTTTGAAAAGGAGCTCTCAAGGGCCCATACCATAAAGAGGTAAATCCTTGAAGACCCAAGATGATTTCAAAATTCTGAACATAGAATTATCGAATTGGAAATGTGCGCCCCCCCTCCCCGACGACAGTATCCGAAAGCGACCAAGATGACGGATAAATCGTAATCTTGTCCCAAGCAGAAAAAGAACACAGGTCATGCTATTAAGGGTAACAGATAGTGAAGGTGGAAGCAAAAACATCATAACAGGATAGTTGTGCACAGAGTGGGCTATTGGCCCTACCCAGAGGGGCTTGGTTAGGTAGAAGAGGGGTTTCAAAGAGGCAATACTCTCGCAAGCAATCTGCCAAACACCAAAGCGAAAGGTACCCAATTGCTGAGGCCAGATAGGGAGTGGATGGGCAACGGTGCCTAATGCAAAGATTGCATACATATATAGATGGAGAGAGAACCTTATTAAACTTTGGGGAGCGTGCCACTACCCTTACAACCTATGGATGTAGCTGAAAGGACAAATGGCCGACCCTTCCATGGAAGACAAAGGAATAGCATGCTCATTAACCATGCAACGAGGTATTTAACAGGTATATATGCATCAATCATCTAGAAATCATAAACGCTGAACACACGAACGGAGTTACATGACCCAGACCAAGCATAGCACCAAGGAAGGGGGTGGATTTACTGTCGCCCATAAGGGCGTGGCCAGTGGCCATTCGAGTCCGAGGTTCAACCCATGACATTTACATAACCCGAGTGATCAAGGGATTACAACATATAGCCTCGTCGGGGCCTCCTCACACTCGGGAATATGTATCCTGTTGATTAGACGTTGCCGTATGAACCTATATGATGGCATACAAGGCAAATAAGTCAGATGTCATGTGAATCAAGAACATCGAATGCACCCATAAATAAACGCAAACATCAGACAGAGGAGGAAGATCATCACCATGGGATTTTGTAAATCTTATTCCATTTCAAAGTGAAAGCATCATGAAAGCCATCTTATTACAAAACTCACAAAGAGACGGTAGAAACTATGACATTAGAGAAAGAAAAGGGAAAAATATGAGATCGTTAGGAGAACGGGGACAGAAGAACTATTGGGCCCTCTAGACCTTCTTACAAGGGACGCCCACCTAAGGATAGCTGTCCGGCCTCTCTCACCCGCTCATTGATTCTTCTCTCCTTCTTTTCTTGTAGCCTCTCTCTTCCTTTCTTTTTTGACGCTCTGATCTCCTCTTCCTACAGTGCTCAAACAGGCCATTTTATAGGCGAAAAATAGGGCATCAGTACTTTGATGGGCCTGGGCTAGGTGATGATGCGCCGATTCAACCACAAAGCAACAAGGCGTTGATTCACTTTGCAAAGAGTGTGCCGATTCACTTCAAAAAAAGTGGTGTCGATTCACTTTTTTGATTTTTTTACAAAAAGATGTGCTGATTCACTATGGCTATTGAGATTGTTTTGGTAAATTCATCATCTTCACTATTTCATGGGCTCTGAAATGACTCAGAGGAGGCTCGAGAGCAAAAACTTTCCCCTTCTTCTTATTAACGCTTCTTTGATACATTGGATAGGCCAAGGCCATTACAAAGCAAGGCAAAAGAAAAAATAATAATAATAAAATTACATTCTTCGTTGGTACAATCTGATCACTCGGTGCGAGCTCGACTGATACTCTTAAAATGGGCCACTGACTCTACCCCATGTAGAAACTGGCTCGGTTATTGGGACGACCGACCCTGATTCGCTCGAGATCTTCAGAGGGACAAGTGCCAAGAGAAGAGGAAGAGGGAGCTATCTACTGACCCTTTGGTAGAAACCCCTCCAGCGGTAAGAGCTTCATCCAATCGAAGGCAGGAGACACCCTCCTTAGAATCAAAGAACGGGAGGATGATACGAGAGAGGAAAAGGAAAAAAGGGGAAACAACAAGTGGAAGGAAGGGGCGGGGGGTGACAGTGAAAAAATGAAGCAGGAGGAGCCCCCCCCCACCGGCGATAAGATGGAGGGCAGAGAAGGAACGGAGGAGGAAGAGAGGGAAAGAGGTCGATCTAGCGTAAAGAAGGGCACTGGACGAGGCGGACTGGAGAGGAAGCTTGAGGGGCTACCCCCCGAAGCAGCAAGACGGAGGGCGGAGGTGAACGGGAGGTGGAAGAGTAGCTACTGCCGTTTGCCCCCATCTGTCCTCCGACGCTTCTGTCTTCCCCCCAAAATTTGCCGATTGCACGGGAGCAGGGAGGCGACATGCTTCCGCATGTTGAACCCCCTTGAGACCCGCCCGCCAGCTGTCGAACTCCCTTCAGACCCAAAATAGCAGAAAACTCTCCTCCCTCCGTCGTTTCCATCCTCGTCTTCTAGAGCGTATTCCATGCTTCAAAATGGCGGCACAACACTTTGCGGGGAAGGAAGGAGGAAAGACTGACTAGGAAGGCCTTAAGTGGTGGAGGAAGAAGAGACGCCCTTCAGCCTTTTATAAGCGAATGGGAGCTATTTTCCTTAAATGATTCTCCCCTCGAAAACACGCTAAAAGGGCCTTTTCCCTACGAGTGGTCGCCTCATATTCCCCAGCCCCACCGGTAGGTCACGCAAAGTGGCTAGTCATTTAAAGCACAGGAAAACAAAAGGACGCCTGACCAGACACCTGCCAAATTAGTGTGCGATGTTTGTGCAGAAAAAATCGATACTTTCCACCTACTGCAGATACACTGGTCAAACCATGGCAAAGGCGGCAAGAAACAGAAATCTTTCTTCAAACAAAAAGTACACATAAGAAGAGTACGCACGAGAAAGGAGAAAGAAGGGAAGCAAAGAGACATCAGGCCTTGGGTCCATCCTGTGGCTCGGGAGATGAAGGCTCTTCAGCACTGAACGATCTACCCCCAGCTCCCTCAGTGATGGCCGACCTAGGCACTAACCCCACCAGCATGGGAACTGCCTCGGTCGTGCACCCTCTTGAGGTAGTCGGAGTTTATGACCCCTCAGACGCGGAAGAATCTCCTTGGTCGGCACCCTCACTTGGTTCCGAGCTAGGAGAGCCGGAGGACATCACATCTGAGTCATAGCATTGCCCGGATGGGAAAATCACTACCCCTGGCGCCTGCCCCTCATCCCAAAAGATGGCTCGGACATAGCCCTGGGCAAACCCCTTCCGGACGCCCCAGCGAAAGCCCAACTCATAGTAGGGAAGGGCAGCCTTCTGGAGGTCGGCCTGGTAGGCCTCTGAGCGCTTGTACTGCTCGAGCGGCTCCACCCCTGTAGACTCCACATTGCTTATGAGCTCAGCGGACTTCCGCTCTGCCTCGGCTGACTTCTCCTCTGCCTCGGCCCGCACAACTTCAGCCTCCGTTCGAAGTAGTTCAGCCTCCTCAGCTCGGCCCGTGAGCTCAGCGCGCTCAGTTTCCCACTGACCATCGCGCTCGGTCTGGGCCACGCGCTCCTGCTCCAGAAGCTTGCTCTTCAGCTCAAGAGAAGCATGGACCTGAACCAACCACTCGGCCAACGCCCGAGCCTCTGCCTCGCTCGACCTCGCCCGCACCCGAGACGAGGCACTCTCCCGTTGAAGCTCCTCGAGACTGGCTGTGAGCTAAGCGATCTTCTTGTCGGATGCATTAGCGGCCCATGCAAGAGTCGTTCACTCTGACTGTAACCAAGTATATGCATCAGCCATGGTAGCCCCCATCTGGGCCACGAGCAGACCACCCTCCATGATCAGCTCGAGGATTGTAGATGGAGAACGATGCTTATCTCCTCCTCACGCCACCCCCGAGGCTACATTACAACACCTCTAGTACAAGGGGCCCCAGATGCCGGGAGGAGGGTCAACCCTTTTTAAAGTAGTTGGAATAGGGGCTCCCCTTCCGGGTGATACTCCCTCGGGACCCCCGTCGGTGGGCTGGGGTTGCGTCGCCCCATCCAGCCTCCCTCCTACCTCGACCAGCTCGGTCCGGGCACCTCCACTTTGCACCCCGCCGACCTCACCCGATGCTCCAATCTCGGCCAACACCGCCCGGGAGTCGCCTGCCTTGGCCACGACCTCCACGACCTCCCTGGCCCCCTCTTGCCCAGCGAAAGGGGGAGCCAGCCGAATAGGCTCGGCCCTTTCCAGCTCAGCAGAGGGGAGAGCCGAACCGACAATGCCTTCGACTGAGTGGATGGCCCCAGCCTTCTTGGCCCGCTTCCTCTCAGCAGGCTGGGCCTTCATGGAATCCCATAGCATCTTCACCATAGGATCCTTGCACTTGGCCCCTCATCGCCTGGAAGCCTCTTCACGGGCTATCCCCTTCCCCTTGTCCCGGGCTCGGGAAGAGCCCTGGGAGCCCGCAACTTAACGACGGTCGGTGCATCGTCCACCACGATTATCTCCGGCTAGGTCGAAGGTGCCTCCTCCTCAACCAACCGCTTGACGTCTGCGTAAAAGGGACGGGGTCAGGAAAAGAAGAGCATCTCCTCTGATAAGAGGGGAATTCGATTCCTAATACTCTTACCCGTCGACAACAATAGCTCGAGAAGGCATCGCTAGATATTGGCTGCGATCACCAGCTTGTCCGTCGACTAGCGATGCTCCAAGAGGATTGCAGTGTCCCGCTCCACCTCCGGCGATACCTCGGCCAGCTTCGAAGGGATATTCCGATGAAAGTTGGGCACCATCGGGAAATCTCAGAACACTTCTACCAATGAGGTGCCCACCCAGAAGTACTAGGTCTTCCACCCCTTGTGGGAAGAGTCCTTCTGGGACAACGACACACAACTCCTATTCTGCCTCGCCTGAACAAAATAGAAGCCCTTGCCTG
Organism: Amorphophallus titanum; assembly: GCA_024336825.1. Taxonomy (NCBI): domain Eukaryota; kingdom Viridiplantae; phylum Streptophyta; class Magnoliopsida; order Alismatales; family Araceae; genus Amorphophallus; species Amorphophallus titanum. The sequence continues at coordinate 84,085,246 of JANBPO010009603.1, read as the reverse complement.
TCAGGGGGTGCTCCTTCAGCTCGAAGGAATAATTTAAGAGATCCAGCGAAGGAGTGATCATACACTGATGGCAAAGGAAGTGGAAGGAATAAAGGATGAGATAGGAATTGGCAACCAACTGGATGGGAGCCAACACGAAGAAGTTGAGAAGGTCAGCAATAGAGGGGTGGAGGGGAAGGTGAAATCCACTCCTCCTTGACAAAAGAAAGGAACAAAAACACCCAGAGCGAGAATCCCGGCTTGTTTCGTGAGGAGTTGGAGCGGCGAAATGGTACTTCTAGGGCAAGCGATACTGGCACTCCAGCTGCTTCACCTCTGCCTCTCCCAGCTCACTACACTTTGGGGCCGGCAGCACCACCATGGCCCCCGTAGCGCACCCACCTTCTGGTCCCTCGACCTCTAGATGCTGGTCTACCATGGAATCAGAAGGGGAACTCAGAGAAGATGACTCTAAAGAGCCTGGGGGAAGGGGGAGCTACTAAGTAGCCGCTGCGGTAGCCTCCGCCAACGCTACAAATGCCGCCGCAAGTCCATGCTCCTCCACCGTACCTTCACGGCACATGAAGAACCCCAAGCACGAAAGTGATGGAGAGTAAAACGCTAAGGAAATGGGGGTTTGGCATGCAAACAACACATAACGCTTATAATCCCTAGTGGGAGGTGGCGCGACATTCTGACCTCCAAGGAAAAAGGGGCGCATCCTCACTTCAAATCTGCCAGGATTCCCATTATTACGGGCACAGATAACCACACCACGTGGTCCTCTATCACGATCGGATCTCCACCCACCCGAGCCACAATAGTCTGACCCCAACGGCTACTCAACCGAGCCTCACCTGGCTCGGGAGTAGGAGGGGGAGAAGTGGAGAGGGGGATTTTCGCAGCCCATTTATGAGCGGCCAAACACGGTCCTGCCAGACCAAACGAGGCTCAGCTCCCCTAAGTGACAGCTCGTCGAGCCCACTTATTATAAAATAAGCCCAATAAGTCACTCAGAATCAAGCGCTTCCTAGGCGGCCTCCAGGCTCAGAAGTTCGAGCGTCAGTCCGGTCATAAAGATCGCCCACCATGACCTCCTGCCCCTCGCCCGAGCTACGCCTCCATCACTCAGGTAGGAGTCGACGCTTCATGCTTGGGCCGACCGATAAACGCTTATCCAACCCGCATTTGAGAGTCCTCGAATATCAGGAGGTTATAAAGATAAGGGATGCCAAGAGTCCTCAGGCCTTAAAGAGCCCACATCGAGGACATAACCCCCTCCTTTAACTCCTCCACTTTTAGAGTTCCTGAAATGGGTGTACTATTTAAACTTGGGAAACCCTCCAGCAAAAGGTAAGACACTGCACGCCTAAACTCCCCCTGAACAGGAACCACTTCACCTCTTCTAGTGGAGAGGGATCTCGCGCATCTTCGTCACCTTCCCTTCATAACTCCGCACCATAGCTCTACTAGTCCACTGACTTAGGCATCAGAGGGTTTTCCCCAGGGAACCATCCCTGGGCCCCATGATCAGTTTCCCTTCTTTGCAGTCTACACTTCATGGTCATCCTCTCTGGTGCAGGACCTACGGGAGATCACGCCTCTTCACGCTCAATTACATTCTTTTGAAAATAACATGAGACTCTCTTTTGGTAAATCGACACGTGATCAGCCGCATTAAGCCTGTTCTCGTCTAAGAGATCCAATTGGACGAGCAACACCTCTCGACGCTCATCGAGATTAAGTTTCTTATCAAGTTGTAGCCTTAGGGAAGGGATCAAGATCTCATATGGGAGCACCACCTTCATCCCGTAAGTGAGAGCATAGGGGGTCTGTCCCGTAGGCGTACGGATAGAGGTGCGGTAAGCCCAGAGAGCTTCCACTAATCGTTCAGGCCAATCAGAGAATTTGTGAGATTCACATGTTTTCTTTATGATTTTAAGAAGGGTCTTATTAGTGGCCTCGGCTTGGCTGTTACCTTGAGGATAATATGGAGATGAATGATGCAATGGAAAAAATTACCTCTATGATCCTCGAAAAGAGCACAACGCGCCGGTACTGTTCCAGAGTCGGAGAATGCAATGGTTCACCCTACACAGTATTCCGAAGGCTCATCAGAAAAAGATACACGTAAATATCCAAAAAAAAAACTAGGGGCATTACACCACTGATCATAACGCTCCTAACGGCTCTACACCATCAACGACTCTCACCTCGGAAGCTGACCACAACCAATGCTCACCGGTCAACACTGATCCAGATGTCAAGTCTCATCGGCCTCTAAAGTGGGACACCCACAATGAACCATTCGAGATCTCACCAACTGCTAACCACACCATATCGGGACCAACCGAAGGAATAACACACTGGTTGAAGATGTCAACAACTGACCATCGGTCCCACATCGATGAAGAAATCCTCAATTCACTCTTCCCTTCTGGTCCTCCACAGAATCGACAATCAAACTCTAGATGTCTACCCACATCCATCGGCACATGTTGTGCCTCTGATTTTGATGATGTCTGACTATGACTCATTGATGAGTATAATATGCATTTGATGATGTCAACATGTATATAGTTCAGATCAAAGCCAACATTGGCAAGTGTATGGCCTTATGAAGATGAGCAGCGTGAAGATATCATGCAAAGCCAGTGTTGGCAAGCCATCATATACATGTTGTGCCTCTGATTTTGATTATGTCTGACTATGACTCATTGATGAGTCTAATATGCATTTGATGATGTCAACATGTATATAGTTCAGATCAAAGCCAGCGTTGGCAGGTGTATGGCCTTATTAAGATGAGCAGTGTGAAGATATCATGCAATGGTGGCATGTGATATGATGCATTGAAGTAAAAGGAGTGAACAAGGCCAACATCAGCAACAGCAGTAGATCTGAACCAGCAAGCATGCTTCAGCAGCACATGCTAGCAGTAGTAGAAGCCAACAGCTCAAGCTACCAATAGTAGTAGAAATGGGATGCAAGTAAGGAGCCTTGTACGTACCTTGAATCAAAGGAACAAAAGGCCTTCAGCTTATTGAAATGAAGTTGAAAAGGATTGGGTAAAACATTAAGGGCAAAAGAGCTTTGAATCAAGAAAGAAAATTCAATCTACTCAAAGTTGCGTTGGCCTCGTGCTCAAGTAGCTTCGAATCCTCTTCTCAAAATGAAGGACAGGCAAGGCATTCTTCGAAGGCTGTGTTGACCTCATAAGGATGCTACGTCGACCTCACAGTTCAACCAACTCAGAAGAGTCGACTCCAGGTGTTGACCCCTTTCTCTCTGGGTTCTATTTTTTGTCCTAACGTGTGCATCACAAATAGCTGCGTCGATGCAAGAAGCCTAGTGCGTTGATGCTATGAAGACTTGGGTTCCAAAAAGCTCAATAAGATGGTTTGCTGTGTCGACCCTACTTCTTCTGGGCGTCGACACAAGGGCCTCCAAGAAGCAATTGTAATCACATCTCTGTAAAGCTACGTCGACGCCATGTCCATGTTACGTCGACGCATTAGAAGGCTTTCAAGCCTGATTTTGTTAAAACCTACAATGTGTTAGAGCTTATCCAGAGAATAAAAAATGCAGATGCAAACCTCCAAAAACACACCTTTTGAAGTCTAGAAAAGGCCCCTAGGACAGAGGACTGTCCTCTTCATCATGAGGCTTCAGTACAACCTTTTTGGGAGAAGCCTTTTAACAAATATCATATCTTGGAAAGGTCCCTTTTATGGAAACCTGCTTTTTGTCATGAGCTAATGGGATTTTAGTTTCTGAAATAGCATTCAGGATAGAGGACGCCCTTCTTTATCACCAGCCAATAAGGAAGCACAGCTAGGAAAAGTTTTTCAGTAAAAGATTTCCTCTGGCACTGGGGCCAATCAGAATACAGATTTGGTAGAGCTCCTTATCCAAGAAGCACCATTTCTTTCCAATAATTCAAATGGGAAGATCTTGGAGGGAAATTTATGTGCCTCTACTGGACCAATCAAATTACAGAACTAAAAAGAGCTGAAGAAAAGAAATATCCTATTCCTTCCTTTGGCCACTCAAATTACAGTGTGGGAAAACTATTTTGCTCCTGCTTCCGTGCTGTTGGGTCCCGTAGTGCAGTGGCACGGATCTAGAGGGGGGTGAATATATCCCTCTATAAAAATTAAGTCCAATCTAAAAACTTTAAACGTCACACGGCTCAATCTTATCAAACGCTTGCATATAAAGATGTTTACACACGATGAATAGAAAAACTTAACTAAACGTGTGTATGAGAGAATCTATAATCCATGAAAAGTGTAATTATCAAACCAACCTGTGAATGGTGATAGGAGATATGGAGCAATCACATAATCATTCACAAGGACACGATGATTTTTAGGTGGTTCGGGACCACGACGGGCTCCCTACGTCCACCCCTCACCAACTCGGTGAGGCTTCACTAACACGCTCAAGGAATTTCTTTTAGAGTATGTTCAAATTTTAGCATGGTCTTATGAGGATCTTCCTGGGATTTCCAAGGAGATAGTACTACATCACCTCAATCTTGACCCAGCAGTGAAACCAATTCAATAATGAAAAAGAAAGTACGCCCCCAAAAAATAAGTGATCATTAAAGAGCAAATCAATAAGGTGAAGAAAATTAGGCTATTTAGCCCAGTCCTTTACCCAACTTGGCTAGCTAATGTCGTCCTGGCACCGAAAGCTTCAGGCAAAAGGCAGATGTGTGTTGACTTCACTAACCTTAACAAAGCCACTCTGAAGGACTGCTATCTGTTATCGAGCATCGATCAACTGGTTGATTCACCCTCGGATAACAAACTTCTTAGTTTTCTAGATGCCTATTCCGGGTATCACCAGATCCGGATGAACCCTGAAGATACTGAAAAGACTGCCTTCATTACTGACTTCGGCATGTACTGCTACACCTAAATGTTGACCAGGTTAAAGAATGCCGGAGCAACTTATCAATGGCTAGTCAATCAGATCTTTAAAAAGTAGATCAGGCAGAATGTCGACGCCTACATCGATGACATGCTTGTCAAATCATCTAAGGCCGAGAACCATTTTGCCAACCTGGCCGAGACCTTCAGCACCCTCCAGAGGTACAATATGAAGCTTAATCTTGCCAATTGTGTCTTTGGAGTCAAATCCAAGAAGTTCTTGGGTTTTTTAGTGACCCAACGAGGGATCGAGGACAACCCCGAGAAGAACTAGGTCATCCTAGATATGCAGCCACCGACGTGCGTCAAGGATGTTCAATGTCTGGCGGGAAGGATTACTGTGCTCAACCTCTTCCTGTCTTGAGTGATAGAGCGGTGCTTGCCTTTCTTTAAATTGTTCAGAGGGCCAAAATTGGCATCCCCGGCATTTGCTTCGGATGGTGAGTGCGAGATGGCTTTTACTGAGCTAAAGAAATTCCTTGCATCACCCCCGGTGTTGTCGAAGCATGTGCCAGGAGAAATGTTGTATCTCTACCTCTCGGCAACGCCTTCTACAATAAGCTCAGTGTCACGTCCCGATGCGAAAAATCAAAACGTAGCAGTTATAATCATTCATGATAATCAGAGCAGTAACATAATTAAATATACACAAAATGTAAGAAAATTAATTTACTCAATAAACTACCAACTTTATTAATCAACGAGAAACAATTGATCCAAGTTCCAACCAACGACTTACATATGACCCAATTGGAATATAAACTAAACAAACTTACAACTCTTCATTGACTGGACACAACTGCACATCTTGATACACTCTACACTATGACAATCACCAGGCATGACTTCTAACTGGCTCACTCCAAGATCTTTACTCTCGCTCGTCCCCATCAGTTGCGTATCATCATCCGAGCTACCTGAAAAGGGGGGAACAATTGAGTGAGCGAACGCTCAGTAGGTCTAACAGGCAATGTATAAGTGATTAACTAATTAATAATGTTATCGAATGAAAACATCAAGCAATGAAAATAAACATGGATACAAGTGAACTATAGTCATCAAATGGAAAGGAATGAATGTAAGGACTAGCAAGGAAAGAACAGTGTAAAGCACTATCTCATGAATTGGCCGAACAAGCACGTAAGTATAGCAAGTCATGTAGAATCATAATGTTCAAGAGGGAAATGAATGTCATAGACAACACGCTAGCAAGTACTCGGTGCAATACCACACCTTGTCATTACAAACTTCTCGGGACACAAGTACTTTCGGGTGCTCCTCCCAAGACCAGATCGATCCCTTTATGATGCGTTGGTATTGATTGGTGGATCCAAGATCCCAAGTAAAAATCTAGACATTCATTGGAATCGGCCAAGAATTCCAAGGTTAAGTTTATGTATCTTATCTCTAAGATCAAGTGTAATTCCAAATAAATTTGGAGGAGAAGTCATAGGAATATGACTTGGAAGTCAAGATACACATAAGGCATCATGAATGGGACTAGATTGCAGCCCAAGGGCCACCCTTGACACGGCTACTACAGCACACAAGAATCACGGAAAGCAAGTTCTGGAACAAGGTTGTAGTCATGCCAAGACCGCAACATGGAAATGACGGTCCAGCCTGGACAGCTATCAAGTGGATGGTCAATAATGGCCGGTGTCGACTCAGTGGATCAATAGGTCGATGCACAAGAGGAGGAAAGATGAAAATGGTCCAAAAAGTGCCGTTACATGAAGGTTACGATTCGAGAGAGACCGCTACCATGATAGGTCCAGCAAAAAGGCAACTTCAATCGACTTAAACATACTCCCAATCTTTCGAAGGCATGGTTGGACCGAACTAGGGTTCAGCCCAAGTATCCCAGGTCGATTGAGGGGACTCAGGTCGACTTGGAACAAGGGTAAGTCGACCTGACAAACTGGCACACAGGCTAGGTTAGACACCCGCAGGCCCCTCTCCTGCGTCCCTCGTTCGCAGCATCTACAGGTGGGGGGCATTTGTTGACGATAAAAAGAAGAAGAAGAGAGAAAAAGATATCGATGGGCCAACATAAATGAGCCCAAATCAGAAGGAAGAAAGAAGAAGAGGTGAGAAGGGCCTAATGAAATGGGCCGAGGTCAAGTGGGCCAAGCCCAATGCAGAAAAGAGGAAAGTGGAAAAGGGTGCAAAGGACATGTGCACAAATGGAGAAGAACAGAGGTCAAAGAAAAGGGGAGAGAACAGATGCACAATACCTTGCATCTGGGTCCCACATCTCGGATGCCTCTCCCCTCTTTTGCGCTTCTCCACTGAACAACATTTAATGCCCATCGAAGCCTCGCGCATGCTTCTACAGGACGAACCCTCCCATACTGTCCACGCATCCCAGCCTACAGTCGATTGCACGGTGCAAGGAGAGGTCTACCCTACTCCTGCCATGCTCCCTCATGAAGTCACAATAGTGGCAGCCCACGCCTCAACAGCGCATCAACGACAGGAGCCAGAGCAGTGACAATCATCGAAGAAGGCGGGGGATCCCCCCCAAGCAACAGGGGCCTCTAATCCTCTATATAGAGCCCGCTCCGATGAAGGGAAAAAAGAAAAAAAAATAAAAAAATAGGAGGACACATTTGGATAAAAAAGGGGTTGTTCTTCGATCCTACTTGAAACCTCTCCGATTCTAATCGCTGAGAGCTTAAGGGGAAAAAGGGGAAGTGTGCGAAACATTTAATAGAAAGGGGTCAGTTCTTCCTCCAGCTAGCTGATCTCCTCTCTCTGGGGCTTCCATTCCTGAGCTTTCGAAGCTATAGCTGAGAGGAGAAGAAAGAGGTGAGGGAATGGGAGCAGGGTCTACGGCCCTTGCTCCCTCCCCCTTTGTAATTTTTTTCTTCTTACTCCACTCCTCCGGTTTGTTCTCCTCCCCGACATGAAATAAAGAAGCATTCTATTTTGGAATATTTTTTATGTCACTGCTCTCATGATGCTTGTCCGTTGGTACTCATGGTTGTCTACCTTTCTGCCTTCCTCTTTTATGGGCGATGTTCTCTCCTCGCTGGTTGCTACCGTGATCATGTTTCATTAGGGCGATCTCTTCCATCTCCAAACCTCACTTCGGGACTTGACTAGCTCATAGTCATGGTGCTGAAGGGGGTGAGATACATGGGGAGTAATCCCAGGATAGATCGCCCTATACTCTTTATCTACACATATTTTTGGGGGGAGAAGCACAACCCGCACCATGGGGGAGGTCCTGGTTCTATCCATCTTCATCCATATGTTTCGGGATCCTTTTGCTCACCAGAGCTCCTATGGGCTGCTCCCCGATTTTCTTTGACTTCCTCTCTGACCAATTTCAAAGCCTCGAGCTAACCGAAACATCCGAGCCATTGAACGATCCGAGATATCCGAGCTACCCAAGCTAGCCGAACCGTCCGAGCCACTGAGCTACCTAAGTTAGCCGAGCAATCCGAGCTATCCAAGCAATCTGAGCTACCCGAGCTAGTCGACCTATCTGAGCTACCCGACCTACGCATCCAAGCTCACCCCTCCCTTGCACAGGGTGATCCCTCCTCTAATGCGGATTATCATAGTTACTTAACGATAATGTTGTCGGCTCGATGGACACAGGCTCGGGGCTCATTCACCCACTCGAGTATGGCTTCGGGTTGCCTACCACCGAGGGGGTGAGGGATATGAGGATTAATTCTGAACCGGTCGCTTTTCATCGTAAAACTCCGTTCCTAATGTTTTGATCACTCGTGGATCCCCGAGGGCTCCCTTCTTTGTAGCATGGACCCCGGGCAACTCCTCCTAAAAAAGTGAATATTGACTGCCATGTAGCTCGGCGATAGTATAAGTCCACATTTCAGAGATGAAATCATGGCAGCCTGTGGGTCATCGAGATTCCTTGTAGGCTTGGCCTCGAGATTTCCATGCCCAAATTAGGTCTTAGGGTGTTGATGCCTCCATGTGCACCCTTTTATGTCGAGGCCATCTCGGAGTTCTCTTCGTGGATGCGTACCCATTTACACCCCCCCTAAAGCTTCGGGTCTAGGGCAAATGCTGTCGAATTTTTGCCAGAAAACTTGAAGACTGATAAACCAAGCTACATCATGAACATATCATTGAATATAAAAGAATTCAACACGAATTGATGCATAATAGGCATAAAACCTAGAGCACATGATTTCATCACCGTGTGTGCATATCTGCATGAAAATGAATATTTCATCTCACTCTTAAGTGCTTGCATGCCATTACTCGGGTATATCAAATGGTGTGCGGAAGAAGTTTGGGCCATGTCCGAGTGGAAACCCTCACTATACATGAATCGAGAACTCCGCCATGTACCGGGGGTTGCTCTTCATAATGCACTTCATGTACAAGTAAAGGGAAAATTGGGCTTGCAAGCGTCCAAAGTTAGGGCATGAGTTGCATGTGAAGAATTGTCAGACATGTTTTGAGACTCATCCCCATGTGGAACTGACAGATCATACTTGGAAGCTACATGTACAGACTCATCATCTATTTCAGAAGTCTGATCTCTCACATGTCTTTCATTACTAATTTCATGAACATTCTGTGACCTTCTAGTATTAGAAAGAGGAGAAAAGGGAATAGTAGTTTCAGAAGAAAACTCTGGAGAAACTAGTGGAAGCTCTGATCCTCGACAAAGACAATCGTCAGAAATCTACAAACCATCTTCTGACTGAGGGCACCCATGACTGGTTGGAGTTTTAAAGATTTCACATGCAACACTGTTATGAGTATTAGCCTGGCAAACTCCTTCCATTTTTGAAGCAAAAGATTCAGAAACACACAGATGAGGATCATCATGTGAAGCATGAGTGTCACTTTTGATTCTAGTGAGTTCCACTGCACCCTTCCCAGTGTCACTTAGTGCAACATCATCAGATCCGCAAAGACTAGGCCCAAAAGAATGATCAGCAAGTGCAGAAATTTCAACTTCATTGTTGTGGGTATCAAGCACCAAACCGACGTCAAGTGCCGGAGTTTCACAAACAGGAGGAAGAGAAGACTCATCTTCTACCTCTGAACTATCATGATGAGCTTCCTCGGGCATATTTTCATACAATTTGCCAGCATCCTCAGACATTGCACGCAAAGTTGTCTCACCGTCAAACTGAACAGAAGCAGAAGTATCAAAAGATTTGGCAACAACACCCAATGAGTCTTGCACTGCTAACTTATCAACTTTTGGAACTTTGGGATGCATAGCATGATTATCTTGGATTGGAACTTCAGCACCTTCCAGAGGACAATCAAAGGGGAGTTGATTTGTTGGCTCAATGAGGGAAGTTGCACACAAGGTACTTCCACTGCAAGGTTTATCATGGTCAGCAACATTGTGATCAACAGAAGATACCCCATCAGGAGCTGTCTCTAAGGGCTTGTATCTTAAAGCCTCTGTTTCAGATCTAAGAGGTACATCAGAAGGCACACCAGAAGGTTGACATGAGATCTCGGGGTTTACATGCACAGAACTGTTGGGAGACAGGGAACAAGGTTTTTCTATCCCAATTTCATCTTTGTTCTCTAATGTGCAACCAACAGTAACATCGCTTGAAGTGTGTGGTTCAGATCCATTAGAAAGCAAAGCAGTATCATTTTCAATAGACCACAAACCTGCAGAAATGGCCAGACGAAGTCAAGCACTTGTTTGTTGTGTGAAGGACAATTAATATATCACTCTACCATATAAGATGTTTACCTCCTTCCTTGGTTGTATTGCTTTCCCGCTCCTGCAGCTTCTTCTGTAATAAGCCTGTGTCAGGGAAGACCAACATATTCATGGACTTTATTTCTTGCTTGTCTGAATCATCAAGAGGCTCAAAACCAAACACCATGGTCCATGTGTGCATCAATTCTGATATAGCAGGTATAACCAGTCTCTCGACTTTGAGGGCACCAAGAGTCTGAAATTGGATACGAAACAACATTATTTCAAAAACCACACTGCTCTAAGATGTATGAGGTAGAGAATGAAGAAAATCCTTACAAACAAAAAGGGGAAAATAGCAGAAAATGAGACGAGACAAGGAATGCAAAGCAACAGAGAGTTTAATAAATAAAAGGTAAAATCTCCAGAATCTTATCATCCATTGAAGCAGGAAAACAAGGTTTGCATCATTTGGCTAGCCCACAATAAAATATAAAGAACATGTAACCACATTGTGTCCAGCCTCATCAAAATATGCAGCACATACTATACAAATCTGGCAGGTAAATAAAGAAATGCGTTATACAGATTTTCCCCTCTTTTTGACTTACTATAGATTTCAAAATTTACAGCATTCTCACACACATGCACTGCACATGAAAAACTGAGAAGCATGGCAATCCCAGAAGTCTTGCTACATGTCTATATAACATGAAACTGAAGAAAAACAGGGATGTCACTTTAGCATGCATATGTCAATTATAATAGCTCATGGCCATTTCAATTTATCAGGATGTTACGATTCAGATACTACCCTTCAGAGTTAGTTATATCTCCTCTTTCAGGTACAGAATCGAAAAGGTCAGGATCCTTGAGCCCAACGTCAAGGCAGCTGACTAAAAAGGAATCCTTTCTCTCTCTCCCCCCCAATCTTTTTTTTGAATTGACTGCAGAACAAAGAATGGATCCACCTGTAAAACTGAAGGCTTTGATGCAATAGCTGTAATTATTCTGGATTTCTGAATGACCTGGCATTTGAGTTTGAATGCTGATTCAGTTTCAGGTTTGCCTTTGAAGGATAAGGAGGGACTTGTGGCCCCACTTTAAGGGGCAGCAAGGGCACCAGCTCAAGTGTATAAAGAGAAAGATGAACTTCATTGTGACTATACTTCACACTTATTTAAATCGGTTGAGATTTTATTAAAACTTTATAATCCCCCAATTCACCCCCCTCTTGGGTGTCATTGATCGTGGGACTTCAAGGCGGTGGGGCGCATGGGGTGACGATTGGCGAGGATGGAGTGAAGAATAGGGTGGTGGCGTGGCGGAGCCTATTCATGAGTTCATGAACCCGACAGCGATTCAAGCAGTGTTTTCGTGTGGAATCGACATCCACGGCATGGGAAATCATCTATGGAGGTAGGGGGACAGATCCCTAGCTCGTGCATTCTATTTTCTTATATTTTATAGGCCGTGGTGAGGCTGAGAGAGCTTTTCTTTCTATGCCAGGGTTAATATGCATGTTTTTAGGGTGAGAAACGGTTCCACCGATCCGGTGAGATCTTTATGATTGGAATGGGACCTCCCAGTGCTAAGGAGGTTGGGGAAGAGTTTCCCCTTGTTTTCCCTCTCAAATGGGTTGAGTGGGGTGTGGTTTGAGCTCCCACGGTGGAGCTCTCACAAGTGCATCACCAGAATTGGTTGACCGATGGAGTAGTTCAGTTGACCAATGGCACGTTCACCATGGAACAAGACATCCTGTCCTAGTTCAGTCGACCGACCCAGATGGATTGGTCGACCGAACTAGGTCAGGGGGGGCTACTGGTCGTGGACCGATCGACCGATCCACTGGGCTGGTCGACCGATCCAGTCGGTTGGTTGACCAATCTAGGGTCCTGGTTAACCAAAATTTAGCCTTTTCTCCTGTCTTGGCCTCCTGTGGACCTAGTCAAGAGCCTTTGGTCGACCTTGGGCCCCGTGGATGTCCTGAACACCCCGTGGGAACCGAGACCATGTTTTGGGTGTCCGGAGAAATCATTGTACCTTGGTTAGTGTGTCGGTGTAGTTTAAAGGGTCCTAGTGACCCCGTGTGTTTTGGGTTTTGCTTGTTGTGCTAGATCGACTCACCGTGTACGGATGTAGTTGCAAGGGCTGTCCTCGCATGATGTTAGCTTCTTCAAAAAGCGGTTTCCGTGTGGGCCATGCACATGGCCAATGATCGAGCATTCTGTGACCTAGCCTAGGGTTGGGGGCTTCTTGGTCTCCATTGGAAAGGGAATTAACTCGACTGTTATGAGTCGCCTTAAGGATTCTTGTGATCGTGGTTTCTGACCCTTGGATTAGGGATAAATTGGCGACATGGAGCCGCATTGTACAACGGTCTTGACTTGAGTCACGTGACTCAAGGCCCATTGAATTGGTGGGTCTAGTTGACTATCCAGAGTCTTGTGGTGCCAAGCCACCTGATACTTCGTGATTCTTACGAATGGGTGCGTGCATAGCCCGTTAGTACTCCGGTGGTTTCTTCTCTAATAAGTGTTCCTCCTTCCAGTCTTGCGCACGCGTGTGCGGACCCACTTAGGAGTGGTGGAGAGCAGACCTGAGAGAGATGGTTAGGGCAGGTTGCTATAGGGCCTCCCACTATGGCGGCTTGAGTTTGGGCCAGGAGAAAAATCACCTAGAGGGCCTAACATAGTGCAAACAGTTTGTGTGTGCACACATGGTCAGGGACTTCAGACGCATGGTGACGAGCACGACCCTGACTAGACCCTTATCATTGTATTACTTGTATGGTGTCTCAGTCTCTGCCTGGGGCAAGTAGGGAGACACCTGAGGTGCAGACTAAGTCGTCAGTGGATGCATTCGGCCTTGCTTCTAGTGGACAGTGCTCCTGTCACATGACACGTGACTCTCGTGACTCAAGGTTTAGTTTTTCGTCTGTGAGACGTGACTTTTTGGGTAGCTTTTATGTGCTTTCCTGACATAGAGGTCTAGGGTTTTTGGTAGGGTTATCGAGGTTTTCCCTGTAGACAGTGTAGGGTTCACGACGATGAGGTTGTGACTGTACCCTTGGACCACGTGGCCTTGGGTTGGGCCTTCATCTGTGAGGACGATCCTCTATGACAGAGATGTCATGGTGTTTCTTTCGGTAGTGTAGCCTGAGTTCTCCATTAGTACGGTGGTCCCCGACTGTGAGGTCAAGATTTGCATTTCGTTGTCGTTAGGAGTAGCATAGAGCACCGTGGTACTATCATCTGCCATTTTGACTGTTTGTGCTACGATTGTTGCTTCCATCATTATTGTTGTTGTTGCCACACCGGTTACTATTGTTGTTGTTCTTGCTAGCACTGCTGTTTATTGCCATTGTTTTATGCTGGGGATTCGCGAGACTCCTACTGAGCCAATGAGATAAGGCTCACTCCTTTCTCTTCAGGTGTTGTCATTCCTCCTTGAGGTTTAGAGGTGTAGCACTAAGGTTCATAGTTGCCAGCTCACCAGAGCTGGGGGCGTACCCAATGTTGGAGTGTGTTTCTTATCCCTGTTGACTGTACTTTGTTGGACTGGACTCTATAGTTAGTTATTATTGGTACCCCTTAACCGAAGAGAGGAAAATGAGGCTAGCCAAAATGCACCTCCCCAATGGGGAGAGGGCAGCTGGAGTCGGGACTGTGGAGGTGGCTCAGATTTAGGAGGCAGGTGGTCAGTACACTTACGACCGGAGCGGAGGCTACCCGATGGAGTTTCCCTTGGACCGCCACCTTTTCAAGTTTGTGAGGAGCTATGTCCCTCCTGGCCTAGAGGAGGGCGATTCAAAGATCCCGGGAGCTCGTCGCCGTCTTGAGCGGGCTATCTTGCTAGGCAGGGACAGTCTGCATGGCGTTGCACTTTGCAGCTATCCGAGCTTCTCGGAGGACTACTGGAGGCAATGCCAGTTCCCCAGTGCAGAGTGTCTGGGGTTCTTTGGTAGGGCAGAGCAGTCTGGAGTCAGGGTTGGGCCGCTGGGCCTCGCTTCTTGAGACTTGCACGGCCACCATCGCACTGAGACAGAGGGGACCGCAGGGTTGGTGCTAGAGCCCGCAGGCTTGCAGTATGCTGGAGAGGGCTACGACGACCACAGTATACTGGATGGGGTGATGTGGCAGACCATCATTAGCTAGTACGGCCGCTGGGTAGTTATTCCATCGCACCGGTACTGTCAGGGGACTACTGAGTGGCTGATGGGGATTGTGCACCACTACCGGGTGCTATTGGACCGTGCTGGGATTAGGTATGCTGTGACTACCGCCTTTTATGTGTACCCGTGCTACACCGGACTATTGCAGGGGCTGCTGGAGCGTTTTAACCGCCGATAAAACACAGTGGCAACAACAGAGGGGGAGACCACACTTGACTTGTGGTCTCTGTTCCAGATTTTTGGATTGCTGATCAGCGGCGAGGGGTATGAGGAGGTAGTACTGGATGACCTCCACTGCAGCCACACAGACGAACAAGGAAGATACCGAGTACCCCATAGTTATCGGTACCTTATGAAGACCTGGAGGGATTTAGCCCTGACGAGGAGAGAGAGAGCTGCACAGACTCCCCGAGTGCCGCTGAATGTATGGGTCCGCCACTTCTACAACGGTCCCTTCTATTTCTACCATGAGTTTGCCAGGGATCAGACTCCGTGGGAGGAGTACACCGAGGTGGAGCTACGCTTCCAGATGTACTCCAGATATGTGTATGCACCACGGGAGGGGTGGAATCCCCATGGTCTGCTAGACGTGACACACCTTACAGCGTACATGGCGTATTGGCTGGCGACTTTCGTGGTTCCACACGGAGAGGATGGGCTACTGAGGGCTGAGTTACTATGGCCAGCTTGCTTGTTGGCGGAGGGACGCCAGTTGGCCTTAGCTCCTACGGCGTTGGCCAACATCTATCAGGGATTGGGAGTCCTGGCGGCGCACCCGGCGCCGAGAGAGAGGAGTATGCTTCTGCCGACCCACTATCTCAGTGTGTGGGCTGGGTTGCTATTTCCTGGGTTGGTGGCACGAGGGACTGTGGTGAATCCGATGACACCACTTCTGTTCAGCTTCACTGGGCAGTCGGACGGAGACACGGAGGCACAGCTGGAGGGGGCTAGGAGAGCCCTTTGCTACCTACCCGCCCAGGGCGAGGAGGGGTTACCGTTTGATAGTGCCGCGAGAGACTGCAGTCTTTTTCTGGGAGCGGCAGATGGAGGGGCGACCAGCGCCCATGCTAGCCAGAGGGAACCAAAAGCCGGACCGCGGACAGAGTGGGTGATGAGCACCCGGTCGACGGTGTTGTCGTTGCACCAGTCGGCGATGAGTTCCTTGGAGCCGTACTATCCTTATCGGTTCGCGGGGAACTTCAGGTACGATCTGGGGATCCCACCAAACAGGGAGTTCCCGTTGACAGGGCGGCAGTACAGGGGGAAAGACACCCATCTGTTGGCGGCCACATGGTGGGACTTCTACTACCACCTGGAGCCGGGGCAATTCCCGAGACCAAGACAGGGGCGTGGGGGACGATTCGACGTCCATTACACCAGGTGGTGGTTCGAGCACAGCCACCTATATTGACAAAAGGCCTCCGCGATCAGGAAGGCGTAGGAGGGCCGTTTGTTGAGGGAGGATCTGCCTCCTATCCCACTGGATGACGGGTATCTGAGGACCCGCGTCGCCCGGATCCACCGGGAGATAGAGAGGGTTATGGATCAGTGGCCCCGGAACAACCGGGGTTCTTCGTCCGGGAGTCGGGGCAACGGAGGGGCACTGAAGCCCCTGAGACCGGCTCCGACAGTGGCGACGGCGACTAGGGCGAAGGTGCATCGACTGAGGGCGCCTAGAACCTGGTGGTCCCAGTTTTTGGTCGACTACGGCCTCCAGAGCAGAGGGTCGCTGGGCCAGGCGCTCCCGCACGGGAGCTTTACTGACACGGCGGTCGACGATTGGAGACGGCACATCGGCCATGCAATCAGGTCGGCCGGGCCCGTGGAGTTCGTGTCCCAAATCGAGTGTGCCCACACTCTGAGGGACATACGGGAGGCCGTTGCGAAGGCGGCCCGGGCATTGTCGCTGAGGCCAGAGTAGCTAGTGCCCTTGCCTTCAACCCCCTTTGGGACTTCAGGTAAGGCTCTTCCTTTTAGCACATCCCGTCTTTACTTTGTTATTCTCCGGGTGTGCAAATAGGGCATTGTATACTGCTATGCTTATGGACAGGTTCTGCGGCAGAGGGGGATCAGCCCTCCACAGAGGCATCCTCAGGGAGTGGGGATGGAGGCCTACAGCCTAGGCGGAAATGCCCTCGCATAGAGGCTGCAGCGGCTAAGGTAGATGGGTCCCCGGAGGGACTCGAGATCAAGGAGCAAGTTGAGGCTGAGATGGCTTTGAGTAAGTATCGTTTCGACCCCTTTGTCTCTGCTTGGTTTAGCCAGGGCAGTTGGCTAATCTTGTTTTGTCGGATTCATTTGTATTTTGCAGCTCCGCTGGCGACTGGCGTGGAGGCGACCTTCTCGCCCCCTCGGGAGGAGGAGCCTCCACATGAGGTGGGAGCCGGAGGTGAGGTTGACATGGAGGAGCTTATGCGCCTGATGAGTGAACCCCCTCTTAACATGGAGGACTTCCCTAACTTTGAGTCATGGGAAGCTACGGGAGGACCCCATGTAGGTAAAAGCCTCTAACCTTGGGCGTTTCCCGTGGTTTGTGTTTGATTCTGGCTATTTAACATAACCATCTAGATTATGCAGGGGAGGTAGAGGCGTCAGGGACTAGGGCCCCTTCTGAGGCGCTAGGTGAGGCACCCGATAGGCTAGAGAGCTGGCACCCCAGGTGGCTAGCAGTTGCCAGGGTAAGTGCCGACTTACTGTTGAGGGGATCTCCCCATTGTTGTTGAGCTCTTTGGCGAGCTAACATTAATGACCGGGTTTGTGTTACTGGCTTGGCAGGTGAGGAGGCAGCTGCGGCCTTGGAGATGATTGAGGAGCTGGTAAACACCGGCCCCTCGAGGGCTCTGCCATCCTTTGAGGGTGAGTCCAGGCAGGTGGGGTCTGTGCCCCCCACTGTTGAGGGCATGCTGTGTGGACTACCACAGCTACTGGGAAAGCTTCCTCCCCTGCCTGTGCCTACCGTCGTATCGGCTTCCATGGTGGGACTGGTGGAGTCCTCCAGCGTGGGACCCTCTGGTATGTAGCCAAGTACTTGGTGATTTCATGGAGGATTTGCTTGCTTTATCCACCCATGATGAGCTTTAATTGGTGTCCATTGTAGGTACCTCTTCCCCTCTGGAGGAGGGAGAGCTTCCCCATGACACGGCTGAGATAGCAGGGGATGAGCCCACTGCTGCGGCTTCCACTGGAGGTGACGAGGAGCTCATCGACATTGAGGGGGTTTCCGAAGAGAACGCCCCTGCTGATGAGCTTCTTATCCCACATCCTCAATTAGGGAGTTGTCTCTATTTAAGACTAGAGTTTGTAGTAGCCTGACCTGGCTTCTTGATGTACAGGTGCCCCTGATTTGCCCACACTTGGGGGTTCTTCAGAGACCTCATCTGGCTCTTCGAGCAGCGACAGCGAGGCGATGGAGACCAATGAGAGCTCGAGCTCGGGATCTTCTTCCTCTGAGGCCTCTTCTGCCAAGGGTGCAGAGATGGAGGCAGCTCTGGAAGGTACATAGAAATCCTTCTCCCACTCTATCGGCTCTCATTTAGAGTTTATAGCAGGGTACTAATGCCATTGTGTCATGGCCAGGGCTAGAGTTTGAGGGGTAGCGCGTGTCAGCTCCTATTGAGGAGGATCAGGGAGAGCCCTCTGTCTCCCCGATGGTCACTGGGGACGACCGAATTATAGGGGAGCCTCTGCCCTCTCCGACTCTAGCAGGAGATGTTACCGAGGTGGAGGAGAGGTTACCCTCACCAACCCCGAGCGAGGATGTTATAGGCACGGCAGGAGCCACACCAGGTGAGAGTTAAGACCTTTCTCAAGGTTTTCACCTTGTCTTGTCATAGGGAAGCCACGAACATTGCTGACCCATTTTATGTTTGGTGGGGTCGTGCAGGTCCTTCCGGTGTGCTGGCTGAGATGGGCCACTCTTCCCTGGAGTTGGGGATCGAGTGGCCTATGTCTATTTCACCACCGGAACCGCTACTGGATGCCAATGTGGGTGCGGCCTTACTCCAGCGAGCCCGAGGCTATGTAGGAGGTGATCCCCTGCCTTCTCCGGAGGAGCTTTGACAGTGACTGAGGGACTACACCCAAGGCTACCACGGCCTTGGATTCCCTCACGAGCTCTGGATGTCTGGCTTGGCCGGCATCTGAGCGGAGTACCTATGGCTCCTGGAGGCTCAAGAGCAGAGCGTTCGGCGACTAGCGACCATCCGAGAGGTGCGAGAGCAGAGGGCTCAGCTTGCGTTGGCGGCTGTCGAGCAGAGGAGGTGCGTAGATGTGGTCATGTCACTTGCTCGGGACCGTGCCGTGCGGCTGAGTGAGGCAGAGAGTAGGGCGGAGGCCTTGGAAAAGGCCCTGGAGGAGTAGCGACAAGATGTGGAGCTCGTTAGGGCAGAGTGGTAGATTGCTGAGATAGGGGCTGAGGCGAGCGTGCAGCTTGCATCGACCTTGGAGGCAGAGCTGGCTGCTACGAAGTCTTGTCTGGCGGCGCTTGAGGGGAGCGAGCCTGGGCTGTGATTGTATCACTTCGTCCCCTCTTTTTTTGTTATCCAGACTATACATCTCTTGTTACCCCAGGGGCATGTCTTGGGCTCCCTTTTTACAGAGTATCAATGACAAATTCCAGATTTTGATGATGTTATTTGCTGAGTTGTTCCACTTCTTGTTCCATGGTCCTTTTTTAGGTTTTGTTTGTAGATTTGTACTGCATCTTCTTGGGGCAGAGGATGCATGTACCTCATACTAAGGTTCCTCCATCTCTTGATATATTCCAACATCGTTTTATCATTTCTTTGTTTAGTGGCACATAGTTCAGTCATAGTCACCTCTGTCTGGGCGATGAAGAATCTTTCTTTGAATTTTCACTACATGTCTGGCCAATCATAAATTGATCCAACCGACAGGCTGGAATACCATTCGAAGGTGAGTCCTGATAGAGAGGACCCAAAGAACTTCAGGAGATAGGATTCGTCTACTACCAATTTGCTCATCACATTGATGTAATAGGCTATGTGCTCTTTCAGCAACCTTTGCCCATCAAATTCGTCAAACTTTGGTGGTTTATTGTGTTGTGCCCTTGTGATTTTGATGATAGCAAACACTATAAGTCATCATGTGTCTGCATGACAGATTGAATGATGATAAAATGTGCATTTGATTATGTATCTGGTCATTGCACTGCATTAATGAGGATTGTTTGTTGTGCATTATTTTTGTGCTGTCAATGTTTTTATGTGTCATAACTGTCTATGAAGTATTAAGTCTGTGCAGGTTCAGTTCTATGTCAAATAAAGTCAATGTTTATCCATGATTGACTACATTGTGGTCTCTGCACATTTCAGACCACTGCATATTAGATTGCATGCATATACATTTCATCAAACAGGTTGTGTGCATACATTTCTCTCAGGTTGATTAAGTAACACGCACACACTAAGGCCAATGCATGGTTCCAACTAGTGCAAACCAAGGTCTGTGCGTATGCCTTCCATTGGTCAGTCAAGGTCTGTGCATATACTATTTAGGTCTGTGCATACATTATTCAAGTCTGTGCACATTATTGTTCACGCACATAGAAGGTCAATGCATGTTTCGGTCTGTTGCACTTAAGGTCTATACACGCACATAAAAGGTCAATGCATGTTTCGGTCCGTTGCACTTAAGGTCTATACAATTCACTATTCAAGTTGGTGCACATTTCAGATCATATACATACTAAGGTCGGTGCATACTCATAGCATTTGGATACGCAAGTCGGTGCATGTTTTGTTCCTTGCACTTGAGGTCAGTGTAGGTCTTCTTTTGGCTAAGCATAAAGGTCGGTGCAACCACTGTTTAACTCAGTGCAACCACCATATGAAGTCGGTGCATGTTTCTATTATGTCAAATAAGGTCCGTGCATGTAGAAGGTCTGTGTAGGTTTTACCTCATATACAAAGTCTGAGCACATGTTTTCCAAGGTCCGTGCATGTTTTGGTTTGAACACGTGAAGTTAGTGCATATTTCCTATTATGCATACCTAAGGTCTATGCATGTTTTATTTTATGCTACCTAAGGTTCGAGCATGTTTTATGCACAGCAACTTAAGGTCAGTGCACATCTTGGTGGACTAAACCAAGGTCAGTGCTAGCTCTTGCTTCATACCATATGAAGTCAGTGCACATTTAAGCTCACATGGTCATACAGTCGGTGCACGTTCTACCATATGCTATAGGGTCTGTGCATGGTTGCATTTGTCTCTACATAGTCTGTGCATGTTTTGCTATATGGTCTGCGCATGTTTTCCCCAATGCACATGCAAGGTCTGTGCAACTCATCATATAGGTCTAAGCATGATTGCATTCACGTTATGAGGTTTGTGCATGTTACCTTCATGTCTGGGCATATGCATTAAGCTTATCATAGTCAGAGCACATTGACTATTTACTTATGATTACAAGGTGTCTGACTAAATGACTTTTCACTTTCAATGACAGGTAAGGCCCAAGATCAAACACCTTAAGGGCAAAACTAAAGAAGCGCGTGAGCTCAAGCTATGATGGGCACGTGATCCTGTGAATGGTTGGATGCTAGCACGTGGTTCCAGGGAGGTTGTGTCTGGGCATGCGATCCAAGGCGTACACATCCTGGAGATTTAGACATGTGGATCTTTTGCTCCCATCTGATCGTGACACGTGGACATATCTGAAAAGGTGGGAATGAGCCTTCCACATGTCGGAGGCGTGCACTCATGGGACCTTTGTCTGAAGCCCTATAAGAAGGCCCCTCCTGTGATCAAGAATAAGTGACCAAGAAAAAAAAGAAGTAGGCCGCAAAAGAAGAAAAAGAGAGTGGGAGCAGTGAGCAGAGAAGTGAAGAGAGCAAAAGAGAAAAATAGAGTATCGTAAAAATTGAGAAGAAGAAGAGAAGTAGAGAGGGTCACCAGAGAGAAAAGAAGAGATAGCTGAGAAGAAGAAGAAGTCCAGAGAGAGCGAGAGAGATGCGAAGTGAAGAGAGAGAGAGCTGAGAAGTAAAGAGAGAGTCAGAGGCTGAGAAGAAGACAAGAGGGAGCTTTCCCTAAAGTCTTATGTTGAAATTGCTCTTCGGAGCTATAGTTGTTTCCCTTGTTAGCTCACAGAGGAGCAGACGATCCTAGATCTGTTCTAGGTATCGTGACCACAAATCTGCAATATACCCTTGGAGTCCCTATTCACAATGATACTCTGTTCCTCTCGCTTACTGGAACTCTCTCTGCAATTCTCTCTTTCTTCCTCTCCTTTCTTCACCTTGGGTTTCCCTTTTTCTGGATCACTTCAGATGATGTTGCTCAGGTTCTCTTCTTTTCTGATCTTGATTCTACTACAGATGATCATTTCTTTCGTATGATGGATGTCTTCTATTTATAGAGCATCAGAGATTCTCATGGTCCCCACAGAGAAGTCTGCTTGGTGCGTGGAGGGAAAGTTCCCACGAAGAGATCTCTCACAATACCTTTCCACGTGTCAATTGACTAAGAACTTGTTGCCCACATGTCAGATAGATCCCGTAGGAGAATTTTCTTGGATCACGTGCCACTTACTTTCTTGAGATCTCATAACCTTGGATCACGTGCCTCAATAAGTGAGCCTTGGATTCATGTGTTCTGCTTTAAGTTCTGCCAATAAGAGAAAAACCAATTAGTCAAATAGCTGTCAGATCAGAATTCACGCTTAGGTAAAATTAAGAAGAGCCTTGATCTATCAAATGCACTGACTTGAAAGCATGCACTGACTTGAGTGCTGATAGGTTAAAATGAGCACAGACCTATACATGCTATATGCAGAGCATGCACTGACCTATATGTGTTCTTTGCGAAACATGCACTAACCTTCATGTGTTATATGTGAGGCATGCACGAACCTCGTATTGCACAAGTCAAAGGATGCACTGAATTTTGGTTTCATTGAGCAGAGAATATGCACCGACCTCAGCTGTGCAGGATGCATGTGTGCACTGATCTGTTCTGTGTACAAAACGGATGTGCACAGACTTACCACAATATATGCACCAACCTAATTTAGCCGAATGAGGAATGTGCACCGATCGGGTTTAGCACAAGGCAAATGTGCACTGACTTGCATATGCAATAAACAAAAGCTGCACTGACCTTATATGCAAAAGAAGAAATATGCCTCGACCTATATATGCATTTGTACAAAGACATGCACCGACCTTTGTTTTGCACAGATTGGATGTGCACCGACCTTGGCCTTGCACATATTGGATGTGCACCGACCTTGGTCTTCTATATGCATGAATATGCACTGACCTTACACTGAGACATACAATTTATGCACTGACCTTATTTGCAGTTAAGCAAGATATGCACCGACCTAGATGCATGAAGGGTAATTGTGCACAGACCTATATATGCGTGAGACCGATACATGCACCGAACTTATGAGTATTATATGCAAAAGTGCACAGACATGCTATGCATGATGAGAATAGTGCTCTAACCCTAGTATAGTTGCGGCAAAGACATGCACCGACCTTGTTCTGCACTAATGCGAAGATGTGCATCTACCTGTGTTGAGCTATATGAAAAATGTTCATCGACCTTGATATTTTAACTGCAGACATGCACTGACTTGATGAAAGAATGGAGGAAATGTACGTCAACCTTTGTTTTGACCCTTAGGCAAAATTTGCCAAGTTCAAATGAATGTTCATATCCATTTCAATTTTATCATGATTCATAGCTTGTCATTATCAAAACCAGGGTTCCAACAGCCTGCTTTTAATTATTTTTCTCTTCTTCTTCTTACCTTCTATTCTTCTTCTTACTCCCTTCCTCTATGTTTCTTCACACATCCCTTTGGCGGAGATTCTACTTTGGTCCTTTCGACGGCGTCCATCTCCATGATGGGGTGATCCACGCAAAGGCTCGGCACGGCGATTGGGCAACGTTCTTCTTCCAAATTCCCTGGCTTTACTTCTTCCCTTATTCTTTTAGTTCTAGTCAAGTTGTAATTTTGAATTTTCATAGATTTTGTAATCTTCCTCTTAGAAATAAAAATTCATTCTTTGCAATTGTGTCTTCCTAGTTCCCTCTCTCTTCCAAATTTCTCTTCTCAACCCTCTCATATTCTTTAGACATGTTTAATTTCATGTAATTTTATTTTTCTTTTCAAAATCTCACTCAAAATTTGGATCTCTCAAATATAAGGGTTTTCCAACTTGTGTTAATTGAAAATATTTCTTTTCCGTGAGATCGACCCATGCTTATCACTCTACTTGATTCCAAATCTTTTTAGTTAGTGAGTGTGATTATTTTTGAAATTGTGGCATGACTTTTGATGATGGGTTTAGTGCATATCATGGGCATGTGAAGGTTACGTGAGTGGGTTGAACATATGTGTGCGTGTGTTATGTTGTGTTGTGTGTTTGTTTTATAATATGAGAGGATGGGGGAGTAAGTGTGTCACGTGAGCATGGTGGGTGAGTGTGGAGGTGTGTGTGTTAGCGGGTGGGGGAATTCATGTGCACCGATTCAAGTGTTTTTTTGTAATAAGGGGGATGGGTAGCGGTTCAGACTTGAATGTCTAATTCTTGAAACGGTCCAGCAAATGACCGCATGGTTCCTGATTATATCTAACCCGAGGTTGACCCTTGGGGTTAGTCTTCTTGAATTCCTAGATGATCTTAGGATTATCTGGTGCCTCAACCTATATTTAACAAGTTAGTGTTAAGTTATAGAACTCAATTAATATACTGTTATACTTCCGGAATGCCGCCGTAGCATAATGTTCTCTTAATTCTTCTTTGAAATCCTATATCAACTTTGGTACGTTCTATACCTTGGTTACTTGATCGTGAAACCTGTTATTGAAATTGAAATTGTTGGCCGACATTATTGTTATACTCGTGGAAGTAGCTAGATTTATAACGTGAAGATGTAGATCGGGCACTGATTGTGTCCAAGGGCTCCATGCTAGTCCCCTTGGCCGATTGTCAGAAATGTGCTATAAACCATGGGGTACGATGATACTGACGTCGCATTGCGCTGGGAGTACTTTCTTTTATAAATGAGTGAAAATCACGAGACTCATGAAAAAATTACATGCTTATTACATGACTTTCTAGTACATGGCCTTTACAAGGTTATGTGAGTACTTTCTAGATACATGCTCATACTTTCTTGTTCATGAAAGGCCAAATTTACATCTATATGATTAATCTTGCTCGTTCATGTTATATACTCGATCTTGCTTAGTTATCTCACGACTCTATATTCTTGGTTATTTTGGTTTATATCACTTGATTATTGCAATCTTATATTTTTATCTTGAAGTCTAGAGCTAAGACATTAATCACTTTAAATATTACCTTTATGTTGATGCGAAGATACCTACTGGACAAGTGTGTTCATACGTACTTTCTTAATGTTTCAGGAAATACAGATGAATCAGATTCAGATTATGCAAGTAGTGGGTCCGAGAGTGATTGAAGGTCAAAGGGATCGAGAGAAGCCTTAGTTGTCAAGTGTCTAGTCGAGTCTTATTGTAATTTCCTATTTTCTTGAGTCTATGATGTAAGAAGGTCGAAGTTAAAGATATTATGTATTTTTGATGATTATGATGGAATAAAGTGAAAATTTTGGTTAATTACTTGTGCAATTACTTTTATGTGATTGTCTTGTTCTCTGATTTGCTTGCTTGCGAGAGGCTTACCATGCCGACTGTTCGCGTTCTCGATATTCCTTCCGCTGTATTAAAAAGTTTGGGACGTGACAGTTAAAGTGGTATCAGAGCATTGGACTAGAAGTCCTGGAAAAAGTCGTGTCATAGGTTAAGTCCAAGGTTTAGGGACCCATGCCTATAAAACAAGGAAAGAAATTCTCAACCGTGAGAGAAACTGAGGAGAACCTGGGATGAGATAGTAATTAGAAATTTTCTCAAGGATTAATCCCACCAACTCTATTTATTCTATTACTCTTCTCAGATACCTTATTCTCATCATGGCTCATCGTGTCGATTGGGGAGGAATGCAACAAATTGTTGCAGGTCTCACCCAGGCCTTACAGAATATGGCGCAAGCCTACTTGAGGGCCGACGTTGGTGACTTGCATCGTAATTTTTGGAGCTTAAACCCTCCACAGTTTTCGGGTTCTTCCAACCCAGATGAGGCAGAAAACTAGATAGACGAAATGAACCGTGTATTCGAGGTTATGTAGTGTACTGACCAAGAGAAGGTTCATCTCACCACGTTCCAGTTGAGCAAGGACGCTCGTACCTGGTGGAAGTCTATTTCTACCCTGCCTGTAGATGCACCACATACTTGGAATGGATTTCTTGACCTCTTCCGAGCCAAGTACTTCTCCGAGCATGTCAACGAGAGGAAGGCGGCCGAATTCATGTCACTACGTCAAGGTATGATGACGGTGGCGGAATATGAGCCACAGTTGAATCAACTCACCATCAAAAATAAATACCCACTGCCGTGTATTGATGAGTTATTTGACCAACTTTCTGGTGTGGAATACTTCTCCAAGATTGACCTCAGGTCAGGCTATCATCAACTGAGGATCAAGGAAGAAGACATTCATAAGACTACTTTTCGAATCAGATATGGACATTATGAGTTTGTGGTTATGCCGTTCGGGTTAACTAATGCACCTGCTGCATTCATGCAACTGATGAACAATGTGTTCTGGCCATATCTTGACCAATTTGTGGTCGTGTTCATTGATGATATTCTCATCTATTCAAAGACAAAGGGGGAACAAGAGGAACATCTAAGGATTGTTTTGAAAACCTTATGAGAACATCAACTCTATGCTAAGTTAAACAAATGTGAATTTTTGCTTAAAGAAGTCTATTTCCTTGAGCACATCAATTCTAAAGAAGACATTGCAGTAGATCCTTCTAAGGTTGAACCTGTTAAGAACTGGTGCTGACCGATCACTGTATCTGAAGTTCAGAGTTTCATTAGTCTGGCTGGCTATTATAGGTGATTCTTACATTTTAGGTAGTACGTCGGAGGCTAATAGCTTCAGGCATATAAACCCCGAGTTCCTCTGTAATAAAAACTGTGAAGGGTTTATACTCCTTAAGCTATTCGATAGCCGCCTGCACCAAGCACGGGATGACAAACCTCCCAAATTCTCGACCATGCTAAATGACAAATGTGGAATGATGGATCCCCATCAGGCTCCGGACCACGGCTATTGCCGAGCATGGGAAGATAGATTTCTTGAACTCCTAACCGACTACTCGGAGGCAGGCAAATAAACCCTCCGACTTTGCATTAGAGTAGGGTTTTTTCTCTTTAAACCCAGCATGCATCATATAGGCTTTTAGTCCCACCAAAACAAAAAAAAACAACAAAAAAAGTATAAAATGACAAAACCAAAAAAAATGCATGCATCCATGTCATTTGGGAAATTTGCAAGCGAAGCGGGGGACACCACGTAGCTTTGACCACCCCATGATCTTTTGGCCTCGCGTCGATTTCTTGTGTTTTATGATCTCGCCGAACTTAGGTGAATGTGTCTACTTGATTCCACCACGATTCAACCAGTTGAAAACATGTTTTGTGTATGACCATTTTGAGTATTCTGAGATTCGACAGGTCATTGATTCTCATATCCTGATTTTTACTTACCCTTATTTTTAGGTCTTGTATTTTCTTGAGCTGGATTGCATTCGTCCCCTCAAGTCCTATAGCACTATGTTAGGGGGTCCCATGCGACTGCAGATGCAAGTCCTCTTAGATTAATTGTCCCTCCTCCCTTTTCCAATGACATATCCAATTTCTTAATGCTCAAGCGGCCCTGCATGAAGCTCGATTTCTGCTCAAGAATCTCCTTGAGTGGGCTATTCTTATTAGGCTTGTTTCTTTACCGAAACACCCATTTAACAGTCTGTTGGGCTCCCTTGCAAAACGAGCATTCTAGAGGGGCATTTGTAGATGCCTAATTTCAGACATCCCGCGGATCCCCAGTTAGGCCATCATGTAAGTGATGGAATTATTTTACTCGGTTCATCGACGTTCTTATGCTTTAAAGTCCAGCCCAAACACATTTCATTAATGGGCCAGTCTTTCTTAAAGAGGTCAAAAGCCCATGGGCTGGGTGGCCAAACCACAGGCTGCCCGTCCCCCTAGAAGGCAAGGGTGATGACCGCCCTCTACCCCTAGGAGGCCAAACCACTGGCCATCCTCCATTCTAAGAAGGCCGGTTGGCCGCCCAAGTTGATAGAAGGTACAACCCCTGGCCGCCCTCCCCCATCTGGAAGGCCACTATGTTGGCCGCCCAGGTCCATGGCAGGCCAAACTGATGGCGATCTATCCCTTGGTAGAAGGCCAATCATCTGGCCATCTTCTAGTAACTGCTGGTCAAGGAACGTGGGTTGTTCTCTTGCCATGTCTGGCGCCAGCTCTCCTCATCACCCACGATCGACCACACGCCCCATCAGAGACTTCTAGATGGAGCCTCAACGTATAAAACCCCTCCCTAGTCGATTGAGTGGGGGGTTGGTCGAGTGGAGTTTGGCTGGGTTTAGTAGGGTTGGCGACTGGCGGGTTAACGAGTTGGATGAAGGTGAGCGGGAGAGTTCCCCTTCCCTCTTCCTCTCGCTTGTGTTTGCAGGTGGGCGAAAAGTGGTGGGGATTATCTCCAGCAAGAGGAGCAGCCCGCGCTTAGATTGGATCTCTGAGGAAGGCCACCCTCCGTCCTCTCCACACCACTACTGGTCGGCTGAGAACTCTAGCCATCCCGGGTTCAATTCATCCATCTCTCTGTTCCCTATTCCATTTTGCAATCCCCTTCCCTACTTGCATTCATAGCACGTTAGGATTTACTAGAACCCTATCAAGAGATTTTCCCCTTTAAACAAACAGGAAGGCAGGTGGTCGAAAATCTCGACCATCCCCTCTTCCCACCACCCCAGGTAATCACGGCGTCATAATCTATCTCCTACTGATTCTTAGAATTATTGCTATACTACGCAGTGCTAATGGCCTTCTTTTCATTATTTCTGTGAGCTCTTGTGATTGTTTACGGGATTTTGGCATTTTGGAACGAAGTAGGGCTCTCCACCCTTGGCCGGCCGATGATGGAGAAGTCGGGACCTAATGTTCTCCCCACTTGAGGCATCTTCCAATCGATCATTTTGTTCCTGTAAGGCTCAGGTATAAGCCTCTAGCAATCACTCTATTTCTTTCTTTCTAACCTGTGCATTATAGGTAGAAGCAGCATAGTTCGGAGAAGGAAGGCCGATGCCCCACTCCCAGCGCCCTACAACAGGATCCCCTGGTCAAACCCGAAGTTCCAGGTGAACCTGTGCGGGCAGTATGTGGTGAGGACACCCAAGCCAAAATACGGATCGACTCAGTGAGCCGTCGGTACCGGACACGAAGCATGACTCAGTCGACACCGACCTCTTTGTGGGTAGCGTGGCTAGGGCGATTCGTAGTTTGGTGGTCTCCCGACTGTGAGATCGGGGTGTTAGTTTCCTTTTCGATAGGGGTAGTCATAGAGCCGTGGTTTTATTGGCTGCCGTAACTTGGGGATTCGTGTACAGTCGTACTTTCTGCCGTGTTATTGTAGCTACTCCTACTATTGTTGTTATTCTTGTTGTAGTTACTACTTTTCGTACCGCCGTTGTTTACAGTTGGGGTTCTGCGGGACCCCTACTGAGCCAGTGATAGGAGGCTCACCCCTGATTTTCAAGTGTTGCGAAACTTCCTCGAGGTTCGAGAGTGCTATGTGGAGGTTCTTAGTTGCCAGTTTGTCGAGCTGAGTGTTCACTCGACATTGGGTACGTTCTCTGTCTTAGATTGTAGTTCTGTTGGACTGGGCTCTGTTATAGTTAAATTATTTATTTTTATTAATTATTAAATTAAATTAAATTATTTCTTATTTTTATATACACCACACCTGTACCTTCCGGAAGCGTTAAAAGGAGATGATTTGCCAAGACAAGACTGGAGTACGGGGTTGGGGCAAATCATCTCCACTTTTGTTCGTTACCTGCCGCGCATCCTCCTCCTTTCTCACTTTTCCGGTTCCTCCACCACCTCCGTCTCTTCCCCACAAAAACTTCCCCCGGCCACCAGAAAACACCACCTAAAAAGCGACCCCCCAGCCACCACCTCCTCCTCTCCCGCCACCGGCCCCAAGCTGCTCCTCCCCCTCGTCTTCAGATTCCTTGCCCCTTTGAGTCCCCTTCGTCCGCCGTCCTTGCCCGGATTCGGAAGCAAGGAAGCAGGCGGCGTTCTCGCGCGCCGTGCCCGCCACCCGCGACATTCGCCGGAGGGACCTTCTGCTGCTGCTGGTGGTCGTGGTGGTTCCGGAGGTGGACGACGGTTGGCCACCGGAGGGATGCGGAGAGATGGCTCGGCTGTCGCCAATGGCGGCCTTGTCCCCCCAGCATCCGCTCCATCTTCCATCTCCTCTTCCCCCTCCTGCTTGCGCTTGTTCTTCCTCTGCCGTCCTCTGTGCCGTCAGGGTTTGCCCTAACCCTGCCACCACCAGCAGCGGCGTCGTCGTCTATTCTCCCTCCGCGTTCTCTTCTCCGCTTCCTCTTGGCACGGGTAGGAAAAGAACAGAGGCCGCCGCCAACGCCTGCTTTCGAGAAGAATCCGCGCGTTATCTGAGGGGTGGTTCTAATCCTCTGTCGTGCGAACAAGGGTGGAATGGAAACCTTGGGTGGTGGGGGAAGAGGACGGCGGGCTCTGTCTGCTGCGGAGGAACAGGAGGTGGCGTACAGGTGGGGGTGAAACAGGTGGAGGAAGAGTTGGAGAGCGATGGGGATGTGAGCATCCTGGACATGGAGGCTGAGATATATGATTTTATGCAGAAGTCCGCGAAGCCGAGTGATTTCCCTAGCAAGGATGAGCTAATTGCCGGTGGGAGGGTGGACTTGGTGGACGCCATCGTCGCTCACGGCGGCTGGCTCGCCTATGGTTGGGATTTGGATGACGACGAGGCTCCCGGTCGTGGTGATGTTGGGGAAGGGAAACGGGAAAAAGTATGTGGAGGAGAACCGACGGCGGGTGCCGTCAATTCCCATATCCCTGAAACAAGCTCAGCGACCATGAGACGCAGCGAACCTTATGCTGGTTGGGTGGATAGAGAGATTCTTCAGCAGCAGAGTTGTAGCTACGCCATGGGCTCTGCTGCTGCTGTTTCTTCGCGTGCTTCATCTTCTGGCAGACCAACGTGAGAGGACGATCCTTCCTATCCTTCCCTTTCTTCACGCTAAATGTCACAGTTCCTTTAATCTTTTATACTTCTCAGGGGAACGAAAGGTGCGGAAGGAAGTGGAATTGAGGGGATTCTGAGCCGGCTGGAGAAGGAGAGAAGTTTCACATATACATTGGATTCTAAAGATAAGGAAATTGACAGCAGATTATTGTCTAAGACGAAGGATTATGACTTGGGATCTGCTGGTATGTTTAATTATCGACCTCCAGAGCTGTGATTTTTTTTTAAATTTTGGATTGCCTTGTTAAATCCATAGCCAACTTTTTGAGCCCATGACCGGACTTTGTTGTGGTAGATTGTAAAAAGATATGTTATGGTTTACAAGCACGGATTTATTAGTGCATGAGATTGGTTGCATAGGCCTTCTATGGTTAAACTAGAAACAGGTTGTAGTATACTGTGTTTCGTTTGTGTTTTTAGACAATAACTATTCAATACTTCAGTTGATATCTTATACATGAGTATGACAAATGTAGCTTTGGAGGTTAATGTTAAGATGCGATGAGTGTTGGAACGCAGATCAACTGCAACCTCATTATTGAAATGTTTTCAATGGGAAGTCAAAATTTTAAATTAGGCCCTATATGTTTTTAATGCATCTGCGAAAATTTAATTAAGAGAATTCAAAGGAGTAGAGGTAATTCTGCCTCGAATAGCATATAATTGAGCGGAGGTGGAACCAGGTTCAGCACCAGCAAACTCTAGCATCCGGGAGAACAGAGTAGGTGCTTGTATTGTATGAGGAGCAAACTCTGGAAATAGCGGGACAATGATGCGTAAGTTCCTCGGGACCTGGCTCTTGCTAATGTCACCCAAGGTCTGATAAATTAAGTATAAAGTTGCCGGGCAGATAGATAATTTGATGCCCAATGCCATCTGGCATGCTCGATAAATGGCCTCTGGCTGAATAATGCTTTCATCCCCATAGGGGAGAGCAAAGGCACACAACCAATAGGTCAGGTATGCTGCCCAATGTGTCATGGCATCCAACCCGACAGGATTCGAGCCTTCCTTGTGTCCTTTGAATGAAGAGCCAGGCAGGGCCACCTTTCATCTCTTAGGCTTCTTATGAATAACGATTGCGCCAACTAAGGGGAGGTCATCATATTTTTTCTCTCCCCTAAAGAAATATCATAGCCACATACCTATGCAGAGTCGTTTCCACTCTCCTTTTTGAGCCTGCTCGCCATCATCATGATAAGACTGGAATATGCCTCTGTACGCCTTCATTAAATATCGGTATGAGAAGCCCAAGTTATAGGTGCCATCTCCGTCTGTGACATCTTTAATGAAGTCTGACAAACACACCTCTTCATATGGTTCCCCGTCTATGGACAAACCCGATAGCTAGTGAAGGCTCCACAAGTCTATGGAAGTTTCTCTCTCCGTCGTATAGAAAGTGTTGAGCTAGGAGTTGAAGACTTCCATCATCCCACAACATAACCCCTTCGAGATGGGGTATCGGAAGCATGAAGCATACACGCTGTGGTAGACTCTGGTCGTGACAAGAATGGGCGCATAATTCTAAAGAACGTAATCTGGTAACTCAACGGCGCCTTCACAGAAGGAATGAGCGTCGGATGCCTTGAAGTCCACAAACCACACGACTGCAAGTTCATGTTTGAATCTGACAGTCAGACAGTCAAGAATGTACTGTTCCTCCTGGAACCCCCACTTTAGTGGCACCAGAAACAAGCCGAAGCTGGGTCTTTCTTTATGAACTCGACATGCCACGATGTCCAAGCGAGTAGGCGTGAATTCAGGGGCTCATGTCAATTTTCCATCTATGACCATCAGCTCTTCAAGCCCCAATATCTGCTCCCATCTGCGAGGTTCCCTAAGGAGATACATTAGCTCACTGCGTGGTGTACTATAGGCTAAACTATCTCAGGATTGTAATATAGCCCACTCCACATCGTGTACCACCATAAGGTCATGCTTCCCTCGAGTGCTGAAATGCTTCAGAAAATATATCAAATGCTTATCCTTCGGGAAGTCACTGTAGAAACCCCATCCCGGACAAAATGATAACCTTCATTTGTCAATGACAACTGATCGAAGTCCATTGTATAGGTGTCGAAATTAGATGACTTAGCCAAAACTGCTATCTCAGCATGCTCCCGGTCTAGCTCATTGAAATTTATTCAAGTGACTATAGGGGGACCAGCCACAGTCACAGTAGCTTGAGCACCAGTGGTATGGGAGGAAGTGCTGGAAGAAGCCATTTGAAGTGCACAAAGCACCAAATATGCACATTGGTCAATACATCAATGAATGAATGAAACACAAGCAAGGAAAATTATATGACATATAAAAAGTTATCTCTAGTGAAATTTCGACAGAGTCTCCCCTACACTGGGTGCACTGGGGGGAGTAAATGAGCACACGTCTATGCCTAAAGTGAGACAGCCTCGAAATTTTATAGTGCACACAAAAGCGGCAACACTACAAGGACAAGAAGGCTCTTTTAGAGCAATACAGTAGGCTCTATCTACTGATCTGGCGGCAGCTAGCTGAACTGGCAGCCCCAGGCTATCTGAGAGCACATGGCTAATTCGGCAGCACATGCCTGATACGGCAATATCGGGCCAATTGAGTAGATCCCGTTCGATCCGGTAGTAACTAGTTGGACCGACAGAGCCTGGCTGATATGACAACTTCATTGCGAACCAGCGGCCTTAGGCTAATTCGACGGCTTGGCAGCCCATTCGGTAGCGAGCTGATCCGGCAACACCGGTGCTCATGAAGAAAATGAGCAGAAAAAGAGGGAAAGAAAGAAAAGGGAGGGATTTCCTGTTCAATAGCGACGGCCTCCATGATGGGGGAAAGAAGAGAAAGGCCCTGAAAGGGATGAAAAGGAAAAGGAAGGGGAAGGATCCTCGGGGTCCAAGAGTACCCGATGGAACTGGTGCGGCCAGGAAAGGAAAGGAGGGGGGAAGAAAAACCCCTCCAAAGGGGGGCCTTGCTCTGGGGCGATGAGGAAGAGAAGGAGAAGGGGGAGCCAAGACGGACCCCTAGAGCGACGGCGGTAGCAGCCAGAGGGCTCCTCATTCTTGATAATTCTGATGAGAGTTTTATTTGTAGCTTCAGCTTGTCCATTTCCTTGTGGGTAGTATGGAGATGAATGGTGCAAATTGATGCCATATTTACCACACATGTCGCGAAGTTCCTGGGATGTGAACTGCAGCCTGTTGTCAGTGATGATGTCACGAGGAACGCCGAACCTTGCGAGGATGTTGCGCTTTATGAACTTCACCACTGTTGATGCCTTGACTTCTATGAATGCCTCATCTTCTACCCATTTCATGAAGTATTCTGTAGCGGTGAGAATGAAAGATTTCCTTCGGATTTCTTCGGTTCTATCCTCCAAAGGACCGACTACGTCAAATGCCCGCATGGCAAAAGGCCAAGGGTCTATAAGAGGGTGGAGCGAGGACGAGGTTGCGTGGACCTTGTCCGCATGGAGCTGACATTTAACGCAATGGCGGACATAATGGGAACAATCCTCGTTCATAGTAGGCCAATAATATTGTCGAAGGAGTTTTCAAGCATGCATGCGACCATTCACATGACCACCGCATTCACTGGAGTGAGCAGCTTCGACAACTGCATGGGATTCGATCTTATCGAGGCAACGGAGGTAAACTCCACTGAGGGATTTACGATGCAAGAGACCACCTATAATGGCAAAGCATTCCGCGGCTCGGTGAATGGCACGTCGATTGAAAGTGATAGCATAATCAGGGAAGGAGCGATCTCAGAGATAATTCTCGATATCAAAGAACCAGGATTTACCGTCCTCGAGGTCGACTTCAGGTTCATGAGAGATGGAGTGGACCTGCTGAGAAGGCTCGGAGAACTATTGGAACCAGGGATCTAAATGTGAGGGGATGTGGATGCTCTGTACAATGACAGTGACTGATGGCTTTCCGCCAGGGATTGGAAGAGAAGATGCCAAAGATGCCAAAGTGTCGACTAGAAGGTTTTGAGCCCTAGGAGTGTGCACAAGGGTGAGCTTCCTAAATCGCCGGACTACCCTGCCGACCAGGTCCTGGTAGGGTTTCAGCTTCGGGTCCCAGGTTTGATACTTGCTGAGGGATTGTTGGAGTATGAGCTGGGAATCTCCAATGATCTGGAGCTCCTTAACTCCGAGTGCCAACGCCATTCTTAAACCCATGAGGAGCGCCTCATATTTTGCCATGTTATTTGTAGCAGGGAAGGTTAACTAACAAGCACGGGGAATAATAATACCTTCTGGGAATTGGAGAACGGCTCCGACTCCGCAACCCTTGGAATTGAATGCACCGTCAAAGTAGAGAATCCATGAATGTTCACCATCTATGATGGCTCCTAACTCTTTGTCTGGAAAACTCTCGTCGACAGGGGAAAACATCAGGAGTGGGTGATGGGCAAGATGCTCGGTGATGGTGTGCCCCTTGACCACTTTCTGACTGATGTAACTGATATCAAATTGGTTGAGAAAACTTTACCATGTCACCAAACGATCAGTTAGTGCGGGCTTTTCCAATAAGTATTTCATTGGGTCCATTCGTGCCAAGAGCTTTACTTCATGTGCGAGAAAATAATGCTTTAGCTTTTGGGTGACCCAGACGATGGCCACGCAAGTCCTTTCCATGGAAGTGTATCTCTGCTCAGCTTCATTGAATAGTTTGGACAAGTAGTAGACTGCGCGTTCTCTATTGGCCTCATCGTATTGGGCCAATACTGCTCCAACAGATTCTTTCGTGGTAGAAACATAGAGCAGTAGAGGCCGACCCAGGGCTGGGGGTGCCAGAACGGGAGGATTTAGAAGGTAACTCTTCAGGTCATCAAAGGCCTTTTGACATTTATCATTCCAATGAAATTTAGCCTCTCCTTTCAGTAGGTCGTAGAAGGGCTTGCATCACTGGGAGTGGTGAGATATAAATCTCATGATGAACTACAAATGCTCGATTAGACCACGGACTTCTTTGATGTTCTTGGGAGGAGGCATTTCGACAATGGCCTTAGCTTTGTTAGGGTTGATCTCGATCCCCATTTTGCTGACCATAAACCTTAAAAGCTCACATGAGGAGACCCCGAACAAACACTTCTTGGGGTTCATTTTAAGCTGGTGCTCTCGAGACCGTTGGAGAACTACCCGAAGGATTTCTGCATGACCACTCCTGGCCTTAGATTTGACCAAGATGTCCTCCTTGTAAACTTCCATATAGATATGTGTCATGTTGTGGAAGATGGCCATCATCTCTCTTTGATATGTTGCCCCTACATTCTTAAGACCGAAGGGCATGACGACGTAGCAGTAGGTCCCCCACTGTGTGGTAAAAGAAGTTTTCTCCTGGTCTTCCTCCGCTGGGCGGATCTGGTTATACCCCGAGAAGCCATCCGTGAAGGAGAGCATATCATAGCTAGTGGTGTTATCTACCAGGACATCTATGTGTGGGAGAGAAAAATCATCCTTTGGACAAGCACAATTAAGGTCACATGAGGATGATTATGAATGAATAAAGGATTGAGTTTATTTCTATATTACATGCTCTGTCTTGGTGTCGAATGTACTACGCTCTGATTGACATGAATGATATAAACTCGTCACGACCTCCGGGTAATCTTTCGCGCTCGGGACGTGACAGATTTTTAGACCCTTGACATGCATACGACTAGGATTTTCCATGCGGGGACTTTACCTCTCTTGACATGCCTTTATTTCATAATTTAATAAATTTTGATTTTGATAATAACCATTGTGGCTAGATTTATATCATGAAAACTCATTTCATTTATGGGTCAAGACTACCCCTATTTGAGACTTTTCTCGTATTAGGGAGTACCTAGGTTGGTCATCTCATCCGTCAACCTCCTGCCCCTGCACCTGGCCGAGCAAAGAAGAGAAAAGACTTCATGCATACCCATGGTATGGCCAAAGCAGCAACGATGTGTAACCAAAGGAGGCCAGCTAAGGACGCCATGAAGTGTGTGGAGTGCCCAGCTAAGGGTTACCCTTAACAAGCGGGGAGGGAATGCTAAACTCCCAACGTGGGGTTCTTATAGCCAGCGGTGCTGCAAAAGCAACCCTAAAGACTCTTTATGAATTTCAATAAGGATAAAGACCTGGGGTAAAGGCCTGAAACACCATTCTTAATCATGTTAAGAAGCACTTCATTTTGAAAACCATGCGTTAAGTAAGGTAGTAATGACATCATAACAATACGTACTTATGCCAATATGTTACCTTGCAACTCATGAAGCAGCTGCTAGAGATAATGTTTGTCATCGCGAAATTTGTCCTCAAGTGGCAGATAAAAGGATTGGAAGCAAAGGATTGAAGTGGCTTAACAAGAAGAAGTGGTGCCCAGATCAGACTCAGACGAATAAGGAGAAAAGGAAGAGAGGTAAGGGCTAGAACTCCCTCACTAACGTGCGAAGACCCTAATCACATGAATGGTCTACAGAGGAAATGAAAAATCAAGAGGAGGAGTGAGGACTAAAGCCTCAAAAATAGTGGGAGAATGGACAG
The DNA here is from genome assembly GCA_024336825.1 of Amorphophallus titanum. Taxonomy (NCBI): domain Eukaryota; kingdom Viridiplantae; phylum Streptophyta; class Magnoliopsida; order Alismatales; family Araceae; genus Amorphophallus; species Amorphophallus titanum. The sequence continues at coordinate 84,047,758 of JANBPO010009603.1, read as the reverse complement.
ATGCCCAAGGCAATGGATGTGGAAGAAGTCGGGTCAGACCCGGGATTAGAAGGGATTAAAAGGAGAAATTGGTAAATGGAAAGTGGAGGATCCGGTGGCAAAGGAGGAGAATCATGATGGGAAGAATCATTCGGAGGCTCCGGAGGGATGAAGTAGGAAGGGACGCAATGCCCCGGGAAAAAGGTATTGGAAAGGATGATTAAAGAGGAAGAAGAGAATAAAGGACGCGATGTCCTGAAGGAGCAAGAGGAGGAATCGGAAGAAAGAGAAGAGATCCAGAGATTTTGGAGGAAGAGAATGGGAAGGGTGTGGTGCCCAAGAAATAGAGAGAGGGCTGAAGGATCCAGAGGTTTCGAAGGAGGAAGGTTTAAAAGGGCGTGATGCCCTGGGAGAGGATCGAGAAGAAAAGATAGAAAGTTCGGAGGTTTCGGGGGTGGAGGGTATAAAAGGGCGTGGTGCCCAAGACGGAGAGAAAAATCTAGAAGAACCGAAAGTGGAGGTGTAGAGAGGTGCGATGCTCAAAGCAGGATATCCAGAGGTTCCTGAGGAATAGCAGGAAAGGGGGCGCGATGCCCTGGGAGAATTAGGGAAGAAAAATCTGGAGGGACGCGATGCCCCGGGGAGAGTGGATTAGAATAGGAAGAAGGGTCCGGAGGTTCCAGAGGAAGGAAATAGTGTGGTACATGATGCCCGGAAAGAATGATGGAGGGCGCGTGATGCCCTGGGGAGATAGACAATGAGTCCCGAAGATCCAGAGGAAGAAGATGGAAAGGGGTGGGATGCCCTAGGAGAAGAGGAGGATGCAAAAGAAGGTCTGGAGGTTCCGGAAGAAATAGAGGAAAAGGGGCATGATGCCCTAGAAGAAAACTGGAGGGGGCATGATGCCCGGGAAGTGTAAGGGGACCCAAAGGTAGAGGTGAATGAGATGGGGAATGTGGGAGATCTGGAGGTTCCAGAAGATGGGGAGGATACAGGTCCGGAAACCTGGGAAAGAAGAAATGAAAATGAATGTAATGCAAGGGATGCATAAAATGCAAGAGATGCAGTGAGGGGGAGGAAGAGAGTTGCAAGAGATGCAAGAAGGGGGAGGAAGGGAGTCTCCTTCTTACCCCATGAGTGGCCCATAAGGAGAAAAATGTGGATGGGATAGAATAAGGAATGAATGAATTGGTGGAAGGCCCTTTATCAAAAGAATGTTCACCCCTCCATAGTAAGCAAGGTGCCCGGCCAGATGGCTTAAAGGATTGAAATAGTGAGATCTTATTAAAGGAATGTGTCATAGTGACGGAGCGAGGGGTAATGAGAGTATTGAAAGAATGTCGACCAATGAGCAAAGTGATTTTGATAATGGCACTGGGCCGACATGGCATCAACTCATAAGAATTTTTCTTGGTGAGCTTCGGAAGCTCTCCCTCCTCCAGGGGAGAAGAGGTCCCTGCAACCAACCCCCAGTGAAAGCTTAGCATGAGTGGGTAAAGTAGAGTAATCTACCATGAAATAACTAAGTACTCAGCTATGTACCTCAGGTTCCCATGCTGGATGACTCCACTAGCCCCACCGTGCAAGCCGACACCACGGTCGGCAAAGGTGGGAAGGGCAGCTTCTCCAATAGCCCCGGTAGCCTGCCCAGTGTGTACCCTACGGTCGGTGGGGGCACGGATGTCTCCTGCCCAGCCTCGTCCCCGAAGGATGATAGGACAACTGACAGGCCGGCGTCCACCGACTCCTGGATCATCTCCAAGGTGGCCGCTGCATCTTCACCTACCAAACAAGCAACTCAGACCAGGTCAACAACTTTGGCTTGCCAAGAGTGCGATTGCTACAGGAAGACTCCCTCCAAAGTAATCGGACACTTACCCAGATAGCTCCCAGCCACTGTGGGTGCTGGCTCTCCCACCTGTCCAGGCTCTCCGCCCAGTGCCTCAGCCAGGGACTCAGCCCCCGAAGTCTCTACCTCCTCTGCACAAGCCAGATGGTTACATCAGCGGCCAGAAACGAGTGAAGTTGCAACTCACAGCCACCACCAGAAGCCCTTACTTGAATGGGCTCCTCCTGCACCTTCCCATGACTCGAAGTCGGGGAAGGCCTTAACATTGGGTGCCATCTCGTCCATTAGTTAGAGAAAACTCTCCGTGTCAATCTCACACTCAGCTCCCTCCATATAGGGAGGGTCCTCCTCCTGAGGGGGTGAGAAGGTCTCTTCCATCCTAGCCTCAACGGGAGCTGCAAAACACAAACCCAACAAAGCAGGATTAGCCCACCGCCATGGCTAAATTGACCAGGAGCAAAGAAGGCAAAGTGACACTTACTCAGAGCTGTCTCTGCCTCAACTGCCCCACCAGCCTCGAGCCCTCTAGAAGACTCGCCAGTCTCGGTTACTACAACCTCTACTCGGGGTTATTTCCGCCTCGGCTGTAGACTTTCAGCCCCACTCCCTGAGGATGCCTCCGTGGAGGGGTTATCCCCCTCCGTCGTCGAACCTGTCAACAGACACAACATCATACAATGTCAGTGTCATGACCAGAAAGTAACAAAAGAAAAAGGGATGGAGTATCCAAAACAAGGCCGTACCTGGTACCAACTGCTCTGGCTTCAGTGCCAGCACCTGGGCCGCATTCCCCACGGCCTCCCGGATGTCCCGTAGAGTGCGGGCGCACTCAATCTAGGATAGGAACTCCACGGGCCCGGCAGACCCGATCGCGTGGCCGATGTGTTGCCGCCAGTTGTCAATCGCTGAGTCGGCAAAGCTCCCGTACGGGAGCTCCCGATCCAGCGAACCCCTACTCTAAAAATCGTAGTCGGCTAAAAATTGGGTCCACCAGGCCTTAGGTTCCCCTAGCCGGGACACCTTCGCTCCTGTCACCGCTGCTGTCACAGAAACCTATACCAGGGGCTTCAGTGCCCCACCACTGCTCCGGCTCCTGGAAGTCGAACCTTGGCCACCCCGGGGCCACTACTCCATGACCTGCCCGATCTCTCGATGGACCCGAGGAATGCGGGTCCTTAGGTACCCGTCGTCCAGTGCAATAGGAGGCAAATCCTCCCTCAGCAAGCGGCTCTCCTCCGCCTTTCCAATCGCGGAGGCCTTCTGTCAATACAAGTGGCTGTGCTCGAACCACCACCTGGCGTAGTGTATGTTGAACCTCCCTTGACGTCCCTATCCCGGCATCGGGAACTGCTCTGACTCCCGACGACTGTAGAAGTCCCACCATGCCGCCGTAAGAAGGTGGGTGTCCCTGCCACGGTACTGCCTTTTGGTCAAAGGGAACTCCCGATTCGACGGGATCCCTTGGTCGTACCCAAAGTTCCTTACAAACTGGTGTGGGTAGTACGGCACTAAGGAACTCGTCGCTGACCGATGCAACGTCAGCACCACCGATCGGGTACTCCATATCCACCCCATCTGCAACCCTGTCTCTATCACCTCCTGAGCAGCGTCGGCGCTGGTCACCCCTCTACCTGAAGGCCCCAGTAAGAGACTGGAATCCCTCGTGGCACTGTCAAAAGGAAGCCCCTCCTCGCCCCTGGTGGGTAGGTAACAATGGGCTCTCCTAGCCCCCTCCAGCTATGTCTCTGCATCCCCGTCAGATTGCCCAGGGAAGCTAAACAAGAGCGGTGTCGTCGGGTTCCTCACTGTCCCCTGCATCACCAAGCCAGGAAACAACAACCAGGCCCACGCACTGAGGTAGTGGGTCGGTAGGAGTAGGCTTCTCTCTCTCGGTGCTGAGTGTGCTGTTAGAACTCTGAGCCCATGGTAGATGTTGGCCAGTGCAGCGGGAGCTACGGCCTACTATCTCCCCTCGGCCAACAAACAAGCTGGCCACAACAACTCAGCTCTCAGCAGTCTGTCCTCTCCGTGAGGTACTACAAAAGTCGCCAACCAATATGCCAGATACGCTGCAATGTGTGTCACGTCTGGCAGACCATGGGGATTCCACCCCTCCTGTGGTGCATACACATATCTGGAGTACGTCTGGAAGCATAGATCCACCTCAGTGTACTCCTCCCATGGAGTATGGTCTCTGGCAAACTCCTGATAAAAGCAGAATGGCCCATTGAAGAAATGACAGAGCCATACATTCAGTGGCACTCTCAGAGTCTGTGCTGCTCTCTCTCTCCCTGCCAGAGCCAAGTCCCTCCAGGTTTCAGGAGGTACCGATAGCTGAAAGGTACCCGATACCTCCCCTATCTGTCACTGTGACTACAGTGGAGGTCATCCAGCACTACCTCCTTATATCCCTTGCCGCTGATCGGTAGTCCAAAAATCCTGAACAGAGACCACAAGTCCAGTGATGTCTCTCCTTCTGCGGTGGCCACCGTGTTCCAACGATGATTGAAGTGCTCTAGTAGTCCTTGTAGTAGCCCAGTGTAGCAGGGGTACGCGTACAAGGTGGCAGTCACCGCGTACCTGATCCCTGCTTGCTCCAACAACACCCGGTAGTGATGGATGATCCCCATCAGCCACTCAGTGGCCCCCTGGCGGTAGTAGTGCGAAGGGATTATGGCCCAGCGACTATACCAGCTCGTGACGGTCTGCCTCATAACCCCGTCCAGCATACTGTGGTCATCATATCCCTCTCCAGCATACTGCAAACCCGCAGGCTCCAGCACTAGTCTGGCGGTCCCCTCTATCTCAGTACGGTGGTGGTCGTGCAAATCCCAAGAAGCAGGCCCCAACGGCCCAATGCTGACCCCTAACCTCTCTGCCCCACCAAAGAACCCCAGACACTCAGCACTAGGAAACTATCGCTACCTCCAGTAATCCTCTGAGAAGCTAGGGTAGCTATAGAAGGCTACCCCATGCAGGCTGTCCCTATCGATCAAGATGGCCCGCTCATGCCGATGATGGGCTCCAGGAATCCGTGAGTCATCCTCCTCCATGCCAGGTGGAACGTAGCTCTGGAGAAACACAAACAAATGCTGATCTAGGGGGAACTCCAACAGATAGCCCCTACTCCTATCATAGGTGTGCATGCCGTCAGCCTCCAGGATCCTCGTCAACTCTACGGTCCCGACTCCAACAGCTCTCTCGCCAAGGGGACCCTCAGCTGCTACTGTATGCCCACGACCCAATTGCTCCATGTTAGCCACAGTAACCACCGGCGGGCCCAAAGGGGGTGGTTGCCGGTGGGTCCTCCACACCCAGTGGTCCACCTCTCCGGCCACCCACCTTAGAACCCGTCCATATCTGCCAAAACGCGCCATAGCTGCAAGACAAAGCATGGAAAAGTGGTCAGAACACGAACAAAACCAACACATGCAGCACAACAAAAATAAAGGCACTTGAAGTGTCAAAATACAACTACAATAGCCCAGAATAGGAGTCTCACGGGCTGAACGCCCTCGTCTTCACCTCCCACGCACGACCCGTGGGGGGCATTTGTTGTACCCGAACTATTTCCCAGCAAAATCACAAGAAATAAGGGTTCGGGCATTTCACCAAGCACCTTCCAGGCATGGGCTATCTAGCACTTTCTATGAACCCATGGGTCCCTACAAGATCCCTGGCCAGCCTACCGTAACTTACGACGACACAAGCAATCATTCGGGATCAACTCCGGCCACTCACGTACGGGCCTTGCCTGTATCCCGCACCGTCGCCCGGAGCCACCCAGGGGCGCCCCGACGTCAGGCCACGCCATGTGGCACTCAGCCAAAGGGGCCAAGTGCCCACCCAGAAACACATCTTTCAACCTTCCAAGGTCAAAGGGAGGCATAACTAGGTCAACCATAGGCTTTGGGGGCCTATCGCGTGCATGTACCGCTCACACAGGCATGCTCGGCATTTCGTCGAACACCTTATGGGTGCGTATGTTCTAGCCCTTCTACACCCAACCATGGGCCGACCCGTGATTCCAGCACCTCAATTGGGTCCTACAATGACCCCCCCGACAAGTAAAGGTCAACCGCGACACTCAGACACGTGGCAATAAGCCATCAAATCCTAGCATTCGGGGCAACCCGAGGCTACCGTGCCAACCCGCCAAATAATGTGACACACAGCCCAAGGAATGACTCACAGCCACAAAGTTCCTCCCCTTAGCTCCCATGAGCTCTCGTCGTCAACCCAAGGCCTATCGTGCGGCACCTTAGCCACATACTCAGGACGTTCGGCAATCCGGGGTGTGCAGGTATTTACCCAGACACCTTGCGGGCGGCTACGACAACTCAAAGAACGGTAGCCCCCATGGGCCCATTCCAGCTTCCCGGGGTTCAAATTCCAACAAAGGACAATCCCAAACAATGCAAGAAGACCCCCAGGGGCCATCCCTAGGTGTTATGACCTCCCCCGGGGGCCTGTTCACCCCTACGGTGACCGCTCGCCCCAGGGAGGGTGAACCTCCTTGGGGGCCACACCCTCTCTCTAGCCCGATGGTCCCATGGCCCCACTCCATCCCAATTCGTTCGATCTACGATCCTACGGTGCAGTTCCAGTGCCGTACCAGTCTGAGAAGTCAATACGTGAGCACGAGAGCACAACGCGATAGCATGAGAAATTCCTCAAGTTCGACACACTCACAAGCTTCCACGTATTCTCCCAGTATCCTCCTAGTTAATTATCCTTTTCTTTATTAGCCAAATTAGTAAGAAAACAGGGGAAAGAAATCAAATTTTATAGGTTGGGGACCACCTCCCTCTCTCCTTGGTGCCAATCTGCATGAAATTTCAAGCCAAAATTTAAATTTTAGGAAATTTACATAATTTCCTATTTTCTTTTCTTTTTAATCCCTTAACGCCTCTCTCTCCTCTCACGTATCTCTCACTCACTCCCCCTCCATTCTCTCTCCTCTCTTCTCCTCTCCCCCAAGTACACGACTGAGGTGGAGGTGGATGAGGCAGGATGCTGTGGAGGCATCGTGGAGCGTAAAGGTGCAAGGAATGGAGCGTGGCATTGGCGCGATCTCCCGGTGGATTCAAAGCATCACGACGTGGGATTATGCGATGGTTTTTAGTAAGGATCGGCCATTTCGACTTGCGAGATCTTCGGTGGAGGTAGGGAGATCGATGCCCGACTCTTTTCCAACATTCCCTCGCGATTTGGAGCCAAATAGTGTGAATTTAGTGAGTTTTCTAGTTTTAAGGGTGAAACCATATTTCAGGGGTGTTAGCTGTGTTCGCCATTTCAGGCGACGATTTTTAGTTAAATTGGAATCATTTGAACCCCTGGCATGTTGAGATTTTATTCCCACCAGTTTCATTGCCATTGGTTGTGGTTTGGGGGCAATTGGAGGCTGGTTACCCACGTGAGTCGTTTTGGGTGGATTTGCGGACATCACTCATTTTTTGTCATTTTGTGGATGGTTTGATCCCTTCCGGCTTGTGGAAGGTTGATATCGAGTCTAAGAATGTTTCCCCATTGGTTAGACATGATTGGGGTGTAGAAAGATCGAGTTTTGGGTAGTCCTATGGTTTTCCCGCCAGAATGGTTTAGCGGTCTTACTAGAGACCGCCATTTGTAGAGGCGGCCCTCTGGAGATAGTCATTTGGAGTTCCCTTGTCAGTTTCTTGTTGCTGCCTCGTGACCGACCGCAACTCTATTTTAGCAGCCCTTGGGACCGCTATATGGTGTTTTAAGTCAGTTTGAGTCGGTTCAGGCTAGCAATCTAGCTCTCGACCACAAATTGATTGGCGGCCTTAAGAGGACTGCCATTTCCTGGAAACGGTCCCAGGGAGACCATTATTTGTTAAGTCAGTTCCTAGTAGCGGCCTTGCGGCTGACCGTCTTTTGAAGTAACGGTCAGGCAAATGACCGCCACTAGGATGGCTTTTTTGAGAAGATTTCGAGGCAGTTTGGAATTGTCGGTTTGGTCTTGACCACCAAATCCTAGAGATGGCCTGATGAGGACCGCCATTTGATGTCAGTGGCCTTGACGAAGACCATTTTCCTGCCTATTCAACTGTGCGAATAGTGGCCCTTATAAGACCGCCAAAGAGTAGTAGAGGCCAAGGGTAAGACCACCATTTGGCCAGTGTGTTTCTTTCATTCATTTGGCTTTTGGTTGGCTTGGCTTCGAACTCTTGGTTAGCCCATTGTTTTGTGGATGTCGTAGACGTCCTATGAGGGCTGTAACTGTGTTATAGGGTGTCCGAAAGTGCCATCGTACCGAGTAACATTTTGCATAATTCGAGAGTCATTATGCTTTCTGGTCAACCCGGTTGTGACCCAATGGTTGACACGTGACCTCATGAGTGTCTCAGTTATCCTGTATGGATTGAGACCCTGATTTTAGGTGCTTGGAGGTATCGTCATACCTTGATTTGTATGCCTATTGGTTTGAGGGCTTTGATGCTCCCTCATGTTCTATGCTTTGTGTTATACAGAGTCTAGAGTCATGTGTGTAGCCTAGGGGCTCAAGACTTATAGTTTATTGTGTTTTATCATGATTTTGGCTTAGGGACTAGGCTGATTAACCATATGTTGCTATGATGTGCGACGATCTTGACCCGAGCCATGTGACTCAAGGATCGTTGTGTGCAGGTCTTGTTGTCTGTCCTGAGTCAAGCGACTGTTTGTTGTGCTGCCATGTGTTTCGTAGTGTGTGTGACAGGTGGGGATTCTGATTGCTGCCACCTCATGGCTATCTATGTGGATTGTGATTTTCACATTAGGAGTGATCTTTTTGATAACCTCCTTGATTATTCCTGCCACACTATGGACCCTTGGTTCGTTGGAGGGGACTTCAACTGTATTGCTTGCCCATCGGAAAAAGCAGGAGGCCTTCTTTCCAACCTTAATTCCATGATTGATTTCAATGCCTTCTCTTCTGCGGCCAGTCTAATTGATCTGGGTTTCAGGAGCAGTCCTTGCACCTGGACGAATAATAGGCTTGGTGGTGCAGCGATTAAAGCCCTCCTGGACCGTGTCTTAGCTAACACTTCTGTGTAGGTGGCCTACCCTAATGCATGTGTTCAACAGATGCCTCGTGTTGGATCTCCTCTGGATTGATAAGCAGTGTGTGTACTGCTTTGAGTTAATTAGTTTTGATGATTAGCAACAGATTTGTGAATAATCGATTGATTAGCAACAGGTTTGTTTGACCTTGTTGACTGTAGAGTTGACTTTGTCAACTTTGCTCTGAAATGATGTTATGTCACAAAGAGAAAGAAGCATTCTAAACGCTATGGTATCTTGCCAGCGTGGATAAAGAGTTGAGGTGTGTTTCTCAACATCCAGGGTTGGGCTTCACCCTCGAAGAATACTATTATAGTGGGCGTTATGAAGTGGGCACCATCTCCGCTCTCTACCCAACAGAGGACAGCTCACTAGGGGCAACTTTTGATGAATAGCCAGTGGAAGCTAAACATGTTGAACCGGCTCAGTTAAGAGACTCGGAATTAGAAGCCATACCTCCTCGCAGGTGCTGGGAGTAGGTCTACCCTGAAGAAATAGCTCTCCAAGCCAAATTTCACATGGCCAGCAGTAGCGAAGATGAATATATTGATGAAATAGGGCTATCACTAGCCTTTTCCCATAGCTCTCCCCGGGTAGAGATATCACCGCCTCTTATACCGATCAAGGGAGTTTCTACTGAGACTGATCAGGAAATGCCCATTGCTATAAAAGAACATGCCATCTCCATCAAAGGCAAGGTGATTCAAGGAGGCAGTGAGATAGAGTTGTCTTCATATGCCACAAAATTGCAATGCTGTTCCTCCAGCTTAGCAAGAAATAACTGTCAATCCTTTGAGGTTACCAGCACATCAGCAGAGGTTGAAGCCGCTAGCTCATCTGGTAAGGTCGCAGCCGCAGTGGACCTGTTGATAGAACAATTCACACAGCCACCACCAGCTAAATTAAGAACCCCCGATAAGGACTAGGTGAACCAAGAGGGAGAGACCGAGGTGCTCGAGCTCGAAGATGATATTCCAGACTTTATTGACCTCCAGCCAGCACCTCTGGAAATAGAAGACGGGGGCCAAGCCACGATCGATGAGCTGTTAGAAGTCAACTTGGGAACTGAAGATGATTGATGCGGGACGACTACGAGACTCGACATGGATGGGTTGCAACCTTGGACTCTAAAGATTAACGTAGCTAGCAAGACGACGCGACCAGCAATGACACTACAACGCGGCACCACACGAGCTCCAGAAGAGGCGATATGCCCCAAACAAGGAGTGCTAACTCATGGTCGTCCCCATCGAGGGAAGCGAGATGATCTGCACGGTTGAGTAACAGGCGTTGAGTCTCGGGTGATCGGCTCACTCTCGCGCTTGAAACGAGTCACGGGATGGGTCTTACACTCACAACTCACAGCGGTGATGTATCACGAGCTATCTAAAAAAGTAACCTACTCACAAGTAGCGGCATTAAGAGTGTATACTAACTAAGCAAAGTGACAAAAAGGGGGAGGCGGGTGTACCTCCACGCTCGGGGCTTGGGGAAGACGTCCTGGTCGAGATCCGTGACTCCCGGTACAACAATGATTATTAAGTACAAAGTGTTTCAATAGCCCACTCCACGCAGGGAGGTAACAGGCAACACGTGGGGTGCGGGAGCACCAATCTTGGGTTGACGGGTCAGCGAGCCGGCAGTTTCGGGCGGTGGTGGGGCAGCGACTCCGAATCTATAGTTTCTTACCAGTAGGATAGCACGCACGGGCATCCAAAGGGATGCCAGTCTCCTGGAGGCTTCTGGACATGGCAGTTCACCGGGATGTTGGCGGAGGGTCCCAGGTCGACCCCTGGGAGCGGCGGTCGCTGATTCTTTTCTGACGTATTTTTGCTGGCTTTTACCATTGACCCCTTTTTGCAGGCCAACCTCGGGACAGATCTGGATAGTCCTGCACACTCCGGCAAGATCGGCCACCACAACCAGCCCAGATTTCAGATCAGAGCGAGACTAGCGCCATTGCAAAGAGGACTCGAAGATCTTCGACCTATGGGAGTTTCAGATCCGTCCAATGGTGGAACCGGAAATGACAGCTTCTACAAACTGACTAAGTTCTTTGGCCCAAAATACAGAACACATAGGGCAGAATAGAAACTGCCTGTTTATGGGGCTGGACCGAAGATCTGATGGAGGTTCTAGGGCTTGGAGATTTTTGTGGAGGTAGAGGAGAGAGGGTGGTCACGCGCATAGGTCTTTTGTAGAATTCTGACCACATTTAGGGGGTGAGAAAATTCATCTACCATCGGCTATCACACTGGTCTGCTCACAGGTAGATTATGGGGGTGAATAACAGCGGACTGGGAAGGGGTATAAACGAGTTCTGGTCTGGGTGAAAATTGAACTGGGAATGGCCTTTGATAGGGGGAACCTACCCTCAAAGTTTCGTCATGATCCAATGGCCAGATCTCCCACACCGGCCCTTTCACCGAGCTGCTGTCTTGCAACTCCGAGTTTTGGGGCAGCAGGATGAAGACCGGCTTGTGGTGGCTCAACGGCGGCACGAACGGTGACGGCGACGGTGGTGAACGTTCACAACAGATAGAGGAAGAAAGAAAGAGGAAGAGATTTGAGGGAGATGGAAGATCTAGGATTAGATCTAGAGGAAATTGGAGGAGGGAGTGGGAAGAACATCAATTAAACACTGGTTTTTGATGATGTCAAGACTCATCCTCGAACTTCATGTGTTTTTTCATCCTTGAGTTTTATAATTCATCCTTGAGTTTCATATCCTTTTTAATTCTTGAGCTTCATATGTTTTTGATGATGTCAATGCTTGAATCCTTTAGTTTCATACGTTTTTGTTGTTGTCAATGTTGTTTGATAATGTTAATACATGAATATCCAAGACCTCTGTGAAGATAGATTCAAATTTGAACAAAGTAATGGCCAGAAGTGTAAAATCAGGAAGCAGACAACACAGCAAGCTATCACTGACAAATGACCAGATAAGGGTGAAAAATATGCATTAAGGGTGAAAAATAGGTCCCTATAGGTGAAAAATAGCTCATGAGGCTGAAAGGAGCTCAAAGCATGGAAATGTGTAGAAGAGGAGTCGACTCTATCTGTCCATGGAGTCGACACAGCATGGATACACCTTCAAGCAGATAGCACCACATGGTATCGCTAAGAAATGTTCAGCTAAGGGTGACAAATATGTGTTAAGGGTGAAAAATAAGTACCTAATGGTGAAAAATAGCTCTTCTGGCAGAATCGATAGTTCTCAAGACAAATACCACTTGTTGGTGAGCCATGGAGTTGACTCTACTTGTTCTTGGAGTTGACACAACAATGAAGTAGTGAAGTGGGCAACTGAAGTCAACACTGGAGACCATATGTGAACAAGGCTGAAAAATGGAGATTAGTGATGACAAATAGATCACCAAGGGTGAAAAATAGCTTAAGAGGCTGAATAATGGTTAACAAGGTTAAAAGTGTGAAATGTGTAGAAGCCGAGTCGACTCCAACCACAAATGGAGTCGACGTTGTCCTGTGGAGATTACAGATAACAGGGAAGCCTTCAAAGGCGATGACTAACTAGTGGCTAAGGGTGAAAAATAACTTGTTAATGGTGACAAATAGCCAATATCAGTGACAAATAGCTCCCTAATGGTGAAAAATAGCCCTAAGCAATGAAAAATGAAGAGCGATCAAGCTTGTTCAAAGGAATTAGGAGAGTGGAAAATCTGTAGCCCAGTTATATGCGCAGATCAAGGTGGCTGAACTAGGTCCAGACTGGCCCAATAAGGCCCAATGTGACCCAACCAGGTCGAGCCCCCCAAAGCGATAGCCCCACGTCCGGGCCTGCCCATCTCAAAGCCAAAAATTTCTTGGAACAAATCTTCCTAGGTGGCCGCTCAGCCTGGAAGTCCGAGCATCGGTTGCTCAAATGGCACTGGAGCGTAACCGATACAATGCCACCCTCGACTTAGGAGAAGCCTAAATGCCTCACTGGGGGATATCCTAACGTTCGGAACCCCATCGGATAGGGCATAACTCCCAACGGGAATCTTGCCACCGCTCGAACGGGAAATCTCCAAAGGGTAGGGGAGAAGAAGGGTCTTCCCTTGCAGCATAATGCCCCCCAGTCCCTTCAAGTACCCTACAATGGTAATTATATAAACTCCAAGAAAACCCTCCGAAAAGGGGCCCCCACCCCTTGAGCACTCAACACCACACCCTTTGGTGGAGAGCGATCTCGTGTCCCCCTCTTCTTCTCCTACTCTATTTTCTACCTACGCTTTGCCAGTTCACTGACTTGAGCATCGGAGGGTTTTCCCTAGAGTTACAACCCTAGACTCCTCTGATCTGTTTCCTACCATGCAAATATCCCCTTAGTGGTGACGTCAACCATATCGACGGCTCAGGACTAGGCACGAGATCACCCCTCTTCATCTGGTGCCATCTCTGGGAAACGTACGAAGAGCCAACATGGTGCGAAGAAGTTCTAGCAGGAGAAACGTCGGCGACAAAGGAAAAGCATCGACAGCCACCGAGGGGGAGCTCACACCCATACATTCCTCCACGGACCCCCACCTCGACCAGCAAGCTGATGCCCTACCTCCGACGGCCGCGGTGGGACAACCCGCCCTTGAGGCCCCCGACACCCTCCAAACGCTCATCGCCAAACTGGACACCCTTGTCAACCTAATGAGGACCCAGGTGGCTAGGGAAGGAAGATCACTATCGCTTCGGGTGAGTCCCCCTCGCGCAGAAGCCTCTCGACAAACGGCTGGAGGCCGCTTCACCCTCCAGGGCAGGTGACTTATTAGCCACGGGCCAGGCGGGCCCTCGCAAGCCTTGCCTCTAGAGCAAGAAGCCTCCTCTAGTCTGAGAGTGATGAAACCTAGGCTGCCCGGCACCCCTCAGAAATAGAAGCTCCTGCTGAAGAATGACGGGATGACTGCCGGAGGCGAGCTCATATCCTTCTGGCTATGTGCCAGCCAGAGCTATCTCTATAACGACTCGAGATCTGAGTACCGAAAAGGAACCGACGGGACTCGAATCCCGGCCCACCATCCACGAGCCCGAAGACTCGGAAGGATTAAAGGATGGTGTGAGGGTACACAATAATAATAAAATATAAATAAAAATACTAACATATTTCATCTTATAATATTTCTTATGTTTCAGGAGATAGAAGACCGTCGATGACACTGGGAATGGGCCGCCCATGGCCCATCAACCACTAAGGCGAAGGTGCCGCCGAGGCCCATGTTGAAAGCAGCGCCCCGAGCCCATGGTACAAGGCGCGCTGAGATGGCCTGGGCGAAAGTGCCCTGGGGAGGAGCCGATCCGATGACTGAAACCCTTATAAAATCTCTAAACAAAGAGAGAAAGAGAAGGCGAAAAGGAGGAGATACGAAGAGACAAAAAAGATCACTTCCTGCTACCAGAGCCTTCAAGTGTCTGAGCGAACTAGCCTTGCGAGGAATCCCCGTGTCCACTGAGAAGGAGAAAGAAGAGAGAGAGGAAGAAGGTCTGTCCCGGGGAGGGAACGGGGTCAATGCCCCTCCCTCCCCCCTTCTGTGCTCTTTCCCTTATTTGAATGTGGATGTTGTTTCTTCTCTTCCTTCTCTAACGGTTGTCCGAATCTTATGGTTTGATATAATGTACATACCTCTCCCTCTGCGTAAAGAGATGAATAAAAATGTCTGGCGCCCTGATGTGTTCAATCATGTGCAAATTTATCTCTGCGTTCTTTCTCCTTCCCCCATCTTTCTTTCCTTTTTTTTGATGTATACTATTCCCCTACCTATCTTTTCTTTTCTTGAGGCATGCTATTTTCGTCCCTATTTTTTCTGGTCTGATCCGCATCAACGATGTATTTATCTGTGTCAACGAATGGATGAGATGTTCTTTTCATTAGTCCAATTCTAAGCACAAATAGCCTCCTCTTTCCGAATGTCTTCTCGATGTTAACTGTCAGTCTTCACTATAAACTTGTGATTGATGCCTGCTGTTCCTCGGTGCTAACAAAAGATGAAGGATGGTTTATGAGTGAATCCATGTGTGAATCCTATTCGTGTATTCTTTGTGATTTTCTGCCTTCGTTCTTGTGGAAATGGTCGTGGGTCTCCTCACCCTATTCCATGGGTTATTGAGGTCCGGAGCTAATCCAAGACCCCCACTCCCTGTTTTCTGTTATTTCTCGGCTGCTCTCAATTCCATGATCACAGGGAGGGCCTGAGACAGTCTATCTCATGGCCTCTCACCTGCTGGCTGGTAAGATAGATTATACCAGTGTTGGTCTATGTATTCAAATACTCACCAGCTCCCAGTGATACCCCTGGCTGAATTCCTTTCCGGAAACAATCCAATTAACAACAGATCTTGAATATCCCAAACTCTTCCGAAGTGAGTCCCTTGAACATCATTTCTCAGAATCCCATTGTCCCTTGAAATCCCTCGTAGCAAGCTTGAAATGCCCCTAAAAACGTCCAAGAATCAAAGGCCTTTTTAGCCTGGGATCCCTAAAAATCCCTAGGAGCCGCTCTGAAATGCATAACCCAAAAGTAACCCCCCCCTCAGCGCCAACTTCTCTCGGCACACGTGAAACCCCTCGGCGCTGAATCCTCTGCGCTGAGGCCCCCTGCGTGTGCCGACCCCTTCTCGCGCCGAGGCCCACTTATGCTGAGTCCATCCCGTGCCGAATCCCCCAGAACAAACCCCTAAAAATCTCATTTCTAGAGACCTCCTCGGTGCCGATTTCCCTCGACGCGTGTGCATTCCCTCGACGCCTAAACCCTCGCGTCGATGATTGGCTCGCTGAGAAGCTGCCACGCCGAGGCCGCATTTCCCTCATCTCCGCGCCGAACACGTGAACCCCCGTCGTGTCCGCTTCTTTCTTTTCCACCATTTCCTATGCGTGCATGCAAGGGTACTTGCCAGTCTCGGCCCACATGATGCTTTGCTTTTACGAGAACTTGTTTGAACAAGTAAAACCCATTAACGCATGGCTCCATTCACGTAAGTAGCAATTGGCCATTCACTAACCCCATTAACACATCTCCGTTGCATTAATTTCTAAGCCCTCACCCATTAATGTTACCCATGTCAGGTTGGTGTATATTGTAATAGCCCAATCACCACACATGTATATATCATACGCATGCCTAAATAATTCCTTATTGTGCATGAGGCCCTTGCATAAAACCTCTTTGTCCACCCATGTTTAAAACATGTACGAATAAATGCATGCATCTTATTTTATGGAATAATTATGTTGGGCCATTCATGTCCGATTCTGTGGGAGAAAGAGGAGCTATACTAATGGGGTTTCTTCCCCTACATAATGTTTTAATTTATTTTTCGAGCTTTCTGATTATCCCACCAAGCCACGGAGTTTTGCCACTGCATGTTCTCCGACACGATTCCTTAAAGGGAGTATTAATAAATCACCTTATGGCGGACATTGCCCCATTATTTCTCGACTCTTTCGGTTCTCGAGCTCCGATATGCCCGTTCATTACGGATTCTGTCTCGACACTCTGTGGACGGTTTCTTTAATAATTTGTCTAGATTTCTAGCTCATTGAGTTCATGGGCCCGAATTATTCTCGATTGGGCCAGTGCCCAATTGGATAACTCAGGCTAGGAATGATGAAACTCAATGAAACCATGACCCAAAGTTAGATAAAGAAGTCCTCTTGATTTCATATGAAGATGTCGTAATCTAATTCCCAACAGAAGAGCGCGCCCACTAGCACTTATGACCAGCGATCGAAGGGTCGCACCTGTTCAAACCCGAAGGGGTGCTTGGCATTAACTCCTCTTCAAACTAGTGACCTTGGGAGCAAGTTGGAACCTTGCAGATCATTGGTAGAACCTTGGGAGGCTTGAAAACAATAAAAGGAGGTGGGTTTCAAGCGTGGTAAGCCTTTAGCAACTATTCCCATCAACCCTCTGCCACCTTCTACCCTTATTGTGTGAGGAGAGAGTGAGGGACCTCATCTCTTCGTGGGCAGACCATCCTGTGCGTGGGTGGATAATCGAGTGCATGGGTGGACGATCCGGCACGTGGAGGATGAACCTGCACCGCCCCAGGCTCAAGGGGGAAAAGCTTTAGCTGGATCTGGGGTGTGGATCTCATCCCCGGATCGTCGGTCTAACATTTCAAAGGTAGGCACCTAACCTCAAATCTTAGGGTTCAACGATGCATTAGAATAATTTCAAAATAGTTTCTATACTTTAAAGAGGGACTAAGGGTATGTGGGATCGACTACTGTGTTTATTTTTTGGTTGTCCATCGAGTTACGTGTTTTCGTGAGGTTCCTCTGAGTTTCTATTAAAGTTTAGGGTCTCTGCATTGACTGCGTCAGTGCAGTCCCAGGATAGGTCTATGCACCTAGGGTATAGTCTCTGGACAGGTCTGTGCAAGTCCCTAGATAGGTCGATGCACTTGGGGTGCAGTCTCTAGCCAGGTCAGTGTAGGTCCCTAGATAGGTCGATGCACCTGGGGGGCAGTCTCTGGATAGGTCAGTGCAGGTCCCTAGATAGGTCGATGCAGCTGGGGAGCAATCTCTAGACAGGTCGGTGTAGGTCCCTGTATAAGTCGATGCATCTGGGGTGCAGTCTTTGGCCAAGTTAGTGTAGGTCCTTGGATAGGTCGATGCACTTGGGGGGGGTAGTCTCTCGACAAGTCAGTGCAGGTCCCTGGATAGGTCAATGCACCTGGGGTGCAGTCTCTGGCCAGGTCAATGCAGGTCCCTGGATAAGTCGATGCACCTAGGGGGGCAGTCTCTGGAGAAGTCAGTGCAGGTCCCTAGATAGGTCGATGCACCTGGGGTGCAGTCTCTGGACAGGTCAATGCAGGTCCCTGGATAGGTCGATGCACCTAGGGTGTAGTCTCTAGCCAGGTCAATGCAGGTCCCTGGATAGGTCAATGCACCTTGAGGAGCAGTCTCTGTACAGGTTAGTGCAAGTCCCTGGATAGGTCAATGCACCTGGGGTGCAGTCTCCGTCTAGGTCAGTGTAGGTCCCTAGATAGGTCGATGCACCTGGGGGGCAATCTCTGGATAGGTCAGTGCAGGTCCCTGGATAGGTCGATGCACCTGGGGTACAGTCTCAGGACAGGTCAGTGCAGGTCCCTCGAGAGGTCGATGCACCTAGGGTGCAGTCTCTGGACAGGTCAGTGTAGGTCCCTGGATAGGTCGATGCACCTGGGGTGCAGTCTCTGGAAAGGTCGGTGCAGGTCCCTAGATAGGTCGATGCACCTAAGGATCTATCCCTATTTCCAGAAACTCTGAGAAAGAGAGTTTTAAAGCGAAAGCGTGTTGGGCTCATAATCCACAGATCTCAAGATCGAAACCTGGCTCTGATACCACTTTGTAATGCCCCGAGATCTGATTCCCAATTTATGGGCATCTTTTTTCTTTTCCATCGGACCACAGAGTATTACGTCATACATATTGCGGAAGTGCAAATGCATTCATTCGCATGATAGATTGAGAAACCACAATTACAAAAAAATGTAAATAGCAACTCAACCATTCGCAATCCCAAAAATACATGTCCACTGTCTGAATACATTTAAATCCATACATGATCACCAATCCACAACTATCCAAATATGAGAGATAATTATCCATAGCCTACCTTAATCTAGGGAGGACTAGGAATACACCTCAGCCGCAGCCTCCTCTTCGACCTCCTCTACAATGTCCCCTAAAAAAGTGTGCCACAAGGGGTGAGTGTGATGCTCATAAGGGAGCCTAGTCAAATCGGGGCTAACTTGCATTCATATATCCAATCAACATACATAATTCAAGTGTTAACAATATCATAATCCATTCGTTCTCATTTTCTTAAAAGTAGTCATACGTGAAAATACATGTTCATTAGCTAGCATATAAGATGCCCATGCATGCAACAAAATCATGGTGAATGAGCAGTTACATATTTTCATCTTTTCATGAATTTCACATTTTTGTTATTCATAATCCCTGGGCAGCACGATGCTTCACGTTCCAACTTTCCAATTCTCTCGCATTGTCGCTCTTCACCCTCCAAGGGAGTTGACATTTATTGTCAAAGCTTCATCATGGGCTGTGATTTTATCTGTTGGGCCAATTGGCTATACACTTTCGTCACTGTGGAGGGGCGGGCATTCTTTCGCTACGGAGCTTTCCGCTACTCTCTTCACTTTCTATTCCACTTCACCCATATTCTCGTCTATCACCAATCCTTCATGGGACACTCTGAGGGTAAGGAGGAGGATCTCATCCTCTCACCCTTCATATTCTTTGCATCTCATGCATTCCATACATCCATCGCATCTATTGCATTACATACATTTGCATTCCTTCTTCCCTGGGTTTCCAGACCCGTATCCTCCCTGCCTTCCGGAACCTCCGGATCCTCTGCGTTTCCCATCTCATTCACCTCTACCTTTGGGATCTCCGGGTCCCCTAACATTGGCTGGGCATCGCGCCCCCTCCAGTTTCCTTTCAGGGCATCACGCCCCCTCCTATCTTTTATATCCGAATCCTCCGAATTTTTCTCTGCTTACTGGGCATCGCGCCCTCTCTGATTTTCTCTCAGGGCATCGCGCCCCTTTCCAACTCTTGCATCCGGACCCTCTGGATTTCTCTCTCATCCTCCCGGGGCATCGCACCCCATGGTGTCTAATTCCTCCGAAACCTCTGGACCTCCCTCTTTGGGCATCACGCCCCCCTACACCCTCGCGCCCGGGTCTTCTGGGCTTTTCACTGATTCTCCCTGGGCATCGCGTCCCTTCTCTCCTTGTTCCTCCAGAACCCCCGGGTTTCTTATCTCTCCTCCCAGGGCATCGCGTCCCTGTTCACCCTCCACTTCCGGACCCTCTGGATATTTCTCTCCTCCCAGGGCATCACGCCCTTTTATACCTTCCTCTCCCGAAAACTCTGGATCTTCCAGGGCAGTGCGTCCCTTCCCATCTCATTCCTCCGGAACCTCCGGATCCCCTCTATTTCTTTCGATTCCTCCTCCTACTTCTTCAGGACATCACGTCCTTTATTCTCTTTTTCCTTTTAAATCATCTTTTTCCATACCTTCTCCCAGGGCACTACGTCCCTCGGTATTTTCTACCTCCGGAGCCTCTGGATTCTCCTTCCCACCATGATTCTCCTCCTTCGCCTTTGCCTCCAGACCCTCCGGATCCACCTCTTTCCATCTACCAATTTCTTCCCATCATTCCCCCCGATTCTGGGTCTAACCCGACTTCTTCCACATCCACTGCGCTGGGCATCTGCCCTTTCTCCCACTGCTTCCGAGGCTTCAGTCCTCACTCCCCCTCTTGATTTTTTGCTGCTTCTATAGACCATTCCTTGTGATTAGGGTCTTCGCGCCTTAGCGAGGGAGTTCTAACCCTCGCCCCTATTCCTTTTTTCCTTATTCGTCTGAGTCTGGTCTTAATACCACTCCTTCGTGTTAAGCCACTTCGAACCTTGGCTTCCAATCCCTTTCCTGCCATTGAGGATAAATCCCACGAGGATCAACATCACCTCCGGCGGCAGCTGATGCTTCAAAAGAGCACAAGATAACATATTAGCGTAGATACGCATTTTCATGATAACATTGATCATTACTTAACCCATGGTTTTCAAAAATAAAGTGCTTCTTAACATGATTAAGAATGGTAGTCAAGACTTTTATCCTAGATCTTTATCTTTATGAATTTCAAAACAAAAGAGTCTTTGGGCTTGCTTGTGCAGCACCTTTGGTTATAAGAATCTTATGCTAGGAGTTTAGTATTCCCTCCCCGCTCGTTAAGGGCAACCCTTAGCTGGGCATTCCACACATCTCACAGCGTCCTTAGCCGGCCTCCTTTGGGTAAAACATCGTTGTTGCTTTGGCCATGCCATGGGCATGCATGAAAGTCTCTTCTCTTCTTTGCTCGGCCGAGTGTAGGGGCAAGAGATTGACCGACGAGATGACCAACCTAGGAACTCCCCAATACGGAGAAGTCTCAAATAGGGGCAGTCTTGACCCAAAAATGAAATGAGTTTTTCATGATAAATCTAGCTAGCAAGGGCTATTATCAAAATCAAAATTTTTTAAATACAAAATCCATGAATAAAGGCATGTCAAGAGAGACAAAGTCCCCGTAGGGTAAACCCTGGTCGTATGCATGTCAAGGATCTAAAAATTAAAGACACAAAGTCCCGGCGCAACAGACCACCTCTTTGAGGGGTAGAACCTTGGAAGGATTTCAAGTCTCGAAACCTCCCATCATGCATAAGGCTTATCCCCAATTATTCTTGTTTTCTCCCTCAAGGCCGAATGTTTCTCAGGTATGGCCTTAGCTGGGGCACCATTAACCATGGGCAGTCGGCTATAGGGGCCCACCCTCAAATGCACGCCCGGCTTTGAGCAGTTCTTTGGTGAAAGGGGACCAGTCTAACAAAAGTACAGTCTAAAGTATTAAAATGTACCACATGCCAAGTGAACACTCGGCCTGACGAGCTGGCAGCTAAGGACCTCCAAACAATACTCTCGATCCACGAGGAAGAACCGCAACACCTGAAAATCAGGGGCGAGCCTCCTATCACTGGCTCAGTAGGAGTCTAGCAAAACCCCAACCGAAAACAACGGCGGCACAGAAAGCAGCAACTATAACAAGAACAACAGTGATAGCAGGAATAGTAAACTTAGTGGCCGGTAAAACCTCGGCTCTACAGCTACTCCTACTGTATCAAAGCAGAACCCAACACCTCGATCCCACGGTCGGGGGACTACCAGAACACGGACCACCCTAGTCATGCTACTCGAAAAACGCTACGACACCTCTATCGTGGAGGCCTGTGCTCACACACGAAGGCCCACTCAAAAACCACGCGGTCTGAAAATGCAGTAACAACCTCGCCGTCGTGGACTCTATGCCGTTTAGGGAGAAGCCCTCGGTGACGCTCACCGGAACTCTAGGCCTCAACTCTGGGAGAACGCCTGGAACTACACACGAAACCCCGTCTCGCAGACGGGTAACGGAAACCCGTGACACGACAACTCACATCACGTGATGGGAGTACCACCCACCAGAAGTAAGGTCGGATGCGTCCACTGACGTCTTAGTCTGCACCTCAAGTGCCTGCCTACGACGCCCCAGGCGGAGACTAAGACACCGTACTAGTAACACAAAATAAGGACTAACTGGGGTCACGCTCGTCAGCGCGTGTCCTCTGCCCCCAACTACGCATGCACACACAGACCATCTGCTCTACGTCGGGTCCTCTAGCTGGTTTTCCCCCCAGCCGGACTCAGGCTGCAAAGGCAAGGGGCCCTACAGAAACTAGTGTAAATCGTCTCACTCGGGTCACGCTCTCCACCACTCCCAAGTGGGTCCGCAACCGCGTGCGTAGGAAAGCTACGACTAGTGGAGGCTCACAAAACGTGAACACTGAAAACCACGCACGCACCCATCACGAGTAACGCGAAGTAACAGGTGGCCTGAGGCAACCAGACTCTGGACAGCCCACTAGACCTAATAACCCAACGGTCCTTGAGTCACAAGACTTGAGTCAAGACCATCGCACGTAACGGCACAACGCCGTCAATCTGGCCTAATCCCTAGGTCTGAAACTACGGTAACACGAAACTTTTGAACACCCCACAACACGAACGCAGAACCCACAGCGTCCGAGACATCTACGAGGCCGAAAGTCAACTACTGGGTCACAACCGGGTTGACCAGAGACTGATACAACGTAAAACGGACACGGCGAGCACGAAGAATCGCCTAGCAGTCCTCTCTGGACCGTTAGGGAGCCTAGCGGTCTACCCCTGGACCGTTAAGGCCAGCCTAGCGGTCCAGCCAGGACCGCTACACCCTAGAACTCACAAACCCCTAGCGGTCACTCTTGGACCGCCAGAGAGGGTGGCAGTCCTCCGCCTGACCGCTAAGCAGAGCCTAGCGGTTACTCGCAAGGCCGCTACCCCACATACCTCAAATAACTCCAAACTAGAATAATGGTCACCCTCGGACTGCATGACGCTGCCTAGTGGTCTCAACCCGACCGCTAAGCTCCCCTGGCGGTCCATCACGCGATCACAAGGCTCGAACCGTCATAGGGGGGACCCTAGCGGTCTCCACATGACTGCTTGGGACCCTAGCTACCACTGGAAGGACCACTAGGTCATCCCGAGCGCGAAAGCGGCGAACACCGCGAAAAACTCTATTCCACGTCCCGTTCACACCCATGTGAAGGAAAAAATAAGGGAAAACTAGTCCCCAAACTCTCTAGCACTGAGAGGACCCATTTAAACTCCAAAAATGTGATCAAATCACTAGATCCGGCTCACACCCCAAAATCATGTATTTTCTCCAAAACGGCCAAATAAGCCCGCTCGGCTCACCACGGCCTACTAAAACCACGGGAATGGAAGTACAAGGGTCAAGGATCCATCTCCCTACCTCCACCGAAGATTTCACGCGCCGAGGATGCCGATCCATCGCAAAACACCCGCGAAATCCTCGCTGGGCACCCGAACACGCGCCCGAGCTCGCCACGCCTCCACCGCCTCAATCCTCGCCCCATCCTCGTGCTCCTCACCCTCACGCCGTCCTTGTCTCGCCCACCATCCCCCGCGTCAGCTACCCGGAGGAGAGGGGGAGAGAAAGAGGAGAGAGAGAGTGAGAATGTGAGAAAGAGAGAGGGTGGGGGGTTATGTATAAAAAAACCCAAAAATTTCAGAAATTCTGAAAAATACAAAAATTTTACCTCCGCGCTCCTCGGAAAGAGCACAAAATACTGGTACCGTCCCAAGATCGGAGAATGTAACGGTTCACCCTGTACAGAGTTTCGAAGGCTCATCAGAAAAAGATACACGTAAATATCCGATAAATATCCGAAAAAAAATCCGGGGGATTACAGCCCTCCCCCCCTTATAAGAATTTCGTCCACGAAATTCAGGACAAGCACCAAGCCACAAGGGGAGAACGCTTGAACCAACCGCCGCCGCCGCCAGAGCCCCAGCAAAACCTCGATGCTCGCAAAAATCACGGTCCTGAGGAACGCAGCCAGACAATGATCACGGACAACGCCTCGCTCACAATCCAAGACACATCGATCATTAGAGCAGGCACATGCAAAAGAGTACAAGTCTGGCGTCACCTCAGCCAACACGAAAATCGACCATAGCACCGCAGAAACCACTACGCTCACAGAGAAAACACACTCCTTGCCACGAAAACTAACATCGGTCAACGCCCACGCTCGGCGGACCAACCAAACGTCAGCTTCACAACCCACTGACCGATCTCACACCCTGCACCAAGGACAACCAATGCTGAGCTTCCACCAGCTCACACTCGGCAAGCCAGACGCTGACAACAGCACCGGACCAATTCTGCTAGAAGACAACTTCTCACAAACCCCAGATCGAATTCGGGAAAAGCACATCTCAAAATCGACCACCTAAGGCCTCGCTGGCACACGGCTCTCACCATTCCTGAGCCATTATAACCAACATCTTCTGTCTGTGAAAGACCATCCACCAGTCACTAGACGCGCGTCAATGGGAAACGTCTACCAGCCCAACAAGCACACTCCAAATCACGATAGGACATCCGCTGACTCTTCCATAGACCAACACCATGTCCGATCCAAAACCTCACACCAACTCCACCCTCTCAGGGGAGCACGGTGAAATCACATGACAAGAACCTGGTGTCTTCGGTCTTTACCTCACTCGACTCAGACTTATAGAGAAGCCATCCCATGCTGGTCACAGACCGGGGATCACCATATCGAACGCCGATGTCTCATCAGGGACCTCCGCTCACAGGCACCGTCCCATCGCTATCCAATCACAACTTATCTCAACTACTTCCGATGGATGCTTGCCAATTCTGGTTCTGCTCTTACCACAGAGCCACAGGACACAGCCTCTTACAATCCACATCGCACACTTCTCCAAAACTGACAAGTGCCGCCTGCTACCACAGCAAGCAGGTCGATGATGCCATGACCAATGCACACAGGTCCCCAGATGATATACTTCTTACCATGGTCGATCACTCGGCCCACCTCACCAGCTGCTCATGACAACCAACCGGGACTCATAATCTTGTTAGAGATCACTTCTCCAAAAACACGATCTCACCCAAGGACATAGCTTCCAACACAGAAATAGGGTACTCATGTAACAACCTCGCCAGCACATTTCCCCCAATTCTCCGTCCAGTCAGTACCACAAATCACAATGCCTCAAGCAACGGCACGACAACAACATGTCTCACACAACCCGAGATAATCTCTCACCGAGGAACCAATCCTCCAATGCTCTACACATCCTTTGCAATCCGCAAGCTCTGATTCACAACACTTCGAAAAACATAACACCAGCTACGAATTCTCGTGAACACCACCCAACTGGCACGCATCCTTCCGGAGCAACTCCAACACACCCTTACACATCAGGGGATGGGCAATGCTTCTCACAAATAGCCACACTCTGCCACAGCGGTTAAGCTAGCCGCTGGCACACGCTCCTCTCTTACACCTACCTCTGATCTCGAAACCAATAACACGTCAAATGCTTACCAACGAGTGATGAGAAATCCACAAAAATGCCAGGCTCGAAGGCCGCAACATCTCTAGTCACCGGACATCATTCTCTCGAACCTGTCCATGCTAACACCAACCCATTCTCGAGCTGCCACCGCGTGGACCACCACGCCAAGTGCCGCAACATGAACCATAATCGGCACTCACCAACACTCATCCAGGCACATCTCGACCAGAGCGTCCGCTCTGCCACCTCGCACCACAATCTCAATGCTTCAGGGGCTGGATAAATCCTCAACTGGAGTGGCCAACACCAATAATAGCTCCTTTAGAGCATACTCACGGCCACTTAACCACGAACAATCCTCACCAGGCACCTGACCTCGCTACAGATCCCTCGAACACAGCACCACAGCGGCACACCTACCGACAACCTCTGTCTAATGCAGCACAACCAGGGCCACCATCGATGAGGGAGGAGCTCTCGACCTCGATCCTTAGACCCCACGCCAGCACTCCGACAACAACATCAACCACCTTCAAAGTGCCAACGCCGTGCACTCACGCTCTCACGCAAGGAACCAAACGGAAAACAAGCATGAAACCTTATGCCAGCTACCGACTATACTAGACCTTATGGACTCTGATCACTGTAATATCTCAAATTTCCATGCACTTCCACAACCATAGCTCTGATACCAGCTGTGGCGACCCGAGATCTGAGTACTGGAAAGGAACCGACGTGACTCGAGCCTCGGCCCGCCACCTATGAGCCGGAAGACTCGGAAGGGTTAAAGGATAGGTGTGGTGTACACAGAAATAAGAAATAAAGTAGGACTACAGATATAATAACAGAAATAAACAACTAACTACAACAGAGTCCAGTCCAACAAAGTACAATCTAAAGTAGTAAAACGTACCACATGCCAAGTGAACACTCAGGCTGGCAAGCTGGCAACTAAGAACCTCCATGCAACACCCTCGAACCTCGAGAAAGAACCGCCACACCTGAAAATCAGGGGTGAGCCTCCTATCACTGGCTCAGTAGGGATCTCGCGGAACCCCAACTGAGAAAACCAACGGCGGAAAGGAAAGCTACGCTAGCTAAGCAACTACAAAAGCAGGAAAGTAACTACGGTGGCCGGTACGCCCTCCAGCCTTCCCCAGCCCCTTCCCCACTGCATCCCACGCATCCCCCTCTCCCAGGCTCATCGACGGCGACTCCGAGAACCCACGGCATAGCCCCCGTCCTCGGCTTTGGTGTACTCTCCATCCTGCTGCTTGCGGATTCGAGTTTGGATCTGAGGCCCGCTTTGCAGACACTACCACGACTTCCACGTCGCGAATCAGCCCAAACTCTCTTCTAAGAGTTGGTTCTACTCCGAGTCCTATGCGTTCCAGAGGTGGTTTTGCCCCATTCCGACGTCGACACAGTTTGTGGCGTCCGATCTCATGCGACCGCACGAGGCTGGTGCGAGCCAGTCCGCTCAGGGAGTGCAGCGGGCTTGTCGATCGTGTCACGCCTTCCCCTGGTGGTTTTCTGATCGAGCCTTCTTCACCGAAGTCATACCTCTCGACGTCCCGAAGCCATCCCAGGTGGTTTCGTCGTGTTCCGCTTTCGGTGCTACTCGTGACGCCTTGCGCAACCCGACTGTGCCTGAACGTTTGCCCAGAATCCAGAACCCCACCAAAGTGCCGACCACGCCCAGCTCGGTACTCCGTTGGTGCTCATCTTTTGAGGGTACGTAGATCTATCTGTCAGCCATCCGACCCCACTGGTCTTGCGTCGTTCGGAGCCCGGTGGAGAGTGCACCGCCCTCTGCACGCCGACTGCGCAGACTAGTCCTGCAGGACAGATTCGCACAGGTGGCCTTCCACGGCCGGCCCCGCCCTCCTGCGACCTCAGATTGTCACCAAAGTTTCAGGAGCGCATCTACACTTCTCAAGCTTCGCCTGGGCGCAAGCGGTGTCCCTTTCAGACCCCTGTGTGCAGCATACCACTCGGGTCACTTCGGTTCTGTCCAACAGGACAGACATTGGGCAGCAGGCCCATCTCCTCTTCCCCGTGTTCCCCCCTCTGCGTAAGGGTAGTGCTGTATCGTGTGCCTCTCCCCGAGTTCTCCCTCCCTGCGTGGAGGTGATTTCATTGCTTGTACTATCAGGGTCGACCGGAAGCTCCCTCGATGCAACGTGCTTGCCGGGTGCGCACGCTCCCCGGCGCGCCCACGTCTCCGATCGGTGTCGGTCTCTTCAGACTCGACATGGTATAGATCTGACCCTTGCTCCTTGGCATTGCTTTTCTAGTATCTTCTCACGCTCACGCCGAAGGTGAGGAGAGCTCGTTCCAAATTTTCCGAACATTGAGTGTTGACCGTTGCCGTGTGAGAGAGCGTCGTCATTCCCGCCCTCGGGCTCTGGCTCTGCCTCGGCTGAGTCGGGCGACCTTCAAACCTTAGGTCTGTCCTCCCCCATATAACTCTTAGCGACTCTGACCGTGTAGGCTGCCCGTGGGTCACCGTCCACCCCTCCATTGTCGGGTCATCCCCGAATCTGAGTGACGCGTGTGGTCAGTCCGCTATTGCTCGGGTCCGTGGATCAAGTTGTGCTTGCTGTCACATAGGTCCTAGGGCGTCTGATAGCTTGTCCCGCGTCAGCGTCGGACCCGTGCTGACGAGCGCGACTCCAGCTAGTCCTTGTTTTGTGTTCCTGGTTACTGTACGATGTCTCGGTCTCCGCCTGGGGCGTTGTAGAGAGACACCTGAGGCTGCGGACTAAGTCGTCAGTGGACGCATCCGACCTTGCTTCTGGTGGGCGGTACTCCCGTCACGTGACGTGAGTTGTCGTGTCGCGGGTTTCCGTTTCCCGTTTGCGAGACAGGATTTCGTGTGTAGTTCGGGCATTTTCCCGGAGCCGAGGTCTAGGGTTTCCGGTGAGTGTCACCGAAGGCTTTCCCCTAGACGGCGTAGAGTTCACAACGACAAGGTCGTGACCGTGTTTTCGAACCGCGTGGTTTCGGAGTGGGCCTTCGCGTGTGAGCACAGGCCTCCACGACAGAGGTGTCGTGACGTTTTCCGAGTAGTGTGACTAGGGCGGTCCACGTTCTGGTAGTCCCTCGACCGTGGGATTAGGGTGTTGAGTTCCGTTCTGGTACAGTAGGAGTAGCTATAGAGCCGAGGTTTTACCGGCCACCGTGTTTACTATTCCTGTTGTTGTTGTTGTTCTAGCTATAGTTGCTACTTTTCGTGCCGTCATTGTTTTCGGTTGGGGTTCCGTAGGACCTCTACTGAGCCAGTGATAAGAGGCTCACCCCTGATTTTCAGGTGTCGTGGTTCTTCCTCGTGGTTCGAGGGTACTGCGTGGAGGTCCTTAGCTGCCAGCTCGTCAGGCCGAGTGTTCACTTGGCATTTGGTACGTTTTACTGCTTTAGACTGTACTTTTGTTGGACTGGACTCTGTTGTCGTTAGTTATTTATATATGTTATCCTGTTATATTTTTAATTTCTGTGTACACCACACCTATCCTTTTAGCCCTTCCGAGCCCTCCAGCTCGTGGGCGGCGAGCCAGGATTCGAATGGTATCGGGAGCTGGGCGGTGAACAATATTCACCTGAGTCAGTGCCGGCGGTTGAGGTTGTGGAGCGGGCGGGTGGTTCGACATGGGATTCTGATGAATCCCTAGTTCTGGTGCGGGTTGCTGCTACTACTGGGGTTGTAGTTGCTGAGGTTGCTGCTACTGCAGCACCGGCTGCTGCGGCCTCGGTGCCTGTCTCCTTCTCTCTTTAATGTCTTCGATCAACTTATGCATTTGTGCCCAATCAATTCTCCGTTCTTCATGCAAATCATAGACAAGATCACAAAACTGATAACACCTCTCGATGGTGTGCCCGGTCTGCCGATGATATACACAATATCTGGATTGGTCGGCGATCGGATTCCAGTTCAGGCGTTCCGGAGGAAGCTGAAGATCACCAGTGTACATTAGAGCCGAGAAAATATCTGGAAGGGTTTTGGGAAGTGGAGGGTAATGAGCTCTTTTAGGACCCGGTCGAGCAGGCGCATAGCCAGCTGGTGGTGGGACATTGTGGTACTGGGGTGGCTGTTGAGGCTATTGTGGTGGTGGTGGTGGCTGTTGCGACACAGGGAATGACGATTAGGTAGCTGGTGGAGCAGTTAAGTGGGGGTTGCGGGGAGATTGTTGGAAGCGTGGTTGGGCAGACTGGTTAACAACCTATACCTGCTCATTTGTTTGGACTCCTTTAGTGACTGGGCCCTGGGATTTTCTAGGGGGTTTTAGCTGTTGGGCCTCGAACAAGGAGTGGATAGGGGATTCCTTAAATTGGGCCTGGATAAACCGGGCCCTGTTGTACAACTAGTGCATGTTAGAAATATCATTCATGGCTAAAATGTTCCGGAATATGGGTGTGGCATTTGAAATCAACAACTTTACTTTATCTTCTTCTCGAATCTGCCCGGGCACACGGGAGGCCATCTACTTTCATCTGTCAGCATAAGTTGCAAAGTCTTCATCAGCCTTCATCTTTTCGGCCACTAAATCAGTAAAAGAATATTTTGGGCCCACTTGGTCTTGAAATCTCTGAATAAACTTCTCTTTAACATCTTTAAAACTATCTGCTTCCTCCAGTGGCAGAGTGTAAAACCATTCCAATGCAACCCTATCCAACGATCGGCGAAAGCGATACGCCATGAGGCAATCATCATGTTGGAATTGCACCGACTCGTATAAGAACTCCCTTATGTGAATAAAGGGGTTGCCATTCCCATCATACTTCTGGTACGTGGGGAGCTCAGACTGAGGCAGGAAATGGATATCATGAAAATTTGGAATGGGGATATGAGCAAGGGATTATGGGCTGACCCATTTGTGGAGGAGGTCAATCTGTTACTGCATGGCGGCCCACTTGTCAAGGAGTTCCCGTTCCTAGGAAGGAGGCAGTAGAACAGGAGGAATAGAGCCGGTATACGGAGCCAATGGATTAACAGATGGAGGGGGAAACCCGTCGAAAGGATAATGGGCCAAGGATGGGACCATATCTGCATGTGCTAACTAGGCGACCCCTGATTGAAGACGTACAAAATTGGCCGGGGCCACAAGGGCCTGCGGCGCTGGAGGGGTAGTTCCATAAGGATCTGAGTAGGAAGACGAGGGGAGCTAGGTCTTCCCCTTATCACGAGTCTGATAGGCCGAGCTAGAATCCTGGCCCGCCTCCATGCTAGTGAATCGGAGGGTCCGGGGATGGATGGGAGTGAGGTCAATGGGAGCAGCAGAAGCATCCCCTAACCCATTAACTAGAGACAGAGAAGCGGCGGCAGCAGACACGTCATGGGGAGCAGCTAAAGACGGGGCATCCTGCCTCTGCAAAGCCTGACGGAGGATGTGAAGTTGGGTTGGGTCTAACTGGGCCATCATGTGAAGAATTTGATTGGCTGAGCTATGAGTGAAGGAATCAGAAGGGGAGGGTTGAGTGCCCTCGACAACAATAGATGGGAGAGGAGGGATGGACCCCTCTCTTCCCTACACATTCAGGACCCTGGGTGGGTCCTCCAAGAGTCCCTGAGGAAGAGAGTCCTCACCGGCCTGAGAGAAATCATATGAAGACATGGTGGATGGGGAGTCGAACAAGGGATTGAAGTAAGAAATGAAATGGGGATTGCGGCTGGGAGAAGGCCCTGTGGGTGTGAAGCAAGCCCACGTGCAACGAACACCTTGAAAATAGAGAAGAACAACACCTAGTAAGGACCTAAATGGAGATGATCAATCAAAAATGCACAAACAAAGAGAGGAGAGAAGAGACAATCAATGATCAACCAAGTTTCAAATGATGCACAGAAAATTTTATAAGTTCTCCTTTTTAGAACCTTAGTGAATTAAATTAGATGAAAATTCTCTCAACGCTAAGATTCCTAATAGGAGTGGAATGGGGACTTGGTCGGCTCTAAGGGTACCCTCTCTCTCGCGGATGCAACCTAGACTCGGTGTGGTAAGGTACAACCTGCGGTTTCTACCCTTCATTGGGTGTGGTTTTAGGAGATTATTCCTTGGGGCTTCATGTCTTTTTGCTGCTGATTCTCATGGGTATATATAACCTACGATCTCCCATGATGGAGATAATCCCAGTGCTAATATTATTCTGTCTGTTGTAGGTGAAGGAGGACAAGGGTGAGGGCATCGCTCTACCTGGAGGAGGAAGAAGAAGAAGAGGAGGATGTTGTCCACAAGCTTATCTATGCCGATCTATCCCAGTTCTGAAACTGGCTACTGAAGACTCATCCCTGGGCGTCTCTTACGAGCTTGGTCGACTTCTACTCCGCAAAGAAATGTTCCAGTGCACCCTACTACCCAAATGGATGGGATTCACTATAGATTTGAGAGGGATATCTAAATCATTCATTTCCATACTTTTAATTGAGCTTAGTTTTAAGTTTGGACTGGCCATCTTATAGATGCAATATGTACATATATACATATGTTCTGGGAGTTGCTGACCAAGAGACAAGGGGTTCTTGGGGTCTAATGTTTTATCTATTTCTTGAGGGCAGGGAATGTAAACATCGACCCTACTGATCCCCCATCAACTGGATTGTGAAAGATCGATCATTAGAGGAAGGATACATCGTCGAATTTCCATCTAAGCTTGGATCTGCGTGGCTTGGTGAAGGAGACTCGACGAGAGCTCACCACCTTGCTGGTAACACGAAGTGTCATCTCTGACTTTATGAAGAAAAGCTAAAACTCCTTGAGAGGAGTTGACAGGGGGAGCCTAACTCATTTAGATTGGTTCATAGTTTGTTTTTTGCGCAAAGGCTTGCTTATTCCTGGATTATACTTTGTTGTGAACACATCGTGTACATCTTTCTGTTATTTTTGAATGTTAAAATACATTGTGTGTGGGTACAGAGCTGCGTCTCTGTGTGAGGCTTAAGAGCTGGGGTGAGTTCCCCGACTGTGTGTGTGTGAGTGCTGCAGAGGCAGCGTCTTGGGGCTAGGTCCCATGTATGAATTGCTGCGGAAGCAGCATGTGTGGTGTTGGGGTTCGTCCCCGTTCTACTACGATTCATAGCGTGTAGTAAAGCCTCACCGGGTTCGGTGAGGGGTGGACGTAGGGAGTCCGTCGTGGTCCCGAACCACCTAAAAATCTTTGTGTCTCATGTGAATGCCTGTGTGATTGTTCATTTCATCTACCTCCCTTCACAGGTCAAACTAATAGATTTTTACTCACTACACCACTGCACATTGCTACATCTGCTATCTATCTTAGGCTTAGATTTAATCGTTCTTTGCTAACTGTCATGCAAGGTGTAATCAGGATGCTCTCGAGACGATCCTGCCTGGAGGGTGGTATAAATCAGGCCAAAGTCTGGACAATCTGCATAGGCACCACCTCTACACTCATGGTGGACAAAAGATAAGAGCGACGACTCAGAGCGTCGGCCACCTGGTTCTCCGCACTGGCCTTGTGCTTTAGCACAAAGGTATAGTCCTGGAGAAACTCCACCCAACGACTATGACGAGAATTGAGCTTCTTCTGGGCATGGAGATACTTGAGCGCCTCATGATCAGAAAACAAAACAAACTCCTAGTGCAACAAGTAATGTCTCCAATGCCGAAGGGCCTGCACAACCGCGTAGAACTCCTTGTCATACATGGAGTAATGCAGTTTAGCATCGCTCAATTTCTCACTGAAATAAGCAATAGGGTGGGTCTCCTAGCTCAGAACACCACCAATGCCAACCCCAAAAGCATCGCAAGAGACCTCAAACACCTTCGTGAAATTAGGAAGTCTAAGAATAGGTGCCTGAGTCATACGCTCCTTGAGGAGTGCAAATGTAGCCGAGGCGGCCTTCGTCCATTCAAATGTCCCCTTTCGGATGCAATCAGTGATGAGGCCGTGATGGAACTAAAGGCTCGAATGAAACGGCGATAAAAGGTCGCCAGCCTGTGAAAGCTACGGACATCATGAAGAGTACGAGGCTCGGGCCACTCCACTACAGCCCTGATCTTCTCCGGGTCGGTGGAGACTCCCTCGCTAGACACAATAAACTCTAAGAAAGTGACCTGACTAGTAATGAAAGCGCATTTCGTAGGGTTGGCATAAAGACTCTCTCTCTGCAAGATAAGACAGACCTGCCGTAGATGGTCTAAATGGGCCTCCCGGGTGTAGCTATAGATGAGAATGTCATCGAAATAAACTACCACATAGACCCCAATCAAAGGTCAAAGGACCTGGGTCATCAGCCGCATGAACATACTGGGAGCATTGGTCAACCCAAAGGGCATGACCAGCCACTCATAAAGACCATCTTTGGTCTTAAAGGTCGTCTTCCACTCATCACCTGGCCGGATCCTCACCTGATGATAGCCACTCTTCAAATCGATCTTGGAAAATATAGTGGCTCCCGCCATCATATCAAGCATGTCGTCTAAGCGGGGATTTTTCGTCAAAAAATTCCATTGGTATTGTCAATTTTTCTTGTAGTGCCTAGAGCAGCACTTGTTTCAATAGCTCCCTAAAGGATGTCCCCCACAGAACTCAAAGAATTGAAGAAGCAACTTCAAGAGTTATTAGACAAGGGCTTTATTTGACCCAGCACATCACTTTGGGGTGTGCCAGTCTTGTTCATCAAGAAGAAGGATGGATCTCTCATGCTCTGCATCGACTATCGGTAGTTAAATCAACTCATCATCAAGAATAAATATCCACTGCCGTGTATCGATGAGCTATTTGATCAAATCTCTCGAGTGGAGTATTTCTCAAAGATCGACCTCAGGTCTGGCTACCACCAACTAAGAATCAAAGA
Source organism: Amorphophallus titanum (assembly GCA_024336825.1). Taxonomy (NCBI): domain Eukaryota; kingdom Viridiplantae; phylum Streptophyta; class Magnoliopsida; order Alismatales; family Araceae; genus Amorphophallus; species Amorphophallus titanum. The sequence goes on along the minus strand of JANBPO010009603.1, from coordinate 84,013,569 downwards.
TGAAGATATTTAAAAGATCACATTCCATAGCAGATATGGGCATTATGAGTTCGTAGTGATGCCGTTCGGGTTAACCAATGCCCCGACAGCTTTTATGCAACTTATGAATAATTTCTTCAGGCCTTATCTCCACTAATCTATGATTATCTTCAAGGATGACATTCTTATTTCTTTCAAGATCAAGCAAGAACATGAAGAACACTTAAGGATAGCTTTGCAAAGACTAAGAGAACATCAATTATATGCGAAGCTCAATAAGTGCGAGTTCTGGCTATTGGAGGTCTTTCCTTGGCCATATTATTTTAACGGAAGGTATCACTGTAGATCCTTCTAAAGTTGAAGCTATCAAGAACTGGAGCCGACCGACCACTGTATTAGAAGTTAGAAGTTTTCTAGGCCTGCCTGACTATTTGATGTGACACCACCTTGGGGGTGATAGTCACAAGACCGAGGACCCCTTGGACCGAGCAAGCAAGTAATGCAACAGACCGGTGACTTCACCCGAGCGGACTCACCCACATAGTGCACACTAGTGCCCGTAGGTAACTCGGCGATGGTGGGAAGGGTCCGAGGTGGAATCTTGCTAATCTGAGGTTTGTCTTGCTTGTGGTTGAACCCCTAAGGGTCCTGGGATGCCCACTCTCACGGGCGGCCAGCACGCCGAGGGCATGGGATGTAATGGCTCTCTCACAACTCGCCCACGGTGGTCACTCAAATATAAGCAATTCAAGAACGGGCACTCAACTCACAACCCGGCGGCACTAGCAGCGATACTAAACCAGCAAGGAAAGACCATCAAGGGAGGGTAACCGAGGCTCACCTGATCGATGTGAAGACACCGATCTCGGTCGGAGACGACGGCGAGCGAGGAAGGCTGGGCTTACCCGCACGCCGTGCCAGAGAAGCTTCGGTCGATGACCTACTAATACATGCATTATGCCCCTTACAAGGGGGTTGGACTAGGGGTGGGGAGTGGAATTACAACTAAAATGTACCTCCACACAGGGAGGGGTGCTCAGCCGGCCAGGCGGGGAGGGAAAAATGAAATAGAAGCGAACTAAGCGAAGGATGCCGGTTCTGTCCATGCTCTGGAATAGGAGATAGGCGGTTGTTGTCAGCACCGCTGTGACCACTCCCGAACTTGATTTTTGACGAGACCAGTTGAAAACTCTTCTGAACTGGATTAGGATGACGTCTAATTTTTGAGGAATTCCTAGGTTGGCGGTGCCGGTCGGGGAAGAGCCACAAACAGGGTCCCTACTTTCTGGTTCTGTCTGCTATGGTACCGCAGCAGCAGGAAGTCAAGGCCTCCACGAGCTCTCCTGAGCACTGAATCAAGCGTGGCTAGAGTTTTTGGAACCGTTGTCGATTCCTCTTCAAAATGAGACCCAAGGGAATGCCATAGGAGGTCAGAGCAGAGTAGACTAGTCCGAATAGTGATTGGGTGTCTGTTCAGTCTCTTAGTGGATAGAACAGTGCACCCGAGGGAGAAAATTGAGAAATCACTTCTCCAGATGCCGAACGGGGTGTCGCTTCCAGGTAATGGAAGAGGACTTGTCGCCGAAGCTCTCGGCCAAGTGGCGCCTCAAGAATCATTGGATTGTGGCCGTGGGAGCTTCTGGAAGTTGCTTCAGGTTGCTGACTAGACCTATCCTATGCAGTCGGTGAAGAATGGCTCTCCTTAGCCGTCACGAACTCAGACAGGGTCGGGATCACTGTCGTTATGAAGAAGACAGGGAGCCACTTCTGACGGTGCTTCTTGAGTGCATAGGAACTTTGGGATGAAGTCGTGGTCGGCTCTGTAAGTTGCTGGTGCTCTGCTGCCTGCAAACTAGAAAGTGCAAGTTGAGGATGGGTGGTGGGAAATGAGGTAAACGGGAGGGGAAAGGGAGGGGAAGGGTGTGGAGGCAGCCCTTGGCTGTTAGGGGGTCTAAGAGGGGACAAACCAAGGTGAGGGAGGGGGTGAATGGTGGCAGGAAGGCGGTCTAGCAGGTGGGGAGAGGGTGAGCTACGAATTTGGGACTTGGATGAAGAGGGGGAGGGATGATGGCTTCCCTATTTTGGGTAATATAAAAATATAAAAATAACTCAAATAAGTTAATTCGAGGGTCACTTGAGGTATTGTAGTGTGATATGAGATTTACTCAACGTGATGTCAAATTTAGAGTGTTTACACTAGGGTGGATCCTGTTGAGTCAGGTAGTTGCACCTCAATCCAGGAGATGCATAGAGTCTGATGAGCCCGAAGCTCCTGACAGTATGAAGGGGGAGTTGAGGATCGACGTCGGTTGGTCTGGTAGGCACTATGACTTCTTGTCGATTCCTACAGATGGCACCAAAGTGTTACGTATGTTACACTTGAATTTATTTATTGGAACCGAGCATATGAGTTAGGGTAGCAGAGAGCTATATCGGGCATCAGAAATCGAATGTTGAGGGAGGCATCAACAATGGTGGAGAGCTGCCAATTAGTGTAAGGGCTGACCTTTCTTGCAAAAGGTCCTCACTTGGGTGGCAGTTTCCCGGGAGGATCCTTCGATACTTAAGTTAGTATGCATGTAAGAAAAAGGAGGGAGTGCACTCAAAAGTAAAGGGTGAGGAGCGGCCTAAACGTGGAGGCCAGAGGGCTACCTGGGCATGGAAGCCAGAGGTGGTTAGGACATCGACTGGAGGTTGTAGTGCGCCGGGACACTGGTGCTGGGTGAGCAGGGCTACTAGAAGGGGCCAAGGGAGATAATGTTGCTCGAGGGGTCGCTAAGGCATCAGACCAGGGCAAGCAGAACCACTAGAGGGCGCCAGGGCACCATTAGGGGAGCAGAGCTGCCGGAGAGTGCTACGGAGTCAGATTGGGGTGAGTAGGCTGCCAGAGGGTGCTAGGGAGTTGGATCAGGGTGAGTAGGCCATTAGAGTGTGCTAGGGCTTTGGATTGGGGTGAGCAAGTCGTCGGAGGGTGCTAGGGCACCAGTTCTGGGAAGCAAAGTCATTGGAGGGTGGTAGGGACGTAGACGGGGGAGTAGTGCCAAGGCACTAGATCTGGGCGAATAGGGCCGCTGAAGGGCACTGGGGAGCCAAGTCAAGAAAGCAAAGCCACCGGAGGGCACTAGGGCGCTATATTGGGGGAGTAGAGCTGCTAGAGGATTCTAGGGCACTAGATATGGGCAAGTAGGGCTACCGGAGGGTGATAAGGTGTCAAATCAGAAAAGTAAAGCCATCGGAGAGTGCTAGGGCACCAGATCGTGGGAACAGAGGTGCCAAAGGGGGCTAGGGAAATGGATATGACAGAGCTTGGGTCACTTGGAGGGTAGAGTAGGTCGCGTAGTGACAGAGTAGGGCCGCCGGAGGGCAGATTTGGATAAGTTTGGGTTACTTAGTGAGGAGTCGCCTCTCTTTTTTTTTCTCCCTCGTTATAAAATTTGTGAAAAAAAATCCCTCTTTATTTGGCCTTTCCCTTTTCTTTTATGCCCCATTGGTTGGGCACAATTGGGGAGAGGTAGGACATGGCGTAAACGTGTTTGAGAAGGTGACTCCATTAGTGGGCCCATAATAGGGTGCTCATTGTAACAACTAAATAGGTAATTCTCGCCTTCCTCTAATGCTTTCTGTAGAGGTTAAAAAGTGTTACTTGGGCTCGTACTATATCTTCAAGATTTATTTGGGGGGAAAAGCATCCGATTATCCTAAGAAAATCTACAGACACTAAACAACATGCCAGAAGGAGCCCTTGGAGTGATTCCAAAGGACAACCCTCTAATGTTTAAATCAGAGATGAGTGTAAGAGTAAAGATGAAAGCAGAGGAAGGAGAGGAGAGTCTTGAGGGAGAAATGAGTGCTCGACAGCATGCTCGAGGCCTAGAGAACGATGAATAACTCATTGTCTCTCTCTGAGGCAAGGGAGCTAAAGTGATATGGAGTTCTGTGACCGTCGTACGTGTGGATCTCTCTCTGGGTGTCTCTCTATCTCTGTGTATATGCATGTCTCGTTGTAGCTCTATAGCTATGTCACTGTGTTGCTGTGTTGTTGTCCTCTCTAGGTCCGTTGAGGACCTATTTATATTAGTCGTAGTGGCGCCGTCTCTCTCCCAACTTAGCGAGAGCGTGGTTAGTGGAGTAATACCCTGCTTGATCATGGGGAGTCGTTCGTTACCCACTCGTTCATTCTCTGAGGAAGGGCATCATGATGGGCTTCACGATGTTGTGGGCGTGACTGACATTTGTCATGATAAGTCTTATAACCATAGCCTTTACGCTCGCCTGTTGGTGAATCTCACGGCGTCCGGGACACACATGTGCGGGGATCATGCTTGAAGGCTAGTCAGTCTTGAGTAGGCCCCATTGGGCTACATTCTTAGACTGTGGGTCAGCATGAGATGATTGCTACGGGCCTATCGATATCAGGCCGTGCTGGGCCTACCGTTACTGGGCCGTGTTGGGCATGATATATTTTTCTCTCCAGGGCCGTGCTGGGCCTACCGTTACTGCAACAATTCAAGCTCTCATATGATGGTTACTTAACAGTCTCAAGGAGGTCCGTTAAATTCTTCTGTGGCCGGCTAAGGATCTGCTTGTTCTCTCTGTTTTGATCAGCCATGTCGGCCTCTCCTACAATTCACACACACATCCCTCGCTCTGTTCGTCATTAACCCGCTCACATTCACATACTTAAACTCACAAGCATCCACGCACACTCACATCCATTCACAACCCTCCATCCTCACATTCATTCCAACAACCACATTCACACAATCATGCATTTTCAAAAGTTCCATTCCACTCACGATCACATATACATATTCCCTTCCTCGCATTCATACAACCATTCCCAATCACATTCATTCATTCACATCCATATATCCACAATCACTTTTTCACAAAACAAAAAATTTATCTTCATTTCATCATATCAATTGTCACAAAATGTGTGTCATCAAAACCAAAAACAAAAAAACCAAACAAAAAATATCACTCCGTCGATCTATATCCCGGGCCGCCGCTGTCCCCGGTGCCCTCGTGTCGCTTTGGCGGTGGCTCCATGGCGCTTTGCTCTTCTTCTTCCCGTGGGCGTCTCAGCTCCACCTCCTCGTTCCTCCAGTGGGTGGAAGAGCTAGCCAAGATGTCTCCCACCGACGCATTCGGTGCCACGCTCCGTGAGCCTCCTGCTGCGCCACTCCGTGACACGGTCCGCTCGGGTGCCAGGTAAAGCCTGAAGAAAAGAAGAAGCAAAGAAGAAGAAGAAAAGAAGAAGCTCATGAGAGGAAGAGCAAAAAAATCGAATCTTTGATGACAATTTGAGGACTTACCTCTCTTGGAGGATTTGAACTTAGGTGCTTAGGGATGCAAGTTAGCCTCTGAGGTTCTCCATGCTCCTTCCTAGCTACTTTGGGCCCAGCATAGACCCTCTCCTCCATGGCCAAGGCTCCATGGCTTCTCTTCATGGTTTTCTAGCTTTTTTCTGGTTTTCCTGAACTTCTAGCAGAAAAGTAAGATGAGTTGTGAATTTGGGGTTTGATTCCTATTTATAGAGGCTTGATGTTGGTATATTATGGCTGGGTAGTCCTATCCTAGGCCTGGAAGGGTTCTAATAGGGATTAGGCTTCTTTCTACTCCACTTCGGATGGCCTTTATAGAGTCCCGATCGAGCTCTGCTACGGATTTATTTAACGGTCTGTCGTGGACCCATTATGGTATCATGATGCACCCTTTATGGTCCGTTAAACTCTAACTATCAACATGATTCATTCTGTGAAGTATAACATATGGGCCTTGGTCCGTTATAGTTACTTAACGGTCTTAAGGAGGTCCGTTAAATTCTTCTGTGGCCGAGAAATGATCTGTTTGATTTGATCAGCCCTGTCAGCCTCCCCTACAATTCACACACACATCCCTCGCTCCGTTCTTTATTAGCCTGTTCACATTCACATTTCACATACTCATCTCACATGCATTCACATACGCACCAACATGCATTTCACACACACATCCATCGTTCTATATTTGTTAACCTGCCCACTTTCATTCCCAATCACATTCATTCATTTCACAACCATCCATTCACACGATCATACATTCATATTCATACGCACATTCACAATCACTTTTTCATAAACCAAAATTTTTCTTCATTTCATCATGTCAATTGTCATGTGTGTTAACAAAACAAAAAAAAAACAACAAAACCAAAAACCAGAAAACCACAAAAAATAGAACACACAAGTATCACTCCGCCGGTCTATCTCCTGGGCCGCCGCTGTCCCCAGAACCCTCATGCCGCTTTGCCGGCAGCTCTATGGCGCTTTGCTCCTCTTCTTCCCGTGGGCGTCCCTGCTCTGCCTCCTCGTTCCTCCGATGGGCGGAGGAGCTAGCTAAGACATCTCCCACCGACGCGCTCAGTGCCGCGCTTCGTGAGCCTCCTGCTGCGCTGCTCCATGACACGGTCCGCTCGCATGCTCAACCCATCAGTCAGACGGTCCGCTCCATGGTTCGGAGCTCGATCTTCAAGTCATGAGCCTAAAGATGTGCCTCACAAGCCTCGGTCTGGTACCGCTCGATGTCCACTGCATCTCGGCTCAATCGGGTCACCTCTCCCTGGAGCCAATCAATCTCTCCCCTGAGACGGGGCACCTCGGCCGCTTCCGCCAACGCTGCAGCTAATTCTTTTGCCTACACATTGCATTGCATCATGGTCAGTCTAGGCATAAGTCAATTTTTTTTAGAAGAGCTTGGTTTCTTACCCGCTCCGCGAGGGTAGCCTCGGCCTCCTCGGCTTGGGCTACGACTCGGGTAAACTCTGCATCCCGCTCAGCCCGTCCCCGGGCTGGCTGAGTAGAGGAGGACGGCGCATCCGGTCCAGTCCTCTGGGCTCCCTCGGCCCGCTGCATTTTAAAAGGTCAGTCAAGTTTGCATAAGCATTTCAGTTTTTGAGTCTAGGAAAACTCACAGTACGCTTGGCAATTCCTCGAGCCAACCATCCTTGGCTTTACCGAGCCTAGCCTTAAAGCCTTTCAATATAGTTTTGTTGGCATTTTCGACCAGTTTGTTAGCCTAAGGGTGGGCTACCGAAGTGAAGTGGTTGCGAATGTGTAGGTCAGCACATTTGTTCCTAAAGTAATGAGAATCAAATTACCGACCATTATCGCTCACGATCACTCGGGGGATACCAAAATGACAAATGATCGACTTCCAAACGAAGCTCCACACTACCGACTCGGTGATCCTGGCGGTGGCTTCGGCTTCAATCCACTTGGTGAAATAATCAATAGCGACGATGATAAACTTCTTCTAGGCCTGAGCCGTATGAAATGGCCCTAGGATGTTGATCCCCCACCGGGCGAAAGGGTATGGCTCGGTAAGGGTGATGAGCTCTGAGGTAGGCTGATGGACCAGATGATCAAAATGCTGGCATCGATCGCACCTTTGAACGTAGGTCAAGCAATCGCATTGGAGAGTGGGCCACCAGTAGCCTTGCCGCAGCAAGATCCTGGGGAGCGATCTTCCCCCTTGATGCACATCGCAGACACCCTCGTGGACCTCTTGAATTGCTCGGTGGGCTTCATCGATATCGAGGCATTTGAGGAGGGGACCAGAGAAAGACCTTCGATACAAGGCTTCGTCCAAGATGACGAAGCGTCGAGCTTGATACTTCAGTCTCTGAGCTTCTCGAGGGTCAGGGGGCTCCTGAGAGTCCCGGAGCCAGGATATATAAGGGGTCCGCCAGTCACTTAGTGATGCCTGATCAATGGTCATGAGCTCCGCTTCTATGCTCGGTCACTCTAGCTCTTCGAGGAAGACCAGTCGAGTACCTTCTGAGCCAACCGAGGAGGCCAATCGAGAGAGGGCGTCCGCCCGGGAGTTCTCCTCCCGAGTTATCCAGATGACTTGAAAATTCTCGAATAGTGGGGCTATTCCTCTTATCAGTTGAAGGTATTTGATCATCGGTGTTTCCCGAGCTTCGGCCCAACTAGGTCCAATTTGACCGAACTAGGCCCAACTCCCTAAAGTGACAGCCCCATTTTGCAAAATCCATCACCCGAGAGTGCGGCCCAACTAGGTTCAATTTGACTGAACTAGGCCCAGCTCCCCAAAGTGACAGTCTCATTTTGGGCCCACTTACTCCAAGCCCAAAACTCACTAGGACCAGCACTTCTTAGGTGACCCTCGGGTCTGGAAGTCTGAGTGACAAATCGGTCGGGAAGGCCCCTACAGGGACCCAATGCAACCTGTCCGAGCTAGGCGCCCATCGCTTGGGAGGACTCCAAGCAAGTGCCCCAAGCTCGGACCGACTGTTGAAAGCTTATCCAAGCGTCCATTGCGCACCCTTAAATAGCGGGAAACTCCAAGGGATAGGGGAGAGCAAGAGTCCTTGTGCCATAAAGAGCCTATAATGGGGACGTAACCCCCTCTAAAATCCCCTTGACTCCTTGGACTCATATGTTAAATGGATCGCTATATAAACCCCAGGGGGACCCTCTAAAGTAGTAAGTAACGATCCTGAGAAAGAACCACCACACTTCTTGGTGAAGAGCAATCTCGTGCCCTTTCTTCTCCTATCGCGTCCTCTCGCATCTGTGCTCTACTATATTCACTGACTTAAGCATCGGAGGGTCTTCCCCAGGGATTCATCCCTAGGCACCCCTGATTCATTTCCTACCTTGCAAGTCATATATACATGGTGATCGTGACCAAGGATTCCTCCGTGATCCCACGGCTCAAGATCAGCGTGAGATTATGCCTCTTCAGATGATAATATTAAAAAGGCTACTGTAAACTTCAATGCCTTTAATATTATTTAGTGTGCTATTCATCCGACTGAATATGCTCGCGTTTCTATGTGTAGCAGTGCAAAAGAGATGTGAGATAAGCTAAAATTGATTTATGAAGGTACATCAGAGGTCAAGGAGACGAAGGCCAACATGCTTATCCAAGACTATGAGCTGTTCCATATGAAGGAAGAAGAGACGATCTCCAAGATGTTTGCATGTCTCATGGATATAACTAATGGACTGAAGTCACTCGGAAAGAAATTCAAGGATACTGACTTGGTCAGAAAGGTGCTGAGGTCGTTGTCACCTAGTTGGCACACCAAGGTAACTGTGATAGAGGACTCAAAGGATCTAACAACTCTTACATTGGATGCACTCATTGGGTCTTTAATGGCCTATGAGTTAAATATCTAGAGGACGGAAGAGGACACGAAGAAAAAGAAGTCAATAGCCTTGAAAGTAAACCCAGATCCAATCTTAAGTTAGGAGGACTCTACGGAGAATACAGATGATGAAGAAGTTGCCATGCTCACAAGAAAAGTTAGGCAATTTCTGCAACAAAGAAGAGGGATTTCTGGGAAATTCAGAAAAAGGAAGAAGCAATTCAAGCAGGAAAATTTCAAATATCAATATAATTCATTCAAAAATGACTTTCAAATAATTGTGTAAATTCTTGAATATTTCTCACATGGTCTTTTTTACTTAAAACGATGATAAAATATATGAAGACTTAAATAATGGTGAGAATGAGATTTGTTCATATTAATACATAACTTTATTCATTTAATGCTCGAAGATGATGAATGTGATGCAACTTATGGTATAAATTATAGCACTTATCATTGACCGCCCGGCGTACGCAAATTACACTCATCTTGCTGTCGCCACCGACACACAACTACCGGCTGCTCTCCCTGACCAAGAGTGGGAAGGGATCGAGCAGGCCATGAGAAACTACCTCCGAGACCCAGGCAGTACCCCCTTGGGCCGCCAGAGATTGCTGGGGGTAGTGGCTTCTGCCTTTCGAGAAGAAGAAGAGGCTCGGCCCGTGCCTAGTCGGAGTCGAGAAACCAATCGGAAATGTGACGCCAATCCCCTGTGCGGGAGGAAGCGTCCCCCCGACACTCGGTCTTCGATAGGCTGGTGTTCCCGAGCAAGCCATCAGGGAGAATAGTGAGAAGAAGCAGAGACTGGAGAGTTTTCACCTGCAATATGGCAGGATTCTCTAGTCGGTACGGGGCTTTACCTACCAACCCCAAAGAAGTGGCCAGGCTCGCCGCCAGACCCGACCCCCTCACCAGGAGAAGAAGAGTGGCGAGTGAGGCGGCACAGGCGAGTGTCGAAGTGACCTCCCCCGAAGACCCTCCCACGACCTTAGTAGCCAATGTTATCACTACCGGGGGCACGAGTGGCTGACCCTCCACATCATCCGAGGATGCCCCAGCTAAAGAGACAGGTAGCATGTCCGCTCTCCCTACAATCGACCCCGCCATGTTATACATGATACAACAATATCAGTGGGAGATTGAATTTCTAAAGAAACAACTCAATGAGAGGAATGCCCAGCCCTCGACGTCTGGACAGACTGAGGTCTTATCGGAAGCGCTCGGGGGCAACGGGCAGTCTTCTGAAGCAACTTTGCAAGCTGCAGCATTCCCACCAACCCCCAGCTTCCCTGCGGCTGTGCCCCTATAGCAAGCACAATACCCAGCCCCACTGCAGAGCTCACCTCCCCAGGGGTCTCCCGTAGCCCCTTAGGCAACTGTGTTGATCACCCCGGTCGCGCAGCCCGCCCACTTCTATCCAAGCCCGGTCGACCCGGCAGCAATCAGCCGGCTGATGTTGGAACAAATGATAGATATGAAGTTAGCAGAAAGGGACAACGGGGATCAAACGTCGTTTGATGTCTACCGCGTCCCCTATCCAGCTCATTATGCTGCAAGGAAGCTGCTGGCTAGCATCACTAAGCCACCGAAGTTTGAAAAGTTCAATGGACAAGGATCTCCCAGGGAGCACATCGCTTACTATGTGAATGTCATGGGAGACTTGGCCGCTGATGAAGCCTACCTCCTGAAGTTCTTTGGCTCGACACTCACTGGGCTTGCCTTTGAGTGGTACTCGAGCCTACCGCCCGGGTCTATTACCGATTGGCCCGACATGCAGAAGAAGTTCAAGGAGAGATTCTATATTGCTGAACGGGAGGTCACCGTGGCGGAGCTCTACGCCACGAGGCAGAGACACGATGAGTCGACACTCGACTTCATCAAAACATGGAGGAATCTCAGCATGAGGTGTAGGCGCCCCCCATACCAGGAGGATACAGTGTAAATTTGTAAGTAAAATCTAAAGAAGGAGATCCTCGAAAGGATGATCAGCGCGGAAGTCAAGACTTTCGACCGTCTAAACAACATGGTGGCTGAGATCAAGGCATTCCTTGCCCGGTACTCTTCCACCCTGGCCGCACCGAGCTAGAGGGTTAGGCAAGCCGAAAGGAAGCCCATCCCACCACAAGTCCACACATTGGACTTTCAAGCTTTTGAGAAACAGAAGGAAAGGGCCAAAAGCACCGCAACCCTCCACTGCCAAGATCCGCGGAATGGCGGGAAGGCCCCTCGCTCAGGGAGAAAATGAGAAACGAGTTGTACTCCTTCTCCCGAGATAAGTCCCAGCTCCTATTCGAATGGGCAACCAGTTACAATAAGATTACATTGCCAGAGCCGAAGAGGCCCGGTGATCTGAAGAAGAAGGATGACCCTCACTTCTACTGTTACCATCAAATGCTAGGGCATACCATCAAAGACTGTTACGTCTTCAAAGACGTCATTGAGTCCTTAATAAAGAAGGGAGAGTTGAATATGGGAGAGCACAAGGTGGATCCCCCACAGTCCCATGAAATGCCCAATATGACTTCCGGCGCCAACATGATATCCTTATATCAGGAATTGTCAGAAGAATGGGCAGAGGCTAGCACCCGCGCCACTTATGAAGCTTTCATGGTAGCGGCTACCCAGGATCAAGCAGGTTGGCAGTCTGCATCGAAGAAAAACGCTCTAACCCCACGTTTCCCTCGCAAGGGACGATTGTTGGGCTAGTTAGAGATCCTGTTGAGAGACATCTCCACCCAGAGAACTCCATGGTGGTTAGCCGCTTGGCTTGCCTTTTGCATGTTAGTGCTGGCGCACATCGAGTCTGTCGTACGTCTTAGCCCGGTCGCATCACCAGTCCCGCATCAACGGCGTGTGCAGACAAGAAGAGGGAGTGGCGAGGGGAAGGGAGCTCACGGTGATGTAATGATGGTTGCGGAGAGAAGAGGGAGGTGGGGAGTGGTTAGCAGAGGGGGCAAAGTGGAGCATGGAGAAGGCACAGCCGCGGGGGGTGGGGGTGCCAGTGAGAAAGAGAGAGAGACAGGAGAGGCGAGGTCACGAGACGTGTCTATGTGTAGGAGGGTGTGGGTAGGAGAAAGACGAAGGGGAGTGAGAGGGTTACCAGGGCACGCGCAACGCCGGTGTGGGACATGTGAGGTGGGAGAGAGGGGGCACAAGGAGGTTGTTCGGTGCCACTAGCGGTGTGCAGGTGTGAAAGAGGGAGAGATGGGTCGACGCCAGCTGAGGTGGGGTGGTGGCGTAGGTGGGTGAAGGCGGAGGGCATGCAACAAGAGAGGGAGAGGAGAGGGGCTCTCATGTGTGTGTTGTGGGGAGGTGAGAGGGAGCCGTAGCTGGTGGTTAGAGAGAGAGAGGTAGAGAGAGAATGGAGGGGAGAGTGGAGCACTGTGTGGGCTACTGCGGCGGGTTGCAGGGAAGAATGGTTGGCAGTGGAGTGCGTGTGTGCAGAGGGAGAGAGCGGGGGTGAAGGGAGAGCGCAGTGTGAGGGAAGGTGAAAGAAAAGAGAGAGAGAGCGCAATGGGCCGAGGACACTATGTGTGTATGCAGGTGAAGGGAGAGAAAGAGAGGGCGTCCGGGCGAGGTAGGGTGTGTGTGTGGAGTGTGGAGACGCCGGTGGTGGGCGAACTCACTGCCGGAGAGGTCTTACGGGGAGAGTGAAGCAGAGAGGAAAAGAGAGAGAGTGTCCGCGGCGACGGTGGTGGGTTGCAGTTGTGAAGTTGTTTGTGCGTGTGTTAGTTGGAGAGAGACCGGAGCAGAGGGTGCCAGTGCAGTGATCGAGTCCAAGAGAGAGGGATGAGTGGGAGAGAAAAGGTGATCGGGAGAGGGAGTGGTTACCTCAGAGGGAGATGGCCTCCGGTGGGAGGTGTAATGAGAGAGGGAGCTCGCAGGGGAGTGGTGTCTGTGTGTATTAGTTAGAGAGAGAAAGGGAGCAGGGAGTTGGTGCGTGTGTGGGTGAGAGGGTGGCTGCGACAGCGGTGTGTGTGTGTGAGAGAGAGATCGGGATGAGAAGAAGAGAGAGGAAGAGAGAGAGCGAGTGGGGGAGAGAAGAGAGAGGGGGAGGCAGTTAGAGAGATAAGGAGAGAGAGGGAGAGAGGTCCGACGGGGGAGAGGGGCTTCTACATGACTACAAGGAGGATAGAGAGAGGGATAGAGGAATTAAAGGCCTACTCCTAATGCTATCTACATGGGAATAGAAATGAAGAGGGGAGGAGAACCTACGTAGGTGTATTAAATCCCCCCTAGAGCCCTTTTTATAGGGCTAAGATTATCCCCAATCCATGTTATTTTCTCCTTACCCACACTCATTGCAAACCTTTCGGTGCAGCCACTTTTGCATGCCATTCAATCACACATTGAAGCCTACCCATGCACACCCATGTGAGCTTTAAAGAGACCATGTGTAAGTGTTGGGAGATAAGAAGAGTGAAGAGAGAGAAGAGGGAGTGATATACAGAGGCGGTGGAGGCCACATGGTGATGGTGGGGTGTGTGTGTGTGTGTGTGTGGTGTAAATGGGAGAGAGGGATGTGGGGTAGATGGGTGCATCGGCTACATGCATGGGATGCTATTTGTGCATGTGTGTGTGAAGAGAGGTGCATGGGAAGTGAGTTGTGTTGTGGTGTACATGGTGCTCACGTGGGTAGTGAGAGTGTGCATGGGCATGGGGGAGTAACGTGCATGGCTGTGAGGTGGGCAGCTGGAGAGAGAAAGAGAGAGGGAGAGGGGAGAGAGAGTGGGATAGAGGGTTGTATGGGTTAGAAGGATGGCGAACGGGGGTTCCATGGCGAGTTGGTGTATATGGGCAACGACAGACGCAGTGAGGCCGATGTTGACTTATTTAAGAAACATGAGAATTAAAGATCATATGAGGATTTTGGGATAGTCCATGCGGTTTTAGCAGATTTGTAGTCCATGCAGTTTTGGCATAGTCCATGCAGTTTTAGCAGATTCATAGTCCATGCAGTTTTAGCAGATTCGTAGTCCATGCAGTTTTGGCATAGTCCATGCAGTTTTGGTAGATTCATAGTCCATGCAGTTTTGGCATAGTCCATGCAGTTTTAGCAGATTCGTAGTCCATGCAGTTTTGGCATAGTCCATGGTGTACACCTAATGTCAACGGTATAAATGCCACTAGTCTATTCACTAAATTCAGAATATAAAAATCAAAGTGAAATTCAAACTGTTGTAACCCTTGAATCAAAAATGATGAGTGAAAAATTGTTTATCCCTAATACGTTTTTAGTTTGCTTTTCTATGGAATTACTGTATTATTCTGAAAGGTAATACATTGATTTGATCTTCTACTACTATGGTTCTTGGATTCACTGTTATAAAAGAAGTCCTTAACTCGTTTTCAGAAGTCAAATCACTTTACTTTGCCTTTTATTATTGTTAAACCTGAATTCAGACCAGATTGTATGATAATGACTCTTATGCTTTAAATCTTGCTTATGACCATGCTCATACAGTGAATCACTGCCACATCTGTTATATGGTGACCTTCTGACCTTGCATTCAATGTTTCATATTTCTGATCTTGTGGTCACATTTTTTGATGTCCTGATTGGCAAATCCTTCTTGAAAACTTCTTTTATTTGCTTTACTGTGTTAACGCATTGTACATCTGCGTCAACGCAGTGCCTCCTCTGGGCACTCGATCCGGTTCATTGTTCTGAACTGACTAAGGCGGTTCACGCATTAGACCGCCTAAAACTCTATAAGTCACGGAGCGTGAACGCACCTCTTCATACTCCTTTCCAAACCTCGTGTGCGTCCGCTCTCTGCGATGTTCCTTCTTCACCAAGCTTTTCCCTTTGCCTCCTCCTCTCAATCTCATCTTCCAAAATGACTTCCCCAAGAGCTGTGGAGACAGAAAGGGAGGTTTCTGAACAAGTGCGGAGGGAACTAGTGGCATCTAGGGCTTCCATTGAGCCCAGAACAAAGACTACCCATGATGCACCTTCGACCGAACCTTCTGCAGCGCCTCAGCAATACAGACGAAAACAAGTTGCAAAGAAGAGGAAAACTGCCGAAGAATCTACCTCGACGGCTCCAGCGCCAAAGGAGAAGAATCAGAGGAAGATCTCGTCTTCTAGGGCTCCCGCACCGTCTAACGTCATACACATCGAAGAACCTCTCAAGGTTCTCATCCCTAGGTACGTAGACGGTGACGATGCTGCACTGCATGCAGCTTTTCCAGAGCTACGCCCTACTCTTGAATTCCAGGGTTGGTGGAAATTTGTTACCCGGGGCAGATCTTATTTCCCAACCCTTGTTCGCGAATTTTATCAAAATCTAGTTTACGAACCAAACATTCCCAAAATGTCATCTACGGTTAGTAATGTTCACTTTGAAGTTACTGGGGCCCTTCTTGCTAGATCCTGGAAAATCCCGAACGAAGGAGCTGAAATGCACTCCATTTCTTTGGACGACCACGAAGCATATGAAGTTCTAACAGGGACGCCCCAGAATCCAGATGATGCAAAGCAGATTCTTTTGTCGAGCTTGAAGGCCAATCATTTTTCTCCATTTATTAGATTACTGCATCACATTTGTACATCCATCATCACACCTCAGAGCAGTGGCAGAGAAAGAGTGACAGAAATGCAAAGATTTCTGCTGTTCTGTATGTTGAAGAATGTAAAAATTTCCCTGGTGGATGTGATCATTCAAACAATGGGGTCATGCTTACACCAGTCCCGGTCACTTCCCTATGCGGCCCCTCTCACCTCCGTTTTCCGTAGGGTTGGAGTTGATTTTGGGTCGGAAAAAGAAATTCTTATACCCGGGGAAAATGTTTATACAATGGCGTATCTTCAAAATTTTATGGGTTTTTCAATTGTCGATGGGAAGCCCACTAGAACTCTACCGAGCCAAAGACATGCTGCACCTGAGAGTGGATAGGCATCTGGGATAGATGCACTTCTAGAGGAAAGGGTGCCAGCACTTGAACAAGAGAGACCTACTGTTGTAGAAGTGCCAGCACCTGAACAAGAGAGAGCTGGTGCTGTAGAGGTGCCAGCACCTGACCAAGAGAGAGTAGTTGATGTAGAAATTCCACCTCCAGCTGAGTCTCCACCACCTCCTCCTCCTCTAATTCATTCAGAAATGCCAGAGAGCTCTTCCCCCCTCCAGGACATTCCTGGGGTCTCCACAGAAGAAGCTTTACCTTCATCAACCTTTGAAACTAGAGAACCCAGTGGTGCTGCCCCTCCTCCTCCCGAAGATGAACCAGAATGGTTTTCGTTTGATCTCCGAGGGAAGCAACCGACCCAATCGGAGCAGGGTGAACCCAGCTTTCGCCCTACCGGTACAGAACTTGGGTCCGGTGGTCCACTGCCTTCTGATGAATTCTTCCAGGCCCCTCCTAATGCATCAGAGAAAGATCTACTAGTTCATCTTATCCGCATGGTGCAGCATCAAGGAAACAAGATGAATAAATTCATTTTATATACAAATTTCCAAATGGAGCGTCTATACAAACGAGTCGTTCTCTCTAAACTTTCTATGGGGATATATATGAGGCAATATATGTTGTCTAAACAGCGCTCCGACAAAGCTATGAGGAAGGTTCTAAAGAGTGTAGGAAAAGTGGTGAACAAAATTACTGAATTGGTGACCTCTGTGCATGCTGCACAGCTTACTACTCTTGAGACAATCACCAAGTTACAAACCCAGTGTTATGACATTCAAATTGTTGTCGTTACATTGCAAAATCATATCACTGAGATGTCCACAGAAGTTCACCAAGTTGCTGAACGTTTAACTCCACTCCCAGCCACAGTTGATACCCTGCACAGCACTCTCGAAAGAATACAACAGGGATCTGATGAAGTCAGCTCTGAGGTGGGCAGCTTGAGGAACAATTTGATACTTCAGCTGGGAGAACTACAACAAGCCATTCAAGCTCTACAGTTTCAGCAGACTCTGGCATCTCATCGTCCTCCACCTCCACCTCCTTCATCATCTTCTGGTGGCTCCTCCCATCGACACTCACAATATTTTCCAACTCGCTGAAGGCCTTCTCTTTACTTTTTTTCAAACATTTGTTGACCTTGTCACCTCCCTTATTGCTGATGGCAAAGGGGGAGAGTGTTTTCTGTTGTAATAATTTTATTCTGCAGCAAACTGTGATATGGGTGATGTTGATGATCTTATAACTGTTTTGTTGATTGACCTAATATGATATGCGATGAGTTCATTGTCAATCAGGTCAATTTTTGAAAGGGAAAATTATTGGTGACCTTCTTGCTTGTCACTTTGTTGCCATCATCCAAAAGGGGGAGAATGTTGTGCATATGTTGTTTAGATTTGATGCTAACAACATATTCCATTCTGTTTTAATGATACCAACAAAGTAACATTGTCTGCGTGCCCTCTTTTAATCATTTCATATACATAAATCATTGATTTCTCTGATGCAAGGTTGACACTGCCAGAAGACAGGGTCCACGCATCAAGAGAAACAGTCAAGGACCTCTGTCACATAGGGTTATTGAGAACAACTATATTGTCCACTGCGTCAACACTGTAGATGCACAGCGTGGACGCTGCAGATTCTTGTTGAAGGCACAAAGTATCTTCTAGTTCAAGCAACGGCGTCGACGCTGCCTACCCGCTGGTTGAAAGCTTATCCAAGGCAAGGCGTCAACGCTGAGTGTTGACAACGTAGACGCAGTTGAACAAAGTCGGTGTACATCAGCTTCAAGGTCGACCTCACCATGTTAAAGTCGGTGTACATTATCCGTGCGTCAACGCCACCCTCAGAAGCATCGATGCTGCAGTTCCAGGTTGAAACCGTCAAGCCAAGTAAAGGCAGGGTCGATGCTGCAGCAGTACAAGGTCGTCGCAATTATCGTCACCAGTATATGAAGCTAAGTTCACTCAAATGCGTCAACGCCTTCGAGACTGCGTAGACGTAGCTATCAAGTAAGCCAGCCAAGGTCGATGCACTTCAAGCTGAAGTCGGTGTACATCGACCTTATTATGCTGAGGTCGGTGCAGCCAAGGGCATTGCTACTTTATGGCGTCAACGCAGCTGCAAACTGCGTAGACACAGCTATCAAGTAAGCCAGCAAAGGTTGATGCACTCTAAGTTGAAAGTCGGTGTTCATTGACCTTACTATGCTGAAGTCGGTGTAGGTCTGGATTGCTAAACTAAGGCGTCAACGCTGCTTATTGACAGCGTGAACGTAATTGATGAACAAATCCAGCCAAGGTCGATACAGTTCAAGCTGAAGTCGGTGTACATCGACCTTATTGTGCTGAAGTCGGTGGACATCTCCCATGCGTGGACGCTGCCTTCCCAAGACCTTCCACTACGTCCGCGCCGTGGATGGAAGAGTGGACGGTGCAGTTGAAGCCACAAGCGTCAACGCTGTTGAGCTACAGCGTCGAACGTAGCAGTTGAAATTGCCTACCTCAAATCCTGCCGATATCTTCACATCGCGTCCACGCCTTTGGAGAGCTACGTGGACGCAGCAGAAGAAAAATGCCGAAGAAGCCCGTGTCATAAGAGGAACTGCGTGAACGCTATCGTCAGACAGCGTCTACGCAACTGGGCTAAAGCTGATGTTTGGTGTTCGATTCAATGCAACGTCGACGCTGTACAGCTCAAGCTTCGACGCCTTAGAAGCTCTTATGTCTATCTCCATTCCCCTGAAGATCCACTGAAACCAGCGTCAACGCCTGCCAGTTACTGCGTGGACGCCGGCCATATCAAGACTCCGTGATCTTCTGCTTACTCTTGCCAGATCAGAAAAAGGGGCTTTTTGTTCTTTCTACTCATTTTGGATAATCCTGGGGACGCGTGCTATGATTGGAGCATATGGGAATATTTCTGGTCCCACATGAAGGCACGTGCTGGAGAATCACGCCCAATGCATGAGGGCGATTGTGCACAGCAAGAAAAAGGCTGTAAGGGGTTCTTCATATATATATATATATCAGAGTCTTTTCTTCCAAGAATAGTGAGAGATAGAGAAGAAGACCGGAGAGGAGAGGAAGAGTGTGTGACATCGAAAAGCAAACAGAGAGAGAGAGATTGAGTACAGAAGAAGAAGAAGCTGAAAGTGGAAGCAGATCTGAGAAGAACCCACGACAGCCCTGTTCGTGTGGTGATCTGTTGAAGGCAGAAGAAGAAGAAGAAGACGATCTCCCAGCAGAGGCTGATTGTAGCAGATTCAAGCCAATCTACTCAAAGGGAGTTTCACTTGAGTTCTTTATTGTATACAGCTTTCAGTTGCTGATCATTTTCCATTTTACCTTTGTTCTTTCACCATTTCTTCAAGCTGTGTGTCAGCGGGCTGTGGTGGATTCCACAGGACGGGTCAAGCTGTAATTCCCCAGCGGTGCAGCCGCCACCCCCCACACCCCGGCCGCGGCCCCCACGAGAACCGAGAGTAATGGAGAGGGAGATCCACTAAGGTACAAGAGAATAATGGGGAGGGGGATCCACTAGTAATGGGGAGGGGATCCACTAGGATACAAGAGAGTAATGGGGAGGGGGATCTAATTGGGCCCAAAGGAAATTAGGAAAGTGGCCCAAACCCAGCTCTCCTCTTGGGCCTTCTGCAACTAATGAGGCTCACTTCCCACTCTAAAGTCCTCTAAGCACATATGTGACCCAATTAAGTTCAAATGGCCTCGAAATGGCCTACAAAGACTCCAAAATGAAAATAATAAAATCCTTCCTCAAGACTAGGACTCCAAACTATCTTCTAGCCACAATGATACTTGCATATCCTGAGTCACACTGCGCGTCTTGTACTATCGACCTGTCGAGTCACATTGATCCCTAGCTCGTGTGTCCTCACCAATTCTCCCCGGGTGGGAAGAACTTTACCCTGTCAAGTAGGGGTCTCTGTCGCTCAGGTATCACTCCAGTAGATCTGGATCTATCCTCTCTAGCTCCGCCCAGGTGATCCATGTGTCATCAGACATGGGCCGTCCTCTCCATCACACTAGATAGCACGGGTATGCTCCACTCCTAGTAATGGTCACCTGCTTATCCAGTATGTGTTCTATTTACTCACGCTGTTGAGGGAATGAGGCTGGTGGTGGACACTCAGGGGTGTGGTCACTCACAAGGGGAGGAGATGGCTCAAAAGGCTCACTAGGAATCACCGTTGGGTCCCTGTAGGCTACTGGATCCGGCACATTGAAAGTGGAGCTGATCCCATATTCCTCAGGCAAGTCTACAATGTACGCATTGGACCCGACTCACCTCAACACTCGAAAGGGACCGGCACCACGAGCTTACAATTTCTTCACGATTCCAGAGGAAAACCGTTTAGGTCTGACCTTGATCATGACATAATCACTCTCTTGGAACTCATGGTGGTCCCTATGGGCATTGGCTAACTCTTTGTATCATTCATTGCTGGCCTGACGGTGATGTAGACTTCTAACAGACTGGGCAAATGCATGTGTAGACTCAGACACTCGTGCATGCATGGGAGATGGGATTAGATTTATTGACTACCTAGACTTACGACCAGAGATCGACTCGAAATGGACCTAAAAAAATAGACTGACTCGGTATGATTTCTGAACATTGTCCATGTACATCGTGAGTAGAGTCAACTCAACCCATAATCCGATGTCTCAAGTCTTGGTCCGCGTCAATCTCCTCTGGTTCAAAAAGATCCGTCCTTGGGTTTTAAAGTGTTTGAGGATGAGGAGGTGGGCTACTGGAAAGTCACCTAGATGCTTGGCATAAATCATGAGGTAGATGAAGTCAAGATACTATCTCTCATGGGTGTGGTAGAAGTCAAACCATACCACGTCAACATAGGGTGTCGATGGCCGTAAGACAATAATGAGTGACTGCTTAACGGAAGGCTCGGGAGAGGTTGGCAAAATAGGGATGGTTGACTGCACCGGGGTTGGCTGCATAGTGGCTGACTGCATGGGGGTGTCAGATAGAACATGAATGGTGGGCGATGTAGGGGCGACTGGCTGAACATGGGTGACATGCGATATCGAGACGACTGGCTGAATGTCATCTATTGGCGCAATTGTTATAATGTTATGGAACGTGAACTTACTGGGAAAATGTGGAGGATGCAAAGTGCAGGTCCTCTTGTCCCGGTTGAAGGTTGCACTCCTCTCTTCAAGCCATGATCGTCCTAATATAATGTAGGGACCTGTTAGGGTACCGATTTTGCACCATGCACCATCAAAGTAAAGAACAGGGCCGATCTTCTTTTGGAACTCTATAAATCACCCTTGCAGACAATCTCGCCAGTCTTGGGGAGAGATGTTAGTATTGGGTGTCCTACAAGCCAATCTCAGGTCGGGTGGGTCCGATAGTTGTACAGTATTGT
This sequence comes from Amorphophallus titanum, assembly GCA_024336825.1. Classification (NCBI taxonomy): domain Eukaryota; kingdom Viridiplantae; phylum Streptophyta; class Magnoliopsida; order Alismatales; family Araceae; genus Amorphophallus; species Amorphophallus titanum. The sequence goes on along the minus strand of JANBPO010009603.1, from coordinate 83,992,105 downwards.
TCATCATTAGTAAAGTGATATTTGAGCGTAAATTTATAATTGTATATTACTCTACGATGTCCCTAGGATATGTGATTGTAAAGCCAACTCGAGGTGGGATCTCGATCATGAGACTGACTTTACATGGACACATATCTTAAAATTGTTCCTAGTTGGAGGGTAATCACTTAGGGACATTGATTACCTATTAAACCAGTACACATGATGTGCCCGTAAGCAATCTCATGGTCATTGGTGCAGGGCACCAACACATATGTGTAGGTGTACGTCCTGGGAGGATGTACACTAAACTGATCCTCTATTGGATCTTCAGATGGTTGATTATACCTAATGTCGACTAAAGATCCAATTGTCTCAGTAGCATCATTGGTCCTTTGACCTAAGATATTGATCGGATCTTACACGAGGACTGGAATGATTTAATGAGTTGACTAAGTGATTTTAACCATAAGTCATGAATTGCGAAAGCCATTAAGCCCAAACTTGCCAAGTGAAAAAAGATTTAACCATTGAACTCTTACCTTGGTTCCAAAGAACTACCCCAAATGATCACATTTCTGGATGACTGATCTGTCAGAGAGGGGCCTTAAGACTAGGCATAACATCAGCTTTTATCAATTTCCCTTCGGCAACTCAATTTTGTGAGCCAAAATGTGATAGTCTCAGTAATACTAAAAATACAATTTCTAATGACAATTCTAAAGACAATTGTTCACATATGACATAATAAAGTGATGATTGTACTTTGACCTTGTTCAACATTCTCAGTGTTATCCTTTTTCAGACACAGAGGATAATGCCAGCTGCACCAGGTAAAACACTGGAGAGATAAGAGCACCCATGACGACTGCTCCCTCTGTCAGCCCCAGCCTCTCAGTAATCATGCTGACAAGCAGTTCTAAATGAACTATAAATGGACATGTCGAATGCACATGCCTCCTGGCTGGTGTGAACTCCACGGTCAGACATCAACCCTAATTGACCCACAGTTTCTATTTTACTAACGGTCACTAACTTCCCTTGATGCTTTCACTTCTCATTTAGTACTGATGTCCTATAAGTAATCCACCTCAACATTCTAATCTTTCACAACCCAATATTATATTTACAACCATCTCATGAAGGTTTCTTTTGAGCCCAAATAGCACTCAGTAGTCTAACTTTTTAGCAAGAGAATGAGCTGTGAGAGCATCTGCCCCTCCAACTGCCCAGTGATACAAACTGATCAAAGTTCAAGTAGTCCTGGTGGTGCAGTGGTTGTACCAGAGCACAAGGTTGGGGATCCAATATCACCGTGTGCGCAGCAAATACTCCCATATGTTAACATCACAAAGGAAGGTGTCCAAAACAGATGATGGCCAGCATGAGACACCTCTAATGATGATATCGTCCCAAATGATTAACACTACAATGGCTATGAGTTGGCACAGTATCCATGTAGAACAGGAGGCAAGGTAACTTTTACCTGGTTTTACCTTATTCTTGTTAGGACTCTTTTTCTTTGACGTTGAGGGATAAGACCCCTTGCACGCACACCTTGGAAAACCTCCAGGAAAGGCTACAAAAAGCTCTAGAGAGAAAACTTCCTAAACCCCCTCGATGTATGTCAGACTGGGATAGGGTGAAGCCCATGAACATTAGGATATTCATCTCAGTCATGCAAATCCCCCATGTGAGGCATGAATGGGGTGTTACAGAGTGAACTTCAGCACATGACCTCCAGATGCAAACTAGACTCTGCATACTGACGGATCTTCTGAATTAGCATGGAAGACAAAAAGGGAGCCAATTGATAAATGGAAGAGATACCTAATGCTTTCAAATACACATCGGCCGCCTGACATGTTCTATGCCAATGGATGGTTAGAAGTTGCCATTCAGCAGACTGTTTATACATTTCTTACAGACTTACCATGATAGACGATTGTCCGGAAAGGCATGGCTGAAGGTGTCCAAAAGGGTAGGGCCCTGGAATTTCAGCAGTAAATATGAAGGTGACTTACAGCCAGATAATTTAGTGTTTCAGTCTCAATTTATGTCACCTCAGTATAGAAAATGAACACTAATGTAACAATGTCGGAACCAAGCATGCAACATACAATCTCTTGATTGAAGCATAAAACTTGTTTATTACGTTCCGTAATTTTCTTTCACTTCAAAGATACCTGACAGAGAAGAATGTGGAGACCATTTGGCAATCTCTTAATAGTCATTTTTTATGGGTTTCTTTGCATGCTACCACAAATAAAATCTTAAGTATGTGACTGACCACCAAATGGTTTGATAAAGTTTGATAAAACATCAGAGTCATTGTAGGTGTATCTTTCAGATAACCATTTTTCTCAATATGAACATCAGCATCTCTGTGTCATAAGTATGTGATTGACCACCAAAACTTTCTAAGTTATTCCTCAATCTGTCCCTGACAGGCCTCTTACCTCTTGACAAAGACCCATAATCAGAATAAGCACCTTCTGAACAACTAGGAGAGTGGATTGCACAACCAAGTTTATCCGCGTATAGAAGTCATGAACATGAACAACTAGGAGAAGCAACATATGTTAGACTTCTGGTTTTACAAAAAGTGAGACGTTCCATGATATGATGGGAAAACATATTGACATAACACAAGAGTTATGCTTTTTACAACATAATGAGATTAATTCCAGTCCATGCACCTGAATTGTACCACATATTAGACAACGGCATCCTGATACATCTATAGAATGAGACCATGTCAGATCACAAAAAAACTCATCCAACCCTTGTTCAATAAGGTTCCCATTCCCATTACAAAATAGAACCCTGCAAATTCATGTGAACCACCTAATCACAAAAAAACTCATCCAATCAAACACATACCATTCCCATCATCTCTCAACCTTAAACAAGAAATTACAAAATTATTAATAAATAAATAAATAAAAGGGGGAGGGTCCACCCGCTCTCTCTCTCTCTCCCATTGTGTCCCTCTCATTCCACCCCCACGGCACACTCCCACTCCACCTCCGCGGCACACTATCCTTCACGGCGCACCACTGGGCCACCTCCAGTGGCACACACCCACTATGCCGGGTAACACCCCAAAAGCCGCACCGGATCACACCACACATATCCCGCCGGTCCACCTTTTTATCCACCTCACCGGATGGCAACCCACCACCGCACCATTCCAACACCACCTCCCACCGTATCACACTCCTCAATCCACCGGCCGACAGAGAGACAAGTGGGGTTTTGGAAGCCTGAATCTATGCATAACCATCATGGAATTGAGGAAAGGATGAACCCTTTGAATCATCAGAAGAAATTGAACCCCAGACGATCGGGGATCTCCTTCCTGGCGATGATGAATTGCTTTCTGGTGTCATTGATGACCTTGAATGTATATCCCAGCCCAATACTGATGAAGTGGAGGAGAATTTATTTTTATAGCGGGGGAGGAATGGAACCGGAAGTTGATGGTAAATTGAATTACGACAAGAATTGGGACCTTGCTAATGGAGTCCCTAACAGTCACCAAGGGGTGCTCAATATCCCATTCGCTGGAGAACACCCATATGGTGAACATCCTTCTGGAGCACCTTTTATAAGGAATATAGATAGTAAGGATTGAAAATTCTAAGCTATGACATAAATCCTGCAAACATCGTGGGTTTGTCAGGATATGATATTGTGACATAAGTCCAGCACTCAATGTAATGAGAGCAATACAAAACAAGCCTTCAAGATGGAGGAAGCCTGACGTACACTCCTCGATTCCAAGGGACAATCCCTCAGAGAAAGATATGAACCAGGGTACAATAGTGACATTCAGTCCTGATTCTTCTGTTTCAAATGATGATCTCCATCAGAAATTTGGTGTTAATGGGGAGATCAAAGGGACCCAGGTATATGCACGTGACACAACGGGTACTTGTTGAAGTTGCTAGCTATGCACTAGGAACTCTAAATGAACTGGGAGGCTCGTTGGCTTGGATTGGAAAGGCTCTGCTTCCAGCATCTGTTGATACAAAGGCAAACCTGCTAGCTCTAGCAGATACAACCTCAAACACCGCGTCTGTTACTGCAGTAGAGGAAATTGACGATGGCCCGGCTTTCTTTCCAAATGCCATATCTGGCAGGCCCATGGGCCATTAAGTGGCGGGAGCATTTAGCCCGGGGGGGTCTATCCGGCAGGGCCAAGTGGCCTTCATCCAGCACCCTCACCCTCTATCTGGCAGAAACACATTTCATCGGTGGCGGCATGCTTGACTAGTGCAGGTCCCAAGTATACGGTGGGAGGTTTATATAACCGATGATGCCCCCACCCATCACTCCCTCATACGGTGATAGTCACCCTCACCCGGTGCGGTCACAGTTCACTACCTGGCACGCCCTGAACAGGCCTTGCCCGATGCACCATCTGCCACTTTACCCGGTGCTGTCCAAACACCCTGAACGGCCTGTCGCTGGCACACCCGCAGGGTGCTTTGCCCGGCGCACCCGCGGTGCCCCTCCACCGGCACACTCTCAGGGTGCTCCACCTGGCACACCTGATGCTTGCTGTAGTTGGCACACTCCAGAGCACCACACCCGGCACACCCCCTGGGCGCTCCACCGACACGCCTTTAGTGCCCTTGCCCGGCACGCTGTCGAACACCCCTTGAACGGCACGCTTCTTTGCCAGCCCCTCAGTGGCACACTTCTTGGGTCTTCCAACGGCATGGCCTTCTAGCTTCTCAGCGGCACACTGTTGCCACCTTTTACCCGCTGCACTCGGCAGGCCCCCTTCAACGGCGCGCCTCAATGCCCTTCTAGCGGCACACTAGTTGTGCCCTCTAACGGCGTGGTTTGCAAGCCTTCCAACAACACAGCCTTCATACCCTTCCAGCGGCACAGCATTGCAACCCCCAGGACGGCACATACTGGTAGAAGGCACAATGGTCACAAGGGGGAGCCCTTGGCGCGCAGCTCGGCCACTTCAATGCCAACTAACACTGCGCCATGGTGTCATCTCCTGGTTCGGCCACGGAGATTTCGAGCTGACAAAGATGGGACCGGAGTCAACCTCGGATGGCAGTGCCATCATGAGCTCCCCCGTCAACACCGGACCTATAAAAACCCCTCACTCGGAGAACAAAAAAAAGGGGGAGACACCCGCAGACCCACGAAGTACCCCCACAGAGAGAAGAGAGGAAGAGGAAGAGAAGAAGAAGAAGAAGAGAAGAGGAGGCTCCCCTCCGATGACCACCCAGAAGAGAGAGTAAGGGAGAGAGAGAGAGAGAGTGGTGTACTAGGGGGAATGGGGAAGGGCAGGGAGCCGTCGCCCCGGCTCGTCCCCAGCTCCTCAAGTCGTGGATTATTATGACTCATCTATCTATTGATCATAATGATTTTTTGTGCTTAGAATTTGACAGGTGGAAAATGGCTTCCAAGTATTCAAATAATCCAAGGTATGTGACCATCCGAAGTAAATGAATGGTGTGCTACGCATATGACTGAACAAAGTAAGTGTTGGGCATCCTCTGGAGTTGATCAGCAGTGTGGAGACTGCTGTGTACTGACAGTGTTTTGAATAATTGGCAACAGTAGAGTTGACTTAGTTAACTATAGAAGTCAACTTTGGTTACTTTATCTTGACCATGAGTATATTATGCATTTTGATGAATTTCTTATATGTCAGATATTTGCATAAAACTCTTCCGCACTCTCATACTGAATTCAACGATAATTGGCGCATCTTTTGCATCATGCATATACGAGGTTAGTGCAGGTTTTGCACTAAGTGCACGCTTTGCCTTGCTCATTCTAAGGTCAGTGCAGGTTTTGCACTCAGTGCATATGCATGCATATAGAAGAATAAGGTTGGTGCACGTTGGCATTGTGCTTGCATTTAGTCGGTGCATGTTTGTATAAGAAACGCATATAAGTCGGTGCAGGATTTGATGTGAGCATATAAGGTTAGTGCAGACTTTTGTCTCGCACACTTAAAGGCCGGTGCAAGTTGTGTCTAGTGCTAAGTAAAGTCTGTGCATATCATTCATGAGGCATGACTTAGGTCGAAGCTAGTTGTTCCTTAAGCATACTAGGGTCAATGCTAGCTACTGAGGTCGGTGCTAACCGAACTCAAGTCTATGCTAGCTGCACTTTGTGCATACTAAGGTCAGTGCATGTTGCATGTAAGGTCGGTACTAGCTGCATTTCATGCACAACTAAGGTCAATGCCAGTTGTGTATCTTGCATACAACGTCGGAGCTAGTACTTAGCTGGTTGCATCGAAAGTCGGTGCTAGATAGACCTTGTATATACTAAGGTCGATGTTAGTGTGTCCGTGTACTCACTAAAGTCGACGCTAGTGTGTATATGCTCAAACTAAGGTCGATGCTACTTTGCCCGTCAGCAAAATAAGGTCGATGTTAGTTTGCTTAGTGAAGCAACTAAGGTCGATGCTACTTTGCCCGTCAGCAAAGTAAGGTCGATGCTAATTTGCCTTCATGCATTACAAGGTCGATGCTAGTTTGCCTAGTGAAGCAACTAAGGTCGATGCTATTTTGCCCGTCAGCAAAGTAAGGTCGATGCTAGTTTACCTTCATGCATTACAAGGTTGATGCTAGTTTGCCTTCATGTATTATAAGGTCGATGCTAGTTTTGGCCTTCATGTATTATAAGGTCGGTGCATGTGTATTTCAGGTCTGTGCTAGCTACATGATATAGTCTGTGCTAGTTCTTCTTGCATCTGTGCATGTACACATAGACATGCGAATTGTCTAAGTCTATAACACTTGACTTATACCTTGTTTGTTACAATGACAGGTGAGATTTATGATCAAACACCTAACGCGTGTCCCAACTACTTGCGAACTCCAAGTCACAAGCAACTAAAGTACCAGGATAAAAGGCACGTGATCCCAATATTCATATCCCAAAAGGCATTATCATTCGAATCCCAATATCAACCAGGAATTGCACAGTGACCCTAAAATTTGGGGACCAAATGCCCATGAATTCATTCCACAGAGGTTTGCACAGGGTATCTATGGTGCTTGCAAATCTCCTCATGCTTACATTCCTTTTGGTAGAACTGAAGATTGTCCTCTCCCTTATTTTGTCCAAATTCGCATTCTCTCCTCTGTCTTCAAAATATTGTCATTCCCCTGCATTTAGATTGACGTTAGAACCAGAATTTGGGTTACCTCTCATAATGAAGAAAGCATGAGCCATGAAACGTGTGAAATCTAAACCTGAAAGTCAAGTCCAGATTCCTCTGTTGCCATATCAATATCTAGCTCTTCTTTTGTCACATTGGATTTCTTACATTATCATGCTTACATTATATGCCGTTTCAGCCCTGCTGCAGAATTTTAGTAGTACACTCTTTACCTCAAAAAGGGAAAAAATAGTTTTAGTTTCATACAAGTTTATGATTTTGTCCATGCATGTTTATCAGTTTGAATGAGACGCAGTCTGTGGCTCCACATCCAATCTGTTCAGATTATAAAGTATCCAGTCTGTGGCTCCACATCCAATCTCCACATTTCAATATTCCTTGAAAATGCTAGATGCATTGAAATTGTAACTTGCATTTGGCCGTACTAAGTTTAATGTTGAAACTGGTTCCTCAATAGCCAATTTTTGATGTTAGCGGTGGCTTAGTGTTAGATTGTTACTGAGAGCTCATTATTATGACAAATGCGGTTGTCACTAGGTTTGCATCTCTTATATTTATCAAATTTGATGGGCAGAAGTATTTCGCATCTCTTTTTATTGTCAGATGTGAGGAGTTTATATATAATACATCATTGGTTAGGGCGGCAAAAAATATCATCAAGTTCCATAAGCCCGATAGAAGTGTGGTCAACCAGGTCTTGTAGTCAACGCTCTTCAGCTCCCAATTTCAATAGTTCCTCTTGAATGGAGCTAGCGTGCCCTTCCGCCAATGCAGCTTCATTTAAGCTCTGTATCTGTAGCTGCTTGGTGTGTGCTAGATCCTCTTTGGCCTGGGCCAATTCAACATGGAGTTTAGAAGTCCACTTTTGAAGTAATGAATCAGATCAGTAGCTCCCTTGGTGATGATCCTCTGTTGGCTGGTGACTTTTGTGGAGGCTTGCAGTGCAGTGAGGCCCTCCTTCCGTTGAAGCTTCAGGGTAGTCAGTTGATCCCTTAGGCCGTGATCAATAAATTCACATCGGTTTACATACCTGAGTAGCAAGATCACACGAGGCGTCCAATATTGCATAGGACAACCGCAAGCCATGAGGGTACACAACATAGGCTCTACTAGCCTCCTCAGTTGTGCATAAGATAAGTCCCGACGGGCCAGCACAGTCTGCTTCAGCATCTCTGAATTTTGTCACACCAGTTCATCAAATGATTACAAGCCAAGTGATGGTATGTCACGGAGATGAAATTCCACCCTACCCAGATATCATCAGTTGGCTGTGAAGAAGATGAAGGCAATGAGGAAGACGATTCCACCAACTCCTTTCCAAGCTACTCAATGGACTCAGTACCTACTGGGGCAGGGACTTCAGCTTCGACCTCTATTGAAGGACTAAAGTCTTGAACTTCGAGGCCCGCACCTTCAGAGGTGAATTCCACATATTGCTCCGACTACGTCACCTCTTCCAACTCGATCCCAGCTGTGATCACCAGAGTAGTTGTCTTGCCGACTGTCTCTCCTTCAAACTCTCCACCCTCGGAGGTGAATTCATCATGTTGCCTTAGCTAGGCCACTAGTTCCAGTTCAGTCCCGACCTCAATTGCCAAGATGGAAGTATCGCCAGTCATCTCTCTAAGCTTCGCGCCTGTCGACGTCTCAGCAGTAGCAGCATCAATAAATTCGGACCCAGCTTCTACGGACTGAAGCTGAAGCTGCTCCGTGGAGGGTTGACCAAAGCCCAGCATTGAAACAGACCCACCCGGGAACTTTAGAGCAATCAGCCTCAACACGGGAGCCGTGCCCATGACAAGGGTAAAAGCTGTGGCCCTTGCTTGAAAGGGAGAAAAGGTAGCCATGGTGTCCACTGCTAGCAGTGTTAGCCCCATTGAGACCGCGGGCTCCTACAAGGGACCAAACACGAAAGGGGTGGAAATGAAGAAACATATCAGATCTCATGTTGTGAATGGTGGCATACACGAAGAAAAGTCATGAACAAAGGAAAATCTCACTCAAATGGCATGAGCCCCAACAGACTAGTCCCTGGGGCCTCCAATGCTGGTTGTGCTAGGCTTGAAGTGATCCCCCCTTCCTCTGTAAGGAAGCTGGGCACACTCAAGGACCTTAATGTCAGCCAGGGTGGGCTGAATGTGGGGAGGTCACTCCCATAAGAGAGAGACGGGGCGCTGGCTCCCAACTCTAACTCTTGCCCTTCTTTATCGCTGAAGGGTTCGTAGTCAACGGGATCTCCAGAAGGTGGACTCTCGGACAACTCGACAGCTGTTACGCCAGGCCCCTCTAGGCACACCGAGCCATCCAGGGTTGCCTCTGAAGAAACCTTCTTTACAACTAAGGTGGCCAGCCACTCTGAAGACCGTCGGGTGGACAACACACCTAGAGCTGAGAGCTGGTGAGAAGGAGTTACAATAAGCTCTGAAGGGATGATATCTGGCCAATGGAAAATGGAGTCGATGAATAAAAAAAAAAAAGAATAGTGAAGTACAAGCAATCCCACTCAAAGTCTGATGAGCAACAACAGTACCTTTACCACCATGGCTAGGTGTTGGTAAAGGGAGATCTCATTCGACTGGAACAATAGGTACTTTGGTACCTTCAACACCCTCAGTGCCACTGGCAACTGTGACCTCCTCCACGGTTGAAGCAGAATGGGCCGCTGGGTCTGAATGAAGAAGATAAATTAATGAAGACCTACTCCATGTCCGAATGGGGAAGTCCAAAGAAGTATACCTGTCAAAGAGGGTGTCTGCTCTTACACCGCCTCAAATTCCTCGAAGGAGGGGACCACTAGTAACAGAATGTTGGGTCCTGCAGCCGCCTACTTCCCTTGCTCAGAGACCTCTGCTCGAGCCTTCTTAGCCTGAGAAATTGCCTCCTTCACTAGGGATCGTTTGCGCTTTCAAGACCCTCTAGAAGGCAATGGTGTAGTGGTCAGAGCTGCGACTGGGGGTTCAAAATAGCCAGGATTCTGCGCCTTGGAAATCAACTTTCAGTATTCCAAAGTTATTTTCACATGCAGGAAATATGCAAAAGAAATGTAGGCCATACTACCCCTCCCACACCTTGGAACACCCCCTCCCAGACCCTCTAACAGCCAAGGGTCTCCCCACACTCATCCAACCCCATTTCACTCCCCCTCCTCCTCCATTTCCCATCGACAAGTTTCAGACCCTGTTTAGGTCACAAGCAGCAGACTTGCTGTGAGTTGCAGAGCCTGCCCCAAAGTCATCACGCCTCTTCAGGTGGTGTGCCATACATCTATGGAAAGCTCGTCGAGACAGCTTCGCAGCTGAGGTGTTCTCGCTAGAATCTGACATCCCAGCTGCCCGGAAGAGCCATTCTTCTCCGACTGTGCAGTAAAGGTCCTGTGAGCAACCTGAAGCCACTTCTAGAAGTTCTGACAGTCACGTCCCTACGTTTCTTGAGGTTCCACTTGTCTGAGAGCTCCTTCGGCAAATCTTCTTCCATTCACAAGAAGCAGCACTCCGTTCGGCATCCGGAGCGGTGTTTTCTCAATTTTCTCCCTCGGGTGTGCGGTTCTGTCCAATTCTGGACTGAACAGATACCCGACCACTATTTAGGCTACTCCGGTCTCCTCCGACCTCCTCTGGTGTTCCCGTGGGTCACGTTTCGAAGAGGACTTGACGAATGTTCTAGAAACTCTAGCCACACTCGATTCATAGTTCAGGAGCGCTCGTGGCGGCCTCTTCTTCCTACTGTTGAGGCACCTCTACTGTCCGAACCAGAACTCAGGGACCCTGTTGGCGGCCTGTCCTCGACCAGCACCGGTGACCAGGGAATTTGACAAAATTCTAACGTCATCTTGATCTAGTTACAAAGATTTTCCAACTGGTCTAATCATAGAAAAAATTCAGGAGTGACTGCAGCAGCGTCAACTCTGACTGTCTGTGCCTTGTTCCAGAGAACGGACAGAACCGACGTCGTCCACCCATTCGGTCTCATCGGCTTTTCCCCTCCCCTTGCTTGGCCGGCTGAGGGCCCCTCCCTGTGTGGAGGTAGTTTTAGATGTAATTTTAATTAATCCCCACCCCGAGATCCCCCTCCTACGAGAGGTGTAGTGTTGTACTTCTCTAATTTTCAGGTCAAAGCCACACTGACGCGGCATGCGGGTGCGTACCCACGCCTCCCCGCTTGCCCTCATCTCTAGCCGGGATCGGTGTATTCATGCCAATCAGGTGAGCTAATGAACACTTCTCTTTGCTGGTTTCCTTTGCTTAATTAGTATTACATCTTAGTGCTGTCGGCGGTAAGAGAGTGCCTGATCCCGAATTTGCTTATATTTGAGTGATTATCGCTGGTGAGTTGCGAGAGAGCCATTACATCCCACGCCCTCTGCGTGCTGTCCGCCTATGAAAGTGGGCATCCCTAGACCCTTGGGGGTTCAATCCCAAGCTAGCCAAGCCCTTGGAACCTCAAGGACCAACCTCGGACCCTCATTCTCATCGTCGGTCCACCTATGGACCCGGGTGTGCGCGACGCGGGTGAACCCGCTTGAGTGAATCCGCCGTTCAGTTTGGTTGCTTGCATAGATAGGTCCAAGGGGCATTGGTCGAGTGGCTGCCACCCCCAAGGTGGTGTCACATCAGGAAGAGACTCCTCCGCAGGGATGGGAATCACCTGAAGAGATGCCCGCTCACTGCTATCTTGGCATAACCCTCGAAGCGTCTTCACGTAGTCGTCCTTCTAAATTTCTGACATCTTAGGGTCAGTCTTGGATGACCGATGCTTCACAGCCTTCCGCGCCTCTAGATATGCCATCACCGTAGTGTTGGACCATGATTTCAGCTTCTTCAAGTAAGCCAGATTGATGTCCAATATCGGCTCCAGCTGAGAATCCAGAAGGCGGCGTTCAGCAGCATCCCAGTAATCTTTGCAGGAAGTCCGGTAGAAGCCCGTTCCTGCATTCCACCACTTAATGAAGTCTGGGGTCACTCTGGGTGAACGAGTAGGGGACGGCACCCTGAGGGACATATCTTCTCGGCGGTGGAAATAATCCCACCATATACGAGCCTCATCCGCAGTCGTCTAGCCAGCCCGATGCTTGTTTGGAAGATTAAATCGGGCTGAAGAAGAAGGAATCTAATGGTCGTACCCAAAATTCCATCCAAAGCGGAAAGGATAGTACGGCTCCAGCCACAGCAAGCCACTCTTCCTGAATACGAGGACACTGGGGCGAATGGCCAGTGCCCAATCAATCAGCTCTGACTCCAAGATCGGCCTTGTGCACTTGGTGCAGGTGAGCGGACGAATGAACTCCTCTATCTCGAACAGGCGGCATTGCCACATCTTATTAACAAGTGGGCCTGAGCTGGCTGCCAGGCTCCAAAAATGTAAAACTCTAGGGGAGCCCGCAGGAACTGTGGTCAATTTGCCTCTGATAGCAAAAAGCTGATCCGCCATTGAAGACAGCTCAGCATTGGCAAACTTGATCATCCTTGGCACAGGACGATCAGACTATTGAGACGGAGGAGGTCCCCGGGGCCTCCCAGCAAGCCAAAGAGCCCAGTTTGCCAAGCTTTCCTCATGAGGAAGGCTTCCAGAACAAAGACCACCAAGCGCTACCAGCTTTGGCAGGCGACCCCGGCCAAGCTTTGATAGCATCGGCTGATGATTGTCAGCCGAACCTTGGCAATTTCGGACAATCCCAGTCCGGGCTCAGTGACGACAATCTTCCAGTCCCATCAACTTCAACTACTGGCTTCGAAGACCCACGGGTGTATGAAGTTGACACTGACGACGAAGACTTCATCGATTTCCAGCCGGCTCCTTCCGAGCTGGAGGACGGTGGCCAGGCAACGGTCGACGAACTCGTCGAAATTAATTTGGGCGAAGATGAAGCTCCTCGGTCGACATTCGTCAACTCCCTCCTTACCGAGGCAGAAAGGCAGGACTACAAGCAACTCCTGCTCGAATACAAGGACTGCTTCGCCTGGACATACAAGGAGATGCCGGGGTTGGACCCCTCCGTAGCGGAGCACGACCTGACTATATCTCCCTCAGCCACTCCAGGCAAACAACTCCAGCGGCGCATGCTCCACGAGCTGGAACTCCAGGTCTCGGCCGAGGTCAACAAAATGGTGGAGGTCGACTTCATAGAGCCGTGTATCTATTCGATCTGGCTCGCCAACATTGTCCCAGTCAAAAAGAAAAATGGTCAAGTCCGCATTTGCGTCGACTTTCAGGATCTCAACAAAGCTTGTCCGAAGGACGACTTTCCGGTCCCGATCACAGAAACAATGGTCGACATGACCATCGGACATGAAGCCCTGTCTTTTATGGACGGATCGTCCGGCTACAACCAGATCCAGATGTCCCTCAAAGATAAGAATCACACTGCCTTCAGGTCCCCCAAGGGGATCTTCAACTACAAACGCATGCCCTTTGGTTTGAAGAATGTCGGTGCTACATACCAGAGGGCCATGACCAAAAATTTCGACGAGATGCTGCACAACATCGTCGAATGCTACGTCGACGACCTCGTCGGCAAAACTAAGCGACGGGAAGACCATCTATGCGATTTACGCCCAGTCTTCGAGCGTCTCCGACAATATGAGCTCAAAATGAACCCTATGAAATGCACCTTCGGCGTATCCAGTGGCAAGTTTCTCGGCTTTATCGTCCGATACCGAGGAATCGAGGTGGACCCCGGCAAGATCAAAGCAATCCGGGAGCTCCCACCACCCAGCAACCTCACTGAGCTCAGGTCATTCCAGGGCAAGTTGACCTACATTCGGAGGTTCATCTCCAACCTCTCCGGTCGATGCGTGCCTTTCTGTAAGCTGATGAAGAAAGACCCCCCCTTCATATGGGACTTGGAATGTCAGGCGGCTTTCGAGCAGATCAAGGAGTACCTCCTCACTCCTCCGGTCCTGGGGGCACCGGTCAATGGTAAACCCCTCATACTCTACATTGCCGCCATGGACGCCTCGTTGGGGGTTCTGTTGGCGCAAATCAATGAGGAAGGCAAGGAGCAGCCGCTTTACTATCTCAGCCGAAAATTGATTGGTGCTGAGTACCGCTACTCTCCTATGGAGAAAGTCTGCTTGGCATTGGTGTTCGCCGACAAGAAGTTACGGCACTACCACCTATCTCCTCGGGTCGAGCTCATATCCAAGCACGATCCTCTCAAGTTTCTCCTCAGGCAGCCCGTTCTCTCAGGTTGACTAGGGAAATGGGCTCTCCTGTTAATGGAGTATGATATTACCTATGTCCCTAGAAAAGCAATTAAGGGGCAGGACATGGCTGAATTCTTGGCAGCCCATCCAGTACCGGACGATTCTCCCTTCAATGCGGTGCTCCCGGACGAGGAGTCTCTTTCTCTTCAATCACAACAACTGGTTGAACAGAGCGGAGATGTCTTCCATTACTGGCAGCAAGACGCCCTTACAACCAATTTACCTTGCTGGGAGTTATACTTCGATGGCGCTTCCCGAGGCACTACTCGGAGCAACCTCAGCTCAGGCGTCACGGCAGGTGCCAGAATCGTCTTCCTGACTTCTCAGGGTGGAGTTTTGTATAACTCCTACGCCCTCATGAAGGCTCTGACCAACAATGAAGCTGAATATGAAGCTCTAATCATCGGGCTCCAGATGGCTCTCGACATGGTCGTCAAATGCCTTAAAGCCTACGGGGATTCTCAGCTAATAGTCCGACAGGTCCTCGGCATCTATGACGTGCGGAAGTCAGAGTTGGTTCCATATCACGCCGCCGTCACCCGGCTGACCCAGACGTTCTATTTCTTCGAAATAGACCATGTTCCCAGAAGCAGCAACGCCCAGGCCGATGCCCTAGCAAAATTGGCGGCGGCCATTACACTCCTGCCTGAGGGTGAAGTCGACATCACAGTCAAACACAGAAGACTGATGCTGGGCTCACTCGAAGGCAACTCCGTCAAAAAATAGAAAATCACATTTTCGCGATCCTTGGAACGCACCGATTGCAATGGTACCACTCACGCCCGGACGAACGACTCGGTTCGCCTGCAGCGGAGTTCTGCAGGATTTGCCAGAAATCAGGTCGGGAATCGGAAAAACATGTCGAAAAAGACACGGAACACCTCCGGGCCTCCAAAACCACCCCGGATCATGCCGATCCAAACACAAAAGATGTCTGAAATATAATTACAGACACAACGGAGTCAGACACTCCGAGAAAGTAGGTCCGAGACTCGAAAATAAGGATCCGAAAGGATCCGGGACATCACAAACAGGGAGTTAGTGGCAGGGATGCAGATGAGGGGGCGTGACGACTATGAGAATGAGAGAGGCCTCGTTACAGGTTGTGATGCGAATTGGGGAGAGAGAGGTGTTGGCCGAGTAAGGCATGGAAGTTGACTAGGAATATGGTTGGCAGTAAGAACGGAGGTGCTGTGGACGCACTTTTTATTAAAATCATTGTTAATTCATTTATTTAGTGTGCGGGCGTGCCAGTCACAAAGTGACGATTTATTCAAGCTTCAAGGAAGCCCTTGGTGCGCTCGATCTGACTCAGTCAGACAATTGTATGGTTCGTGTCGGGACCAAAACCTGCCATGCCATAAAGGCCACGACGTTAACTACATCCCCTTAGAGAGGTAAACACCCTTAATTAATCACCAGGAATAAGGGCCTCATGGCCAGGAAATTAACATTAATGTAAGGAGATAGGGAAGGTCGAATTATACTAAAAGACCACATCGGGATACAAACATTCAGATTTCATCGGTCGCTCACGGACCACTTCATGTTCGGACAAGGGTCCATATTTAAAGTACGATGGAAACGAAAATAAACCCGTACGAATGTATGTCAGGTTTACGGCAAGTTCAATAAAAGAGCGAACACGAATCCCAATGGGAATGAGTCCGGTTTGATAAACTATCGACCCAGAGCAATGTCGGATCACGGTCATATCAGAATAATTCCCGAGGTTCGAACCTGACCTGGGGGTTTCTCAATTTTGCCTGAGGTGCCCTTGTGGGTTTCTCCTCAGTCGGGTTGTTGGCACTTTTGCCCCCAGCCGACTCCTCACGGAGGGGGACGACTGGGTCCACCGGGGCATCTCTATTTTTAGCCCCATTTTATTGTTGTTATTTTTTTGTGCTTACTTGGGAACCTGACGGCTGGGCTGTGGTAGGTGTAGTGGTGCCCCCTGCACTTGTTGTTGCGAGGATGAAGGCAGGAGACTGGCTTCCGAGAACGTCTGACGATGACTCTGGGAGGAGCCCGGTTGGCCCCAGGGCTTGATCTGAGAGAAAGACCGGAAGGGGTGACTAGGTTGGTCTCCTGGGAGAGAAGATCAGTTCCGCTGGCTGGGACTGAGAGCACACGCCTTGGTCAGTATGGCATGTGAACTCGTGTTCTGGCACATGGTATAGCTTTATGTGCTTACCATTGAGATGCGAGAAAGGTTTGTGGCCCTTATGGTCCATGACCATGTAGGCCCCACCCTCATAGGCGTTGCAATTCATGTATGGGTCTCGCCAATTCAGCTGAAGTTTGCCACTGGAATGTCCTGCCATGACTTCTCTTTTCTTGACCATGATAAGGTCGCCTTGCTTGAAGGCTCATTGCTTGACGAGCTTGTCGTAGGCTCGTGCCATGCGGGCTTGGTACATCTACAGGTGTTTGTAGGCTTCAAGCTGTTTGCCTTCTAAATCAGCAAGCTCTTCCAACCTTCTCTCATATTCATTTTCATCAGGGCTGGCCAGGCCGGTGTGTACCACCACGTGATAGGATGCTAACTGGATTTCGATAGGGATGATGACTTCCGCTCCGTAGATGAGGGAGAATGGCGAACATCCTGTGGGGGTTTTGTAGATCATCCGGTAGGCCCATAATGCCTCGAAGACCTTTTCTTCCCAGTCACATTTCCAGTGGCTAACAATTTTAGCCAAGAGCTTGTAGAGAGTCTTGTTGAAGGCCTCGGCCAAACCGTTGGCTTGTGGGTTGTAGACTAAAGAAGTCCTCCAGTTAATGTGAAACTTGGCTGCCAACTAGTATACGGCCTTGTTCTTGAATGGCGTCCCGTTGTCAGAAACTATACGACTGGGAGTGCCGAATCGGTAGATGATGTTGTGTCGGACGAACCTGGCAACCACCTCACCGGTGACTTCCCGTGGAGGAAGGGCCTCCGCCCAACAAGAGAAATAGTCAGTGGCGGCCAAAATGTACTTGTGGCCTTTGGAAGATGGCGGGAAAGGCCCCGCGATGTCCATACCCCACTCAACGAATGGCCAGGTAGGGTCTGTGGGACGCAGTAGGTTAGGGGGCCTTCTGGGTACTGGGCCGAAGGCTTGGCATTGATGGCATGTACGAGCGTACTGAACACAGTCTGCGTACATGGTGTAGCATATTCGGGGAAAGATCCATCCCAAAGATAGTTCTCGATGCCGAAGAACCAGGGATTACCATCCTCGAGGTCGATTTTTGGCTCATGAGAGATGGCATGGACTTGAAGGGAGGATTCTGAAAATTGTTGGAACCAAGGATCTAAATGTGAGGGGATGTGCAGCCTTTGCACCATGACAGTAGCTGATGGCTTTTCACCGAGAATCGGGAGAGAAGATGCTAGAGAAGCTAGAGCATCGGCTAGAATGTTTTGGGACCTAGGAGTGTGTACTAGGGTTAGCTTCCTAAACTGTTGGACTACCTTGCGGACCAACCCTTGGTAGGGCTTCAGCTTCGGGTCCCGGGTTTGATACTTGCTGAGGGACTGTCGGAGTATAAGCTGAGAATCTCTGATGATTCGGAGCTCCTTAACTCCGAGTGCTAGCGTCATTTTTAAGCCCATAAGAAGCGCCTCATATTCAGCCACATTATTCGTGGTAGGGAAGGGCAGTTGACAAGCTCGTTGAATAATAACACCTTCCAGAGATTGGAGGATAGCTCCAATTCCACAACCCTTGGAATTGAGTGCACCGTTGAAGTAGAGGATCCACGAAGGTTCACCATCGAAGATGGCTCCTAACTCTTCGTCTGGAAAGCTCTCCTCGGCGGGGGCAAAGGTGGGGAGTAGATGATGGGCAAGGTGCTCAGCAATGGTGTGCCCCTTGACCGCCTTTTTACTGACGTAAGTGATGTCAAATTGGTTAAGTAAACTTTGCCACCTCCCCAGACGATCAGTCAATGCAAGCTTTTCCAACAGGTACTTAATCGGGTCCATTCATCCCAAGAGCTTTACTTCATGTGCTAGGAAATAATGCTTCAACTTTTGGGTGACCCAGACCATAGCTGCGCAAGTCTTTTCCATGGCAGTGTACTTCTTCTCAATGTCATTAAACAATTTGGATAGGTAGTAGACTGTTCGTTCCCTTTTCGCGTTGTCATATTGAGCCAGCACTGCTCCAACGGATTCCTCCGTGGTGGACACATAGAGCAGTAGGGGCCTACCTGGAACCGGGGGTACCAGAACGGGAGGATTTTGGAGATAACTCCTCAGGTCATCAAAGGCCTTCTGATATTTATCATCCCAGTCAAAGTTAGCCTCTACTTTCAACATGCCATAAAAGGGGTTGCATCGTTGAGAGTGGTGAGATATAAATCTCCTGGTGAACTGCAAATGCCCGATTAGACCACGGACTTCCTTAATGTTCTTGGGAGGAGGCATTTCGATAATGGCCTTGACTTTATTAGGGTCAATCTCAATTCCTCTTTTGCTGACTATGAACCTTAAAAGCTTGCCTGAAGAAATCCCAAATACACATTTCTTGGGGTTCATTTTGAGTTGATGCTCCCGAGACCATTGGAAAACTATGCGGAGGACCTCTGCATGGCCACTCCTGGTATTGGATTTGACCAAAATGTCATCCACATATACTTCCATATGGACATACATCATGTCGTGAAAGATGGCCATCATCGCCCCTTGATATGTTGCTCTAGCATTCTTAAGTTCGAAGGGCACGATGACATAGCAATAAGTCCCCCACTGGGTGGTAAAAGAGGTCTTCTCCTAGTCTTCTTCTGCTAGGCGGATCTAGTTGTACCGCGAGAAATCATCCATGAAGGACAGCATCTCATAGCCGGCGGTGTTATCTACCAGGACATCTATGTATGGAAGAGAAAAATCATCCTTTGGGCAAGCACGATTGAGGTCGTGGAAATCTATACAGACTTGGACCCTATCATCTTTCTTCATAATAGGGATGATATTAGCTATCCATTGTGGATACAAGACTACCTAGATGAACTTGGCTTTATGGAGCTTGTCAATTTCCTCTTTGACTTTGAGGGTGAGTTTTGGGTGAAGTCACCTCAATTTCTGTTTGACAGCTCGAGCGTCAGGCTTGAGAACCAGGCGGTGTTCTACTAATGATGGATCTAACCCTGGCATGTCCTCATAGTACCAAGCAAAGGCATCAGAGAATTCCTTAAGAACCGCCACTAGGCAAGCTTCTTCTTCTCTCTTCAAATTGGCACTTATCAATATGATCTTGGGGTTGTCCTCTATGTCAAGATTAATCTCCTTGGTAGGTTCGTTGACGGACGCACTAGGTTCATCAAATCTTCTAGTTCCATCGACGAAGGAAGCTATGGGATCAGCACCATCCTCAAGGGACTCTCTTTCTTCTTCATCATCCTCTTCTTCTTCTTCTAACATGTAGACTCCTAAGCCGTCATCTATTGAAGATCCTTCTAGGTCAACTGCCCCTAGGGGAATGGGAGTGGATGTGAAATCGGAGACCTAATATAGCTGCGCGCATTTTTCTACTAGCTGGCTGAGGTAACTCACGGGAACCTGACAGACTCTAGATTGCTTGGAAGGAAAAGATGGTATGTAGCCCTAATCATCAGACTCCAGATGGCTCTTGACATCGGTGGCAAATGTCTCAAAGCCTATTGAGATTCTCAGCTGATAGTCCGACAGGTGCTTGGCATCTATGATGTATGGAAATCAGAGTTAGTTCTGTACCACGCCGCTGTCACCCGGCTAACCCAGAAGTTCTATTTCTTTGAAATAGACCACGTTCCCAGAAGCAATAATATCCAGACTGACGCTCTAGTGAAATTGGCTGCAACCATCAAGCTACCACCTGAGGGTGAAGTGCACATCATAGTCAAGCATAGAAGGCTAATGCCCAGCTCACTCGAAGGTAACTCTGATCTCACAGTTTACGAGGTCCAAGGCTTTGACCAGGACACTTGTCTAGAAGAACAAGATTAGCGTGAGCCCATCACCAAATTCAAGAAGGGATGGCTCCCCCCTGACCCGGCTCAAAGGGTCTGACTACTTCGCCAGGCAACATCATATGAGTTGATTGGCGACTCCCTGTACCGGCTCGTTCATGAAAAGGATAAGTCCATTCTCTTGAGATGCGTCTCCCCAGTCGACGCCCGAGCGATCATGCACGAGGTACATTCTGGCCTGTGCGGTGCACATCAGGTCGGAGATAGAATGAAGCACAACATCAAACTGAAAGGCTTCTATTGGCCTACCATGTACCCAGAGTGTGTTCAGTATGCTCATACATGCCATCAATGCAAAGCCTTCGGCCCAGTACCCAGGAGGCCTCCTAACCTACTGCATCCCACAGCCCCTACCTAGTCATTCGCTCAGTGGGTTATGGACATCGCGGGGCCTTTCTCACCATCTTCCAAAGGCTACAAGTACATTCTGGATGCTACAAACTACTTCTCCTATTGGGTGAAAGCCCTTCCCCTACGGGAAGTCACTGGCGAGGTTGTCACCAGGTTCGTCCGACACAACATCATCTACCGTTTCAGTACACCCAG
Organism: Amorphophallus titanum; assembly: GCA_024336825.1. NCBI lineage: Eukaryota > Viridiplantae > Streptophyta > Magnoliopsida > Alismatales > Araceae > Amorphophallus > Amorphophallus titanum. The sequence continues at coordinate 83,971,216 of JANBPO010009603.1, read as the reverse complement.
TCGTATAGTCTCCGACAACGGGATGCCATTCAAGAACAAGGCCGTATACCAGTTGGCGGCCAAGTTCCACATCGACTGGAGGACCTCTTTGGTCTACAACCCACAGGCCAATGGCTTGGCCGAAGCCTTCAAAAAAACTCTCTGCAAACTCTTGGCTAAGATCGTTAGCCACCAAAAATGCGACTGGGGTGAAAAGGTCTCCAAAGCATTGTGGGCCTATCAGACGGTCTACAAAACTTGCACGGGATGCTTGCCACTCTCCCTCGTCTACGGGGCAGAAGCCGTCATCCCTGTCGAAAACTAGCTAGCATCCTACCGCGTAGCGGTGCATACCGACTTGGCTGGCTCTAATGAAAATGAATACCGGAGAAGGCTAGAAGAGCTTGCCGATCTAGAAGGCATACGGCTCGAAGCCTACTAATACTTACAAGTATATCAGGCCCGCATGGCGCGAGCCTACGATAAGCTCATCAAGCGACGAGCTTTCAAGCAAGGCGACCTACTCATGATTAAGGAAAGAGAAGTCATGGAAGGCCATTCCAGTGGCAAGCTTTAGTTGAATTGGCGTGGTCCGTACATCATCTGCAATGCGTATGAGGGTGGGGCCTACATAGTCATAGACCACAAGGGGCACAAGCCCCTCCTGCCTCTCAATGGCAAGCACATAAAGTTGTACCATGCGCCAGAGCACGAATTCGCACACCACACCGGATAAGGCGTACACTCCCAGTCCCTGCCATCGGGACTGGTCTTCTCTCCGAGAAGACTGAACCAGTCACTCTCTCCAGTCAAGCCAGGGGGCCAGCTGGACCCCTCCCAGAGTCATCGTCAGATGCCCTCAGAAGCCAGCCTCCTGCTTTCATCCTCGTAGTGACCAAAGCGGGGGCACCACTACATCAACCACAGCTCAGCTGCCAGGCTCTCAGGTAAGTAAACAAAAAAAATAAAAACAAAAAAAACACAGCAAAACAACAACAAAATGTGGCTAAAAATAGAGATGCCCTGGTGGACCAAGTCGTTCCCCTCCGTGAGGGTCAGCTGGGGGCAAAAAGGCCAACAACTAGGCTGAGGTGAAACCTGCAAGGGCGCCTTAGGCAAAATTAGGAAACCCCTCGACGTGAAAACTTGCAAGGGCAAGTCGGGAAAAGCTAAAGGGGGTCGGCTCTGGTGAAAACTTGAAAGGGCGCTGGGGCTGATAACGAGAAAACTTCGCTCCCCCACCAGTCAGGGTCGTCTTCACCAACCTTCCAACAGATTGCGGGATCTTCTCGTGTCAATCAGTAATCAACCGACATTTTTGAGTCGGTGGCTCGGCATCTCCCGGTCATCCTCCACATCACTCTCTCTAGTCTCCTATCGATACCAGCCTTCATGCGGCATTCCAGCCAAATTCCCAGCACAAACCAGTTCCAGCCAATCTCAAAATCTCTGCCATCACACACTCCTGTATTCTATGTATGGTCCAGTACTCCCAACTACATGTTCTGGCAGGGTGATGTCTTCAGAGTGCTGGGTTGTAACGGCCCCTTCACGAAATGTTGACGGTAGTCCCAGGTTAGCGGCCCTGAGTCTCCCAAAATTGATAATGACGACTCTCGGTATCCGAGGCCTCTTCTATTCATTTTTCTACCCTTTGGGATAGGCTTGGCCCGCCCCTGCAACTGGGCACCGAGACCCATGCCTGGTTGATAACCCAGTTTTAATATCATGTTCCACCCCTTGGGGTCTCTTATCTTTGACTTCACCTTGATGTTGACCAGTGCAATAGTGGGCTTGCGTGGCGCATACGCCCATGGAAAATCTAAGTCCATCACAGATAGGACCGGCTTGTTGCTTGGCTAGAGGGTCGGCAGAATCTTCTTAGAAATGGCTTCAATAGAGTGTACCATGGAGATACTCTTAACCTTCACCACCCGCCCCTGGAACGGAAACTTGAGGCACTGGTGGGTGGTAGAAGGTACAGCATGAAGGTTGTCGATCCACGGACGACCCAAGATGGCCTTATACATCGGATCAATATCCAACACATAGAATTCCATGGGCATTGACAGTGGCCTGAGCTCGGCTTGAATAGTAATCACCCCATGGCATGCTCTTCTTGAATTGTCGTAAGAGGCAATTGTTGTCGGGGTTGGCCTCAACATATCTTCAGAAATATTACATGCACGCAGAGTACTCAAGGGACAAACATTGATGGAGGCTCCTGTGTCCACCAAAGCCGTGTCAACAGCCACTTTATTTAAGGTGATGGAAATGCAGAGCGGCATCTGGCCCCTTCATGATCGTGGCCAAAGCCGACGGTAGACTGTCAACTGCCATGTCCTCATTCACCATGACTTTCTGAAGAAAAGTTTTCAAAGCATCTTGATGCAACTTGGACCACTTAATTAACTCTAAAACTAAAATCTTGGCCGGCATTCGGTCCAGATGATGTAGCAAGTCATACTGCGTCAGGGCAATGGGTCTGCTTCTTCTTGATCAATTGTCCGTGATGGAAACTGGGGGTTGGGGGTAGATACACCAGTGGTGGGATAACTTCTATGGAACAAGCACCCACTTTGGAGGGCATGGTTTTACGCCAGCACGGTATTGGATGGACTCACAATTGGTGGCTTAATGGGCCTAGTGAGGTGAGTAAGGGGCATAGAAACAGGGGTAATGACAATGGAGGCAGGCCTAACAGGCCTGGCTGGAAGGATGATGGGTGATGGTTTATGCAAGGGAGTGGCAATGGGGGTTGTGACGGGCACTGGCGCGAGGATGGGTCAAGCGATGGGCAATGCGGAGGGTAAAACGAGAGGTCTGGAAGGGATGGGAGGCGTGGTGGAGGTTGCGATGGCGGGTCGAATGATAGCAGGGGTAGGAGGCGGAAGGAGCTACTGTAGGTATGGTGGAGGGCCAGAAGGTGAGCAGGGGTCTCATCATCATAAGACCACCCAGTGGTGGGAGCCAAGCGGTACATAATATTTACCTAAGCCGGTGCTGGCGGCTGAGGTGAGGAGCGGGCGGGTGGTTAGGCATCGGATTCTAATGAATCCCTAAATCTTGTGTAGGCTGCTGCTGTTGATGTGGTTGTGCTTGCTGTGGTTGTTGCTGTTACGCCACCGGCTACTGCGGCCTTGGCGCCTGTCTTCGTCTCTCCTTGATCTCCGTGATCAACTTGTGCATCTCAGCCCAGTCGATGCACTGCCCCTCATGTAGATCATAAATAATATCCCTGAACTGATAACATCTCTCAATCATATGCCCAGGCTATCGGTGGAAGATACAGTATCTGGACTGATCGACAGCCGGGTTCTAGTTCGGCCGTTCCAGAGAAAGTTGGAGATCACCAGTGTACATGAGGGTAGAGAAGATATCTGGAAGAGTTTCAGGAAGGGGAGGGTAATGGGCTCTCTTAAGACCCGGGCGTGCAAGTGCATAGCCATTTGGAGGACGGACGTTATGGTATTGTGGCGACTGTTGTGGCTGTTGTGGTTATTGAGGTGCAGGGAAGGATGGTTGGGCATTTGGAGCGGTGAACTGGTTGCGGGGAGGTTGCTGGAAACGAGGAGGAGTCGGTTGGCAGGGGAAACTAACAGCCTGCACTTGTTCGTTTGTTTGGACTCCCTCGTAACTAGGTCTTGGGGCTTTCTAGTGGATTAGGGCTTTTGGGCCTCGAAGATAGTGTGAATGGGGGAGTCCTTGAACTGGGTCTATATAAACCTAGCCCTACTATACAGCTGGTGCATGTTGGAGATGTCATTTATGGCCAAAATGTTCCGGAAGGTAGGGGTGGCATTGGAAATGAGAAGTTTAACTTTCTCTTCCTCTGGAATCTGCCTGGGCACACGGGACGCCATCTGCCTCCATCTATCAGCATAGGTTGCAAAATCTTCATCGGCCTTCATCTTCTCGGCCACCAAATCAGTAAAGTATACTTGCTTGCTTAGTTGCGTGGTAGGGTTCCGTGTGACCCCTACTGAGTCTGGCTGTGGCTCATCCTTCTCCTTTTTCGATGAGCAATCGCAACCTTCGACCAGAGGTCCCCGTGCTTTTCCTGATCGAGTCTAGCCAGCCAGCCTGTGTCGGTGGAGTCTCTTGTGTACTTTTGACCAGGGTATGCTCCGTGTAGTTGCACATTTAGACCTCTTATAGTGTGGACTTGTTCTTTTGGCAATTCTAGACTAATGTATATTGACTATCACTCTGATATATTTTGATTGCTTCCGCATTTCAGTTTAAAATACTGTTCTAATTTATATTGCGCGTGGTGTGGCTTCACTTCATTATACGCTCCATCAACAAACTCCCCCAACCCTTCAAGGGCCTCATCAGCCTCTTGGGTGACTTCCCCAATTCCTGGTAGCGGTAATCTGATGCTATACTAGGTTATCAGTATCCGGAGCTCTGGGTCGTTACACTAGCTCCCCGCGTTCCTTTCCCACGATTTCTAGCCCGAGGGGAGGCCGAGAGATTGGTTTCCATGTCGGGTTAGGGTTTTCCATGATTTGGGGAGAGTTCGCCCGATCTATGGATTTAAGCCGTGATTCCACATTTTGATGGCCTAAAAGTATGCTCGGGGTCCCTAGGGGGCTTCCCCCTTATTTTCCCCCTCTCCCATGGAGGAATGGGGGTGTGATTGGAGTTTTTGGGCCTTTCCCTCTGGTTCGCCATCGGGACGGTGTGACGGTCCTTCCAGTGACCGTCATAGCTTGTGACGCCCCAGGGTAGGTGCGTCACAGATTGTGACGCCCCATGGTGGGTGCTTCACAAGACGCTATTTTGCCAACTGGTTGGCTCGTGGGCCTGACGGTCCCATGATAGACTGCCAAGGCGTGTGACGCGCCTAGGTTGGACCGTCAGAGTGATGATCCGACCATTGGCATCTGACCGTTGTGATTTTCTGATCATTCAGTTTTTGACCGTTGGGAGGGTTAAGGCCTCTGACGCACCAAAGGTGGTCCGTCAGAGTCTTGTGACGCCCTAGTGAGGGAGGGTCAGAGCTGACGCTGCCCATCACCCTAACGCTCCTAGGTAGGACCGTTAGGGGCTGTGATGCCCCGAGGGGTGTGCGTCACAGCTGATTTCATCCTGTCTCCTGACACACCAAGGGTGGTCCGTTAGAGACTGTGACGCCCCGAGTGGTATGCGTCACAACTTGTTTCCACTCGTCTCCTGATGCACTGGGTTAGGTGCGTCAGGAACTGTGACGCACCCGGGTTAGCACGTCACAGTGAGTTTTGCACCGTTTGCCTGACGCCCCTGTGTTGGGCCGTTAGACCGCTGTGATGGCCCAGCGGTAGACCATCAGAGCCTATGGCTCTCCTAGGTAGGACCGCCAGGCTCTGGGCTGCACCGGGTGGGTTGCAGTCCCTTTTCTTCTCTGATTGTGATAACCGTGCGACGGTGCTGGTACGTGGGACGGTCCCTGTACTTCGATGGGTTCGGACGTTATTTTTGTGGCTTGAGAGTCTACTCCTTCAGTGACACTCCACTAGTCGTAGCCCGCCAGTATGCGTGTACTGGTATCCACCTAGGAGTTGTGGGATGGTTACCCTAAGGATGATTTTTATACTAGTTCCTATCGGGCCCCACGTCATCGGCCAGAGTCTGGCTAAGGGGAAAACTAGTTAGATGCCAGACCTAGGACGCATGGTCTGTGTATGCACACGTGGTTGGGGACAGTGGACGCACGCTGACGAGTGTGACCCCAGCTAGTCACTCGCCTTGTGGTTACTTGAGTGTGTCTGAGTCTCGCGCTTGGGGCATGGTAGCTAGACACTTGTGACGCGGTATAAGACGTCAATGGACACATCCGGTCATTCTTCTAGTAGGAGGTACTTCTGTTCTGGACAGGGAGTGACAGACTGTTAGTTTCAGTGACCTTAACCTTGAGTTTTGGTCGTGTTGACTGGTGAGTTCCGATTGTTTTGCCGTGGTGTGTGTGAGTGGTTTTCTCACCGTGAGACCAGTGTTGTATTTGCAGGGCTTTACCTTGTAGTACTCACTTAGCTGCTAGCGTAGCGATTTTTTCGTGTTGGTGAGGTGGGGTTCAAGTGATCCCTACTGAGTCTTGTTTTAAGACTCATTCGCTGCATATTTTCACCGTGTTTCAGGCGAGGCGGGACTTCAGAGGAGTGCACCTGAGGCTCAGCATGGTTCTGGTACCCAGCGTTAGTTGCCAGTGGTGAGTACCGGGGTATGTCCCGTGTAGCTGTACTTTTTTTTCTGTCTCTATACTAGTTGTGGACTACTATTGTTATTTATTATTATATTATGGACCATGTAAATTGTAAAATATTAATTTAATTTTCTGCTCATTATATAAACTACTTTAATTTCTATAATTATTTGTGATACTTGTGTCTGGCCGAGACCTTCGGCACCCTCCTCAAGTACAACATGAAGCTCAACCCCACCAAGTGCACCTTCAGAGTCAGATCGGGGAAGTTCCTTGGCTTCCTGGTGACCCAGCGTGGGATTGAGGTGAACCCCGATAAGGTCCAGGCCATCCTGGACATGCGGCCACCCACTTGTGTCAAAGACATCCAACGTCTTACTAGGCGCATTGCCGCACTCAACCGCTTCCTCTCTCGGGCGGCCGAATGATGCCTACCCTTCTTCAAGCTATTGAGGTGACCTAAAATGGCATCTGCTATGTTCGCCTGGGACAAGGAATGTCAGAAGGCTTTTGAGGAGCTCAAGGAGTTCCTGACCACACCCCCGGTACTATCAAAGCTGGTCTCGGGCGAAGCCCTACAATTGTATCTCTCAGCAACTCCCTCTACTGTAAGTTTGGTCCTAGTCTGAAATGACGCGATAATCGAGAGGTCGGTCTACTACACTAGCAAGGTGCTCAACGAGGCTGAAAGGAGGTACCCTGCAACTGAGAAACTCATGCTGGCACTGGTTACCTTAGCCAAGCACCTCCGACCCTACTTCCAAGGTCATTCCATCGTCGTGCTGACCAGTGAACCTTTGAAGAAGATCCTCTCTCACCCCGAAGCCTCGGGGCACCTTGTCAAGTGGGACATCATGCTCTGGGCTTACGAAATCTCTTATCGCCCCCACGTGGCCATCAAGGAACAGGCCCTAGCAGACTTCATCGCAGAGAGCACGGTCCCACTCAACGAAGAACCTTCATCCACACAAGGACCCGTCTGGGACTTGTTCGTAGATGGATCGTCCAACTCGGCAAGCAGTGGTGCTAGCGTACTCCTCAAGTCGCCCGAAGGAGCTGAGTTACAGTATGCCTTGAAGTTCAACTTCTAGGCATCCAATAATGCTTCCGAGTATGAAGCCCTCATTTCGGGGGCCAAGAAGGTGCCACGACTAGGGGCCGAGCAAGTCAGAATCCACACTGACTCCCAACTAGTCGCTAGCCAGGTCAACGGTGATTACGAAGCTCAGGAAGCGCCGATGATCAAATACCTTCAGATGGTTTGAGGGCTAGCCCAGCTATTCGAGAGCTTTAAGGCAGTCCAGATAGCTCGGGAAGAAAACTCCCGCGCGGACACCCTCTCTCACCTGGCCTTCTCCCTCGGACCGGAAGGCACTCGATCGGTCTTCCTCAAAGAGCTAGAACAACCGAGCATCGAGTCTGAGCTCATGATCGTTGACCTGGCTACACCGAGCGATTGGCAGACCCCGTACCTATCCTGGCTTCGAGACTCTCAAGAGCCCCCCGACCCTCGGGAGGCTCAGAGGCTGAAGTATCAAGCTTGGCGCTTCATCCTCCTGGATGACACCTTATACCGTAGATCTTTCTTCAGCCCCCTTCTAAAGTGCATCAGTACTGACGAAGCCGCTCGAGCAGTTCAAGAAGTACATGAAGGCATGTGAGGGGCGCATCAGGGTGGGAGGTCACTCGCCAGGATCTTGCTTCGACAAGGGTACTGGTGGCCCACTCTCTAGCATTATTGCTCAGCCTATACACAAAAGTGTGACTGGTGCCAGCGCTTTGACCATCTAGTCCACCAGCCAGCATCAGAGCTTGTCACTCTTACCGAGCCTTATCCATTCACTCGGTGGGGGATCGACATCCTCGAGCCATTCCCTATGGCTTAGGCCCAAAAGAAGTTCGTCATCGTCGCCATCGACTATTTTACCAAGTGGATCGAAGCCGAAGCCACAGCTAGGATCACCGAGTCAGTCGTATGGAGCTTTGTTTGGACGTCGATTATCTGTCGCTATGGCATCCCCCAAGTGATTGTGAGCGATAATGGTCGGTAATTTGATTCTCGATATTTCAGAGAAAAATGTGTCGACCTCAACATTCGCAACCACTTCACTTCGGTCGCCCACCCTCAGGCTAACGGTCTGGTCGAAAATGCTAATAAAACTATATTAAAAGACATCAAGACTAGGCTCGGCAAAGCCAAGGGAAGTTGGCTTGAGGAATTACCAAGCGTAGTGTGGTCACACTGAACAACTTCAAGAACCGCCACCGGTGAGAGTCCTTTTCAGCTGGTGTACGGCACGAAGGCCATGATTCCGTTGGAGATCAGCAATGCCTCTCTCCGAGTCATCTGCTTCTCACTTGAGGTAAACGAACAGAAATTACTAGAGAACCTCTATTTAGCAGATGAAGTCTGAGAGATAGCCAGCATCTGAGCAATGGAATATCAATGGCGCCTCACTCGATACTACAACGCCAGAGTCCAAGATAGGTATTTCCAACCAGGAGACTTCATCCTTAGAAAAGCTGAAGCCTCTCGACCACTAGAGGCGGTGGGCAAGCTATCCCCTAACTGAGAAGGCCACGACCGAGTGGTCGAGACGCTCGGGAAAGGGGCGTACCCATTCATTAATTCCTAAAAGAATACAAGATTTTTTTATATGGGGAGGGGAATAAAACCCTAGTTTTCAAAAAGAAAATCCTAAATTAAAATTAATTAATTTGAATTCCCTACAAAATAGGCAAGGGTGGGGAAGGGAATCTCTCTCTTTCCTAAAGAGTAGGAGAGGGGGCGGCTGCCATCTCCAAGGAGGAGAGGAAAAGATGAGGTGGGCACCTAACCCTAACCCTAGGGAGGGGGGTGCACTTCCCAAGGTGGGCCCTCTAGTGGGGGTCGGCGAGCCCAGTTCTCCTTGGTCCTGGAGCATGAAGTGGCCCACTAGCCTACTGAACACAACGTGAAGCTAATAAAATCCAACTGGTCACAGCTCAGCCCACAAAGTCCAGGATGATAATAAAATAAAAGACTCCAGCTCAAGGGTAGCTCTCCATGTCGTCTCCCAGTTATAACGAGTAGTGTCGCTCTGCTGCATCATGCCGTTCTCGAGCTCGGGTGTCCTCACCAACTCTCCATGGGCGGGAAGAACTCGACCCCGTCGAGTAAGGGTCTCATTCACTCCGGTATCGCTCGAGCAATTCTGGATCTATCCTCTCAAGCTCTACCCCAGTGATCCATGTGTCCTCGGACGTGGGCCATCCTCTCCAACGTACTAAGTAGCGGTGATACGTGCCACTCCTAGTGGTAGTCACCTGCTCATCGAGTATAGACTCTATCCGCTCATGCTGCTGAGGTGACGGGACTGGAAGTGGACTCTCAGGGGAGGGCTCGCTCACAAGGGGTGGAGAAGGCCCAAACAACTCACTAGGGATCACTATCGGGTCGCTATATGCGGCTAAATCTGAGACGTTGAATGTGGAACTGATATCATAGTCCTCCGGTAAGTCTACAACATATGCATTGGACCCAACTCGCCTCAAAACTCTAAAGAGGCAGGTGCCACGAGCCTGTAGTTTCTTCACAGCTCCAGAAAGAAATTATTCCAGTCTGACCTGGATCATGACATGATCATCATCTTGGAACCCGCGGGGGTGTTTATGAGCATCGGCCAGCTCTTTATATCGTGTGTTGCTAGACTCAAGGTGGTGATGATGATGCAGACTCCGAAATAGCTTTGTGGACTCATACCTATGCGACTGCAAGGGTGGTCCTGGACATCCGAACATGGACCTAACATGTCCATGACGCCTACCTGACTGGACAACCCAGGGGGAACCTAGACATCCCAAGTTGTACCTATCATGGACAGGTGTCCTACTAAATGTGGTAGACTTTGGGGGACTAGTATGTCCAAACTCACTCACGACATTACCCCTATATGATGGTGGACATGATGAAGCTTGAGAGAGAGACCGGTGTTCCTTTCCTTCCAAGCTCTGGGATGTGGATACATGTAGGGTGAGATGTTGACAGGCATGTGTGGAAGGGGTATGATAGTGGACCTCTTTGACAAAGTGGAGTGAAGAATATGGGTCGAGAGGCTCACTAGGGAGGGGATTGAAAGGGTCAAAGAAATGATGACTCCTCCTTTCAGGCCCCTTCACTATCCTTGCCCATGTTCGACATTTGTCAAGATGCGGATGGTCACCTTCTGACATCATGATAGATGGGGCAAGGGGTTCAAGAGGAAGGCAAGGCTCCTCCCTCGGGGTAGTAATACCGTAAGAGAGGATAGAGTCAAGCTCATCGGGTATGGGAAAGAGCAAAAGGACCTCGGAGGTGATTTGATCTATGGTGCACACTAAGGTAATGGAACCCAAAGTAGGGTGCATAAAGCTATGACTATAGGATTGGTCAGATCCTAAGGCCAACATATACATCAACTCCCTCTGACAATCTAAACTCCTAATAAGGTCCTTCACATTTTTTACAAAGCATAAGGACTGGAAAGTGGTGTGAAAGGAGTTAAGGGGTACTACTGGGAGTGCCGGTGTCATGGGTGGGTAGCAAGGAATCGAGGCATCTAGTAGTGGACCCTTCCTTAACCGGCTACCTAAAGACTCTCCAATGACAAGTTTACCCTCGGGAGGCAAGAATGGCTCTAGATGAGGGTCGAAGGGTGACACATCTCCTTTGGGTGGGAAAAGGGAATCCTCGATGAAGTGGGGAAAATCATGTTTCCCCATCGAGGGTATTGGGCTGAGCATGTCAGCCCTAACCTCCGTATGTTCTGGCACGACCTCATCCTGACTCGGAGGTAGGCTAAGGGAAGTCAGTGGCCCAATAGGAGTCTGCATCCTTTCTAGTCTCTCCGTAAAGGTTTGCAGAAGCTCGGCGAGGATGGGATCCCTCAGGATAGAGACATCCTGGGAGACTTGCCCATAATCATAAGGCTTAGTCTTTGACCTAGACTCATACACGAGTGGAACCTTTCACCTCTGACTTTGATCTTCTCGGTTGGAGGTGACAGGGTGGGGTAGGTAGTTCCGTCTAAGATCACTCTCTTCAATTTGCCTAATGGAGAGGATGAAGAGGAGATATGCTTCACACCTGCTGCCAAGGGAAGCCAGGCCGAAGCCGCAACTGCTACTCATGAAACCCGGTCAGACCGAAAATGGGGGCGCCAGCCACCCGCTAACCACAATATTATCTTTAGGGGACAGCAACCCTATAAGATACCTCCCCCGGAGGTCAGGGGAGTCCAGATCCCTCCTCCGTCAGGCCTATACAACCAGAGTGGGGGCAGCACTGCCACTCCCTCCTTTCTAGAATTCCTGAAGATGTCAAAAGGGAAGCAGCCATGTCCAGACGCCCACCCTATAGTCAGGGGTACCCATCCGTGGCTCCAACAACCTTCTGAAGTTCCAGATGAAGATAAAGCTCACCCGGCGACAGCCAATGAGGGACAGCAAGCGGATGACGCCAAGCAAAAGGATGCAGAATTAGAGCCTGATGAGGCAGGTACGTCAGGGGTCGCAGATCAAAACCCTTCCAAGCCTAAATGGGCAGAAGAAATGAAGCTGTCCAATGTCTGAGCTGGAAGCTGAATAATGAAGCTACTCAAGAAGCTCCCGACAAGGTTCACCATCTGGGAGATACTTTCTTTGAGTGAAGAGCCCCGACAGATGATCATCACTACTTTGCAGACACCTGCTCAATATGAAACATGCTTGGCTGAAGCACTGCCGGAGGCTAGCATGACCTTCACTCAGGAGGACATGCTACCCCCACCACCAGCCACAACAGGCCGGTACATATGAAAGGGCATCTGAATGGTCGGGAACTGAACAGAATCCTAGTGGATCCCGGAGCATCTGTCAACATCCTGCCATACAGGATATATCAGAGGCACTATTTTAATGTGCACCTCGATGAAGTCAGGAATATGCGTATCGCTGGCTTCAACTGAAAGTGTGAAATACCACTGGGAGTAGCAGAATTCACACTCGCCCTGGTGGACCTCACAACAAAGGTGTGATTTCATGTCATCGACTCCCACACCTCGTATAAGGCGCTGCTCGGCCGTCCCTGGCTGCATGAGAATATGGTGGTGCCCTCCACGCTCCATCAATGCATCAAGTACAACCAGGGAGGGAAGGAGGAGAGGATATTTGCTGACCTCCATCTATTTGAAGTGTTCGAGTGTCACCTACTAGACGCTTCTCTATATGCAGAACGGTCACATAAGACCTCTGAAGTCAAGACCCCCGCTGGGGCATCAAGAAGCACCTCTGGCGACGACTGGTTCCCACCGTCGTCGCCTCGATATGTCAAACCCAAGACGGTCTTACACATCGCTGTCACCGGGGATGTGGGCAGAGCAGCACCTCTCGCCATCTACCCTGAAGTCAATAAAGCCAAGGTCGATCAGTAGCACGACCACATCGGGGTCCCAGAAGGCCTTACCAAGCTAATTCTCGGTCTCGATAACATTACTGTCAAGCCTTTCAAAGCATGGGAGGTGGCGCAGTCTGATGGCCCCAGTAGCTTGTTTTACACGGCTGACGAGCACCCTACACAGGAAGACACTGATTGTCATTTGCCCAAAGATATGGAGAACCTGTCAGTCCCCATTCAGGGGTTGGCGTTCACAACAAGTTGGATGGCCAAGATGTTCTAGAAGTAGCACATCCCCTCCGGCCAGCCTCGCAAGGAGAAGGAAGCATTCCAAAATCTGTGGTATCGCGCAAGCTTGGAGAAAGAACTGAGACATGTCTCTCAACACCCAGGGTTGGGTTTCACCCTGGAAGAATACTATTATAGTGGACGCTATGAAGTGGACACCATCTCTGCTTTCTACCTGACTGAAGACAACTCACTGGGGGTAACTTTCGATGAGTACCCAGCGGAGTCTGAGCATGCTGAACTAGCTCAACCAAGAGACTTGGAATCAGAAGCCATAACTTCCTGCTAGTGCTGGGAGCAAGTCTACCCCGAAGAAGCGGCTCTTCAAGCCAAATTTGACATGTCCAGCAGTAGCGAAATTGAAGATGCTGAAGAAGCAGGGCTGTCTCCCTCTAGTGGCCCTTCTCTAATAAGGATGTCAGCGCCCCTCGTATCAAGTAGCGAAGCATCTGCCAAAACTGATCAAGAGAGGCATGCTGCTAGAAAAGAAAAGGCCACTGCCATCGAAGATACGGTTACCCAAGGAGGCGGGGCACCCCTACCTCCTGCTACAAAGTTGCAATGCTGCTCCAGCTTAGCAATAAGCAACCATTAGCACTTTAGGACTGCACACACAGACACGGGGGTTGAAGTTGCTAGCTCATCTCTTAAAATCACAGTAGCAAATGAAGAGGTCGAGGGGCTCGAGCTTGAAGCTGAGGTGCCAGACTTTGTCGACCTACAGCCTGCGCCCCCAGAGATAGAAGACGGAGGCCAAGCCATAGTTGATGAGCTGGTAGAAGTCAACCTGGGAGATGAGGATGACCCTATTAATCCAAATTATATTGTCTCTAATTGATTTGAGAAAATAAATGGGTTCAACAAATACCTCTCACAGGATATTCGTTTGAGTCGGAGGGGAGGGTGGGCGACCTATGTACTTCAAAAATTTTATTTTTTTCCTTCGAGTTTTTTTGACATGATGGAGTACTTGTATTTATTTTGATGATTTCTTTGCTTTCCCTTTTTTTTGCCTGAATTCATCAACAATTTTGTTTGTTTGAGATTTTTCTTTGTTGGTTGTAGTGATTTCTCGATATGCTTGGAGAATAAATATAGACGCCCTTTGAGACCTAACCCCACGAGGGTTAGGGTTGTCCAACCACAGGGTAGACTGATAGAGTCCCTAGTGACCTCTTTCAAGGAAGAGAGGCCCTAAGATGGGGATGTATAGCAAATGCAGACGCAAAGGAGTGATCACTAGGGCTCTTACCTTCGCCCAAGGTGCTGTGGACCGCGTGGAAGGTAGCTATCTCGCAGTAGCGAAAAATGGTGGGGTCTTCACTTCTCCTTTCTCAACCGGCCAAGGATGAAGAGCTCCATGACTTGGCAGTCCTAATCTAAGCACCCATTAACCTTTGTTTAGTGTAGTAAATGCTCGAGGTTATGAAATACATGCATGCAAAATGGGGGTTCCCTTACGGAATTTAGGATTGGGAAGAGAGACGGCCAAGTATTATGGCAGTCCATCTTCCCTCCTTTTTTATAGAAGAAATCTATAAGCTAAGTCATTTCTCTTATTCTTATTAGTAAAGTCCCAAATTGGTCATTGCTTTGAAGTCTTTCTTTGACTTATTTTGAGCCAAATTTTCTCCTCCTTCAATTCAATTTAGTTTAGTTCAATTCGTCATTTCTTTTTGATCCGCTCATTAGTTGTGAACTACAAGATGGCGGCATAGTTTTGCTGGACTAGAGACAAATTCTCTAATGGGTGAAACCTGCAGCCAATCAAGGCAAGGGTGCCTCTCAAAGTAAGAGGTTGATCATTTTTATCTTATCTTTTCGTTTTCCTTTTCTGTCGTTCCCGATTGTAGTCATCTGTACTAGCATGTTCTTGTGGTTAGTTCAGAGTTTTCTGAATAATTCCTATTGCTTGGTGGTCGTGACGGGTGTATTTTTCACCTTGATACCTATTTTTTAGTCTGCTTCGCTTCATCTCCACTTCATATCCATCTCATGTCAGCGTCACTTCATCTCCGCCCATTCCCTTACAAAGCGAATATTAAGCAGAGGCATCTGTAGACATCCTTTTTAACCTATAAATTGAGCCATTTCTCTTATTCATTTTAGTAATGCCCTAAATTGGTCATTGCTTTGAGTGTCTTCGGCTTATTTTGAGCCCATTCTGCCCACTTTCAAGCCCATTAAGCCTTGGAAGGCAGAATCCCATGTTCTGGTCACGTCAATCAGAGCGTGGCCTATCATGTGACCCCGTTCTGTTCAGGCCGCGATCGCCCGACTGACTGTGTTCTCAAAAAATCATGCAGTCCCTCTAGAACCCGTCTCTTCCGATTGTGAATGTCATGGAATCCATATTTGGAAAGTTTTGGGTGGTTGTTTCGATCCAACTAGGTTCCTAAACATTCTAGAAACCTTTCCGAACTCATCTTGGATGGATTTATCACATTAGGATTCCCCTTTCATGAGATTATCCTCTAAGTCCGAATTAGGGTTTCTTATCCCCTATAAATGGACTTCTTGAGTTTAGAGCTTAGGAGGATGCAACAAAAAAGATTGGATGAGATTATGCTGCTCTGTTGAATCAACTACTTCATCTGCCATCAACCAAGGAGTAGTCTAGGGTGCCCTCTTTCTTCTTTTCTTTATTATCTCTCTTATTGTCCCTTGTTCATACATTATTCTCTTCTTCATAGCATACTAGCATAGTTCTATTTTATTTTTTTTTGTATCAATCATGCAGCACACACCTATATTTTTACTCAAATGGGGGTTAAAAATCCACCCCATAATAAAGTAGTCTCTTTTTGCATGTTTGTATCATACGAGGGATAGGTGCTTTATATGACCATAGTCTAATGGGTTTTTTTCTTTGTTTAATCATTTTTACAAGATTAACAGGAAGCAAGACATTAGGTCCGTGCTCTTTGGCAGACTAAGGAGCGAGGAAGAACAAAAACCCTATCTCTCGCGCTCGTAGTTTGAATCTGCCACTGTCAGGAACCGCATTTTGAACACGCCCCTCACAGTAGCTGCGATAATAGTCAAAATCTTCTACCTAATTTTATTATGTTATGAGGTAATTAACCTATTTTCATATTGTTATTTCTATGCTATTATGTTCGGTGGTGATTACGATCTTTCTTTTCTTCACTCGTTTCTGTAGATACGCAAATTCTGACATTACCGTGAGTAAATCCCGTGTTATATTACGACGCCCCGAAGCGGCCCGCATAATTAAGTTACGGCATGGTGTCTCTTCGGAGGGTCCGGATGGGACGTGTCCTCCAGGGGTCTCTTCTGTTGAAGACTTGTTGTTGTTATTGGACTTGCGGGGACATATGGGGGTGCGATTTTGCACGTCCACAGCCATCCATCAAGCTGACCCTCCACCACTCTACACTCTACCTCAGCCATCAGAGCCGAGTTTGGCAACGACCCAACAACGGCCACCACAGCCGCTGATGCCTCCAGTGCTCCCTCAGGTGCACCAAACGCCTCCGCTGTTGCATCTGCCACAGGTGACCGCACTGGTCACCCCCTACATGCAGCCAGCGCATTTCTACCTGGAGCTGGTCGATCCCACAATTGTGAACAAGATGATGGTGGAGAGAATGATCAAGCTGAAGCTTGCTGAAAGAAGTGAAGGCAACTACGTCGCATTCGATGCATATCGGGTACCATACCCTCTGCACCATACTGCCAAGTGGCTTCCCCCAGGGATCAACAAGCCGCCAAAGTTTGACAAGTTCAATGGGAAGGGATCCACGAAGGAACATGTCGCCTACTACCTGATCGTCATAGGCGATCTGGCCACTGACGAGTCGTACCTACTAAAATTTTTCGGGTCCTTGTTGATGGGGCTCACATTCGAGTGGTACTCCAGCCTCCCGGCCGGGTCGATCAACTACTGGTCGGATATGCAGTGGAAGTTCAGGGAAAGATTCCATGTTACAGAGAGGGAGGTCACAGTGGCCGAACTTTACTCAACAAAGCAGAGGGCAGATGAGACAGCCCTCGATTATATCAAGAGGTGGAGAAACCTCAGGATGAGATGCAAGCGACCCCCGCATCAGGAGGATGCTGTACAAATATGCAAACAGAACCTCAGGAGGGAGGTTCTGGAAAAGATGATAGGAATGGAGATACGGTCTTTGGACCGATTGAACAATATTGTGGCCAAGGTGGAAGCCTTTTTGGCCAAACCTGCCCCTACATCGACTGCCAGCACAACCTAGAAGGGCAAAGTAGTGGAGCGGCGCCAGGCACCTAAAGAAGCGAACGCTCTTGATATCAAGGTGTTTGAATAATAGAAAGACAAAGGCAAGAAGGCGGTCACCCCGCAGCCTGCAAAAGCCACAGATGGCAAAGAAGGTCCCTCATCGCGAGATAAGATGAAGAAGGCCTACTCCTTTTTGAAGGACAAGACCAGAGTTCTCTTCAACTGGGTAACCGAATACAACATGGTCACCCTGCCAGTGCCAAAGAGGCTGGAGGACCTAAAGAAAAGGGATAGTCCAAGATTCTGCCCCTATCACCAGATGCTAGGACATTCGATCGAGGACTGCTATGTCTTTAAGCACATCATTGAAGAAATGGTGAAGAAAGATGAAATAGAGTTGGGGGAGTACAAAGTCGACCCTCCTCAACCACATGAAGCCCCTCTGCGGAGGGCAGGAGTCAACATGATCTCCCTATACCAGGCATTGCCTGAGGAGATCTCTGAAGCAAATACGCAGCACACCTATGAAAGTCACTTCTTGGAGCCCGTGAAGGAACGACAAAGATGACAGCAGGTCCCTGCAAAGAACAAGGAGAAGAGGGCACCTCGCCCGAAAGTGGGGGCACAGGTGCGTGGAGTCACTCTGCGACCTGCTCTGCTAGTGGCAGCACCAGTGTGGACCACTCCACCTGCAGTCATCAGAATACCAACTCATAACTGGAGGAGGCAAACTCCGCTGCCAATAGTGAAAGAAGTCAGCCCCGGAGCTCGGAAGCTACAGAATTTCATAGACGGGTTAGATGAGTATGTGCAGCCTGAATTGAAGCCCTTACTGATGCGGGATCATGTCCCATGGTAGGAATTAGAGTAGCTGTCACTCAAATAGGAAGAACAGGCCGATGCGGCATCTGACAAAGAGGGCAACCTATTCTAGGGGTAGGCACCTGCTGAAGCAAAGAAGAAAAATAAACAAAAGAAAAAGAAAAGAAAGGCCGCTAAGGTCGATAAAGTGCAGGTTGTCTCCTGTAACACCCTCTCAGCTCTCTTCAACCTGCCTGGCGAGGAGGAAGAAGAAATCTGCTTCACACCCCCTGCTAAGGGAGGCAAGGCCGAATCCGCAACTACTACACATGCAACCCGGTCAGTCCGGAAATGGGGGCGCCTACCACCACCCAACCACAACATTATATTCAAGGGAGAGCAGCCCTACAAGACACCCCCTCGGGGGTCAAGGGAGTCCAAATCGCTCCTCTGCTAGGCCTTTACAGTAGGAGTGGGGGCAAGATAGTCCCTTCCTTTCTGGAACTTGTCAAAATGTCCAAGGGAAAGCAACCATGTCGGGAGGCTAACCCTACACCCGGGAATGTTCACCCGCAATCAGATATTCCTCTGAATCCCCGAATGTAGATGAAGCTTGCCCTGTAGTAGTTGATGAAGAACAATAAGAGCCCGATGACCTTGCATCTCTTCAAGATTTGGGTAGCTCGCCTCGATCGGTGAAAGACTAACCCCATTTTCTATGTTTTAGGAGGAGGCAAGGCTCCCCAAGGCGCGCACCGCTAGAGCTCGCAAGGCTGTGGCGAAGCGGAGGGAACCAGTCACCCCCGCGTGGGTAGGTGGACCACAACTGCTCTCGGAATTAGACGTGGAGCGCTTGGTGTCCTTCCTGCAATCAGGGGGTAGGCTGAAGCTCATGGTTCCTCTTTCGCCTCCCCCACCACTCATGATGCCTGAGGAGGACCAGTTGCTGGGGAAGATGCTGACAAGCATCACGCCCGAGGGAGCACAAGCGGAAAGGGCCGTAGGTCCCTCAGTAATAAAATCTGGTTTAGCTCCGCTCCACGCCCTCCCTCTAATCGAGAGGAAGGTGGAGCAGCCCCTCGCGATGACGGAGTCGGGTGGTTCGGTCACAGCTCTGTCGGCTCCTTTGGCGATGGCCGGTCGGGAGTCGTTCATCGAGGTCGGACGCTCGATCGACCTGGCCTCCACTCTTCCATCCTCCTCGGGCGCGGTGGATGCGGATTTGTTAGCGGTTGTGGATAGCTTGGTTGAGTTTGACCCTCCGGCCATGCCCTCCATTGGCCACACCACCTCGGACGCGCCAGTCCGGTAGATGTTGTTGGCATTACGGTCGATGATCTTCGTCGACCCCTCCCTCACATATCGGGGGGTGCACACCGTGGTGGCACAACTGACTTGGGCACTGCAGATGTTGGGCTGCCCTCTAGAGGAATGGTCGCGGCGAGTCTTGCTGCTACTAAAATACGTCAACCACCGTGAGTTCCTTGAAGCCCGGGCTCCTAGAGAGTTTGCCACCATAAGTTCTCAGGAAGACGAGTACCTGCAGGTCCTGGAGGTACGGAAAGGCAACAAAGAGCAGCATGAAAAGGCCTTGGACGAAAGCCACTATCGTGTCGGCACCCTCACAAGCAGAATAGAAAAGCTAAGGGGCTATCTTGCTGCACCCGAGGCCGAGCTGGTTGAAGCTGAGGTGGCTGTGGTCAGAGAGACCGAGGAGCTTGCCGTTGCTAGAGTCGAGACAGCGTCTGTGATGTCTGAGCTAATGCACCTCGAAGAATAGAGGAACCGACTATGCGACATGGCAGAATTCTCTTGCGTCGGGATTCTTCCTCTTGAGGAAATCATCCGTGGAGTAGATTGAGTGTCCTCCCCCCTTTTTCATTGACATGTAAAGTAGGGGTATGCCCCGAAGCACATGTAGCCTTCCCCTTTTTTAAAATAGAATACCATTCGTGCACATACTTTTGCATGCTAGCCCACGAATCTTTTATTCTTTCTTCTTTTCTTCCTTCTTTTTCTTTTGCTCCTTGGCGAAATGCGAGCTTGCACCAGCGGTTCGGTCTAGGAACACTGCAGTTGGGTTCTCGGGGGTGCATAGGAGAGTGGTCGCCTCCCCATGGGAGAGATGAGGGGATCACTCCACCATGTGAGCCTCGTAGCCCCACCGAGTGGTTTCATGAGGAAGACGGACCCGAATAGGTTGACCTGACCTCAGGGGATGTAGAGAAGGGTTTGTTGATCTGAATGACTGAGACAAAGGGTCCAGGTCAAAGGGGTGGATTCGTCACCTGAGGGGATGGAGAGAAGAGTTTATTGATTCAAATGACCCAGACAGGAGGTCCAAGTCAAGAGGAGATATTCGTCACCCGAAGGGATGGGGAGAAGAGTTTATTGATTCAAATGACCCGAACGGGAGGTCCAAGTCAAAGGGAGGTATCCGTCACCCGAAGGGACGGAGAGAAGAGTTTATTGATTCAAATGACCTGGACAGGAAGTCCAAGTCAACAGAAGGTGTTCGTCACTTCAGCCCAAGAGAGGTTTGGGCGAGATGTTCATTCATCAGTGTCACCGGGGTGGTAGAACTGGCGTGGTTTGTTTGTCCCTTAAGGTATTCGCTAGCACTGGGTCAGTGCTAACGCAAAGAAGGGTTTATTTCCTTATCCCAGACATAAGGCTCGGGTAAGGTGTTCAATTGTCAGTGTCACCGGGGTGGTAGGACTAACGTGATTTGTTTGTCTCTTGAAGTGTTCGTCGGTACTGGGTTAGTGCTAACGCAAAGAAAAGGTTTATTTTCTTATCCCAGGAGTAAGGCTCGGGTAAGGTGTTCATTCGTTGGTGTCACCGGGGTGGTGGAACCGACATGATTTGTTTGTCTCTTGAAGTGTTCATCGGCACTGGGTCAGTGCTAATGCAAAGAAGGGGTTTATTTCCTTAACCCAGGTGTAAGGCTCAGGTAAGGTGTTCATTCGTCAGTGTCACCGGGGTGGTGGAACCGACATATTTTGTTTGTCTCTTGAAGCGTTCGTTGGCACTGGGTTAGTGCTAATGCAAAGAAGGGGTTTATTTCCTTAACCAAGGCGTAAGTCTAGGTTAGTTTACAAATAATATTGTTAGTGCTAGCTCGTATCTGACTGTACGCTCTGAGTTTCCGCATCGGGGCGTGACAGGGAGTTCTTTGATAGCTAGGAGTTTACAAGGATAAGGGAGACCAAGAGTCCTCCAGTCATAAAGAGCCCACGTCAAGGACATAACTCCCTCCTAAAACTCCTCTGCTCCTAGGACTCATGTAGTTGGCACACTATTTAAACCTAGGAAACCCTCTGGTGAAAGGTAAGGGCCTCTGCACGCCTAAACACCCTGAGTTGGAACCACTTCACCACTTGGTGGAGAGGAATCTCGCACCCTCACCTCCTCTTACTCCTCGCATCAAGGCTCTATTGACTTCGGCATCGGAGGGTTTTTCACAGGGAACCATCCCTGGGCACCTCTAACCCGTTTCCCTATATTGCAGTTCATAACTTCGTGGTCATCATCCCTGCCTCAAGACTAGTGCGAGATTATCCCTCTTCATTTGACGCCGTCTATGGGAAACGAGCAAATAGCCGATATGGTGCGAAGGAGCTCCAGCAGGTGGGCTGACGATGACAAAGGAAAAGCTCCGACAATGGAGGAGGGTGCATCATCCCACCCTACAAGGAACACCCCCTCCCATGCCAGCCACCCAACCAGCAACCTTCCCCCGCCCACGGTGGTGGGGCCACCCCCTGCCTACAGCACGGACCCCCTCCAAACCCTTAACGTAAAACTGGACAGCCTCATTGACCTAATGAGGATCCAGGCGGCCAGGGAGGAGCGTTCGCGACTTCCCCAGGAGAGTCCCCGCCATGGGGATGCTTCCTTATAGACTACAGGAGGCTGCTTCAACCTCTGGGGATGGCAGATCATTCGCAACCGGTCAGGCAGACC
The DNA here is from genome assembly GCA_024336825.1 of Amorphophallus titanum. Classification (NCBI taxonomy): domain Eukaryota; kingdom Viridiplantae; phylum Streptophyta; class Magnoliopsida; order Alismatales; family Araceae; genus Amorphophallus; species Amorphophallus titanum. Next base: position 83,949,388 of record JANBPO010009603.1, on the reverse strand, counting down.
GTCGCAAGCCCCTCCCCCGGAGCAAGAAGCTTCTTCTACCCCTAGGAGAGGGAAGTCTGGAGTGCACCGCCCGCCTCCAGAGACCGTAGCTCTCGAGGAGCGACGAGGCAACATCCACGAATGCCCTCGTAGCCCCTCGACCCAGGGACAACCGAAGTTGTCTCTCCGACTGCGAGACTTTGAGATGCATTTCGTAGAGCAAGAGTGCATCCTCGGCACCTTGTAGAAGACCTCTCCCGTGGAGGATGAGGAGAAATCCCCGTTCTCCGATCACATCTTGAAGGCTGAGATCTCTCCCAGGATCTCCCTCATGACCTTCAAGTCGTATGACGGCCAGGGCGATCCGACCGATCACTTTGACAGATTCGATGCCCTAATGACTCTCCATAGGGCATCCGATGCCATTAAGTGCTGAGCGTTCATGACCACACTTGTCTAGGGCGCTCAAGCATGGTTTCGGGCCCTCGCCCCCTGCTCCATCCGAGACTTCAGGCATCTTGGGCGATTCTTTAAGGAGAGATTTGCCGGCAGCGGCCCTCCCAGGTCAGTTGCGGGGCTGTTGGCCCTTAGGCAAGAATAAGGGTAGAAGCTGCGGGCCTATATCAACAGATTTAAATTGGAGGCCCTGCGGATCCCCCGCCTGGATGTGGCCTCAACCATAACCACGTTGACCGGGGGCACGCGTGATGAGAACCTCCGGCGTGAACTCATCCTACACCCTCCCACCTCCCTTGCCGAGCTAGTGACCCTGGCACTGTGCCACGCTGAGTGCGAGGAAGTCCTCAGCGCCTGTCGCTGCACAACAGGCTCAGGTCAGGAGGGGGACAAGAAGAGAGTGCACAAGCCAAGCTCGGGCCAAGGGAAGAGGCGGAATCGAGATGGAGAGCAAAAAGAGGCATCCCAGAGATACGAGCGGTACACCCCCTAATAGCTTCGGTTTACGAGATCTACGAAGACATCAAAGGCTTGAGCCTTCTCCGCCAACCCGAGCCTATGAAGATGAAACATTGCAATCGCCGCAAGCACTGCCTCTTCCACAGTGACCACGGGCACCACACCGGTGATTGCCACCAGCTCCAGGATGAGATCGAGCATCTTGTCTGATAAAGGCACTTGTCTCGGTACGTGTCTGGGCAGAAGGAGGACCATGGCGCCCCCGAGGAAATTGACAACATTCCCCGTGGGGTTCATATCAACGTCATCTTGGGAGGAGCTGCATCGGGAGGAGATAGTAGCCGAGGAAGGAAGCATCATGCCGAGCGGGCGAGTCGAGCCTCTAAACCCCCTAAGGCCCCATCGGCAAGCGAATCACAGGCCCTGGTATTCTCCGACCAGGACTTGGAAGGGTTAACGACCCCACACGATGATGCCCTGGTTGTATCGGCCATAATAAACCATTATAATGTAGACAGAATTTTAGTCGACAATGGTAGTGCCCCCGATGTACTTCCCTATGATTGTTTCCTTAAGATGGGTGAGAATCCATCTAGACTCCACCCGATCCGAACCCCGCTTTATGGGTTCAACGGCCTGGCAACCTATCCCTAGGGAGCCCCAACATTTACTTTAGTTTTAAAATTGAAGTCAAAATTTAAGATAGACTAATTTTAGAGAGTGAAATCAATTCAAAAATGAAAATGCTCCCAAACACCCTATAAACCTCTCTGTGGATTCGACTCGGACTCACCTTAATACTATGTTATTTATTTTAATTGTGAGTTCACTAATTATTTTAGATTAACGACCGTTGTCTTTAACGACACACATTTCGGTACGATCAGTAAGCTGTGTGCTCGACTCATGCAGAGAGTTGTGTCCTCAGATAGAATCGGAGTTCTAGAGATGTGATCTCTGAGAGATAATTATGGATCCCAGTTGGTAGCTATGAGTGCCTGGTGGGGCTAGCTAAGTGGGTAGCTATGGTAATGTCTGGGAGAGGCCCAGTTGAGTCTGAGAGTTTTGAAATGTTGTGAGAAGGACTCAGCTGTGATAAGGATCTGCGATGGTTGGAGATCCGTGTGCATTGGTCATGGCATCGACGTCTTGGTTGTTATGGTAGCAGATGCCACTTTTTTGTTCTGGAGATGTGTGCCGCAAATTGCTAAGGTAGTGTCCTATAGCTCTGTGGTGAGAGCGGAGCCAGGGATTGGCAGGCATCCATTTGGAATAATTGTGATGAGCTGGGATGAGACAGTATAATGGACGATGCCTGAGTATATATGAAGGCCTCTGGTGGGATGTTGTCGCATGGAGAGCCTTGGTCTTGTGACCAACATGGGAGAAATTCCTTGTAAGCCTGAGTCTAGAGTTATTGTGGATTGAGGATTGTGGAATCTCATCATTTGGTTTCGTCGTGCTCCCTTGAGAGGGTAGAGCTGTCATGAGGATCAGATGGGATGCGGTGTCCGAGTAAGGATCAGCTCGAGATGTGGTAGTGGCTAGTGTAAGAGTCAACGGATGGCCCATCGAGATTTGGAATGTGCTTGTTGTGGCCAGAGGAAGTTGAGTAAGTAAGGGTTTCCCGTTGACGAGTAATTGGTGACCGACAAATGATCTTTCATAGACAAAAGATGCTGGTTGTAGTGAATCGAGAATGACGAGAGCCGTGTGCAAGCGAAGCCTTGGTGGCCGATCAGGAGATGTGCCTTCTCCCAAAATTAGATCTAGGATTTGTTGAAGGCTTGTGCTTGGACCAGAGCTAGTCTAATGCTATTATTGGCATTCGGCTTGCCAGGTATGAGATGGTTCATGGCGCAGAGCCGACGAATTTGTGGCAGTCGGTTGGGATAACTACGTGAGCTAGTGGAGGCTCAGAGATGGTTGCCCCTTGCATAGGGCGCGAGATCAGTCAGTTGGTAGCGAAACTAATGTTTGACCGGTTCGTAGAGCATGGGATTTTATTGGTGGTAAGTTTCTCAAAACGAGGATTGCATCTCCTTGGTGGGCAAGATGGTGGCAGTGATGCCTTGGTTGGAATTTCATAATGCTTGAGGTGATACAAGACTTATACTCTTTTGTGTGTTATGCCTGCTCTGATGACTGATGTGTGTTGTGTATAGAGCGAGGCGTTTTGTTCATGATCAAGGTCAGGCTGTGTCCCTTAGGAACAGCATTTCTTCGAGATCGAGGTTTTTGGCTGGAGCTTTATGTCACGCCCTGAGCGCGGAAGGAACCCAGAGACGCGTGATGAGTTATATCAATCATGTCAATCAGAGCATAAGTGTATTCGACACAAAGATCGAGCACGCACAAGTAAAGATAACCAAGTCCTTTATTCATCATAGCTTCAAAGTACTTCTATTACAAACTCTTAAAAAGAGAACTAGGACTCAATAAAATAAAATTATAATGATTGACTCAAGAAAATAGAAAAACATGACTAAGTAACGACACTGATAGTTGAAATGGCTCTATGCTCTTCACTCTTGTCCATCCTCATCTGATTGAGCTTCATCATCAGAATTACCTGAAAAATTTGGGGGAAAACACTAGGTGAGCGAACGCTCAGTAGGAATTATATCTCAAGTGCTAGCTTACTTTAAGTAAATTACATGTTGCATGGATGCAAGTATAGCTATGCATGTTCGTATGAAAAACAACACTAGAGAGAGAATATTTGCAAGAGATAATAGAGCGAACTAGCAAGATTTCTGAGATTTCAAGTAAGTGCATCAAGATAGTCAAGCATGTAAATATATCAAGTCATGTCATGTGAATTGGCTATCACATTATCAAGCAAGTAAATACCCATTCCGGGTCACGCAAGTCATGTCAAGTCAAGTCAAGTACGAGTCATGGAATGTCAATCAAGTAAGTCAAGCACTTCGGTGTAATGCCACACCGTGATCAATAATGGCTCCCATGGGTACAAGTACTTTCGAATGCTCCTCCCAGGACCAAATCGGGCCCTATATACGCAAGCATTGAGTCATGTATTTTGCGACATCCACTATAGGTATAGCCAACATAGAATTCCAAAGAATGTCTATTGTCCCACAATGGAACCCAACGCGGCGGAGGGTTACCGGCCGGATGATGGGGGTGAGGTCGATGTCTGCAGCCGGAGGCCGAAGAGGCAGAGAACGAGAGAAGGCCCGCCACCAGAGTCGCCTGGCGCGAGCAGAGGCCACGCCATGCCTTGCTGCTTGCAGGTAGAAGACCCCGGCGTAGCCTCGAGCGCCCCTGCTTCCCCGGGCAGGTGTGATGCCCGGAAATCCTTCGCGACTTGCAACTATCGGTTAAAAGAAGGATCTGTTCTCTCAGTGGGAGAAATCGTCGAGCAACTGCCGTACGCACCTGAAGAAACACGTGGGACGACATCGATTTGAGCTTCAATTTTAGCTCCCCCCACAAGATGATCAAGGACAATTTTGAGAGCTCTTGGAGCTTCTCCTGATGGTTGCGGGTGATCACAACCAGAGCCCCTTTTCTCTGACAGCTCCAGGTGCCGGCATTGGCTTCATGTAGATTCCTGTCTTGTTTGTCTTGACGGTAGCAAGAACGATCTCAGTTCGTGGCATACCAATAGCATTACATTACACTGCATGTTGGGGATGAGTTGCATACTCTTCTTTCCCTCCCCATCTGATTGAGACAACCATGTAGTGAGTACATATTAGGGTTTGTTCCTTTCTTTCTCATGTATAGGGATTGGAGTTTTGCATATATCCCTTCTTCTTTTGTGGGCAAGTACCCATCCGGTGGTTTTTGTACTCAATACATGGTTGTCTCAATCAGACGGGGAGGGGAAGAAGAGTATGCAACCCATCCCCAACATGCAGTGTAATCTAATACTATTGGCCTGCCATGAACTGAGATCGTTCTTGATACCGTCAAGACAAACAAGACAGGAATCTACATGAGGTCAGCGCCGGCATCTGGAGCTGTCAGAGAAAAGGGGCTCTAGTTGTGATCACCCTCAGCCATTGGGAGGAGCTTTAGGAGCTCCCAAAGTTGCCCCTGATCGTCTTGTGGGGGGTAGCTAAAATTGAAGCTCAAATCGATGCCGTCCCACGTGTTTTCTTCAGACGCGTCCGGCAGCTGCTCGACGATTTCTCCCCCTGAGAGAACATGGCCTTCTTTTGACAGATAGCTACAGGTCACCGAGGATTCAAGGGCATTACACCTGTCCGGGGAAGCAGAGGCGCTCGAGGCTACGCCGGGGTCTTCTACCATATGATCTCGTTTATGCATATGCATAGTTTGAATTCTTTCCCAGGTGCTCAACCTGCATTTTGAATGTTGCAGTAAATATATGTTTCATGATCTGTGTACTTGCATCCGTTTATTGCAGTCGAATAAAAATGATACATCCGATTGATTTGGTGGAACCCTCTAGTGCAATTCAACTAGTGTCCAGCTAAAAGCTCTGAATGCAGAGTGATGCTTGAAGGCGTCACATTCCTCATATCCATCGTTGCATCCTCGTAGAGGCTTTCAGAATTCCTAACCTGTGAATATGAGAGAAAAGATTTGAGGGTTAACAAGAGAATGATGAACGGACTAAAAGTTTAAGGTTTTTAGTTAATGGAATAGACATTAGTTAGGAGGTCAAAAATTGGCCAGCTGGGAATCAAGGCCATTAACATGCATATGCTATCACAAGCATAGATAATTGAGATAAGTTTTACCATCAGATGCCATGTTCCATATTGAGCTTTTTGAACTGGACTGGCACGACAGATTAGTGAGACACTGAATTGCAATGGACTATACGCACTATGGAATCAATCAGGTTAGTAAAGGTTGTTAGTTAGTTATCACTAAATCTAAGAAGAAATCAGAGGATATAGCGGTCCAAATCAATTTTAGATCTTCATTAAGGATTAGGGATGGAGCAGCAATATATATGAACTTCTAGTCTTTCTTGTTGTGTATACCTATTCATAGAAGGCCCGATGACGTTTAGCAACAATAATAATAATATGCTAGTTTATGGAGCTTTACAACGTCATTCTTCCATGATTCAGATTATTCGGACAACTAATTAAAAGCCACTCTGTAGACTGCATCTCCAACACAGACAGAATGCGGCTTGATATATATGGTCACATTTTGCTAGGTGGCACTTTATGCTGCTTTCTTTATTTCATCAATCGAAAATCTTGACTACCTGAGCATTCAATGTACGTGGTCTGTCAACTTCTGAAGAAGTCACCATCTTTGCATCACTTAAATCCTTCTGGGTTTTGCTCTGGGAGGCATCTTGCACATGTATCCAGCACATCTTTTCGATTCCTTGTCTTGCCGGAGAGGCTTCATGCATCATGTTGGTTGGATAGATAGGAATCTTTTCATCAACCTTGTTTAATTTGGGTGGCTATTTGCATCGATATCTTTTGCAGTTTGACACACTTTCTTCAGGGAAAACAAGAGGTTATTGTTTCATCTGAGCGGTGCTCATTGATAGCTGACTGGTTCTAGGTACAAATCCACAGAAATCGAAGCGGCGGATCCCGAAAGATGCACCTTTTCAGAGCCACCTTTAATGACGTCACTTTGTATCCTTATAGAATCTTAGAGCCATTCGGAAGGGAGGAAAGTACGTGAGATTTGCAAAGTGAAGGAAAGGTTTCTATTTTCAAGATAAAAAGCTTACAGAGGAAGGGCAGTTGCCCACCCAAAAGGAAAGAAAGAAAAACAACAAGAAGTGCCCTCCTAAGGGTTCGCCTCAGTGACATCATCACGTGCCCTGGACTCTCCATGCTCACGTGAGGCAACGGTCTGACTGGACGGAGGCAAATCTTTAGCCGGCTCCCCTGCACTATCTTCTGTCGCTGGGGGGATAGTGGGTGCCCACTCGCCAGTGCTCGGCCCCGGCACCAACTCCTCGGCCCTGGCCTCTTCCCCGCCCGTCTTCTCCTCGCCATCACTGGCTTCTGGGCTATAGGGCGCCTATGGAGGAGGAAGAGGCAGCGCCGCGAGGCCAAGGTGCTTGGCCGTGGCCATGACGGCAGTGCTCCAGCCCTCCCGGAACCCGCGGTCACGAGCAGGACCAAAGATCTCCAAGGCCGTCGCGGTCAGCTCACCCTGGTAGGCCGAAGAAGTACAGAAGCTCTCCACTGCCTCCTCACCAGCAGTAGCCGTTAACGAACGCAGCCTGACAAGTTCTTCCTCGACCTTGTTGACTTGAGCCTCCAAAGCTTGGACCTGTACCCCCAGCTTGATCACACGGGCTTCGGCAGTCTCAGCTCGAAGCCGGAAGAAGTCCCGGTCCCGCTCCATCCCAGAGAGGACAAATCCTATTGGACCAATTGATCGCGGACCCCGACATTAGCGGTCTCCGACGCCTTCAGGCGATCTTCAAGCACCTCACAGTTGGCTGAGAGCTCCGCCTGAATGGCTTGGCTGGCCTCCAATTCTCGAGCAAGGCCTCTGAAGTGGTGCCTCCACAGGCCGAGGGCACCAATGACCGAGCATACGCCCCTCACAGCTAGGGTTGTCAGCTCTTTCTCAGTATGGGGCCCAGGCTCCCCATGGCGCTCATACCACCGAACGCTTCTCCCCATGAGATCAACAACCGTCGCGATCCCTGCCAGCCCTGACATCGCATCTTCAGGCGGCGAAGGCTAGCCACACGGAGGGACCTCCGGAGAAGGAAGATGGCCGGCGTCCGCCACCGCGGGGCCCTTGCCCTTGTCACGCCTTCGCTCTACGGAGGCAGGTGCAGGGAGAGGAGTGGCCGATTCCCTGATCAACGGCGATGGCAGAGCCACAGGAGGCAGCTCAGACGACAGCGGCGGGACTCGACCCTGAGGTGGAGTGGAGGCCCTGCCTCTCTTCCTCGAACGTCGCTGGCTGTCCAGCGTCGCAAACTCATCTACGGACAGCGGGGGGAAGCTACCCCCAGCCATGGTGGATTCTCCTCCTTCGACATTTGTCGCCCCTTCGGAAGTAGTTGTCTGGGGGCTGGACCCTCCACTGGCCACAAAAGCTACAGCCGAACTTACCAAGGGAACGCCCGCAGGGACCGGATGATGAAGCCTCCCCAGAGCAAATGCAACTTCGACCTGAGGGGCAACAACAGACACTTGACCAGCCCACAGTGCGATGTGATCCATAGGGTGGGGAGCACACCGCGGTAACCTGACAATCTCGTAACTCCACGGTGAGACCTCCGATGCCCCTGAAAACAGAGCAAAACTGGTTAAGCGCATATCGCCACTGGTACAACCTAACAGAGAACCGAGACCAGTACCCTGCGGCAACGGAGGACTCAACCCTAGCTCCCGGAGTAACTTTGGAGTCAACACGAAGTCCGCATCGATGAGGGGGTGTCGGAGGATGGCATTCACCTTCTTGCGCTCCTCGGCATTAATCGAAGGTTTCCTATCGGCCCAGATAGGAGGAGTGCCCCTGAACCTCTAACTACTAGAGTGGTCATAATCCCTAGACTCTACGATATACACGTAACGTTACGACCAACCCTTGAGGTTGGCCACACAAGTAGAGACTCAGATGAAGTTTCAGCCGGACCGAGCCTTGAAGTAGGCATAAGCCGTATTGGCTGGGCAACGCTGGATAAAGTAGAATTGTCGGAAGAGATGGACACTATAGGCTCCACCGACGCTCTCCAACAGGCATACACAAAGCCACAGAGGATGTAATAAGAGTTGGGAGATAATTGTCCAGGACGACGCCCGTAATGGTGGAGGACGGACGTTATGAAGGGATGTGCAGGCAGCCTGGAAGGATGCTACTGGGATCATGAACCCACCCGAGGGGAGACTCAATACGTCCTCATCGACAGTCGAGAAAATGATGTCCAAATTGGGCGGTATCTGGAAGGCCTCTCGTAGTCCTCAGATCACCCTATAGGCCACTAATGGTGGAGAAGGGGGGCGACCAGCTTGGGCACCGGATATTTTTTTGGTTGTGAGCCGATCTACCGTTTCACTGCGTTTTTGGCCAATCCGAGGCCGTAGATGCATGCTAGGGGTTATTTGGGGGATTCCCCCTTGTTTTCCCCCTCTCCCGTGGAGGTATGGGGATGTGGGAAAGATTTTTTAGATTTTTTCGTCGTTCCGTTCTCGGAACGGTGTGGCGGTTGTTTCAGAGACCGTCACAGGCTGTGACGCCCCAAGTTGGGTGTGTTACAGGCTGTGACGCCCCAAGAGGGGTGCATCACAGGGTCCGATTTTGTCGGCAGGGCGTTGGTCGCTCTGGAACCGCCAGAGGGTGTGATGTGTCTGGGTTCGACTGTTACGCCTGTTCCCGTGTTTTTGACCAGTTGGGGTACAGGACTCTGACGCACCAGGAGTGGACTGTCAGAGCTCTGTGACGCCCTTACTTGGGTGCATCAGAGTTGACGTGCCCCTCATTCTAACGCACCTGGGTAGGTCCGTTAGGGGTTGTGACACACACCCCTCGGGACGTCACAACTTGTTTCGTTCCGTCTTCTAACGCACCAGGCTTGGTCCGTTAGAGGCTGTGACGCCCCAAGGGGGGTGCGCCACAGCCAATTTTGTTCCTTCGTCTAACGCTCCTGAGTTGGACTGTTAGGGTGCTGTGGCGGCTTAGCTTTGGATCGTTACAGAATATGACGGCCCAAAGATAGACCGTCAGGTGCTTTGTTGCACCGAAGTGGGTCTTTGTGCTTGCCGCGTTCGTTACGGGTTGTGTGGATCCCTGATCGACCCGGTTGGGACCCAGTGGTCGACTTGCGGTCTCGTGAGTGTCCCAGACACCCCGAGGGTTTTGGTGTCCGTGTTTTGGGGGTGTCGGAGGACCGTACTATCTCGTTTAGTGTGTCACTGTGATTTTAGACCTAAGGATTAGGTCAGATTGACGGCTTAATGCTGTCACGTGCAACGATCTTGACCTCGAGTCTCGTGACTCAAGGACCGTTGAGTTTAGTAGGTCTAGTGGACTGTCCAGAGTCTGGTGGCCTCGGGTCACCTGTTACTTCGTGTTACTCGCAATGGGTGTGTGCGTGATTTTTAGTGTTCATGTTTAGTGAACCCCCACTAGTCGTAACTTTCCTGCGCACGCGCGTGCGGACCCACTTGGGAGTGGTGGAGAGCGTGACCCGAGTTAGACGGTGAGTAGGCTGGTTACCGTAGGGCCCCCACGTACCGCCGAGTCCCAACTGGTGGGGAAATTACCAGGTAGAGGACAGACCTAGGGCGTATGGTCTGAGTGTGCACACAAGGCTGAGGGTTTGGACCCGTCCTGATGAGCGCGACCTCAGCTAGTCCTTGTTTTGTGGTAGTCCTGATTACTGTGCGTGTCTGAGTCTTGTGCCCAGGACGTTGTAGCTAGACACTTGTGACGCTGTGTAAGACGTCAGGGGAAGCATCCGGTCATTCTTCTAGTGGGCGGTGCTCCCGTCACGTGACGTGAGTTGTCGTGTCTCGGGTTTTCATTTCTTATCTGCGAGACGGGGTTTCACGTGTTATTGTGGGAGCATTCCCGAAGTTGAGGTCTGGGGTTTCCGGTGAGCGTCACCGAGGGCTTTCCCTAGACGACGTGGAGTTCACGATAGCGAGGTCGTGACTGTGTTTCCGGACAGTGTGATTTTGGCTCAGGCCTTGCTGTGAGGGTAGGTTTCTGCGACCGAGACGTCGTGTCGTTTCCTGGTAGTGTGGTTAGGACGGTTCGTGTCTGGTAGTCTCTCGATTATGGAATCGAGATGTCAGGTGCGTGGCTTGGTTGTCCCCTGACGGGAGACTGGGTCGTGTGTCGGGTGCGTGACTTGGTTGTTCCCCCGACGGGAGACCGAGTTGTATTTTCTGTTGTCGGTAGGAGTAGCTGTAGTGCTGAGTTTTGACTGGGCACCGGTTCGCTGTTCCTGCTGTTACTGTTGTTCCTTTCGTGGCTAGCGTAGCTTTTCTTTCCGCCCTTATTTTCTCGGTTGGGGTTCCGCGGGATCCCTACTGAGCCAGTGATAGGAGGCTCACCTCTAGTTTTCAGGTGTGGCGGTTCTTCCTCGAGGTTCGAGGGCGTTGTGTGGAGATTCTTAGCGGCCAGCTTGTCGGGCCGAGTGTTCACTTGGCATGTGATACATTTTACTGCTTTAAACTGTACTTCTGTTGGATTGGACTTTGTTGTAGTTAATTGTTTATTTCTGTTGTCTTACTTTATTTCTTATTTCTATGTACACCACACCTATCCTTTTTGCCCTTCCGATTCTTCAGACTCGTGGGCGGCGGGCCGAGGTTCGAGTTGCGCCGGTTCCTTTCTGATACTCGGATCCCGGGTCGCTACAGCGCGTCCCTTGACGTCTTACACCGCGCCACAAGTGTCTAGTTGATGAGACATCGAAGCTAGGCCAAAATTTTCTTGGAGTGTTATTTAACTAATCTAATCACCCTAATGACACAAAACATAGGTAAATGACTCATTAACCTAGGTACATGACTCAAATAAAAGGAAAAATACAATGATATGACTCTTATAAAAATAAGAAAATACATCATATGACTCAAAATAGATAACTAGACAATGCTAGATGCGTCCGAGGCAAGGACACGAGCCATGAGTGTGGGCAAGGGAGGTGATGTCCCCATCAAGTCGTGAAGTAGCTACGGAAGGAGCCGTGGGTGCCGTGGCTGCCACTCGGGGCCGCTTTGCTATGATCTCCACTCATCTCTTTGAGGCCCTCCACTACCCTCTCCAGCCTCGCCACCTGAAGCCAAGCTCGCTCTGCCTCGGACCGGTATCACTCCGCCTCTATAGCCCCGGCCCAGAGTCACTCCAACTCCGTCCGTAGGAGTGCCATCTCCACTGTGTCCACTGGCTGACTTTGTTCCATCTCCTCTTAGAGATGGGCAGCCTCGTCCCACACCCCTACGAGCTCCCCTCGGGCGGCTGTCAGCTCAATCGCCTGCATACACGCATCATTGTTAGTCGATTGCATTTCATATAAACATAATTAATAGGGATAGTGTAGTGAACGTACCCACTCGGAGAGCGCTTCCTCGGCTGCCTCAGCCCGTGTCACCATCCGAGTGAACTCTACGTCCCGCTCGGCACGGTCGGCTGGCGTCTAAGAGGAGGAAGAAGGAGCGTTGGTCCCCTGCCACTGGGTGCCCTCAGCTCGCTGGATTTAGGAACTCCAGGGTTAGTCACTTCATAGCATAATCATAATCAAAATGCCCAATTTAAAGTTTAAGGGTTAGAAAACTCACCAGTAGGGCCAGGGCCTGTCGGGCCTCGTCACACTCTCGGATCGTGGAGTGGAGGAGCCCCTGCAACTCTGCAATCCATCCCTGGGGGTCGATCTGCATTTAGGAAGTCCAAGAGTCAGTGCACAATCATATAGAAATCATGAGCATAATTAAAGAGTGCTAGGGTTAGAAATCGTACCGGTCAGCGGGCACCCCGGAACACCTGGTCCCGGTAGTGCTGGGCGTACGCTGTGTAGTATGCCCCATCGCTCTCTGCTCGGGCAGACATGACTCGCCTGAGTGCTGTCCAATCCGCGATCTGCTCCGCAGCTCGCATTGTCTAGTCTAGGACCGTCGCCACGCCTCGCGGGTGTCACCCAACATGCTCCCCCGGCTTCTCCGGCGCTGGGAACTCTACTGCTAGCTGGTGGACGCCGATCGTCCTCATCACCAGCCTGAAATGGAGTGGCTCCACTACGTTCATGCAGTAACACCACACATCACGCCCAGAGAAGGCGAGGGCCCCCACTACCTAGGGCTGGCCCTCGTGCCCCTCATCTGCATAGGGTGTCCACCGAACCTGTCAAAATAGAAAAGTCACATCAGCATCATAAGCATATAGATTGCATTTAATTAAAGAGTCTAAGTTTAGAGTCTCACCGAGGTGTACGGTACGGTGTCCACGTCGTCCTGGATCCCCCAGACCTGTCTCCAGAGGCCTCCAGTCTCTTAAGGTGCGGTCTACCTCCTCGTGATCAGTAGCAGCTCGAGGTGGGTCTCCTCGCCTCTCCCCAGCCCGCGCAATCTCATATAGGCCCACACCTGCATCGCATTCCATCAAACATCAGCATATAAGAATCATATAGAAGTTGCATAACTCGTTTAGGGGTAGAGTCGTACCTGGAGTAGAGGGGAGAAGCCGTCGAGCATCATGCGTCGGCTAGTGGAGCTCAAGGTGTCAAAGAGAAAGGTGAGAATTGCTTCTCCCCATGCGTAGTCGCCGACGTGGTCCAGGTCCTCAAGCAATGGTAGAAAGTGGCAGCTGATGACGTCAGCTCGTGTCGTAAACAGCAGCCATCCAAAGAAGAGAGTCAGGAATCTCCTCAGCACCCGGTCTGCCTCTTCTCCTGGCTCTGTTGCAACTCTCAGTCTGGCTCGATCCACGAGCCTCTGGAGGTGCTACTCAGGCAGCTCACCGGTCGTGATCCCGGCTCGCCTCAGCCCAAGGCTATCCTGGAGTGCCGCCCTCGTCAAAGTAGTGGACTGTCGCTTCGGGTGCAGCAGCTCAAGTCCTAGTAGCTCCTGGGCCATCTCTCGGTAGTCGGGGTAAGTCCTCCTGCTGACCGGGGACCCATGAACGTGTAGGCCAGTGATCCGAGCTATGTCCTCTAGCGTGGGGACCATGTGGCCCCATGGAAAGAGGAACATACGACTCACTGGGTCCCAGCGGTCATGCAGAGTGTAGAGTAGTAGTGTGTCAAACCAGCTGACCTCTCTGCTCAGGAACTCGGTGAACCCCATCGCCGCTAACCTCTCCCGCTGAAAGTCGGGCAGTGCGAGATACACTGCCCGAACCTGCAGCCAAGAGATCCAGGTCCTACGCTTTCCCTGCATACATTTTGTACAGTCGACAGAAAAGTAAAGACGTACCAGAAAGTCGGGGGAAGCCCGACGAAGGTACCAGCTGGCCACTACGAGTACGCTAACTCCAAGAACCGTGGAAGCAGAACGAACAACGACGGCGACAACCACCAGAAAAGCAGGGGTGAGCCTCGTGTCACTGGCTCAGTAGGGGTCACACGGATCCCCACTGAAAAACACGCAGTAACACGCTAAAACAACAGGTCAACAATAGGTAAGCAATAGGTAACAACAGGCAAGCAACAGGCAACAACAGTAGTAAAGTAGGAAAAACTAAGCTACAAAGCTGTAAAGAAAGGGAAGTAAGAGTAGGGAGTAGGTAAGGAAAAGGGGACAAACCCGTACCACACTAGCAAGGCTACTGAACTAACCTCAGCACCTGAAGCTACTCCTAACAATGGCATAAGGGTCGACCCTAAACTCGGAAGATCAGGAGTCACCGATCTGTTGACAACCACGAGGCCAAAGACAAGGCCTACGAGACTAGACTAAAAGTCTAGAAAAGACCTAGACAGACACAAACGTGCCATGACTAGAACGTCGTGCACACCACCCCATGCATGACTAGAACGTCGTGCATGCGATAGGACACCGATCTTGAGAAAAGCTGAGAGAAGGCTAACCCGGAAAGGTCACAACGTGCGAGGAACGTGAAGAGAACCGTGAAGAGTCACGTGCCACGTGACTAGAGTACCCCTCACTAGAAGAACAGCCAGCTGCGTCCACTAACGTCTTATGCTACCCCTACTAGTGTCTTGTCTGCGTACCTTACTGCAAGGACTAGGCCGAGACCAAGTCACTGCCAGAACCAGAACAGTACCATAACGCGAGTGACTAGTCAGGGTCACGTCTAATGATGCAAGTCCAAAGTACCTGACCACGTGTGCACACACTGGCCCACTGCCTAAGCCAAGCCTCTAGCTAGTATTCTCCCTCCGAAGGATGCTACGGTTAGACCGGGGGCCTGCAGAACTAGCCTAAGAATCGTAAACCAGGAAAGTGCCCCGCTACAAGAGCCGTCATACCGAAGTGTGCTATAAAGCTACGACTAGTGGAGGCACACAAGGCATAGAGACTCAAAACACAAGTGCGGAAGTACAGACAGGCCAACCAAGCACTATCCCACGTACTACAAGGCACCAATGGCAGTACGACCACTGTCAACAGACTCAAGACAGGGTGACTAGACCTACTCATGTAATGATCCTTGAGTCTCATGACTCGGAGGCAAGATCGTCAAGGACAGCGGGATCAATCACCAATCAGTCTACTCCTAAGCCAGAGGGAACGACGCTCCGCAGGAAATGACTCACGGAGACCCGAGGGAACACCGAGAACCCTCAGCACACTTGGACATACAAACTGAGGTAAGACGATACCTCGAGGCATCCAGAACACTGTCTTGAGCTGGACAGAACCATCGAGACACAGACAAGGTCACCTGTCAACCCCTGGTCTCACCAAGTTGACCGGAACTAGACACGACACACATGCAGACACACACAGACATCACACACAAGCACTCTTGGCTATCCCATCATGGTTATAGCCCTCATAGGATGTCAATAGACATCCACGGGTCATGGGCAAACCACGAGATCAAGCCAAGACAAGCATAAACTGGAGCGGTGGACAACGACTACACTCTGGGTAGAGCAAACTATCACTCAACCGCTAGGCAAACTTGGCAGTCAAGGAAAGCCGCTACAAGACCAGAATCAAGGACACTGGCAGGTCTAGATTAAGTCGTTAGGGGACTATCGCAGTCAAGGAAAGACCACACCCAGTCACCTAAACTGACCGATCCAGAAATCACCGACACACAGACACTGCCCTAGAATACAAACCTAGGATAGACCAACTAACGAACAGACACAAAACGGAACAACGGTCATCACGGCCAACAACAAGACTGTAATGCACCACCATAGGGGCGTTACCTGCTCTGACGCACCAGGGTAGGGGCGTCAGGGCAAACAAGCCTAAAACCTACACTCAAACGATGTAACACACCAACCAAGGCACGTTACACCACCTGACGCGCCAGGACAGGGGCGTCAGGGCCAACGGGCCTAAAAGCCTAACATGAACCATGTAACGCACCAGGATAGGGGCGTTACACAACGTGACGCACAAGGGGAGGTCCGTTAGGGCTAACTAACTGACCCAGTATTCGAGGTAGACACGGTCTTTGGGAGACTGACAGCCACAGTCCTCGAAAACCACCAGCACGTAATGCACAACCATAGGGGCGTTACAGCCATGTGACGGTCCTATGCTGGTCCGTCACACCCAGAATGTAACGCACCAAGCCAGGTGTGTTACAGCCATGTGATGGTCCTATGCTAGTTCATCACACCAACCCAGCCTCGAAGAATGCGAAACGACCAACGGATGTAACGGTCTATCGTGGGCTCCCTGCGTGGAGTGGGCCATAATTTTTATGCTGTAATTAATTTACTTATTGTACCGGGAGTGACGATTCTTGGCCAGGAAGTCTTCCCCACGCCTCAAGCGTGGAGGTACGTCTCCATCTTCCCCCTTTGTTGCTTGCTGATTTAGTATATGCTTGAATGCCGCGTTAGCATGAGATAGGAGTCCTAGCTCGTGGCAAATGCTATCACTGCTGTGAGAGAGCGTTCTCGTGACCCATCCCGTGACCCGAACCGGGCATGGAGGCATGTAGACCACCCTCGACTCACGCCAGTTACTCAACCGTGTGGATCCACGTGCTTCAATCTCTAGGGATGAGTCGTGAGTTGCGTTTATTATTGAGGACATTCTCCTCTTCTAGGGCTCCTTGGAGTCACGCCGAGGTGTTCCGTGTACGTGTCTTGCTGGTTGCGTCTGTCCCAGGCGAGTCGAGTCATCTTAGCGAGTCTGAGGTTGCATTGTCCGTTTGAGTCACACCTGTCTCGCATCAAATTGGTATCAGAGCGAGGTTGAGTCTAAGGTAGTCCTTTCCTAAAAAAAAAGTTTTGAGTCTAGTCATCTTGTCCAAGGCTTGCATTTCATCCCAGTACCTTGGTATATCAAAAGACGTTACTAGAAGGATAGATTACTCCTATTCGGAAGGTAGCCCCTTGCGTGAGGTTTCTACCTTTGCCAAGTATCAGATACTAGTTTGAGTGCATCGGTCCATCCAGGTAGGTCTAGTCAGTCACCCATTAGCTCCCTTTAGGTCCCATTGCATGCCCACTCATAGGGGAACCCAATACTCACCACCACCCCAACCCATGGCGGACCCCCAGGCCCATGCACCCGGAGAGCCCTCAGTGGCCGAGTTGGTCATGACCCTCATGGAATGAATGGATGCTCGAGGCATGCATCTAGAGAGTAGGATGAAGGCCCTAGAGGACAAGGCCGAAGCATCAGACCAATCCATTCAAGGTCTGATTGGGAGGATGGTCTCCCTAGAGCGAGGCCCCCTCGGGGCGCAACCTATGCTGACATTGGGACAACCAGAGGCAGTTCCATTGCCCGCAATTTCTAGGGCTCAAGGGGTTGATATGAGGAGGCAAAGGGTCCCCGATTTTGATGAGGAGTCTGATAATGACAATGGGGGTTATGGTCGTGACCATCATGCCCAACGACGACATCGTGAGGACGACTACGTTCTACGGAGCGTGCGTGTAGAACCTTCCACTTTTGACGGGTCTTTGAACCCGAATGATTACTTAGATTGGGAGGCCGATATGGACCGATATTTTGAGTGGTTTGAGATGGCAGACCACCGAAAAGTCCATTTCGCAAAGATGAAGCTGCTAGGGAAGTCTCAGATTTATTGGATGAATGTAGAGAGCCTGTTGATGCAACGACATCAGTCTCGAGTCGTGACCTGGGATAGGATGAAGGACAAGTTGAGGGAAAAGTACCTTCATGTCACGTATCATCCACGTCTTATTGATAGTTGGCAGAATCTTACCCAGGGCAACCGACCCATGTCTGAATACATCGCCCAGTTTGATGAATATTATTTACGGTGTGGAGTCACGGAGGAAAGCACTATGACCATTTCACGTTTCCGAAGAGGGTTCCGGATGCCATACCAATATGAGCTATTTTGCCACAACGTAACCACTTTCGAAAGTGCTTATCAAGTCGCTCTTGAGCTCGAGTAGTTTGAGTTTGAGTTTGAGTTTTCCCAGTGGCAGAGTCCCATACATCAGTGCGGATCCGAGCCTTGTAGTTCTCCTAGTCCATACCAGCGAACTCCCGTGGCTCGTCCCTTGGAGCCTACCCGTCAGGACCCATTTGCCCTGAGGCCACGTCCTCCTCAGCCAAGGGATCTCCCACCTCGGCCCCAACCTCCCCCTGCTATGACCCGTCCACCACTCCCCGCACCATCAACTCGACCCCTTTTGCCTACACCCCCACCCCCTCGGGAGGACAAAAGTAAGGGGCCATTAATCAGGGAGTCCAGTGGAGCTCGACAGTAGTGTTTCAACTGCAAGGGGTATGGGAACTATGCAAATCGATGCCCCACCCGCTCATCCCTAGTTATTGGGAACACGTCGGCTAGCGAGGCTCCGCCTTCTGAGGTTGTGCATGTTAGTTATGAGGTGGAGCAGGAGCTCGCTGATGAGTTCTTTGAAGTGACAGGGGGCGAGCAGGGAGAGTCTGTCGATGCCCAATACTAGGATACTGCCCAGCTAGGAGTTGTCAGGTGCACCAGACCAGTGATGACTACCGCCGGACTACCATCTTTCATACATATTGTCGACTGAATGGAAAGTCATGCAAGGTGATTATTGATAGTGGGAGCTATATCAATGCCATCTCTATAGGCACTATTTCGCGCCTTGGTCTTACCCCTGTAGACCATCCCCTCCCATATCGAGTATCATGTGGGATGTAGCTATCGTATGGGATAGGCCCGGTAGGGCGAAGAGGAATGTATTCCTCCAAATTGTCGATGAGCCACTGCAACCTCTGGATAGGCGTCAGCTCTGTTGGGGATTACAGGGCAGCCACTTGTTCGGCCTGTTTCTTGAGCCGTCTCTTGAGATTCTTCCTTCTGTTCCTCTCCTGTTTCTTGGCGATGGCTGCCTCTAGGGGAGTAGGAGGAGGAGGCACTGGAACTAACGCTGATGGATCCCCGTGGGGATACCCTCGAGCCAATGAGTTTGCAGGACGAGGTCGGTGACTCTTCTTTGCCCGGATCTCAATCCAGGCACCTTCCGAATGTTGTAGTTGGAAGGTGGCATTGATCGCATCTTCAATGACCTCGAGTGGTAGTTCCTAGTAAGCTGGGATGCTGAGATTGGTGTCCGACGACGTAGGCATGGTTTGATGCCTTAACCCCGGTGGCTGTGGGAATCTACCACGAACTGGCTGACTTGTGCTGGCATCCGTGGACGTGTGCGTGGTTTGATGCCATAACCGCGGTGGCGAGGCCGGCTTCTCCTGTTGAGCAGACATATTGGTGTTGGCGACCGAAGACGTATGTGCGATTTGATGCCTTAGCTGCGGTGGCGAGGGATTCTACTGAGAAGTGGCCCGAGGAGCATGAGCGACATCCTACTTCCTGGATGGACCTCTGTGGTCTGACTGAGGACAGGGTCGACCGACACTCGATGAAGTCTTGGGGCCTTGCTGCCCCCGTTGGCTGTCTTGATCTTGCGCGCCGGATGGCCTTCGTGATGGCAGACCTGACTTGCGAATTGTTGGGAGGACCTGGTCTGGTCGTGTCGAAACCTCATCCAGCTTCTATTTTCCCTTCCTATCCTCGAGCATCGGAGACAGAAGTGGAATAGGGGAAAGGTGAGAAGAGCTTGAGGAGCTCATGGTAGCCTCGCCCACCAGGACACCCTCTCGGCCAAGAAGGACTCGAAGGAGTCTAGCAGTGTCTTCTCTGGAAAAGGGCAAAGACTCTAGCTCCTACCAGGGTCGCCATTGGGTGGCTGAGGTGGCAGGGGCCGACTGACTAGCCTGTGATGTCGAGGAATCCAGGGAGACCCGGGGAGCAGGAGAATGAATGACCTTGGTGAGAAGGTGCTTGGCCCTGTCCCTTGGCTGGCATCTTGCTCCCTGCTCCTCTACAGTCGCTCGAGGGCTTCTCGATTGTCTGTCCGAAACTCGAGCCATTCTGGAGTGTGCTGGTAAGGCAGCCCATGCCCATTTTCCTGTAGAGGATCAGGCTACTCTGGTGTATTTCTGGCAGTGAGCAGAGTTTCTTCGATAGCTTGTCGCAGCCGAACAAGTGCCATGGAATTCCCCTCAGCATCGATCTGCTCCCACTAGATCTGTTCCTGGATGAGGTACTGGACTTCCTCACAAGACTCGATCGCATGGTAGATTCGTGCATGAAAGGGACAGTATTGGGGGTGTCTGAAGTCCCACTGGGTGTAGTCCATCGGTGGATCATGGGGCAAGATTTTCCCCCTCTCAATGAGGACGTCAAAAAGCCACCGGGTTCTCTCCCTCCGGAAGGAGAGAGGTCTCCGATCGTGCCAGGGCCGCCACCCTGGGTACCAGATCGACCGCTCTCTTCGACTAGTGCCAGGCTCCTCTGATTCATCATCAGAGAGAGAGAATGCGGCCATCATCTGGATCACATTGACCGGATGGTGTACCACTCATGCTGCCTTAGCTAGCCTGGACCACGCGTGTGGTTGCGGAGGATCGAAGAGACCACTCTTCATTTGAATAAGGCCGTCTTGGATCATCTTCTGTGCCTGGGTCTTGAAGACGTAGCAATCATCAAGGGGGTAGCCCAGCATGCGGTGGTATAAGCAGTAGTTGGGATCGTCAATTTTCTGGGCTTCTTCTAGCTTGCAGACTTCAGGTAGTTCGACGATCTTCTGGGCCATACAGAGGTCAAAGAGCATCTTTGTATGCTCCCTCTTGAAAGAGAAGGGAGTCTTCATACGCTCTGAGAAGGAGAGAGCAGCCGGCTTATCAGCTGACCTTTTGTCGGAACTACTTGTCCCGGCTCCCTTGCTGGCCTTAGCGGCGGGGGTGAATTTGACGATGTTCACCTCCTTGCTGGACTGGCATTCCCGTGCTTGTTTACCCTTCGCTGAGGTATAGCTTGAGTTATCGGCAAAGAACATTTCTATTTCGGCGACTTCCGAATTGAGTTGATCAAAGCCCTTGACAGTGGTGCCGAGAAACTTTTCGCTAACCTCGGCCGCCAAGCCTCGTCGACAGATAGCGATGGCATCCTCTTGGACTGGCGGGTTGACACACCTCATGCTGAGGTCTCGCCATTTCTTGATGAAGTCGAGAGCACTCTCACCTTTCTTCTGTCGGAGAGAGCAGAGCTCGGCTAAGGAGACCTTTCATTCGGCCGTTTGGAAATGGCCGAGGAACTTCTTCTGGAGATCCGCCCAATCAATGACTGAGTTGCGCTTCAGGCGGGAATACCATTGGAAGGCCGTTTCCATAAGTGAGGTGGTGAAATAGCGGAAGAGGTAAGACACATCCAACGCGAGCTCGCCCACGGCCGTAATGTAGTAGGCCAAGTGTTCGTGCGGAGATCCATGACCGTCAAATTTCTGCAGCTTCGGCGGCTTGGCATACTCCGGAGGAAGCTTCTTGAGCTAGTGATGCAGTGGGTAGGGGACACTGTAGAGGTCCACAGTCACAATTCCTTCTCCAAACTGGGCGAGCTTGGTATCAATGATACGCTCGATCATCTGGCGCTGTGCCATGAGGTTTTTTGGCACCGGCGTGTTGGATGGCCGTGGTTGAGCTTCGGCCAAGGGCATGCCGAACCCGGTTACTATAAGGGTTCGGACGGCTACAGCTGAGGTGTTGGCATCATTTTGCCCACCTGGCAGGGCCGGCGTCTCCGTCGAAGGCCCGGTAGGCGACTGAGGGTGGAGGTCACGCTCCTGCAACAGGTCTTGTATGAGGGCCTTCAAGTGCCGATTCCCTTTCATAAGAGTCTCAAGAGTCACCTCTTGTACTTCATTGGCCGGAGGGTCGTTGTTGACCGGCTCCACATTGGCAGGGATAGCGCGACCCTCGGCGGGGACCTCCTCTACTCACGCCGATGTCTGAGGTTCGGCAGAGGTATCGGCATGGCCGGCAAGAGCCGACTGCTGGGTCGGGTGACGCGGCCTCCTGAGGTGGGATATAGGCTGATTCAGATCATCAGTCTGAACCTCAGGCTGGTGCCCGGTGGTGTAGCACGCGAACACCTTGACTGCGTCGCTGAGGAGCTGGACCGTCCATTTTTTCTGGGAGCGCCTCTTGGGGCGGATGGGTGTCCCCAGCCTATCAAAGACCGAGGTACGCTGCAGAGGAGTCTCCGTCACGGCATCGGCCTGAGGAGAACTCGAGACTGGATGTCGGTGGGGCCCGGAATGAGCCCATCTCTGCCTCCGCTTACCTGAACGAGAGGCACCGAATGGCTGGATGCCATCAGACGATGCGGCTGCAGAATCAGTCGTGTCTTGCTTGGCGCGGCGTCCTAGTGCCCGAAAGGGGTTACTAAGACGCGCCTTTCAGACAGCTTGAGCTTCCTCTGGGGTAACCCAAATTCTTCTCAAGTCGGATTGTTGGTCTCCCTTGTCACTGTCTCTTCGACGGGACTTGGGAGCTCAGACACCGAACCAGCGCTGGTGTCTCTGTGTCACGCCCCGAGATATGCAGCGGAAACAATCGGGAACGTGAACAGCCAGCATGGTAAGCCTCTTGTAATCAAGAATACTCAGAGCGCAAAAACAATCACAACAAGATAATGGCACAATAATTTAATCAACCTTCACTTTCATTAATCATCAAAATCCTAGTACATGAAGTATTAATCCCATTTAACTTGCTAGACTCAATAAAGGAAAAATTATAAAGACTCAATCTAGACATTATTGACTCCCTATGTCTTCAGGTCAGTAGATTAATGTGGGGAAAAGTGGTTTCTTCACCCACCAAAAAACTATTGCTTCTACAATTAGTCGCATTGCAGACATCACTGGTTTTTCTCACCACTCTTTCCCCCATAAATATTTAGGTTTCCCTTTAGTTCTTGGCAGGAGAAAGAAAGCCCATTTTGCTAGCCTCATTTCTGCTATTCAAAGTAGAATTCAAGGTTGGAATGCTAAGCTGCTATCTCAGGGAGCCAAGCTCATTCTTATCAAACATGTCCTTTCCTCAATTCCTATTTACACTTTGGCTTCTTCTCCTCTTCTTTCTGGAACTCATCAGGCCATTGACAGATGTTTTTTAAATTTCTTCTGGGGTGAATCTTCTCATGGTAATAAACACCATTGGAAGTCTTGGAAAGCCATATGCAGGCCAGTCAGTCAAGGTGGCCTCGGCAAATGGAAATGGCACTCAGAGTTAAAATGCTTTGGAGGGCCATGCATACTAACTCCTTGTGGGCAAATTACTTTAGAGCTAAATATTTTCGGGGCAATCATCTTATGGATGTTAAATTCAGAAATATGAAAGGTCACAGCCGAAGATCCTGGTCTCTTGCCAAAAGCTTCATTTTACAGCATAAAAGAATTATTCTTGGGGATGGCAATTCTGCTAACTTCTGGTATGATACCTGGCTAGGTAATAAACCACTGGTTTCCTTTGTTCCTGCTGCACTTATCAACAACACAAAGGCTTCTGTTAAAGACTGTATACTACACCTGACTACTGAAGATAATCAGTTCATTGAAAATTTCTTGCCATCTGAAGTTACTAAAGCAATCAGGAATACTACTCTTTCCTCATATGCTGATAAGGAAGCCTGGAGCTTGTCACACTCAAGTCAATACATGGTTTCCTCCCTCTATAAACATGCTTGCAAACTTAACTAGATTCAGTTAAACCTGCCTTGGAAGCTACTCTGGTCCACCTGGCTGCCCACCAAGATTTCTATTCTTCTGTGGAAAATCATCAATAACTGCCTCCCCACGGACTCTAATGTACAGGTGCTTGGAATAAACTTATGTTCTAAACGTTATTGCTGCCAACAGCCTCAAGAGGAAACTTTGAATCAGATATTCATCAGCAGCGACAATGCCATCTCTATATGGTCATCTCTCCAAAGCTCAGGTTTGCTGGTAGATGGTAATTCTGCAAAGTCAAGGATACTGAAATTAGTCTCACACAGCAGCTCTAAATCCCTATATGGTCTCTTTTCTTTGGCATCAATTGGATATACTCGTTCGGTCGCGCTTGCAATCTTAGGTCCAAGGTTCATTGTTCTTGTGGCTGCCACCCCCATAGTGGTGTCACACCAGGGTGATTGTGGTGTGTCGGCCAAGCTAGCCTAAGGGCATGCCGGGCAGGAAGGAGGGCTGAGCGTGTCGGGTTGGAAAGGAAAAGGGTCTGGGATATTGGGTTGGCCAGGTCAGGGGAGACACCAGCAGGAGAGGGAGAGGATTCCAAGGGCATTGAGGAAAGAGCATTGGGCTCCCAGTGTTCAAGGAGAAGGAAGGGAAGCCCCCCCTCCCTTCTGGCAAAATGAAATGTTTAGGGTTGAGTCCCACAGGGGAGTTGTGAAAGGAAGGGGATGACCCTACACAATGGTCCACTGGGGGAAGACCACTCGGGAGGGCACTTCACCGAGGCATTGCCCAATGGGCTAGACAGGCTAGAGTTGTAGAAGGAGATCGGCACGAGGGGCTAAACCACCGGGGAAGGAGAAGAAACAGACCACCAAACACATCATAAAAGCTAAAAGGAGTGGTGATAAACCCATAAAAGGACAGCATTTATTCACACAAGAACAGTGACCGAGGCCGGCCACGAGCATTACAGGGTACTCTCGAGGTGGGTTACATGAAGAAAGAAGAAGAGTATGAAGAATGGGGGAAAGCAGAAGGGATGAGGAGAGTGTTGGGGTCGAGCGGGGGTGACGGCTCCCTGCTCTTCCCCCACTCCCCTGCTACACAAGCTCTTTCTCTCCTCTCTCTCTTACTCTCTCTCCTTCGGTGGCCGCCGGGGACCCTCAACATCACAGCAGCCTCCTCCTCTTCTCTCTTCTTTTTCCTCTCTTATTCTTTTTTCTTCTGTTCTGTGGTAGCGTCTTGGTAGCCTTCTGTGTGTCTCCGTCTATCTCTTCCTCTGTCCCTTCCGTTCGCATGGAGAGGGGTCTTTTATATCTCCCACGACTGGATCAGTTGAAGGCGGGAAGCGTGACTGGCATTGAATGGGATTTGACCTTCCCTGTCTTTGGTGGCAGAGGGGTAGCCAGCGCGCCTCCACCCCTGGGCGACACCTCAGCTAGCTCGTTGCGCGCCAAAGATCCTAGGGCATGGGCATTGGATTTCTTCTATCGGATGCACTGGGCAAAGAAGAGTTCGGGGTGTGCCGCTGAGAGGGTGGAGAGCTGTGCCACTGGAAGGCATAGCAGGTGTGTCGCTGAAAGGCCAAAAAAGTGTGTCGTTGGAGGGCTGAAGGAGCGTGCCGTTGGGAGGCTGAAGAAGCATGCCATTAGAAGGCACAAGGAGGCGTGCCAGTGAAGGGCACGAGATAGCGTGCCGTGGAAGGCACCTGCAGGGTGTGCCGGGTAGGCGGCCCTGGGCATGTGTGCCGTTGAGAGGCCAGGAAGCTGTGCCGGGGAGGGGCCTCCATGGGTGTGCCGCTAGGTGTTAGCGGGGGTGTGCCTGGTAAGGCACGCTGTGGGTGTGTCTTTGGGAGGCCTGGGGAGGTGTGCCCGGTAGACCACACTGAGGGTGTGCCGGGTAGGGGCAACTGGCGGGTGTGCCGCTGAAGGCACCTGGGCCTATTGCAGGCACAAGTTGTGGTCCATTTGATTTTCTTTGGGGCCCATGGGTTGTGAGCTTCCCGGGTGTTGATTCTTCTTTACTGTCGTGCTTTCGGGTACTGCTTCACGGCAGTGTGCTTATTCAGGGAGCCTGGGTGACCAGCCTCTCCGGGGATTTCTTTGCTTGATGTTGCTGTTGATTTGAGATCAGGCAGGACATACGGGCGTGCAATTTTACACGTCCACATCTGGCTACTCCGAGCTTTGGGGGTCGTCCCAAAATATTCCGTTTAACGATCCCCCATTTTCTCTGGCAAGTCCTGGTCCAGGGGAGATGCTGCCCAATTTTCTTCAGGAATGTCGGCAACAAAAAAAGGTATGCATAAGGGCGAGTGAGCAAACATGACTCCCTCAGAGCGCAAGCTATGCACACTTGAAACCCTTTGAATCAAATTTGAACTGAACCTTTGAGTCCCCAGTTTGATGAGCTTTCAAATGAAACATTCAAATCTGCATGTTGATTCATCTTGACAAAAGATTAAAACACTTAATCCCTCTTACTAACCTAACTCATCAGATGAATAAACAACGCAACCACCAACAATCTATGCAATTTGCCAGTAAAAAGAGAAGAAGAAAGAAAATGAAAGAAGAATAGAGCAAAATGAAGGATTTCCTAATCTGGCGTGGGCTAATCCGGCGCGGGGGGGTACTACGCCGGTTTAACTCCACCCTCAAAACGCACTTCCATTTCTTGGTCTAAAACCGACGTGCCCCTTTTCATGTGGCCTCCGAACCGGTGCGCCCTACCTTCCATCCTAAATCGACGCGCCCTACCTTCCATCCTAAACCGACGCGCCCTACCTTCATCCTAAATCAGCGTGCTCCGGTACTGTTGTGTCACTCGCTTGTCACGAGCTTGACTGCGAGGTGCTTGAGACGCAGTGTAAGACGTCAGTGGACATATCTGGTTTCTTCTTTCTGGTGGTCTTCCTTCCTCCTATCACATGGTTAGCTGGGGCTCACTCTGTTGGTAGATTTAGCTTCCGACGCTATCATTTAATTAAATGTATGCGGCATGCTTACCTGTTTAGATAGGTTTTTCAACTTTGCTATAATTGTGGTTTAATTGTGCCATTGCATGTTTACTGTTTAAATGCATGCTCTAATTACCTTATTAATGCATGCTTGTGTGTTTAGTGCGTGGTAGGGATCTGCGTGACCCCTACTGAGTCTGGCTGTGACTCACCCTTCTTTCCTACAGGTGAGCCGTCCCAGCCTCCCGCCAGTCTTCCTCGTGCTTTTCCAGACCGAGTCTAGAGCGCCAGCCGGTCCGTCGTCCCAGTGTGCTTTTGTCTGGGGTATGTCCCGTGTAGTTGTACAATGGGACTGTTGTCGTCGTTGTTGTTGTGGTTGTGTCAGACTTGTATATTTGTAAATTCTGGACTATTACTTTTATTTATCACTCTGATAGATTTCCTTTAATTGCTTCCGCACTTTAATTTAACTTCCTGTTCAAATAAATTTTAGTATGCGCGTTGTAATTCCAATTGTTTATATGGTCCCTCAACAATCCTCACTAACCCTTTAGGGGCCTCATCAGTCTCTTGGGTGGTGTCCCCAGTTCTTGGTGGCGGTAGTTCGATACTTGTATCGGGTTGTCGGTACCTTGAACTCTGGGTCGTTACAGTTGGTATCAGAGCAGCGTTGGGGAAACGTGTAAAGAATTGAAATTTCATGCGACTGTCCAGAGCAAGTCTAGTTGTGTCGTCTGTTGCTGGCTTAGGATATTTTCCATAATTATTAATGTATCTCCCGTTGTCGTATGTTTTAGATGCCGCCCCGTAAAAGAAGAGCTCATGTTCCCCTGGAAAAGAGTGGCAGCGTTCCGCCTCCTGCCGTGCCTGCTCCTCCGATTGTGCCAGTCCCTGCTCCTGCCGTGCCAGCTCCGCAAGATGACTTACCTGGTGGTCATGGTAGAGCACTTAAGGAATTTCTGTTGTTCCACCTGCCGACATATGAAGGTCAGTCAGACCCGGATGCTGCCAGGATTTGGATTGAGGCGACTGAGTGTGTATTTCGGTCAATGGAATGCGTAGAGGACGAGAAGGTTATGCTCGCTACTTTTCAGCTTCAGGGTGTAGCATTGATGTGGTGGAGTTCGGAGTGGGAAGTCGCCTTCCATTCCCGACCACTTCGTCAGATCACCTGGACAGAGTTCGTGACTGCTTTCGAGCGTACCTACAGTCCGGCCTGTCTTCGCATGAATAAGATGCATCAATTTCTAGATCTGGTGCAGGGTGAGATGACAGTGTTGCAGTATCGGAACAAGTTCGTTGAATTGGGTCAGTATGCGTCGCATATTATTGCTGATGAAGCCTTGAAGATCGAGCAGTTTCTCCGTAGTTTGCGAGCCGAGTTGAGAGTGCCACTGCTTGCTACCCGTGTCTCCATCATGGACGATGCTTATCAGGCAGCAGTTGCGGTTGAACTCGATTTGGCGAGGTCTGCAGGATTTTCTCAGTCCAGTGTTGCTCAGCCGGTTGTGCCATATCAGCAATCCTATCAGCCGTCAGCATCTGGTGTTCCGTCAGTTGTGGCTACTTCTGGTGGTCCTTCGAGGCGGATGTTTCGTAAATCTAAGAAGCGTTTTAATCGTCAAGTGCCTTCAGGTTTTGTGCCGCAGTAGTCTGTATCTTCCGAGTCGGTGCAGCAGTCTGTTCCTCCGTTTCAGCAGCGCCGTGATTTTCAAGTGAGTCAGTTGAGACCGTGTCCGAGGTGTGGTGGCAGCCATCCCGGTGTTCCTTGTTCTTTGCCGGTGGTTTGCTATTGCTGTGATCAGTCGGGTCACGTTATCCGAGATTACCTGATGAAGTTGGTTCTGGCGCAGTTCTCGCAGGTTACCCAGCCGCAGCAGTCACAGTTTCACCTTCCTGCACCACCTCAGCCTCAGCCGTCGTTTTTGCAAGTTCCTGCCGCTTCCCAGCAATCTTCTGCAGCTTCTAGCCGGAAATCGAGGAGTCGGATCATGCATATCACTCGTGCAGAAGTCATTGCATCTAATCTCGTAGAAGCTACGGTTTCGATTTTTGGTCGTCCTGCTCGTGTGCTATTCGATTCAGGTGCCACTCATTCATTTATTTTCGAGAATTTTCTTGCTCGTCTCGAGGAGCCAGTGACCGAGTTGCCTTGTGATCTGCTCATTGAGTTGCCCTCCGGAGATTTCATGTCCACTCCATTTTGTCTGGAAGATTCTCCTGTTATCGTCAGTGACCGACAGTTGCCAGCGAAGTTGTATGCGCTGCAGTTGGCCGAGTACGAGCCCATCTGGCAAACAGCCTGGCCCGACTATGAATGTGCAGCCTCATTGGGGCGGTTGCCCCTAGACATCCGGTGCTAGCAATATATGGATATTCCTAGACAGATAACTCCTTAGAGTGATGAGAATTAGAATACCATGGAGCTTTGTCACTCGGCACTAGAAGCATGAGGTTTGACAATCCCACTCGGCAATCCGGCATGAAGCATAACTCCCTTGCTAGTAGAGAAGGATGAAACTAAGAGAGAGTAATACACGGTGTTGACGTGGTCGTCGTACTGATGAACCAAGAGAGATTGTATAGAATGTGCAGAATGTCCCTTGAAAATTTGAGAATACGGCCAATTGTCCCTTGAACATAGAACTCATAATCTGCTTAGTGGCCGTATGAGTCAGCACCAACTGGTTAGAGATCCCCTCTTGGCTAGTGAATTGAATTGCAATGGTGCGAGAAGAAATAACAACATCAATAGTGAATCCACCGGTGGGCAATGAGATTGCCACCGGCTTCGCTCGAGAAGAAACTGGCACCAAGGTAAGGAAACTTTTCTTAGCAACCGTCCTTTGAATCACAGGCTCATTAGCCCCAAAATAGCCAGAGATCAGGACGCGGAGTGACATGCGACAGATGAAATCTTGAATCTTGAAATGAACAACCGGTAATGAATCGTCCTGACTCGGCTCATTGTCTCCATGGGGACCAGACCCGAGGGGCACCATCGACAGTGCACACCCGCTCCATGGGGTGGAAGTAGATGGAGGAGAGGTAGAGGTAAAAGGTTTGGAAGGTGCGGGGGCTTTAAGCAAGGAAGGAATGGTGGCAATGATAGGCTTAGGTGTGGGTATGGGCAAAGGTGTGATGGTAACGATATGTTCAAATGTGGGTGTACGAGGCAAAAGCATAGGCGAAGGCAAAGCTTGCTTAGGCTCGGGCAATGAGGGTAATGGTGGAGAAGATGTAGGTGAAGCTGGTGGCGGTGTAGATGACGGAGGCGGAAGTAGTGCAGTTAGGCGATTTAGGGAGAGGAGGTGGCAAAAGTGATGGCGACGGGTTAGGCAATGGTGAGGATGGTGGAGATGGTGATGCGGGCAATGGAGGTGATGGAGAAGATGAAGAGGATGGTCGTGGTGCCCACTGTTGACGCATTGACACAATACGTCGGGCGATATTAGGAGTGGAAGTGGTGGTAATGGGAATGGAGGAGGAAAGGGTGGCGCTAGCCTGAGAAGAGGCTTGGGTTTTTGGAGGTTGCAAAGATAGTGTAAGAATAGGGGAAGATGATGGGGTAGGTAGAGGTGGAGATGGAGGTGATGGAGCGAGCGCATTGCTAGATAAAGAACCACAGGGGTGCCCCTGATCTTGTAGTGGAGACGACTACCTAAGCGGCACTTGTGGTTGCTACTTGCTACGGAGATCTGAAATAACTTTATGTATGGCGGCCCAATTAATCCTCTTCTGATCTTCTAGATCATAAACAAACTCTCGAAAGTCGAGGCAATCCTCAACCAAATGCCCCTATTGGCAATGAAAATCACAGAACTGGAGTATATTCCTAATCGCGGGTCGGCAAGGCATAACCAGAGGAAGCGACAACACATGAGTGGCCGTCAAAGCCTGAAAGATATCGATAAAAGACTCTGACAATGGAGAACGAGGAGCCTACTTCGAGCAAGGTGGATGCCGAGGGGTATAAGGTGATGGAGATTGTGGAGAGGGGAGTGAGGGTTGCGTAGGCAATGGTGAATGGTGACTGGCAGCGGAGGGATTCAATGAAGGCATATGTGGAGTGGGATGAGGGGATATATAGACGACATCCACCTACTCGGGGTATGGTGTTTCCTTCACTGGGGGTGGAGGCGGATGTGAGTATGAGGAGGCGAGAGGCTGACTCATGGAAGGTTGATATGTGAAGGTGGAGGTGGAGGTGGCATAAGGATATATGGTGGAAAGCTGACTCATGGAGGGTTGACTCATGGGAGCATATGGTTGGCTTGTTGAGGGTGAGGTGTAAGTGGAGGGGGAAGTGTATGCGGGTGTGAAAGGTGGAGACTCAGGGTCAAGGGAACCTTGGATTTGTTGGCGAATGAAGCGGGCTCGGTTGTATAATTGTTGCCAGGACATGATGTCATTAAAGGCTAAGATGAACCAATACTCGGGCGTTGCATTAGAAATTAACATCTTGATTTGCTCCGGCTCCGGAATGTGCCTTGGGACCTATGCTGCAAGGTGACGCAAATGTTGGGATCGGTGCTACAAATTCAGAGGGGGGTGAATGAATCGCCCTTTAAAAACTTTACCTCTAAATGAAGATTTGCTACTGATTGATCTAATGAAACCGTGCCTAGCAAGCATCTAAATGCAGACACAGATAAATGAAAGCAAACCACAAAGAACACAGGATCTTTTAGGTGGTTCGGTCCTCCAGACCTACGTCCCGGGGAACCCACACTTCCCCGCTCGCCCTCGTCTTCGAACGGGGTTGGTTTCTTCAAACCAACCGGGTAAGCTCTAACCCTTGCTCAATATTTAGTACTTGTTCATTTAATATCCGTGAAATTGCTCCATTGAGCGAGAGAGAGAGCACCCGACCCCGGAGTGTTCCACCTCCGAGTGGTCACCGTGGGTTGTGTGAGAGAGGGACCTAGTGCCCTAATTGGCACCCAATCAGCCCTTGACTTGTGGGCTCCGTACCCTTGGGAGGGCCACCCTAGCCTTGCTGGCACTCTACCAACAAGGGACTTGACCCGCCACCTTCACTCGGCATCACCGAGTCACCCGGGGTTCGTGTGTGTGGAATGGTGGTTCGGCCACTTTCGAGGTCCTCGCTCTATTATTGATTGTGTTTGCGGAGTAGGTCCGAGGGTCCTTGTCTTGTTGCTACATTACCCCTAGTGGTGTCACATCACCAGGTCCCGCTCAGCCTCCTTGGCCCGTCTGACAGCCCCCACCAACCGCTCCTCCAGGGAAATGATCTAGGCGCTCTGATCTGGGACACTCTGGGCAGGGGCACTCGAGCTGGAGCCTCCCCCCACTCCCGTCGCTTCCCATCTCTACTGGGCACGCTACATTAAGTTTTAAGATCGTCAGTGGTAGAACACTCAACTTCAGGAATCATATTATAAGCATTTAGAAAAGCATAACTCACCAGAACATGTAGCTCATGCTGGGTCACCGCCAGACGAGCCTCCACGATGTATAGACGCATCTGCATGTCTGCCACAACCTCATCTCTTGCATCCTACATTTGTCGCACATTAGTAACCCATTCATCATATAGAAACATTCAAACATTCAAAAGCATGCATTCATATGTACCCCTCGGGGCCTCATCTGAGGCCAGCTACCGTAAGTCCTCCAAAATATCCAGACGTAGGTCATGCTCTCCTCCGCCTACGAGATGACTGGGGTGTCACCTCTCTGCCAGTCAGCATACTACTCCGGGAAGCGAAGCCTCCAATCGGTCATCACCGCGCGTCCCCGGGTCTTCCGCCCGATCCTACGCGGCTCCTCCACATCCACCCACTCCTGGTGAAGACCCAGCGTCCTCGCCACTAGCCAGTGGTGCAACGGCTCGATCTCGTTCAGGCAATGGAGCCAAATCTCCTGCCCGAACAAGTGTCAACCCGTTGCGACCCAGGGCTAGTCGTCGTCGGTCATGCCCAAGTAGGGCCTCCACACCACCTGCATTTACATTTCAAATCATCATATCTTCATAATCATAAATACATCAATAGGGAATAAATCAAATGCATAAACATAGCATACATACCATGGATGCCGGGAAGTCATGGAGCTCCCGTCTCACCGCCACCAGCTCGTACACGTGCGGGCCACCCATCGCGTAGGGCAGCCAATGTCAAGCCAAGGGGACCGCCTCTGGGTGGAAAACTACAGCTCGTTCTATCAGAATGTATAAGTGGCACCAAACCTGCATCCACAAATCATTATCATATCATATCAAGCATAAATAGAAGCATAAGCATATAACATAAGCATGAAAATAAATTTGCATACCTGAAGGAATGGTGTGAAATCACTGACGGTCATCTCTCTCCCTGTCCCAGTGGATAGGTCGGCTATGAGGTGGGCCAGTAAGGCTGCACCCCAAGCATACCTCGCCACCTGGCCCAGGTCCTCCAAAACTCCTAGGAAATGACAGTTCATGTCGTCTCCCTTCGTGCCCAATAGAAGCCTCCCCAACATCAGGAAAAGGAACCGCCTGAGGTCTAAGTCTACCCTCTCAGTCTGGGCAGGGTCTGTACAAAAGGTGGCCCTAGATCTCCCAGCCATCCTAGCAGTGAAGTCCTCGACGGACTCCCTCATCCTCGGTCGTCTC
Organism: Amorphophallus titanum; assembly: GCA_024336825.1. Lineage (NCBI taxonomy): Eukaryota > Viridiplantae > Streptophyta > Magnoliopsida > Alismatales > Araceae > Amorphophallus > Amorphophallus titanum. The sequence goes on along the minus strand of JANBPO010009603.1, from coordinate 83,916,331 downwards.
TCTCCTAGCCCTAAGGACTCCATAAGCTCAGCCCTATCCACCATCTTGTAATCCCTCGGTCCCTCTGCCACTATAGAAAGGTCTAGGAGTTGGCGAGCCCGCTCCTGGTAGTCAGGGTAGGTCACCCCACTCACTGCCTCCCCATCCACCCTCAAACTCGTGATTCTAGTCACATCCTCTAAAGTGGGGACCATGTGACCCCACGGCATCAGGAAAGCCCTGCTACCCCGGTCCCATCTCTCTCTCAGTACCTGGATCAGGATGAGGTCCAGGCGCACTGGCTCATGGAGAGGAACGATGCGAACCCCATCTCTCTTAGTCTCTCCCTCTGAAACTCCGAGAGGTCTTGGTATGCGGCGTGCACGAGAACCCATGAGATGCGAGTCCTCATCACCCCCTACAAAACACGAACACAAAACATGTCAATAAGTAGATATAATTTCTATAAAAATAAAAAAAATAAAAAAAACATTTCTGCGTCCATTCCCCAGTGCACCATTTGATTTTCTTTAATTTTTGAAAATAAAAATGAAGAAAGTGCATTGAAAACACATTCATGACTATGTCAGCCCATTCAAAGCTTCATATATCTCAACTAAGAATTGAGATCCATTGGCCATGCATTTAGACTACATGTGAGCACATCATTCAAGATAAACTTACACCAAGATTGATGTAATAGAGGTGAACAGATTATGAGCCTCAATATACATGAGGAAACCATGAACATCAAACATGTAAGCCTTATCATGCACAACTAAAGATCAAGATCATGAATGCACACTCATAAAGATTAGTTGTCATCAAAACCATATGCAAGGCACACAACATGGGTTAATTGGGTTTTTCTGAATTTCCACCGACAACCGTTTACACAGTCCATCGGTGGGCCATTTACTTAAGTTGAACGGTGCACCATTAGACCGTTTATCCCCCAAAGTCCTAAACCTATCGGTTGTTCAGATAATTATCTAATTATCCTAGTTTTATTGATTTAACACCGACATGAAGTACACGATCTGGCAATGGACCGTGTGGAATTTTGAGCGGTCTATCAATGGGCTGTGTTTATCCTGAGAGCCATGTGCCGGGTCAGCCGGTCTGTTCTGTGAGATAAAAAGATTATTTATCTTTTATTTATTTATCACCGACACCTGTAGGTGGTCTAGAAATGGACCGTGTACATACGTGGGCGGCCTATCGAGCGACTGTGTACCAGGCCGAGATCCTTGGGCTGTTTGGTTTTTTTCTCTCCATCCATGGTTAAACCTCCAACTTGCTCCACCATTTTCTCCATGGATTATCAACCAAATGAGACCTCGTTTGATCCTGGTGGGAGATGGGAGGATTATCTAAGGATTATCTTTAATTATCCCAGCCTAATTTTCACTGGAAAACCCTAATTCGGGGCTGAACTTTTAGGGGTCTATAAATAGAACCCTTAGTCCAAGCTTGCAAAGGGGGGAGATCTAGTGTCTACGTCAAAGCGCTGCTGAGATTTTAAGCGAACTGTAGCCAGGGAGGGAGGCTCTCTACATCCATTTGAGCCTCCGATTCAGGGAGTAGTGATTTTCATTTTATTTCTGGTCTAGACATCTAGTCATTTTCTCGTCATTGCATGCTTGTTTCCCACCATTTTCATCTGTGTTTTTCACTGTCCTCTTCTCATTTTACACCATCCCTATTGTTTTGATGCCCCATAGGGGTTAAAAACCCAACCCCCAGGTATCCCCCATTCCATTTGTGATGTTGATCTTTCATTTCACTTTATAGATATTGCACATTCCAGGACTAATTTGGCTTTTGCTGTCTTGTCATTTACTTGGTTTTGCAAGTCAGTAGAAGCTAAGTACGAGGCCCATCCCCTCTGGCTGGACGGAAGGGGTGGAGGATTAAGTTCCACAACCAGAAGTCTGGCGGCATCACATGGCCCTTTTTCATCCATTTGCAAGGGTACACAGTTCTATGCGGACCGTTCGTTGCCTTCCTGCGGCCTTCTGCAGACCATCTGAATCCCAACTAGCCTTCATCCCGCGTTCCTATCCAGCACTGTAAGCGGCCAGTCGAGCAGCCGTGTACGTTGATGAGCGGTTCCCAGTGGACCATTTTCACCCTGCTACAGTGCTGCCACATTGGCGAGCGTCTTCTCCCTTTTCCAAGGTACGCAACACTGCCCTTGTGTAATCCATGCCTTGGTGGCGATCACGATCCACCCATACCCCTTTCCCCCATTTAGCATTGTTATTTTCAATATTTTGATTTAGGAAGGAAAGGTAAAAGGGGGGGAAATATATCTACAATGTACTAACTGGATCTGGTGTGCAAGTATGTTGTGAGTGGTCCTAAGCATTCATCTAAGTAGATATTTGATCAAAGAAACAAACATTAAGAAAACAAGCATGCCCACAGCTGAGACAAAGCAATCACACAACACTAGGAATTTTTAGGTGGTTCGGCTTCCTCCTACATCCACCCCACACTCAGACCGAGTGTGACTTACTACTGATTCACATCTTCAATCCGCTGATCCACACCTTCGGGGATTAGATCCCTATAGACCGCTGATCCACAGCTTTGGGGAGACAGTCCTAGACTGCTGACCCTTATAGCTTGCTACCGCTGAGCTTTACATCTTTGTTGTCCGAGGTTTTACCCTCACCTTCTAACACACGACCTGACAAATTTAGAAATGAAAAGAGGAAAGAACAAAAATGACGAAATAATGTAGCTCACTAGGAGTAGATTGACTCTGGATTTGATCCAAGAGTCAATCACAGAAACTGACACTCACAAACTCTCTTCTCCCTCAATATTATGATACCTTACTTTTCTTAACCGCAGGGCTCTCCTTCAAGCTTCTTCTCTCAGCTCTCAGCTCTTCTTCAACTCTAACGAATTCTTCTTCTCTCTCTCTATAAATCTACTACTCTCTTTTTCTCTATTTGATAACTCTATTGCTCTCCTTTTGGAGCAAGCCGAGGAATCTTCCTCCTCTGAACAAGTTGATTATGGGGGCGACTCCAGTGATGACGAGTTCCTCCCAGCTGACGCAGAAATCGAAGATGCCAGGGCTTCTTCAGCTTACGAGAGCGACTTCATAACGTTCAGCCCTCCAAGATTGCCAACAATTGAACAAGGGCCATCATACCCTGTTGCAGGAGGAGGGCCGGAATCGGCAGGGGCCACTCTCGGAGGCATGAGTATAGTACCAATTGAGGTAGGAGGCATCCTCCTGCCCGTCGGTAGCCTTGCTTGTTAGTTTCAGCTCAATTGGCTGACGTACATATTTGTGCTGCAGGCTGAGGTGGCGCTTCCAGTCATAACAGTGCAAATTCCTCTCCCGAGCTTACGTGTGAGCCCGTCAACCTTTCCGTCTATCCTGCGACCTATTGCTCTGTGGCACCCGCAGACATGTGCAGCGACAGTGGCTTCGGAGGGCGCCGGGGTGACTGTGGCAGCCCGCGATTTGTTCGAGGTTACAGCGCCCTGTCCCTCGCCTGCCAATCAGGAACTATCACCAGAGTGGGGCGGTCTCACAGAGGTGGAAGCGGGCAAAATTGTTGAGGAGGGGGCTGATGCTTCAAAAGCTTTGGCCGTCATTACGGAACCTTGTCCATTAGAAGTCGGTGGGAGTGCCCATGAAGAACAAGCTCCCTCGACCGTTGAGATAGCCAGTATGGCGTCACCGCAACGGGCTGGCAAAGAAGTTGTTGTATTCGAGACCTCTCTGGTCACAACAATCACGGCTATTGAGCCTGAGGTCAGCACCTTGCAGGTTATGCCGTCAACCTCCATCGGGGCGAGCGACGATATCTGGGCCGAGGTTGATAGACGAGTAGACTTCCAGCTTCCGGAGACCTCGCCATTGGGCTTGCAGTTTTCCAGTGATATGGTGTGGCAGTCTCTGGAGAATCTGCAGTGAGCTATGTTGGCTTCCCCAGGCCTAACTTATGCAAAGTTGAGGAGCCTGATAGAGCATCTCTCGCGTTCGTTGTTAGCATTCGGGTGCCCGATGGAGGACTGGACCTCGCGGGTCACCATGTTGTTGAAGCACACCAACAGGCGGGAGTACCTCAGCCTGGAGGTTTCTGACCGGCTGATAGCTGTAAAGTTGGAGAGGGTCGACTACCGGACTGCTGTCATTTCGTTGAGGGAAATCGTGGGACGGTTGAGGGACGCTGCGGGTGCCACGTCAGACCGCCGATTTTCCCTTAAAATGCGAATAGTAGAGCTACGGGCGGAGCTTGCCAAGGCCGAGGCTAAACTGGAAGAGACAGAGCGCTTGGAGGTCCAGGCCAGAGAGAAGGTCGACCTTGCTGAAGGGCAGCTTGCCTCACTGGACAAGAAGTTGTCACAGCTGGCGACCACCGAGCTGCAGCTGCAGGAGCTGACCAAGCACCCTTCTCTGGGTCTTCTGGAGGTGGAGGACGTCTTCCGGCACCCCCTGCCTTAGTTTCTCTTTTTTACCCTTTTTGGTGTTCAATCAATTTTTTTTTCTGCTTCTTTTTCCCTTCGGAGCTCATATACTTTGGGGAATGTCCTGTCGGTCAACTTTCAACATTAATGAAATATTTTTATTTGCCGCCTTGATCATGACTCTTCGCTTTTCCTTCACCCCTCAACCGGTTAGCTTAGTCCAGGGATGTAAGTTATCGACGCAGGAGAGTGCTCACGCCTTCAGTGAAGGGGTGAGGTGTTTGCTCCACCGTGGATTAACCATTCCCAGAATCGAGCTCTGACCTTCGGTGTGACGTGGGTAGGGTAGGTAGACGGTCTTGCCGATGGTGACAAGAACCGAAAAGGCAGCGAACTAATCTTGTCGATGGTGACAAGGGTCAGACAGGAGTAGCCTGTCTTGCTGATGGTGACAAGGTCTGAAAAGGTAGCGACCGATCTTGTCGATGGTGACAAGGGTCGAAAGGGGTAACCGGTCTTGCCGATGGTGACAAGGGCCGAAGGGGGTTCGCTCATCGACATGGGTTACATATCGAAGCAAAGAGGTATATTCATTAACAAGGATGGAAGGTCCAAGTTAAAGGTAGAGATCGACCGATCTCGTCGTTGATGACGAGGGTCAAACTGGTTTGTTCATCGACATGGGTGACATGCCGAAGCAAAAGGGTACATTCATTAACAAGCACGGAAGGTCCAAGTTAAAGGTAGAGATCGACCAATCTCGCCGATGATGACGAGGGTTGAACATGGTTTGCTCATCAACATGGGTGACATGCCGAAGCAAAAGGGATATATTCATTAACACGGACTGAAGGTCCAAGTTAAAGGTAGAGATTGACTGATATCACCGATGATGATGAGGGTCGAATATGGTTTGTTCATCGACATGGGTGACATGCCGAAGCAAAAGGGATATATTCATTAACAAGGACGGAAGGTCCAAGTTCAGATCTATTTCCTATGCAGGTTTGAAATTACAGTCTGGGAAAAATTCACATTTAAATATCAAAGTCAACTTCAGCAACCGCCCCTCCCAGAAGTCGACCAGGGATGTCCCGCCGATGATCTAGCCAAGTGACGCCTCCAGAAGAGCTCAAGAAGGCAACGTCCCTTTGGAAATTACGGCTTGCTATCCAGTGAGTCAAGACTGAGTCGGCGTAGCACCGAGTCGGTGCAGGACCAAGTCAGACCAGCAGGCCGAGTTTGCCCCATACGCACCTCCAGATTGTGCCCGTCAACGCAGGGTCGGTCCTCCCGGGCCCCACTTGTATCCTATTACCTCCCTGTGTGGAGTGAGCAATAAAATTTACTATTGTGAATTAACTTTTACCGTTGTACCGGGAGTTACCGTAACTGGCCTGGGTCATCTTCCCCACGCCCGGAGCGTGGAGGTAAATCTGCTCCCTCTCTCTTTTGCATTTACTTTACCCGTATCTATTTGTATATGCCGCTGTGAGTGTTAGGACTCTTAGCCCGATATATTTTGTTATCACCTCTGTGAGAGAGCGAGAGTGAGTGACCCGTCCCGTGACTCAATTTGAGTATAAGCACGGAAGAGCCAACTAGCCGACTCATTACTGGTTTCTCAATCGCGCACGGTCCCACGCATCCCTCGCTAGGGACGCCCGCGAGCTAGAGTCCCAGGTCGCGTGTCCATCCCTCATCAACATGGTATTAGAGCCAGTCGAGTCTAGGGTAGTCCTAGCATTAGTCTTTGCATAAACCAAAACCACAAAAAAAAGGGTGTCTTAAGTCTAAGGGTCTTGAGTCTAGAGTGTCTTGTCCAAGTCGTCACTTGCATGCACACTCGTAGAGGCACCGAGTACTCACCACCACCACCACCCATGGCCGAACCCCAAGTCCATAGTCCCGATGAGTCATCAGTGGCTGAAATGTTCTGAGCCATTATGGGTGAAATAAAAGGGTTGAATACATGCATGGATGGGATTAGTACATGCATGGACGAGTTGACCATACGGGTAGATAGGATGGATGGGTTGAGTACATACATGGATGGCCTAGGCACACGCCCAGAGGAGGGGATGAAGGTCTTAGAGGATAGGGCCGAAGGGTCAGACCAGTCTATTCAGGGGCTGGCTGGGAGAGTAGCCGCCTTAGAGAGAGCCCCAGTCGAGGCACTCCCCGCACCTACACATGTTCGACCGGAGCTGGTTCAACCACTTGTTGCCCCAAGGGATCAAGGGGTAGAAGTTAGGAGGCGTCCAATCCCCGAGGTGCATGACTATAAGTCTGATAACGAGCATAGGGGGGGAATGGTCGTGACCGTCGTGCCCCACGGCGGAACCATGACCTAGAAGAGGATGAGTGGACCATTCGGACCGTTCGTGCGGATCCTCCCACATTTGATGGTTCCATGGCTATGGAACCCAAGATATATCTAGATTGGGAGGCTAGCATGGATCGGTACTTCGATTGGTACAACATGTTGGACCGTCGAAGGGTTGGATTCGCAACCATGAAGCTGACCGGGCAGGCCCAAACTTATTGGAAGAATGTGAAGAGCCTACAATTTCAGTGCATGAAGCCCCTGATTCATACATGGACCGAGATGAAAGAAAAGCTTCGGCTAAAGTACCTTCCAGCCATATACCGACAGCGACTCATAGATCGGTGGCAGAACCTCAGCTAGGGAGATCAATCGGTCTCCAAGTATATCACCAAGTTTGATGAGTATTTCCTACGATGCGGTGTCACGGAGGAAAGTGCCATGTCAATTTTTCGCTTCTGACGTGGTTTGTGGCCACACTATCAATATGAGCTTTTCTGCCACAAAATCAACACGTTAGAGGAGGCATATTAGGTTTCTCTCGAGCTAGAGTAGTTCGAGGCCGAGTTCGAGTCTACCCAATGAGCGGGACCCTTCCCTCATCGCCGGGTTGAACCGCATGGTTCATCAGGCCAGTTTCAGAGGGCCCCCATAGGCCGACCCCCATAGGCCACCTGTCAAGAGCTGCCTAGGCCTCGCCCTCTTCCCCTCCCATCGAGGTACACTCCACCCCAACATCCACTGCCAGCACCCATTGCCCGACCCCCGGCACCTAAACCTCCCCCTATGTTACCTACACCACCAGTCCATCAGGAAGACAAGGGGAAGGGACCACTTATTGGGGAGGCTAGTGGGTCATGCCAGCAGTGTTACCATTGCCTTGGGTTTGGCCACATTGCTAGTCAATGCCCCACCCGTACATCTCTAGTCATTGGGGACCCAAAGGTTGGAGAAGACCTGCCATCGAAATTAGTGCCAGTCAGCTATGAGGCCGATCAGGATCTAGCTGACGAGTACTATCAGGTTGAGGGCGATGACCAGAGAGATCCACCATGTACCCAAGATGCTCAGTAGTCAGTATCTGCATTAGGTAGGATTGGCGCTAGGGTGAAGGGAGTGGTCCCCACCCTATAAAATTTGATTTTTTAAGCCTATTCTCCCTAAATTAACTAAGAAGAAAATGACGTTTTGACTGGGAGGATACGTGGGAGCTTGTGGAGACTTGTGTGCGTTGACTCGAGGATGAACCCCTCGTGCTGTCGCTCCGTGCTCCCGTGTGTTGACTCCTCGAACTGGTATGACACACGAACTGCGTCGTAGGACCGTAGACTGGATGAACTGGGGCTAAGTGGGGTTGTGGGACCGTCAGACTGGAGGGAGGGCGCGGCCCCCTGGGGTTCGCCCTCCCTGGGACGCGTGGCCGCCCTTGCGGTGAACTGGCCCCGGGGCTTGCCGTAACCCCGAGGGATGGCCCCCGAGGGTCTTGTTTGGCCTTCTGGGGGTGTCCTTTGATGGACACCAAGCTTCAAGAGACTGGGACGGGCCCGTGGGGGCCGTTGTTCCTTGAGTCATTGTAGTCACTCGCAAGGTGTTCGGGTAAATGCCCGACACACCTCGGGTTACCGAATGACTAGGGTAGATGACTGAGGGGCCCCACAACGGGCCTTGGGTTGAAGATAGGAGCTCTTGAGAGCTAAGAGAAGGCATTCTTGGGGGCGTGAGTCATGCCCCGAGCTGCATGCTGCGTTGCACGGTGGGTTGGTAGGGTAGCCTCGGGTTGGCCCGAGAGCTAGAGTTAAGTGGCTTGTTGTCACGTGTCTGAGTGTCGAGGTTGGCCCTGACTTGCTGGGGGGCCATTGTGGGACCCAATTGAGGGGCTGGAGCCATAGGTTAGCCCATGGATTGGTGTAGATGGGCTGGAATACACGTGCCTACAAGGTGTTCGACAGAATGCCGAATACACCCGTGCGAGCCGTATACGCGTGTGATAGGCCTCCAAAGCCTGTGGTTGACTATGTCAGGTCTCCCTTTGACCTTGGAGGGTTGAGAGAAGTGTCTCAGGGTGGGCCCTCGACCCTTTCACTGGGTGCCACATGGCGTGGCTTAACATCGGGGTGCCCTCGGGTTGGTCTGAGCGGTGATGCAGGATACAGGCAAAACCCGTATGTGAGTGACCGGGGTGGACCCCGGATAGTTGCTTGTGTCACCGCGTGTTACGAAAAACTGGTCAGGGCCCTTATAGGGACCCACAGGGTTGTAGAAAGGGCTAGGTAGCCCATGCCTGGAAGGTGTTCGGGGAAATACCCGAGCCCTTATTTCTTGTCCTTTTGTCGGGAAATAGTCTTGGTACAACAAATGCCCCCCACAGGGCGTACATCGAAGGTGGAGACAAGGGTGTACGGCCTGTGAGACCCCTGTTCTGGACTGTTGTAGTTGTATTTTGGCACTTCATGTGCCTTTACTTTGTTGTGTTATACATGTTGATTTGCTGGTGTTATGACACTTTTTATGTGCCCTATCTTGCAGCTATGGCACACTTTGGTAGGATGGGCGAGTTCTGAGGCGCGTGGCTCAGGAGGAGGATCACTGGGTGTGGCGGACTGATCGACAGATGCCCCCTCTGGGCGTGCCCGTGATCACTATGGCTGGTGTAGAGCAGCTGGGCTGGGGCCATACGACAGTGGTTGAGGGTCCGATTGGTGAGAGGGCAGCCGGAGTTGGGACCGTGGAGGTGACGAGGATTCTAGAGGCTGACAGTTTGTACAGCTATGACCGGAGCGGAGGCTACCCATTGGAGTTCCCCCTAGATCGTCACTTGTTTGAGTTTATAAGGAGCTATGTCCCTCCTGGCATGGAGGAGGATGACTCAGAGATTTCAGGGGCCCGTCACTAGCTTGAGCGAGCTATCTTGATTGGTAGGGATAGCCTGCATGATGTAGCCTTTTATAGGTATTCGAGCTTCTCAGAAGACTACTAGAGGCAACGACAGTTTCCCAGTATTGAGTGCCTGGGGTTCTTCAGCCTGGTAGAGCGGTCTGGAGTCAGGGTTGGGCCACTAGACCCTGCTTCCTGGGACTTGCACGGTCACCACCGCATAGAGACAGAGGGGACCGCTGGGTTGGTGCTGGAGCTCGCTGGCTTGCAGTATGTTGGAGAGGGCTACGACGACCACAGCATGCTAGATGGAGTTATGCGGCAAGCCGTCATTAGCTGGTACAGTTGCTAGGTGGTGATCCCATCACACTACTACCGCCAGGGTGCTACTGAGTGGCTGATGGGGATTGTTTACCACTACCGGGTGTTGCTAGATCGAGCTGGGATCAGGTACGCGGTGACCGCCACTTTGTATGCGTACCCATGCTACACCGGGTTGTTACAGGGGCTGTTGGAGCGTTTCAACCACCAGTGGAACACAGTGGCAACAGCAAAGGGAGAGACCACACTTGACTTGTGATCTCTGTTCTAAATTTCTGGATTGTCGATCAGCCGCAAGGGGTACAAGGAGGTGGTGCTAGATGACCTCCACTGTGAAGACCGACAGCTGGGTGACTCGAGTGTATGCCTTCGCCCGAGCTGATAATAATGTTGCAGATGCTCGCAATGATGTGCTTGCATCTGGAGTTGGCACTGCAGGGGGTATTGGGATGCCGACGACCCGAGGCCTTGAGCCTGGACTGGGAACTAGTGGGACCAGAAGGTGAGATACAGGGCCTTCGGTCCACACTGGGGCCGCCGTGTCCCATAGAGGTAGACCCGTAGTGGGAGTCTGTGTCGTCGAGTTGTGGGGGACATGCCCCCGTGACGGAGCCGAGGGATCCGAAACCTGACGTGAATAGCTAGCGCCAGGTGCCGTCTGCAGGGAACCTCGGGGTTGTACGCCCAGTCTACATGTTGAGCAGCCTCAAACTGGGAGTTGACGACCCGGGTGAAGTGGTTGCACTTCAGAGGTTCGGCTCGAAAGGCCCGAATGAGATGCTGGGGAGCCCTGTCCCCGGGTCGAGAGACCCATTCGGGGAGCTGGCTCGGCTGAGGCTTGGGGTTGATGGCCCGAGTAGGGTGCCAAGGAATCGGACACCTTTGGGTGGGGACCCACACTGGATGCCAACTTAACCGAGGCCCGGGGCTGGGAGCCCGAGCGAACTTTAGTAGTGGGACCGAAACTTGGGGCGCGAAGCCCACATCGGGAGTCAGTCGAGACTGGGCCCGGGGGTTAATGCTTGCCCGAGCAGGAGATGGTCTGGGACCTCTATGGGGACTGATAATAGGAGACCAGAGCCTGACACTCGGTCTGGCTACTGAGACTGGTGGCTGATGTGGCGCATTGATGGCGTCGGGAGAGACGGGAGCTGGGGTTGGCGACAGAGCCACCACGGGGACCACACCCAAGAAGTAGGGTGATCCGACGACTGGGGTAAAACTGCCAAAAGTGATCGACACCGCTAGATAGCCCACCCGCGCATGGGTGGCGATGACGATGGGACTATAGGTGACAGCCGCCATTGTTGTTGATGCATCGGACGAGTAGGGGCGATAGCCGCTGACGGTCATCGAATGCGATCTGGTGATTGGAACTTGTTGGGAAGTGCGAGCAGGTGCTCTCCTTCTACCTCTCCTACAAGGAGAGGAAAAGGGTACCAGGACTTCAGGGCTGGCATGGACTTTCTCTTCAGTAAAAAGAAGGAAGGCAGGAGAGGTCCCACCGGGCATGCCATCCTTTTTGTTCATGTATGGCAGGTCATCGGCACGATGTGTGTGCAGTGATCGGAGTGAGGGGTAGGATATAGCTACGGGAGAGATGCCGAAATATAGTGTGCTTCGGACACTCCCTCTCATGGCCGTATCTTTCTCAAAGTGGCACCGTGCACTCACCTTTTACGGAGAGTCGAGGGGAGCTCGAGTGGCATGGAAGGTTTCCTTGTTTTAGGGGAAACATGGCTGGAGTGTAGGCGTGCCAGTCAATTTCTCAACAATCGCCCATGGAACTAAAAGCTAACCAGGGAAGCGCCACCAGGGCGTGGCACGCGGTCTCAGGGGGTGAGAGACACGTGGAGGGGAAGATGGTTCCGTGGGTGCGAGTGCGCAGGCGACTGTGGGGACTTGCGTACAGGACGTCTTTCCCCACCGATCGCAAGCAATCAGTGTTTATTTACATCAGATTAAATCCAAACACCTCCATTCCATGCTGAAGAGAAATTTGTATGTTCCTAAAGTCCTGGGTGGAGAGCAGGGAGCACTTCACAGCTGTGGGTTCGTGCTGAGCTGGATGGTGTGGGCTGGGATTGGAGGTACTGGGAATTCACGCTAGGTGACACATTGGGGGACTGAGGGCCCGAATGTGGATGTGAGCACATTCGTCCAAGTGGCAGTATAATTTCTAAGAGCTATATGACTTTACAGATAGGCCATAGTGGCTGAGGTACAACTGGTGCAAGCCACGAGACAATTTCGACGCGATGGTCGGTCCCCAGGTCAATGCATGACAAAGTGGATATCCACATGTTTTACAGAGGGCTCCTCTCATGGCGTGGGCCTTATTTGCTCCGCTGAACGAGGGGCTACAACTGGATAGCTGGAGAAAGCATCAGATTGGCAACTGGGCGAGGGTCGATCGCGGCTCGAGTCGAGCGGTCAGACATGGCCTTATGACTGTGGGGAACATGATGTCATGGTGCGTGCATGGTTGCAGCTAACGGGCACACGAAGGGAAATCCCGACATGAGGGGGCATTCACCCTTGTCATAGCTGTTGACACCCATTTTTTACCAATGAGTCGGGTCATTTCTCTTACTATTATTTGTTGATACCTCGAGTCATTCATCGCTTGTTGGTCCATTTTCGAGCATAATTGTGGACTTATTTTATGAGCACCTCCCTCCTTGGCTATGATTTAACTGATAATTTTCGCCGAAGTTCAAGGATTCTAGGTTTGGTATTTAAACGGTCATGGTTAGACCGTTTCATGCGGGGTTGACTAGCCAAAAGACATACGAATCAACCCTGCGAGAAAAAGAGACGGATTTAACAACCTGGATGGGACGTATGAATCAAATCCAAATGTTCAAATGCTAGCAATCCCGATGGGACCGAGTAAGACAATGTCGGGATGATAGCCATAACGCCCCGGCGGGACTGAATGTTGCACGATGACGTTGGAAATATAGCCAAAGCATCAATATAACACACTTACCATCGTAGGGTGAAGTCACTGACTTGGAACCACCCGTAAAAACATGTTGCGAGAGGTTTTCTTTTCCTTTTTTTTCACATTACCAACCTCACCGCCCTTTCGAGTTTTCGCCGAGACTGGCCCCCTTTAGTTTTTTTAGTGATCCCTTGCAGGTTTTCACACCGAGGGGTTGTCTATTTTTACTCGAGGCACCCTTGGGGGTTTTCACCTCAGCCGGGTCTGTGACCTTTTTACCCTTAGCTAACCCTTGAAGGGTGACTAAGTCCCGCCGGGACATCACTATTTTTAACCCCATTTTTTTTAACTTGAACTTTCGCTGGGAAGAGGTATGTCCTGAAAGGACTGTGGAAGCTCTTGCGGCGGCGCATGTTGAGGTTTCATATGCTTGCCATTAAGAGGAGGGAAATGGTTGCTTCCCTCATGGCCGACGACCGTCTAGGCCCCTCCTTCATAGACCTTCTGGATGACGTAAAGTCCACGTCAATTAGGTTGGAGTTTGCCGCTAAGTCTTCCTGCCAAGACCCCCTTTTCTTTTACCATGACGAGGTCGCCTTTTTTGAATGCCATTTACTTGACCAGCTTATCATAAGCAAGTGTCATGCGGGCCTGATACACTTGTAAGTATTTATAAGCTTTGAGTCTTTCAGCTTCAAGGTTGGACAGTTCCACGAACCTTCTCTCTATTTCAGATTGATCTTGACCTGGCAATCTGACGTGAGCAGGGACGCGATAAGATGCCAGCTCAATTTCCACGGGGATCACTGCTTCAGCTCCGTAGACCAGGGAGAACGGGGAACAACCCATAGAGGTTTTGTAGATAGTCCGATAGGCCCATAAGGCTTCATGGACCTTTTCACCCCAATCTCGCTTACGGCCACCCACTATCTTGGCCAACAGCTTGCAGAGGGTTTGTTGAAAGCCTCGGCCAACCCGTTGGCTTGGGGATTGTAGACGGACGACGTCCTCCAATCGATATGAAATTTGGCTGCCATAGCATATACGGTCTTGTTCCTGAATGGCGTGAAATTGTCCAAGATGATCCGACTGGGAGTGCCGAATCTGTATATAATATACTGCCTCACGAATCGAGCGACTATTTCACCTATAACTTCTCGCAGCGGAATAGCTTCTGCCCATCTGGAGAAATAATCAGTTGCGGCCACTATGAACTTGTGGCCTTGAGATGATGACGGGAATGGTCCCACGATGTCCATGCCCCACTCCGCAAACGGCCAAGTAGCCACAGTTGGATGGAGCGAATTAGGCGGCCTCCGAGACACTGACCCGAATGCTTGGCAATGATGACATGTACGAGCATACTGATTGCAATCTTCGTACATGGTGAGCCAATAAAATCCGTTGAGCTTAATGCTATTTTTCATCTTGACTCCTACTTGATGAACCCCGCACAATCCGGAATGGACCTCGTGCATCACCGTTTTTGCTTCCTTAGATGAAAGGCACCGTAGAAGCCGATCTATCTTTTTCATGGACGAGCCCGAAGCAAGCCGTCAATCAGTTAGTAAGATGTTGCCCTGCATAGCAGTTGCACCCTCTGAGCCCGATCGGGAAGAAGCCGGCCATTCTTTATCTTTATAATTAGCTCTCGCCAATCTTCTTCTTCTAGAACATTCTCCTCTTGAATGTTGTCGACCTCATAGACAGTGAGGCCGGATTCCGCGTTGAGCATACTTGGCATGAGCCTTCGGTGTTTGACAGTAATATTCAACTCCCCCTCAGGTGGGAGTTTTAAAACAGCTGCTAACTTTGCCAAAACATCTGCTTGGGAGTTATTGCCTCTTGGGACATGGCCGATTTCAAATAGGTAGAATCTTTCTTTCAGTCTCATGACAACTACATGGTAGAGAATGAGCTCCTTCTTTCGGACGTCATTGTCGCCCAGGACCTGTCGAATGATGAGTTGAGAGTCCCCATATACTTTAATGCACTTGATGTCCATCTCCAGTGCCAGTTGAAGCCCAATACTTAGCGCTTCATATTCCACTTCATTATTAGTCAGCGACTTCATGAGAGCAGATGAGTTATGAAGAATGCCTCCTTACGGAGATACAAAACTATCCCCACGTCCGAGACAAAGTCTGTGAGGCCGCCAACCCGCCAACCCTCTTGATTGTTTGGGAAGCGACATTAAAATACAACTCTCAATGTGTGAGGTCGAGGGTGAGGATGTTCGGCTCTGTTTGTGGTGGGAAGTTTTCAGAATGCTCCTCGGCTTCTTGTGAAGGCACCAACACCTCTTCATCAGGCAACTCGAAATTGAGTGGCGAATCTTCTGGCACAAAATGCGCGGCTAAGAACTCCGCCATTGCTTGTCCCTTGATCGCCTTGCGCAGAACGAAAGTAATGTCGAACTCCATAAGGATAAGCGCCTATTTGCCAAGCCTCCCGGAGAGGACGAGCTGGCTGAGCTCCACTCGGTGAGCCAAAAGGTAGTGCATTAGCTTCTTGACAGCAAATACTAGAACTAAGCACACCTTTTCCATAGGAGTGTACCGATGCTCAGGCCCGATCAGCTTCCGAGCTGAGGTAGTACAGCAGCTGCTCCTTGCCCTCTTCATTGATCTGGGCTAAAAGTGCCCCCAAAGAGGCATCCATGACAGCAATGTATAGGATAAGGGGCTTCCCTCTAACGGGGGACCCTAGGACTGGAGGAGTCAGTAGGTACTCCTTGATTTGCTCGAAGGCCTTCTGACAGTCTTCGTCCCATCTAAAGGGTGCTCCTTTCTTCATCAATTTGCCGAAAGGCAAGCATCTTCCTGAGAGATTAGAAATAAACCGCCTGATATAGGCGAGTCTTCCTTGCAGAGATCTGAGCTCTGTCAAGTTCTTGGGCGGAGGCAGTGCTCTTATGACCTTGATCTTGTCAGGGTCGATTTCTATGCCCCGATATCCGACGATGAAGCCAATGAACTTGCCACTGGAGACGCCGAAGGCACACTTTATTGGGTTCATCTTGAGCTGGTACTGTCGAAGCCTTTCGAAGACTTGACGCAGATCGGCCAGGTGATCTTCCCGCCTTTTTGTCTTGACGACCAAGTCATCGACGTAGCATTCGACGAGGTCATGTAATATCTCGTCGAAAATCTTGGTCATCGCCCTTTGGTAGGTTGCATCGGCATTCTTTGAGTCAAACAACATCCTCTTGTAGTTGAAGATCCCCTTAGGAGATCGGAAAGTCGTGTGGTATTTGTCTTTGATGGCCATGCAGATCTGATTATAGCCCGACGACCTGTCCATGAAAGACAAGGTTTCGTGGCTAGTGGTCATGTCAACCATTGCCTCGGTAATTGGGGCATGAAAGTCGTCTTTTGGGCAATCTTTGTTCAAATCCCTGAAGTCGATGCAGACTCGGACTTGGCCATTCTTCTTCTTGACAGGGACTCTATTGGCGAGCCACACAGGGTACATGTAGGGCTCTATGCAGTCCACGTCGAGTATTTTGTCAACCTCAGCATTAACCTTTAGGGCCAGCTCGTGGCGCATACGCCTTTGGGCTTGTTTGATTGGCTTGATTGTTGGAAGTATAGCTAGCTCGTGTTCCGCCACAGAGGGATCGAGCCCAGGCATTTCCTTATAAGTCCAGGCGAAACAATCCTTGAACTCTTCTAGTAGCTGTCGATACGACTGCCTTTCTTTCTCGCTGAGGAGAGCACTGACGAAGGTTGGGCGGTAGTCTTCTTTGCTTTCGATCAACTCGTCCACGGTCGCCTGGCCGCTGTCTTCGAGCTTGGGTGGAGCTGGTTGGAGGTTGACGAAGTCTCCTTCATCATCAGTGTTTGCTTGGTAGACTTCAAATTCTTCGAAGCACTTTTGCTCGTGGCTTGAAGGCAAGGGGCTCGTCCCATGTTGTTGGCAATTAGCAAGCTGGGCTGCTTCTCCCTCTGAGGGGTGGTCATTGTTGACTTCCGATGAAGGTGATGGTGTCATTGACGCCTCACTAGTCTCCCTTACAGAGTCATTAATTTTAGGCTCAACTTCTGCTTGCCCGTGGTGAGGAGGTAGCAATCCTATGGCATTAACTGCGTAGTGGACCTCGAAGTCGCTTTCTTGGTCATAGTCGAGTCCCCGCGTGTCTTTGTGGGAGAAGGGAGGTTGTCCACGGACCTGCGGAGGGTTCCACAGCTGGTGGAAATATGTCGCTCGTGCGGGGTCCTGAGCCTGCGGGATGTGTTACTTTTTACACATTTCCCTGATGTGTTTTGGCATGTCATTCATCTCCTGAACTGGCTCCGGCGCCACATCGGTGGGAGTATCCCAGCCAAAATCATCTTCAGGAGGGCACGGTGGGACTAGATCACCTTTGTAAAAGATGATCGACTTGTCTCCCTTGCCCTTGTTGTTCCTTCTTCTCCGTTGATAAGAGATTGTGAAGGTCTTCAACTGCTCCACTTCGTACTCTTCTCGTTGGGACAAGAGTTGAAGACACTTGGGCGGTAATAAGATGATCCGGTCAATGACCTAGCTGATGAGATTGACCTCAAAGTCGACACTTCGCCTCTCCAGTGGAGTCGGCTTGGAAGCGGCCTGGAGGCTTAGCCTGTGCAACTTTAGCATGTCTTGATTGACAGTGAACAACTGCCCTTCCTCGGCTTCATAGTTCACCTTTTGCTTCTCTTTATCCTTTAAAAGCTCGGGGATTGCTAGAGTGGGCTCCCCAAAACACAGGGAAGCGTCGGCCAGGTGGCACTCGTTTGGGTGGAATGGAGACTGATCTGCGAAGACCGTATGTTGCTCCCCTTCTTTGGCATATTTAATGCACTGGTACAGAGTTGATGAGACGACCCAATTTTCATAGAGCCAGGGCCTCCCGAGCAGCACCTTATAAGATGTGTCGGCATTGATAATATAAAACGTCACTTGGGTGACAAAATCGCCCAAAGTCAGCTTGACTTCAACCCGACCTAGCGCCTCCTCAGAATCCTGATTGAATCCCGAGATCTTGACCGCGTTCACCTTCTGCAAGTAAGGCGTTCACTTCAGGGCAAACCGCCGCCGTGAGCTTGTCGAACGGTATTTTACATCCCAAAAGAGTAGCTTTCTCTTTCCTTGTGATGGAACCACTAGTCGTAGCCCGACGACGTCCGTGTCAGCCCACCTGGAGAGGTGGCGGGGTGTTCCCATTGTACGATTTTTAAGCTAGTTTCCATGGGCCCTCTCGCATAGTCAGTAGCGTCCTACTGGGAGGAAAAATTGGCTAGAGGTCTAGCTCAAGGCGATGAGTCAGTGTGTGCACACGTGGTCAGAGGCTGGGACTGACACTGACGAGCGTTACTCTGATTAGTTACTCGGTGTGGTACTATTGTGTCACTCGCCAGTCATGAGCTTGACTGTGAGGTGCTAGAGATGCAGTGTAAGGCGTCAGTGGACGCATCTGGTTTCTCCTTTCTGGTGGTTTTCCTTCTTCCTATCACATGGTTTGCTAGGGTTTACTCTATTGGTAGATTTAGCTCCTGATGCTATTATTTAATGTAATTCGGCATGTTGACCTATTTAGATAAGCTTTCCTGCTTTGCTATTATTGTGTTTGATCATGCTATTGCATGTTTAGGACTTAAATGCATGCTCTAATTGCCTTCATTATTGTATGCTTACATGTTTAGTATGAGGTAGGGATCCGTGTGGCTCCTACTAAGTCTTGCTGTGACTCACCCTTCCTTCCTGCAGGTGAGCCATCCCAGCCATCCGTCGGTCCATTGCGTGTTTTCAGAGACCGTGCCTAGAGTGCCAGCTGTGGTCTGTCCGTCCTTCATGTACTTTTGACCGGGGTATGTCCCGTGTAGTTGTACAGTGAGACTGTTTTGTTGTTGTCGGACTTGTATATTTGTAATTCTGGACTATTGTACACAATTAGCACTCTAAAAATTTTAAATTGTTTCCGCACTATATGTTAATTTTGTTGCTTTAATTAACATTGCCTGTTGTAATTCCAATTCGTTGCACCATCCCTCGACAACCTCACTAACCCTTCGGAGGCCTCATCAGCCTGTTGGGTGGCGTCCCCAATTCTTAGTGGTGGTAATCCGATATTATCGGGTTAGCGGTACTCGAAACTCTGGGTTGTTATAGATGGTATCAAAGCGGCATTGGGGAATCGTGTAAGGAATCAAAATTGCATGTGATTTTCCAAAACAAGTCCACTCGAGTCATATGTTGCTGGCTTAGGATGTTTTCCATGATTATTAATGTGTTTTCCGTTGTCGTATGATTTAGATGCCGCCCCGTAAAAGAAGAGCCCATGTTCCCTCGGAAGAGAGTGGCAACGTTCCTCCTCCTGTCGTGCCTGCTCCTCCTCCGATCGTGCCAGTTCCTGCTCCTTTCGTGCCTGTTCCAGCTCCGCAAGATGACTGACCCGGTGGCCATGGTAAAGCACTCAAGGAATTTCTGCTATTCCACTCGCCGACTTATGAAGGTCAATCAGATTCGGATGCTGCTAGGATTTGGATTGAGATGACTGAGCGTGTGTTCCGATCGATGGAATGCGTGGAGGATGAGAAGGTCATGCTTGCTACTTTTCAACTTTAGGGTGCAACATTGATGTGGTGGAGTTCGGAGTGAGAAGTTGCTTTTCGTTCTCGATCGCTTCGTCAGATCACCTAGATAGAGTTCGTGACTACCTTCGAGTGCACTTACAGTCTGGCCTATCTTCGAATGGATAAGATGCACCAATTCCTAGATTTGGTTCAAGGTGACATGACCGTGCTGCAGTATCGAAATAAGTTCATTGAGTTGGGTCGGTATGTGCCACATGTTATCGCTGATGAAACCTTAAAGACCGAGCAATTTCTCCGTGGTTTAAAAGTCGAATTGAGAGTGCCGTTGCTTGCTACCCGTGTAAAAGTCATGGATGATGCATATCAGGCAGCAGTTGCGGCTGAGCTTGATTTGGCGAGGTCTGCAGGGTTTTCTCAGTCCAATGTTGCTCAGTCGGTTGTACCGTTTCAGTAGTCTTTTCAGCCGTCTGTGCCTGGAGTTCCATCTATTGCGCCTACTTCTAGTGGCACTTTGAGGTGGATGTTTAGAAGATATAAGAAGTGATTTGACCATCGAGCATCTTCGGGTCCTGTACAATAGCAATCGACGTCTTTTGATTCTGTCCAGTAGTCTGTTCCTCCTTTTTAGCAGTGCCGAGAGTTTTCCGTGAGTCAACCGAGACCATGTCCGAGGTGTGATGGTAGTCACCCAGGTGTACCGTGTTGATGCAGGACGGAGACGAGGACTCGACGCTGAGTTGGATATGCAACCTGAGACTCTAGCAAGATCGCACTCGTCCCTAGCGAGGGAAGCGTTCAGACTTACACGGTTGAGAAACCGGCAGCGAGTCAAGGGTGGCCTACTCACTCTCTCGTGCCCGGGTCGGGTCACGGGATGGTCTCGCTCTCTCACTCGCAGCGGTGAGTTGAATTATACGAGCTAGGAAGTAACTACTCACATGCAGCGGCAGTAAATGAATTTTAATGCAAATGACTCTGAAGTTAAGCACAGCAATTAAAAGTAATTAGATGGCAGATCAAACAAGATGTTGACAAATAGTGTATGACATCATCAAAATAGTAGGGATGCAACAGTCTCCCCCTTTTTGATGATGGCAACACTATGTCAAACAATTGCAATGCGCCAAGACATGCATGAGCTCACAGACTCCCCCTGACATGTAAACACCAAACTAATGCAAAACCGTACTCTCCCCCTTTCTTCCCTGAACATAAGATGTTGACAAATAGTGTATGACATCATCAAAATAGTAGGGATGCAACAGGTAAGCACCGCGTAAGTGTGCTATCACGACCCAAGTGATGGGCGCATTCTAGTGACATCGTGACCCACTGAAGGGGTGCGTTCACTATCGTGATGTCAGCTTTGGACGCATTCTTGTGCGTTCTTGCGTTCCATTTTTAGAGTATTATTCAAGTTGTCTCGGGCTCCGGTGAACCTAGGATTCAATGCCTTGTTGGCCTTTGACTCAATGGATGCTTTGCATGTTTCGTGAGAGTCATATATATGTGTCAAGGGATCTCGGAAGAGTGGATTCATCCCGAGCTATGTGTAGTGTTTCTTTCGTGTCAGTTGGCTTGGCTTCGACCCCTTGGTTAGCCATTATCCGTGGATGTTTTGGACGTCCTATGAGGCCTGTGATCGTGTTATAGGGTGTTCAGAAGTACCATTGCATCGAGCAATGTTTTGTGCATTTCGAGGGTCATTATGATTTCTGGTCAACCCGGTTGTGACTTAGTGGTTGACATGTGATCTCGTGAGTGTCTCGGCTATCCTTTATGGATCGAGACTCTAGTTTTGGACGCTTAGAGGTATCATCTTACCTCAATTTGTGTGACTATGTGGTTTGAGGGCTTTGATGTTCCCTCATGTTCCATGGTTTGTATTATACAAAATCGAGAGTTCTATGTGTAGCCTAGGGGCTGAGGACTTGTGTTTTATTGTGATTTTGGCTTAGGGACTAGGTTGATTAATGGTATGTTGCCATGATGTGCGACGATCTTGACCCGAGTCGTGTGACTCAAGAATCATTGTATGTAGGTCTAGTTGTCTATCCTGAGTCAGGTGGTTGTTCTGTGTGCTGCCTTGTGTTTCGTAGTACGTGTGACAGGTGAGTGTTTACAATGTCCGTACTTCACTATTTTGAGTCTCTGTATCTAGTGAGCCTCCACTAGTCATAACCTGACGACACTTCAGTGTGTCGGCCCACCTGGGAGTGGTGGCGGGGTGAGTTCCTGAGAGACGATTTTTAGGCTAGTTTCTATGGGCCCCCTTACTTTGCAGTAGCGTCCTACTGGGGAGGAAAACTAGCTAGAGGCCTGGCTCAATGCATTGGACTTGTGTGTGCACTTATGATCAGGGGCGTTTGGATGAGCGCTGACGAGCGTGACCCTGACTAGTCACTCATTACTGTTGTTCCTTATACTTGGTACAGTGTCTCAGTCACCGTGTTCGAGGAGAGTGTGAGACGCTTGAGGCGCATAAGACGTCAGTGGATGCATCTAGCTTTGCTTCTAGTGAGGAGTTACTTCTGTCACAGAACGCTGACTCTTGTGATCCTCATGATTCGTGGGGTTTCTTGTGCAGTGTGAGCTCCTTCACGTAGTACTTCGGGTAGTCTGTGCTTGGCTTCACCCGTAGTTAGTGTAGCGTACACGACAATGAGGTCCTGTGTGCACCGGTGTTTTGGGTGGTGTGTTCCCCACGTTTGAGAGGTCGTGATGTGAAGCCTACACGTCTGTTGTAGCAGGACGTGTTCTGGCAATGTAATCAGAGTTTTCTTGTGTCGATTTGGTGATTCCTGATTGTGTGTCTGAGAATTCGTGTTCTTACCAATTAGGAGTAGTTTAGAGGGTCGAGGTCTTATCGGCTGTCGTGTTTCTGTTTAGAGCGGCTTTCCTCTTTACTTTTGTTGTTGTTACTCCTACTATTGTTACTCTTGTTGTTGTTACAACTGTTACCTCTTTGGTTTCTTGGTGGGGATCTACGGGACCCCTACTGAGCTAGTGACATGAGGCTCACCCCTGACTTTTCAGGTGTGGCTACTCTTCTTCCTCATGGTCTGGAGGTGCGGTGCGTGGTTCTTAGTTGCCAACTTTGCCAGTGTCGAGCTTCCCCTGACTTGAGGGTGCATTCCCTTTTCTGTTGGACTATACTTGTCTTTAGTTGGACTGGACTCTGCTAGTTGCCAGCTTTGCCAGTGTCGAGCTTCCCCCGACTTGGCTGCTCTTCCCTCGACTAGCAGAATTGGTGGAAGAGAGGGAGGGTTGTGCGCTTCCCATGGGGATGGAGGATGGAGGAGGGACAGACCCTTCTCCAGATGGGAGAGAGAAGACCCGAGATGGGTCTTCTAGAAGCCCCTGAGGAAGAGACTCCTCCTGGGAATGGCTCGTGTCACTAGCTCAGTAGGGGTCACACGGATCCCCACTGAAAAATACGCAGTAACACGTAACAACTAAAACATCAAGTAAACAACAGGTAAGCAACAGTAGTAAAGCGAGAAAACTAAACTATAAAGCTGTAAAGGAAAGGGGCGCAGGAGTAGGGAGCAGGCTAAGAGCTGGGGGAGCTAAAAAGGAAAGGGAAAGAGCTATACCGAACAGGCACGACTTCCAAACTAACCTCAGCTCCCTGAACTACTCCAAGCAATGACAGAAGGGCAGACTCTAATCTGACGAAGTTAGGAGTGGCCGATCCACTGACAAGATGCCAGGCCTAGAGTGAAGACCTGCAAGAACAACAAGAGAACGTAAGAAAACCTAGACAGACTCAGACCTAGATGACACGACTAGAACGTCGTGCACACTGTCCCCCACATGACTACAATGTCATGCATACGATAGGAGACTGGCCTCGAGCACAGCCACGAGAGGGCTAACCTGGGAGGTCACGACGCACAAGAAATGCGAAGAGAACAGCGAAGAGTCACGTGCCACGTGACTGGAGTGCCTCACCACCAGAAGAACTACCAGGTGCATCCGCTGACATCTTATGCCGCGCCTACTAGCGTCTTGTCCACGTACCCTACCACAAGGACTAGGCTAAGACCATGACACTGCCAGAACCAGAACAGTACCATAACGCGAGTGACTAGTCAGGGTCACGTCTAACAACGCAAGTCCAAAATCCCTGACCACACATGCACACACTGGCCCATTGCCTAAGCCAGGCCTTTAGCTAGTATTCCCCCTCCGAAGGACGCTACGGTTGGACCGGGGGCCCACAGAACTAGCTTAAGAACCGTAAACCGAGAAAGTACCCCGCTACAAGAGCCGTCATGTCGAAGCGTGCTGTAAGGCTACGACTAGTGGAGGCTCACGAAACATAGACTCCAAAGCATAAGTGCTGAAGTACAGAAAGGCTAACCAAGCACTATCACCCATACTCCAAAGCACCAATGGCAGCACAAGAAACCACCGATAAACTCAGGACAAGGCAGCTAGACCTACTCACGTAACGATCCTTGAGTCTTACGACTCGGAGGCAAGATCATCACAGACAGCGGAACAAGCTACCAATCAGTCTACTCCTAAGCCAGAGAAAATAGCGCTCTGCAGGAAACAACTCACGAAGACCCGAGGGGACACCAAGAACCCTCGGCACACCTGGACATGCAACCGAGGTAGGATAGTACCCTGAGACATCCAGAACACTATCTCGAGCTGGACAGAACCGCCGAGACATCGACAAGGTCACCTGTCAACCCCTGGTCTCACCAGGTTGACCGGAACCAGACACGACACACACACACACAGACACACACAGCAATACACAAGCAGAGAAGATGACACTCAGGGCAAAGCGAACTACCACTCAACCACTAGGTGAACTCGGCAGTCAAGGGACAGCCGCTATGTGACCAGAGACAAGGTTGGCAGTTCTAAATTGAGTCGTTAGGGAACTGTCACAGTCAGGGAAGGGACCGCACCCAGTCACCTGAACCGACCGATCCAGAAACCACCGACACACAGACACCATCCTAGAACACAAACCTAAGACAGACCAACTCACGAACAAACACAGAACAGAACACCGAACAATGCAGAACAGAACACCAGCTATCACAACCACAATAGGACTGTAACGCACCACCATAGGGGCATTACCTGCTCTGACGTGCCAAGGGTGGGGCATCAGGGCAACCAGGCCTAAATCTACAACTCAGACCACGTAACGCACCAAGCCAAGCGTGCTACACCACCTAACGCACCAAGAGAGGGGTGTTAGGGCCAACGGGCCTAAAGCCTAACACGAACAATGTAATATACCAGTCCAGGGGCGTTACACAACCTAACGCACAAGCGGAGGTCAGTCAGGGCTAACTGATCGACACGATCTTCGAGACAGACATGATCTTCAGAGAACTGACAGTCACAATCCTTGAAAACCAACAGCATGTAACGCACCACCATAGGGGAGTTACAGTCATGTGATGGTCCAATATTAGTCCATCACACGACCCCAGCCTCGAAGGACCCGAAATGACTAAAGGTTATGGCGGTCTATCATAGGACTATCACACAGTGTGACGGTCTCTGGTAGGACCGTTACACTGAACCAGCGAGTAAAATAGTGGAATGACCGAATCTGCCCATTCCACGCCCCATTCACACCGAAGCGCAGGGAAAACAAGGCCATACGACCACAGAAGACATCTAGAAGCTAAAAATGGCACATGCATGCATCCAATCGCAAAAATGAGGCAATTCTGACGAATCTACCGAAATCGGGTCACCGGGGTTCCCGGACTCCTACCGGCCCCAAATGACAACCGATCGACACGAAATTGGCAGGTACGGGATCCTGACATCCCGACGGTCATCCTTGCCCCTTCGGGAGCCACGTTAGGTGATGACTTGGTCGTTAGTTGCTGGTCGCGTCGTCAGTGAGTCGTGTCCGATCGTCTAGGTCATAGGTTCGTGTCCACCTGTCTAGTCTCACCGTCGTCCCGCATCACCTCTCCCCCTACATTTATATTATGTGTGTCGAAGTTCTTACCAGCTTGATCAGGGAAAGAGTTGAGGAGGGGAAGATCCACGATTTCAGGGTTAATAATCGGGCTCCTGCAGTTACTCACGTGATGCACGCTGATGATATGTTCATATTTGGCAAGACAGAGGAGCCAGAGATCAATGAATACATGGAAATTCTAAATACATATTCAGCCTGGTCTGGTCAGTCGCCCAATAGAATGAAATCCTCTGTAGGGGGCTGAGAGTCAATCAGGAGAGGATTTTCTCAGAGCACGAGACCCGAGGTTGGACTCCTCGTATCATGGGTGTTGGACGCTTCGGGGCTGACTTGACGCGCAAGGTACTTTTGGTGGTGACAGAAGCCACGTTGGTAATCATGACTTGCGTCTTGTCATGTTCTGGGAGCGCGGGCTTCGAACGGTTGCCTGACGCTGCGGCATGTGCCTTTTCACCTGCCTCGCGAAAGGTGGCGCTGACTCATCGTGGGTGGTTATAAGGGCGACTGCGTGGTCTCCCCGCAGCCCCCATCCTCTTCTCGCTGGTTGTCGTGCTCGTCACAGACGTCCTCCTCCCTTGCTCGGTGAGGATTCTTCCTTCTCTTGCGTCTCCCATCTTCTGTAGTCATGCCTCCACGTAGGGGAGTCCCTCAAGTTAGTTCTTCTTCTTCTGAAGAAGCGCCTTGCGGCCAGGGTGGTGTGCCGAGCACTTCGGGTGCCGGCCCTAGTCGACCCAGTTCTCTGTCGCTAGTAGCGTATAGGGTGCTCCGTGGCCTGCGGGGAGCTTTCCAGATTCCCCCCAAGTATGGCATCATCTTTCCATCTGTGGGTGATGACATAATGAATTACCCTTCAGGCGGGATCATGGTCCCGGTGGCCTCCTTTCAGGCGGGCTTCCGCCTTCCTATCCATCCCTTCGTTGAGTCTGTCCTCCATCACTGTGGACGAAATTCTGGGGAAATAACCCCCAATTCCCATACCATCCTCTGCAGATTCGTCTACTCATGTCATAGGACATCGATGGAGCCAAATGTCGATCTGTTTCGGCACTTTTTTCTTCTCCAGAGTTGCCCAGTCGACACCTATTTTGCCTATTTCAAGGCTCGCACCCACCAGCATTTTATCCAAGTCTCCCATACCGCGTCTAACCGCAAGGGCCGGTCGGAGCGGTACGTGTATATTATCAAGTCAAAAGACCGCGAGGCCTCCGACAGGTGGATGCGTAGTGGCACCCATCCCACCTGGCGCGATACGAGGCCCTCCCTCTGGGCGGAGGATCGTCGAAAGTTAAAGGAGATTGGCCGGTATCCGCTCATTGACGCGGACTTCATTCTGACTCCGGTGCTACTTCGGGAGCTGGGGTTGAGTCCTCCGTTACCGCAGGGTACTGGTCTTCTCCTTCCATGAGGTTACCTTGGTTGTGAGTGGTACTTAGCCAACTCTTTTCTACTTTCAGGGGCGCCATAAGTTCAGGGTTGGACCTGTAAGATCGTCGAGCTGCCGCGGTGTGCTCCTCGCCTCGTGGATCACGTTACTCCGAGGACCGGACAGGTGTCGATCGTTGCCCCCCAGGCCGAGGTTGAATTTACTTTGGGGAGGCTACAGTACCCGGTCCTGGTCAGCGTCTCTCCGGTGTATTCGTTGGCAGCATCTGCGACCATTAGAGGACCTAGTCCTCAAAGGGGCTCCCCCGAATGAGTCGCTAGTATAGCTAGTGAGGAATCCGCCATGGCTGGTGGTAGCCGCGCCCCCCTGACCGATGATGACCTGGCGACGCTGGACACCCAGCGTTGGGCGAGGAAAAGTGCGAGGACTTCCACCCCTGCTCGGAGTCATATTCTGCCCCCTCCGCCATCTGAGCCGCCTTCTTCTGAGGCTCCGCCGCCACCATTTGCTGGGGAGTTGGTGGTCACTGTCTCTGCATCAGTCCCCGCGGCACGGGGGCAAGACAAGGGCAAGGCCCCAGCGGCTGATGACGCCAACGTCTCTCCTCCGTCGGGATCTCCTTAGCGTAGTCAATCCTCACCGCCCAAGGACTTAACATCTAGGCTGGCCGGGATCGCCATGATCGTCGATCTCATGGGGAGGAGAGCGCAATGGTATGAGCATACCAGTGACTTCGGTCCTATGGCCGAGAATGAGCTGACGACAGTGGCTTTGAGGAGTGCGTGTCTGGTCGTTAGTGCCTTTGGCTTGTGGAGGCATCATTTCTAGGGTCTCGCTCGGATGCTGGAGTCCAGCCAGGCTCTGCAGGCGGCGCTCGAGGAGCGCCTAAAGGGGTCCGAGGGATTTACCTGGTTCATCTTGATCAATTTTTATTGAGGTGGACATAGGAGTTGGTTGTGATTTTGTAGATGTCAAGTTCAACTTTTTTAGTAGCTCCATTGCATACTTCTTTTGATGTATGAACATCCCATCGACCGTTTGATTTACCTATAATCCCAAGAAGAATGCCAGCTCTCCCATAAGGCTCATTTCAAACTCACTTTGCATATGTTTGGAAAAATCTTTACTGAGAGCATCTTTGGTGGAGCCAAACATAATATCATCTACATACACTTGAACAATTAGAATTTTCTTACCATTTAGTTTTATAAAGAGAGTTTGATCAACATTACCTCGTTTGAATCTATTCTGAATGAGGAAATCACTTAACCGTTCACACCATGCCTGGGGTGCTTGTTTCAGACCGTAGAGTGCTTTGTCTAGCTTGTACACATGGTCTGGATGTCTTGTATCTTCAAACCCTGGTGGTTGCTCTAGATACACATCCTCCTGGATATAACCATTCAAGAATGCAATCTTAACATCCATTTGAAACAATTTAATGTTGTTACAATATGCAAAAGCTAAAAGAACTCTCACTTTCTCGAGTATTGCTACTAGTGCAAAAGACTCATCAAAATCGATCCCTAACTCTTGGTTATAGCCTTTGGCTACTACTCAGGCCTTGTTCCTAGTTACCACTCTGATGTGACACCACCTTGGGGGTGGTAGCCACAAGACTGAAGACCCCTCGGACCTAGTAAGCAAGCAATGCACAGATCGGTGACTTCACTCAAGCGGACTCACCCACTAAGTGCACTCTCATATCCGTAGGCAACCCGGTGATGGTGGTGAGGGTCTGGGATAGAACCTCACTGTTTCGGGGTTGGCTAGCCTAAGATTGAACCCCTAAGGGTCTGGGATACCCAACTCCATAGGCAGCCAGCATGCCGAGGGTGTGGGTTGTAGGGGTTACTCTCACCTCACTCCGCGGTGACCACTCAATTGATGAGAAATTTGATCGGGTGCTCACTCACCGTCTGACGGAGCTAAAAGGTAATACTAAATAAGCAATAGTAAACCAGCAAGGGATGTGGCTCAGAGCTCACCTGATCGATGTAAATATACCGATCTCGACTGGAGACGAGGGCGAGTGGGGAGGCGTGGGTATGCACCCGCTCGCCGTGCCGATGAAGCTTCAACTTGAAAATTTAAGTTACATACACTACACCCCTTGCAAGGGGGTTGGACTAGGGGTGGGGAATTAGATTACAACCAAAATGTACCTCCACGCAGGGAGGGGCGCTCAGCCGGCCAGGCGGGGAGGGGAAAAGCCGAGCTCGGAACTAATTGGGTGGCGGTGGCCGGTTCTGTCTGCACTCTGAAATAGGGGACAGGTGGACGTTGTTGGCACTGCCACGACCACTCCCGAACTCAGTATTTTACGAAACCAGCGTCTAACTCCTCGTAATTGGACCAGGGTCATGACAGATTTTTCTGGAATTCCCAGGTTGTCGGTGCCAGTCAGGGAAGAGCCACGAATAGGGTCTCTGCTTCCTGGTTCTGACTGCTACAGGAACATAGTAGCAGTAAGCCGAGACTGTCACGGGCAGTCCCGAACTCCAAATCGAGTGGGGCAGGAGGCGTTGGAACCGTTGATGAGTCTCCGTTGAAACAAGATCCACGAGAATGCCAGCTAATGTCGGGGTAGGCCGGAGCAGTCGAAAGAGTGATAGGGTGTCTGTTCAGTCCAAGAGGGGACAAAATAGCGCACCTTGGGGAGGAAATTGAGAAATCACTGCTCCGGAGGCCGAATGTAATTCCACTTCTTGGTGATGGAAGAAAACTCATTGTAGAAGGTCTCAGCCAAACGTTGCCTCCAAATCTTCGGGTGCCCAGTCGTGGCAGCTTCTGCAAACAGCCTCAGGTTGCAGGCCGGGCCTCTTCTGCGCAGTCGGAGTAGATTGCTTCCCCCGGACAGCCACGAATTCAGAATGAGATGAGACAACCGCCGTTGCGAAGAAGACTCGAAGGCGCTTCCACCGGCACCTCTTGAGCCTCCTGAATCATCCGGATGAGTATGCAGTTTCCTCTACAATTTGATAGTACTCTACTGCTTGCGACCGAGAACTACAGGTTGAAGATGGGAGGAGGGAGGAGGAGCTAAATGGGAGGGGAAAGGGGGTGGATGGGTGTGGAGGAAGCCCTTGACTGTTAGGGGATCTAAGAGGAGCCAAACCAAGATGTGAGAGGGGGAGAATTGGGGCTGGAAGGTGGTCTAGTAGGTGGTGAGAGGGGGAGCTGCGAATTTGGGACTAGGAGGGAGAGGGATTGGCTAGATCTAGACAGCACTTCGACGTCGGTGTTACGGCGGCTCGGCGGCGGCACGTTCGGCGGCGGCAGCAGCTGAGATTGATAGAAGGGAGATAGAGGAGAGGATAGAAGAGGGTTCTAGGCCCTCCCAGACCAACTAACAGCCAAGGGTTGCCTCCACACCCATCCAGCCCCTTTCCCCACCCATTTATCTCATTTCCCACCTCTCATCTTCAGCCTACACTTCCCAGTTCACAGGCAGCAAAGTACCAGCGACTTGCAAAGGCTTCCACAGTGTCATATTGAAGCTTCAGGAGCTGTGTCATATACCGTCAGAAGCATCTCCCTATCCTATTCACAACGGCAGTGGTCTCATCCCTGTCTGAGTTCGTGGCTGCCCGGAGGAGCCATCATCGCCGGACTGCGCCACTTCTTCTTGACAGTCATCCAAAGACAAGTTCTAGAGGCTCCCACGGCCAAACTCCTGAAGTTCTGGAAGTGGGCCTTGGCTGAGAGCTTCTACGACGAGTCTACTTCTAGCACCAAGAAGTGACACCCCATTCGGCATCTGGAGCAGAGAGTTCTCAATTTTCTCCCCTGGGTGCGCTGTTCTATTCCCTCTGGGACTGAACAGACACCCGATCACTGTTATGATCCTCACCATCTGCTCCGACCTCCTCTGGCATCGTCGTGGGTCTCCGTTCGAAGAGGAGTCATCTACAAATCCAACAGTTCTAACCTTGCCTAAATCAGAGTCTGGGAGCGTCCGTGGTAGCCTCGTCGTCCTACTGCTATGGTGCAGAAGCTGTCAAAACCAGAAAGTAGAGGCCCAGTTCACGACTCTGCCCCAACCATCACCGCCAACCAAAAATTTCCCCAAAATTTGGACATCCTCCCAGGCCAACCTAGGAGATTTCTCCACTGGTTTCATTGCCGAAGGAGTTTGGGAGAGTCCGCAGCAACGCCGATAGTGTCAGTCTATCCCTTGTTCCAGAGGGCTGGCAGAACCGACATCTTCTTCATTCGGCCTTTCTAACTTAGTTTTTCCTACTCCATCTGGCCGGCTTAAAGCCCCTCCCTGCGTGGAGGTAGTATTGAGTGTAATTCAAGTTAACCCCCACCCTGAGATCCCCCTCCTGTGAGAGCTGTAGTGGTGTACTATTTAAAATTCTCAGGTCAAAGCTACACCGACGTGGCGAGCGTGTGCGTCCCCTCGCCTCCTCGCTCACCCTCGTCTCCGGCCAGGATTGGCGTCTTCATGTCGATCAGGTGAGCCTCTGGTCACTCTTCTTTGTTGGCATTCCTTGCTTATTTAGTATTACGTCCTAGCTCTATCGGTGGTGAGGGAGTGCCTGGTCCAAAAGGCCAATTGATCGAGTGACCACCGCGGGGTGAGTTATGAGAGAGACCCTTCATCCCACGCCCTCGGCGTACTGGCCGCCCGTCAAATTGGGCATCCCAAGCCCTTAGGGGTTCAACCTCAAGATAGTTGAGCCCTGGAACAGTGAGGTCCTATCCCGGACCCTCTCCACCATCGTCGAGTTACCCACGGGCACTAGTGTGTGCTACGCGAGTGAGCTTGCCCGAGTGAGTCTGCCATCAAAGTTGCTTGCTTACGATTATAGGTCCAAGATGCATCGATCGAGTGGCTGCCACCCCAAGGTGGTGTCACATCAAATTGGTATCAGAGTAAGTTCACAACTTGTCTCTATCAAGTTGGTCCTATGGTGCACATGCATTTAGAGTCACCCGGTGCATCAACCGTGCCCACTAGCATGGCTACCTCTCTTTGGTCACATTCATCCCACTCGGCCCTCCACAAGGGTCCGATCAACCCTCCATTTGACATAATCTCTTTTGAGGATCTCCTCTTCGATGGATCATGCCCTAGTGCCTACCTAAAGTGGGAGGCTACCGTGGAAAAAGACTTTGAGAGGACTATGGTTTATGGACCCGCGAGAGTCCGCGTTGCCAAGGGGCGACTTCGGGGTCAAGCCAAGAGTAAGTGGGAACATATAGTGAGCTTAAGGAGGGTTAGGAGACAAGAGCCCATTTCCTCATGGGAGGAGATGAAGATAGAACTTAGGAAGATCTACGCTCCCCAACGTCCCCCTCCCTACTCGGAGAGCCATAGTCCGAGGAGCACTACCACTCCTCCCTTCTGTCCCGGCCAATTCAAGGCCGCCATAAAGGCCCTCTACATCTCCCAACCCCCACAACACCCACCACTTCCAACCCCAATCAACACCTCTACATTTTGCCACCCAACCTCCACCATTCAAACCAAATTGGCCCCTACCCTCACTCCTCCACAACCGGCCGATCCCAAGGGCAAGAGACCCTTAACCAACCCGGTTCCCCCCGCAAAGACCACCGCTAACCAACCCACACTCCCTTTTCCAACCCGCACCCAAACCCAATTGGCCTCCACCTCTCCACCTTCCCCCATAAGGAACACTCCCCCCAAGATCAACCAACCCAAGCTACCTGAACCAACCCATCTCCCCCTCTGTGGACGTGTAAAATTACACGTCCGCGTGTCCCGACCAGCTCGGCGTCAACAACAAATTCAAATGAGCCAGGAGGAATGTTTGGTGCACACCCTCAAGTAATTTTTTTTAAAAAAATATGTAACGTAGGTTTAAGTTACCTTTGTTTGTCGTAAAAATGTATCATCATCTGACGGTATAAAAAAAATCTTTAGGGCCACTTTGATAACAGAATAAGGGAGAATATGATGAGTTATTTTGCCTACTTATTCTTAACCGAGTTTGGTAGCAGGGTTAAGTTATTTGGGGTCGATTAAGAATAAGACTCTTATTTTAAGAATAATTCATTCTACCATTTCATATGAAATGAGTTATTCTCAGGGTAATAATAAGTTATCAAACTCAAAGAATAATTTACCCTGACTTACCTCAGATAACTTATCCTAATCTATTATCAAAGTGACCCTTAATCGCATCAAGTGAATAGTGTAGGAATTAATTGTTCAAAAATTGACTCTTTTTATTTTAGAATTTTTAGGCCATAGAATCAAGGTGTGTCTTGTGCGATAATTTAGTGTGATTTATACCTTACGTTACAAAAAAATTCGATTGGTGCACATCTAGCGTGTGTAATTACACCCGAGTGTGTAATAAGGATTAGTTTAAAGTCGGATACTGAGTCACCACGGGGCACCAAGTCAATTGCTTGAGATGGCCGGGTGAAGGCCACTGGGCCGCCGGAAGACGCCACCTGCACTGCTGCACTCGCGCCCGCGGGTTCGAATCAGCGTTGGCATGCTGGTGCTGGTGCCGGCGGCTGCTGCGCACAAACATGGACGTGCTGTTGCCCGCCTCCCCAATGGTTCGTTGTCAGCAGATGCAGTCTCAAACCAGCTTCATGATGACAGGTTCGGTTGAAATCGAAATATTTTAATTGCAACGTGTTAATTTTAGATTGAAACGATCTGAAATTTATTGATCTAAATTAGATGATATTAAATTTTTTTAAATTAAAAATTATATTTTATTTAATTTCAAGTCGAAATCGAAATCAACACGATTTCGATTTTAAACCCGACCGAAATCGGCCGAAACTATCTTATATGATCAGCAGGTGCGTGTCCTTGCGCATGTTCTGCCATCATGCTTACCAACGAGGTTCTATGCTCGCAATCATTTCTCGCACATCGTCAGGGATGTAAGGGAACATGCATGGAACTGGATTCCCAATGGAGGGGCACGGCCTTCATGTGGAGAGGAGGGGGGGCAGACAGTAGCTTTGGTTGGGTTGAGTTGATGTGCATGGGGGTCTGCTTTTCGTAGGGTGGGAGACTTGAAGAGGGTGTACGGTACGTGGTTCCTAACTAGGAACGGAGCGCCTTCCTCGATTGGCCCCCCAACCTGCAGAGGGGCGGCAGCACCGTCTTTCTCCACAGGGAAGGCAGCCCCCCTCCACCGCCATGTAGACTCTGATTTCCAACTGCAAGAGCAGAGCTTTCGATCCATGGGTTCACAGGGTTGCTTCAAAATGGCCGACTGCATAATCCTCTCTCTTGTGTAGCCGGACTTGTTCTTACTGGGAGAGGGGGTTGAGATCTGTGGGGTGAGGGACTTCGAAAATAACTTGTCTTGGCGTGTGTGTGCAGCTTTCGATCCTTTGAGGATCAGGTTCGGGGGGTCACTGCAAGACCAGGTCGTGTACGGAGTGGGGACGCGCGCATACGTACGACCGCCCCCAGTTCAAGAACACCACGGGCAGGCGGTTCAGCTTCAGCGAGGGTGTCTTCCCATGGACCACGACGCGCAGCAACCCCTCACCGTCGACGGCGTCTGTCAGGTCCAGGGTCTCGTGGTCGGTGATGATGGGCTGCGGCAGGACGTGCCGCGCCAAGGCGGCGATAGATGAGGGCGCTGATGGTCCACGGCACCCTTAACTTGAGGAGGACCCCGTCGTCGACGCCCAGGTCCCTGGCAGGGAGCTCGA
The DNA here is from genome assembly GCA_024336825.1 of Amorphophallus titanum. Lineage (NCBI taxonomy): Eukaryota > Viridiplantae > Streptophyta > Magnoliopsida > Alismatales > Araceae > Amorphophallus > Amorphophallus titanum. The sequence goes on along the minus strand of JANBPO010009603.1, from coordinate 83,881,870 downwards.
TCCACAGCCGCCGGATCTCCCTTTAAGTTCTGGAGCACCTCCGTGGGCGAGTGGTGGGAGACCTCGGGAGCCAGCGACGGCGCCGAGGAGGCGGCGCGCAGAGGGTGACAACGACGATGACGACGTACGAGGGCAAGGACAACCTCGATCCCCGCCCTCAAGTTCGTCGGTGCCAGTGGAGGGGCTGGCGAGGATCTGCCTGATCGGATGGAGCGGCCTCATGTTGCTGCCAAGAACAAGGCGCGCCCGGTGGGAGAAGAGGCCGCCGCAGGGGTCGCCGCCCGCCGGCTGGCCTGGGGGAGAGAGAGAAGAGAGATAGGGAGTGACTGAAGAGAGAGAGAGAGAGAGCAGAGAGCATTTCCGAGGTGCCAAATGCCCCGTAAAGATAGAATATTTCATAACATATTCTTTTTTCTAACCTCAACTCCAGAAGAGGACAAAGAAGGCCCACTCAATCTAATGGTGAGTCGAGCAAGCAAGGTAGCATTATATGCTACGAATGCAAGAAGCCTGGGCACATGAGAGGTGAGTGTCCAGAATGAAAGATCAAATGGACTTCATTGTTGGCTTAATATGAAGATTTCATTATCAAAGCTCAAAAGACCTACATGATGCATGCTGGGCTAAAAAGAAAAATTAAAATAAACTTTAGATAGAAAATAATCAAGGATAATATTGTTAAACCATCCAGACTTGGTTAAGAATCTAAATTTCTAAGCTGACGCTAAGCCGAAGCCCGTTTGTCCACGCATCAACTCAGAAATAGGAACTATCGTCCCAAACCTTAAATGACCTAACGGCCTATCCATGTGATCAAGATTCCCCTGGAACAATCACTGTTTTTGATAAAAGGGAACTCAAATTCCAGGTTTATCAGAACCACAAGGTCATTGATATGCTATAATAGCGTAAGTACCATATAATAACAATGCATACAGGTAGAAGACATAGAGAACGATGTCACCAAAGAGACCCCAACACTTGAGATCTGCATAACCTGCTCTTTCCTGCGCTCAAAAGATCATCAGTTCAACACAGTTTATAACATAATAATTGCATCACATAATTTAAAATGATAATGACAAATTCCAGAAATGATGCCCTCCCAGGTGGCGCTAAATCAATAAATGACGACATCACAAGAAGTCACTATTCCCATTCACCGTTCGACTTGGAAACGGATTACAACTACAGAAAATGACACCCGTTTGATAAGGCGTTTATTAAAGGACGACCTCATGTAAGGCGTTATTTACATAAATGACGCAAAGCTCCAGTCGTCAATTGACTGTAACTTCTGGCATTCACAATCCTCATCGGCAACGGAACAACAGAGGCTTCCTTTTCCAATTCGTATCGCCATTCACCACCGTGTGAATCATTATAAATAGGCTGCTGCACCTTCTGTTTTAAGACATCAAATAGAAATCTTTCGTTGCAGGGTTTGCACCAGAGGAACGCTGAGGCTAGCTATTTGTAGAGAAACAGGGCTTTGCAGAGAAATCAGAGACTAGAAGGATGGATCGATTAATGCATCGTCCTTCAAAGAAGCCCAAGGTGTCTTTCTCGAGGATTTGTGAAATTGAATGGCATATTAGTGGAAGGATTGCTATGAACCAAGTAAGTATGGAAATTGGGTCTACATTCTATATACTCTCATTCTTTGCTTTCTAAATCTAATCTCCTTTCTTCTTCATTCTCTTCTTCATGTCCAGGATTACCCCAACATACCCGGGGCAAGAAGATTCACCAAAAATAAATAGTTTCCTCTCCTTCTTTCCAAACTCTCCCTAGACATGAGAACCTATCTTTCTAGATGGCACCTTCTAGGCCTAGTAACCCATGCCAAGCATTACAATGATGTACACTTAGATTGGTCCGCTATGGGAGCCCTTATTGAAATTTGGCATCCTACCTCCCATACTTTCCTCTTCCCTACCTTTGAAGCCACCATCCTCCTAGAAGAAGTGGAAATACTCCTAGGCCTAAAGAGGATGAAACAAGGAGATGAAGAAAAGATGGCTTACATGCCAAGAGGAATTGGAGCTCAAGAGATGCTTACAAACTTAATTCCAAACTCCAACATAGTCAATCAAATCAAAGCCACCAAAGGGATCAATCTTATGAAGCTTGCATCATGGGTGTACAAGAGGATGGACCAAGTCAAAGAAGATGAGCTAGAAAAGGTAGCTAAAGCTTTTGTAATATGCTTGGTGGGAGCACTCTTGTTCCCTTCCATAGAAGATTTTCTTGATGAAGCCCAATTAAGTGCTATAGCTAGCATATGGGAGGGAGAGAGGATAGGGCCGACGGTGTTGGCTTACCTTTATAGCGGGATCACCTCGGCATCCATGGGAAGACCTTTATGCAGATCCATGCTCGTATTTTCTAGTTGGATAGATCTTCATTTGAAGTTTGACCCATGCGATGAGACACAACAAGCTTCTAGAATCTTCTCCAAGAGCCTGCTCCACTATATGACAGGTTCACTAGGATTGTGTGAACGAGTGGTGAACCGAGTATCAAAGATCAAGAAAAGGGTGGAATGGAGAGAGCATTTAAAGGTAATGCCTAAAAATCTCTTCACTAGTGCTCCGGGATTCCTCAAGATACATGCCATTCGTACAAGATTCTCCTCCGGAATAGAGCTTCGCCTAGTGGGTGCCACCGAGCTAGTCCTCTACAACGCACACCGATGTTATCCCCAACTTGACCTCCCACGCCATCACTTTGAAGAAGCCTCTCGTCTTCCGCCAATCAAGAGAAGGGACCTTGGATCAAATGAAGATGAAGAGGAGATCAAGACTATCCAAGTCCTCTGGAGGATCAGTAAATTAAATCAGCCCATTGAAAGAGTTGAAGAAGACAAGGATCAATGGAAAGCATATGTAATAGCACTTAGACAAATGAGACCCAAAGTGGCTCATTAATGTAATCATGATTTTCTTTGAATAAACAAAGGATATTTCCTTCGCCGGTCGCGCACGAGAAACACGTCGGCGCCGAGGCCGGCGAGTTTTTCGCGGAGGACCTGGCCCACGACGAGGTTCAGGTTGCCTTCGCAGATCTGGCCGTAGCCGGGGAAATTGACGGAGCGGTCTTCCATCTTGGCCCAGGCGCCGCCGATGTCGGCGGGTTCGATCGCCACGCGGAGTCCGGCCAGCGGGCGTTCGGGCGTCGAGAGGAGGAGGGGTGTTCCGGGGAAATGATAGTCGGTCGGCTGGGGGCGATAGAGCTGCGGGGCGGACGCGAAGCGGATGGTCGCCACCGGTTGCCCGCGGGCCCCGGCCTCCGGGAAAATGGAAACCGAGTTTCTGCCGATCGCCAGATAGGGCTCGAGGCCGTGCCAGGGGGCGAACACGCCGTTCAGGCGGGCCAGAAATTCCTCGCGGGTTAGCGTCTGGTCGAAGCGCGCGAGCCTTTGCCAATCCGCGGACGAGGGCGGGGCAACGAGTACGGCCAGCCGGGCCTCGGCGGGGGTGAGCGGAGACGCCCGACCGGCGGCCGGGGCGAGGGCAAGGAGGAGGCCGGAGGCGACGGCGATGAGCGCGCGACGGATCGTCATGGCGCCGCAAACTAGCGGCGAGGCAGCCGAGAGCACGGCAAAAGCGCGAGGCGGGGAGTTTTTGCGCATTGCGTGGGGCCGGGGGGATGGGATGGAAGAGGGTATGAAGATTGAAGACCGCGAGGCGAGCGCGAGGCACCGGGGGCGATTCGAGGCGCTCTGGCCGCAGTGTCCGCTGGCGGTCGTGATCGCGCTGGTGGGGTTTCTCAACATCGCGCAGGGCTCGGGGTTGCGGCTGGCGTGGCTGCCCCATATTGGGATGTTTGACGAGCTGGCGGACACGCTTGCGGTGCTCGGGGGGACGGCGCAGGGAATCCTGGGGCTCATGCTGGTGCTGGTGGGGACGGGGCTCTTGTGGCGGTTGGTGTCGGCATGGATGCTCTCGGTGCTGCTGCTGGTGATCGCGGTGGGGGCGACGCTGCTGGCGGGCGACTGGGGCGCGGGGTCGATGCTGCAGGCGTGCCTGCTGCTGGGGCTGCTGCTGGCGAAGTCGCATTTCACGCGGCGCACGGCGCTGGCGAACATCGTGTTTTCGCTGAGCGGGGTGCTGGCGATCCTGGCCTACGGGGTTTTCGGGAGCTACCTGCTGGGGAAGGGATTCAGGCCGGAGATCCACGATATGGGAACGGCGGTTTACTACACGGTGGTGACGCTTTCGACGGTGGGCTACGGGGACATCGTGCCGGTCACGCCCGAGGCGCGGTGGTTCGCGGTGTCGCTGCTGGTGGTGGGGCTCGGCGTGTTCGCGAGCGCGGTGGCGTCGGCGCTCGGGCCAAAGATTTCCGGTGAACTCAGTCGTCTGCTAAAACCCAAGGAAAAACCTATGCAACCCAAGGATCATGTCATTCTCGTCGGCGAGGGCCCGGTGGCGCTCAACACGCTCGCGGAGCTGCGGCGACGCGGGGTGGATCTCGTGCAAATCGTGGCATCGGCCCAAGCGGGCGTCGGCGACGCGGAGGACCGCGTGGTGGCGGGAGACGCGAGCGACGACACGGTGCTGCGGCGGGCGGGCATCGACCGGGCACGCATGGTGATCGCGGCGCGCGAGGACGACGGGGAGAACGCGTTCATTTCGCTCGTCGCCAAGGACCTGAAGCCGGACGTGCGGGTGCTGGCGGTGGCGAGCTCGGCGGCGGCGGTCCACCGGCTGAAGCTGGCGAAGGCGGATTTCGTTTTCTCGCCGGCGGCGGTGGGAAGTCGGCTGATGGCGGACTGGGTGGAGGGCGCGCCGATGGAGCCGGCGTTCAGGGATTTGCTGGAAGGGAATCCGCGGAAGAAGGAAGCGTGACGGCCGAGGGCGGGCAGGTCGACGCCTGCAAACTCGATGCCTTTCCGGCGGGGACCATGATGCGGAGGCTGCGGGGGAGGACGGAGATTTCCACGCGGGCGGCGGTCTCGTGCGTCTCGCCGTCGGTGTGGATGAGGCCGGGGGCGGCGCGTTCGACGGTGAAGCGCGCGTCGCGCAGGCGGAGGACGTTTTTGTCGCCGTCGATGCGGCGGGCGAAGAGACGGACGGCGAGGGGAATGCCGCCGAGGAGCGTGGCGCGGCGGATGACGGTGAGGTCGAGCCGGCCATCGTCCACCGAGGCGCCGGGGGCGATGAAGCAGTCGTTGCCGTATTGGTCGGAGTTGGCGACGGTGAGGATGAAGGCGGTCGTTTCCAAAAAGTCGGTGCCTGCAAAGTCGATGCCTTGGCGGATGCGGACAGTCTCGGGGCGGTGGCCGAAGAAGGCGGAGCAGGCGGTGCGGACGTAGGCGGGGAGCCCGCGGCGGGCGAGGCGGTTGAAGCGGTGGCTGATCTCGGCGTCGAAGCCGAGGCCCATGACGTTGAAGAACGGGATGCGCGACGTGCACAGGAACAGAGGTTGAAACGGTGCCATATGATGAGAAGGGGGGCTTTGAAATGGCGCACCTCTTGAGGGCGCGCCGGTTAAGGGCACGCCAGTTAAGACGTGTCGGTGAATCACGACGCTGATTTAACTCTGTTTCGCGTGAAACGAGCTCCGTCGGACTTATTTTTGAGTTTATTCAAATATTTTGGAAACATTCAATTATTCATTAAGTTTATTATGCATCGAGTCAGTCCCGGATAGTTCGACGATCAAATCGTGAGCTCGCACGAGGTTCGTACTCTAGCGCGGCGACAGCTTTGAATCGAGTCGAAAATTCGGCAGCATCTCCCCATCCTGGAGGATGTATCGGGGAGAAGCAGGGAATACTCACGCAGTGGAGTAAGCCCTAAAGGGCCGGGTGGCACGACGGCGGCCGGTAAAAACCTGAGCGGATAGGAAATCCCCGAGGGCTAGCCTACTAGGGGCACCGAATCCGTGGGTGAGCACAGACGAGTAACGCGACTGATAGTGGGAGCGAAAACCCCAAGGGCAAGCCTACGAGGGGCACGCGACCCGAGTCGGTACTCCATCTAAGTCGGGACGACCGATTAGAGAGGGAAACCCTAAGCCTAGCCTACAAGGGGTGCCCATCCCACGGCCACCACGGAGTCCGTTATGGACCGTGGATTTGAATTTGTCGAGGTTTAACCCAATTTGATATTCACCCGGTCGTCCGTGGGAGATTCGCCACTAACAGGTGGATCCCACGAGCACAACGGTGTCGTGGCCAAACAGTAGGAATGTTCCCCTCCCCGGAACAGTCGCGACTCACTGTCGGGAGGGTTGAAACGGCACGGTAGAAAATCCTCACGAATGATCATTAGCACATTTGTATTAGGCCAACCAAACAAAGGGGACCTGAAAGGTGGCGACAGACAGTAAAAGGGGGGAAGACTCATTATTCCCTATACAGAGACATTCCTTCGACAATTAATACTCCACTAGCATGGCATGAGTACACAAGCCATAGCGGTGATCCCCGTTCCCTCTGGCCTATGGGGAAGTGCAGAGGTGTTGAAGGGACCCCCATTCCCACCGGGCACAGACAGAGATGCACACACGGGTGTGTCTCTGACCACAAGGCCCATAGCACACGGGCGGCAAGGCAAGGTCATGGCATTGGAAGAGAGAGACCCCGGGGAGGTATGATTTCTATAGCCCATGCTGCTCTAGGGTGTATTCAACATCGGGAAATCGAAATTCAAAGACCGGACGCGCAGAGGGATAGTTGAATATACACATCGGGAGAAGAATGGGGTGAGTATATGCAGGGCATCAATCACTCATCTATTAATGTATATATGCCATTCATCCCGTTGATGGGGGACAAAGACGTGCAGTACAAAGTGTTCGGCGCCGGCGTTGTCGCACGGACACCCTCCGTAGCTTACGGGGAGGTTTACAGGGAGAGGGGAGATGAGGAGATGAAGAGAGGAGAAGACGGGCTCGTATCATCGCCCCTCTCCCACCTCTCTTTTACATTGCAACAGAAAGGGAAAACAAGAGAAGAAGAATGCCAGAAAGCATCGCGATAACCCACCTAAGACTCCTCTCAGCAAACAAAGGATCGCCTTCTTCTTCTCCGACTCCGAGCTTGGACGGACGAACGGGCCACAGGCGTGGAAAACCTCCCTCGCCCTTTCTTGTTTTCCAAGCTCTTCTCTCTCTCCCCCGTTCTTCTGCTTGTTTTCTTGCATTCCTCTTCTACTATTTTTATAAGGCAAGGTCACCCGGCACCACAAATGGCTCGCCGGGGAGACCGTGCCAGGGAACCGATTAGCACGTCGGGGAAGGCCGCGCCGGGAAACGGTGCCCCTTCTTTGCACGCCAGGAAGGAGGGCGCCATTTCTGCTTTGTTTGCTTGCCGAACGTCAGTCGATGAGTCCGGGGATGATTCCGGAAGTCACCGTTGGTGATCCTTCGTGCCAGGACTCCTACAAAACCTTGGCAAGGAGATTAACGAAGCTCTCGGTTCACCGAACGGCTCAGGTCTGGACTCCGTGTGCGTCTGTTTTGAGCGCAAGGGTCTTTTGTTGACACTTCCGACTCGGCTTGACTCGTGCTCAAAATTCCCGCGCAGGATGATATGCCGCCCCGACTGGCGATCATTTGGCCTCTGACGGGCCCCACCCTCGCAATAAGCCGAACCGGTGTCGAGTGTTCGGACCCTTCCGCTGCTAGAGTTCTCGGCTTCGGTTTGTGAAGGCCAATAGTGCCCTTTTTCCTTAGGAGAGTCTTCATTAGGATGGGAGACCGTCGGGTGAATCACCGTCCTTGGTCGGGCGGCGATGCAGGGTAGCGGTGTGACAAAGTCGACACCAGATCATTGGGTAGGCTTGGTCGCACTGCCACTTGATGGTGGAGTCATATCAGTTCTCCTGAGGCGAGGCTCTCGGCATTCACTCCTAGCAGCCTTGGTGACTTTAAGAGGCTTCAGCAGTTTACTTTTCTTTGACTTGCATGCTCCGTAAGCCTTGTCATTTACTTTTGCGGCTTGATCGCCGGTCATCAGATTTTGAGTGTCAACAGCCGGGTCCAGGGTGAGCAGCACCGCTGAAGTGGGGTTACAGAGAGGAGCCTTTTATCTTAGACTACCTCGCCGTGAGATTCAAGCATGAGCTGGTGTTGGGATGGTTCGGGGAGTTGAAGCTCCACGACGCCCACAGCTTTAGGGAGGGGGCCGTGGAGTTTACCGAGTACGTGCTGTTGAATTACGCCCCACTCCTCATTAAAGCCAGTGTCTACCATAGCGTCTATGCCTCCCGCTATGGCTATCCCATTTCAAAGGGGCTCTGCTGCGAGATGATTGGAGTCTTCAACGCAGAGACCAATGCTTTTTATACGGCGGAGGGTGAGATGTCGCTGGATTTGTGGAGTCTCAGCCAACTGAGTGGCTTGCCCATAGACGGGGAGCCTTATGAAGAGGTATGTCTCCCAGACTTAATCAAAGATGAAACTGACGGGGACGGCTACTATTCTCTGGGATACTCTTATCGGTATCTGATGAAGGCATACCGGAAGTTATATTAGTCAGCCCATGGTGAGAGACAGCCTCGCTGCAGGGACAGGAAGAGGGTCAGGCTGGCCCTGTGGCTGCAATATTTTTACGATGGGCCGAAGCAATATGAGGACTTTCCTTGTGTCAGCACCATTACTGCCCGCAAGAAGCGCGCGAAGCCGAAGACTGACGTGAAGATACCCTCATGGGGCGGCAGAGTGGGCCCAACCCAATGGCGGTCGACCCGATGACCCATTACGTGGCATTTTTGACGTACTGGCTATGTTCATTTGCGATGCCGTACGGGGATGAGACGGTGATCCGGCCAGACGCCATTTATCCAGCGTGCCAGATGGCATGGGGGATCAAGCTGTCTCTCTGTCCAGCTACCCTCTGCTTGATATACAAAGCTTTGGGGGATGTCAACACTCACCAGTTCCCGCGACAGGTGCGGTATGTGTGCCTATTACATTTTTTCAACGCGTGGGTTTGTTCTCTATTCCCAGAGTTCACCCCGCATGCCATTCAAGATTGGGGGCTCATGCCGTGTATGCTTGAATTTGCCAGTGCTGAGGCAGGGCCCACTTCTTTGCGGCTGTACGACATCTGGGGCCGCCTGACCACAGTCCCCCAGTACGCCACTGGGACCATCCATTTCTGGGCACTGGCAGCGCACTCCAGTCCCCTGGTAAATAGTAAAAGGGAATGCAGAGACAACCAGGTGGAGAAGTATGTCCACCCGATAAGCCGGGCCAATGTGGTTCGCCCGATGCTGGAGCCTAAGTTAAGGGACTGGGCGTTGTCCATCCGACCCAGCGTGCTGGCATTCAGAAAAGGGGAGACGCTACTGTTGGAGCCGTACTACCCCTTTCGCTTCGGTCGCAACTTCGGCCATGACCAGCACATCCCGGTATACAGTGCCCAGTTCAGCTTGACGACGCGGGCTCTTTGGGGGAACCTGGTCGCGGAGACCGCCAGAGTCTGGTGGGACTTCTTCCACTGGGCCGATGCTGCTAGCTTTAGAGTACCGGCTCCCGGTCGCATTCCACGGGTGACACCCGAATATGTGAAGTGGTGGAATGTCGAGATGGCCTTCTATCGGTCTCACAAGACCAATTGCTGGGATGGGGCAGAGAGAAGATTCTTAAGCCGGCAGCCCACACCCGTCCTTGATGTCGAGCCAGAGCACCTCCTGCGCCTATGGCGTGGCAAAAGCAAGGATGTGGCCGATTATATGATTACTCGTAAAGTGGCCCGAGAGAGCAGACCAGTGCCACAGGCCAAGTTGCCTTCGGTGGCGAAGGATGACTTCAGGAAGACTTTGCGGGACCTTTGCCGCATCAGCTCAGACCGCCTGGAGCTGATCAATTACCCACTGTCGGCGGAAGAGGAGGGCACCCCTGTGACCAGCTAGAGGGCCGAGAAGGACTCAATCTGCCCCTACCACACCTTTGTGAGGAGGGACGAGTAGAAACCATAGAATTATGCGGATACCACCTAACTCTACGTCCTCCTGCGGGTGCACGGGCTAACGATCGAAGCTCGGTCGATAGCCATCCTGAGGCCGCAACTGCATGTGGCCTATCACTACGCCAAAGGATGGGGGATGGATCACTTCAATCTATATTGCTATCTATCAGCCAAGAAGCATGCAGACCTAGCCACCCTTGCCGACCGGTGCCGGACGATCAGGGATGTGTGTTGGTTAGTTCGGGAGGCGGCCCGTCAGGACCAGGCACCCTCCCTGAGCTACTGGCCAATCACGCTTCGACTTTATAACGACCCTCATGGTATGTACTACTGCGCACATACATTACATCTTCTTTTACCCCCACCGGTCATTATCGCGTCCTTCAGAACACTGAATGGTAACTGACTCCTTGCTCCCCTTATTTTCTTTCCGTCGCAGACCACCCAGACAGCACCTAGCTGGCGACGTACCGCAATCTCCTCTGGCAAGTAGAGAAGCTGGCCTATTTTGAGGAGGCGCCAGCGGCCCCGACCATGACCCCGCTACCCCATCTTGCGAAGAGGCCCTGGGTGAAGTCGCCTGTGAAGAAGGCCCTGGGCAAGGCGCAGGCTGCCGGACGGCAGGAGGCTAAGCGCCGGAGGGTAGAAATCGCCAAGTCTGCAGAGACCGTTCCTCCACCGCCTCCCATCCCATCCTTCGAGGAGTTTGAGGTTGGTCGGGCCAAACCGAGCCAACCCAGATCAATTTTTTTTATATTAAACAGATAAAATGCTAAACGATAAATTGGTAGGACATTACACCCTCTCCCCCTTAAAGAAAACTTCGTCCTCGAAGTTTGGGGTTAGATTACGTACCGAATAATCGAGGGTACTTCTTCTTTATCTCTGTCTCTAGCTCCAATGTTGCCTCCTCCTGCGAGAAATTTCTCCATAGTATCTTCACCAATGGAATAACTTTCCGAAGGGTGAAACCCATTAAGGCCTGCGACCTTATTTTAATACACAGATATGGTTGCCCATTTTGAAACACTGTAACTAGTAAGGAGTTGATAGGAAAACTTAACTGTACACTTGTATTGTCAGATTATGGCGGGAGGAGGTCATCGTGGAGTTCAAAATGACGATGCTCAGGACGAGCCAAGAGGATCCCCATCTCCACCCCCACCACATTTGGTGGATTATGGAATGCTCATGCAAGAGCAACGAGGAGCCGAGGCTGAAAGGATTGCATGGCGAGGAGAGTACTGCCTTACAAAGTTCCAGCAGGGTCGCTCGGGACACTCAACTCAGGGTAGAGGAGAGGGAGGACTAAGAGTGGCGTGGGATGCAGCATCGAGAGTTAGAGAAATACTTGTACACCCACACCTCTATTATGATGTCCATGGCAATTTATAGGAGATGATTTTACTTCCATTTCCTACTCCCTTACGCTTCTTTCTCTTTAAGTTGTCTTCTCTTTCTCTCCCCCTCTCCTCCGGGCGGCCAACGGAGGCGATGGTGGGCAAGGTAGGGACAGCATGAGGGCGAGGAGCACGAGGATGGGGCAAGGATCGAGGCGGTGGAGGCGCGATGAGCTCAGGTGCGCGTTCGGGTGCCCGGCGAGGGTTTCGCAGGCGTTTCGCAATGGATCGGTGTCCTCGACACGTGAAATCTTCAGTGGATAGGGGGATTGTTCCTTAACCCTTGTACTTCTATTCCCATGATTTTGGTAGGCCGTGGTGAGTCGAGCGGGTTTATTTCACGCCGGGGGTTGAAATGATCGATTTTGGGGTGAGACACGGACCTTCCGTTTTAACCATATTTTTGGGGTTTTAATCATGCCTCTAGGTGCTCTAGAGGCTGGGGAATGGTTTCCCCATCACCCCGGGGGTGATTGGGCATGGATCAACACCGAACGGCGGTGTTCGATTTGCGATTTCACAGTTTTCGGTCGACTGACACGGGTGGTCCGGTCGTCTGAACTCCGTCGTTTGTGAACTGGGCATTCTGCCTAGTTCGGTCGACCGAACTGCCCAGTTCGGATGACCAAACTGGTTGGTCGACTAAAATGCAGAGTTTCAGTTCGTTTCGACCTCCGATCGGTTCAATTGAGACCAAATGACCGACTTATGGCCCCGCGAGTGTCCTGGACACCCCGTGGGGACTGTGACAGTATTTTTGGGTGTCCAGAGGCATCAAGTTACCTTGATTAACGTGTTCATGAGATTTTGGGGGTCCAGGTGACCCCATGTGTTCTGGACTTTAGTGCTTTCACTTGAACGAGTCACCGTAAGTAGACATGAGTGCAATGGGGCTTCCCCGCACGATGTGGGTTTCTCCGGAAGGTGGTCTGCGAACGGGTCATGTGTGTGGCCTTGGACTGTGAGTCCATTTAACCAGCTAGGGGCTAGAGTTTCACATGTGTCCCTTGGATGTGGGATTAACTCGATGACTTGTGAGCTACCTTGGGAATCGTGTCATTATGATTTCAGACCTAGGGATTAGGCTAGACTGATAGTGCTGTTCTGTCACGTGCGACGGTCTTGACCCGAGTCTCATGACTCAAGGACCATTGGGTTTAGTAGGTTTGGTGGGTTGTCCAAAGTCTGGTGGTCGCGAGCCACCTGTTACTTCGCGTTACTTGAGATGGGTGCGTGCGTGGCTTTCAGTGTTCACGTTTAGTGAGCTCCCGTTAGTCATAACTTTCCTACGCATGCGGGTGTGGACCCATATGGGAGTGGTGGAGAGCGTGACCCGAGTGAGACGGTTGTCAGGCTGGTTACTGTAGGGCCCCCACGGGCAGCCTGAGTCTGGGCTTCGGGGGAAGAACCATCTAGTGGGCTTGACCTAGGGTGCATGGTTTGTGTGTGCACACGTGGCTGGGGGCGTCAGACCCGCACTGATGAGCGGAACCCCAGTTAGTCCTTGTTTTGTGTTCCTGGTTATTATACAATGTCTCAGTCTCCACCTGGGGCATCGTAGAGAGACATCTGAGGCTGCAGACTATGTCGTTAGTGGACGCATCCGACCTTACTTCTGGTGGGCGGTACTCCCGTCACGTGACGTGAGTTGTCGTGTCACGGGTTTTTATTTTCTATCTGTGAGATAGAGTTTCGTGTGTAGTTCTGGGCGTTCTCCTAGAGTTAAGGCCTAGGGTTTTTGGTGAGCGTCACCGAGGGCTTCTCCCTAAACGGTTAATTTATTAAAAAATCATGTTTAGCATTCTAGAACTAAGCATATAGGCACCCGACATCATTTTCTGAGAGATCATGTAGGAAAAGAGGACTTTGAACTAAGATTCATTAACACAAATAATTAGTTAGCTGATATTTTCACAAAGCCCTTAAATGAAGAAAAAATTTCAATAATAAGAAGGGAATTATGTATGTTCAAGAGTGAGCACTTTACTGGTTGAGTGTGCATGAAGTGAGCATAGGCATAGTTGAGCTGCATGAGTTAGAGTGTGCATGCATATGGTATGCATTTGTGTTACATGTATGCTAAAATAAATTTTCCTTGTATGCTTGAATGTATTTAATATGTATTAGCCCCTTCCTTGAAATTTCTTCTATAGCCTATATTCCTTGCTTAAATAACTGTGAAGTTAGGTGCTATTGACAGTGAGGTAGCTCACTAAGGGGGAGTCAGAGGAGATCATGTAAAGGTAGCTTCTTTTCACCTCACCTTCCTTCAAGCCCAAATTTTCCTTCTTACTGAGGTTCTTGACATTTTGGTCATATATCAAAACAGGGGGGGTTTTGCCCTAATATTAAAAGAGAGAGAGAGAGAGAGAAAAGGTTGGTCGACTAAAATCGATCGACCAATGGTCTCGCTCGGTTGACCGAAATCGGTCGGGCCAATTCGCCACGGGTCAACTGAATCCGCAAGAATAGGGCATCTCTCCCCTTCTCTTTATACATTCTTCTCTTATCCTCAACCTCATTCCCCTCCTTTGCCTTTTCCCTCTCCAAAAACCTAGTTCTCCAGCTCTCAAACCTCTTGAAATCATCCCCACCAACACCTCATCACCATTCTCTATCTTTTGCTGTGGGGACTTCAAGCACCTCCGATCTTCCCTCAAGCTGCAAATAGTCTTGGTGGCTATGGTTTAAGGGCCGGCCTCAAGCCTAGGGAGTGGTTCTACCACATTCTCTAAGGAGAGAGGTAAGTTTGGATTGAGTTCTTCTGAGTCAAGATCCTCAATGGCCCCAAAATGATATATTGGTTTCCTAATTCCTCGCAAATCCACATGAGGTGTCTCTAGCTCCAGAAGGCTTACTGGTCAAGGGTCATCCCAACCCTCATGAGCTCCTCCTTCAGCTCTGGTTGCTCTAAGGCCTCCTCGAAAAATTTTGAGGTCGAGATTAGTGGATTTTCAAGACAACATGTTTCTAATGCTCTTCATGCTCTTTTCTACTCAACCCAACTGGGTTGAGTTTATGTCCATGCATAAGAGACTATATCCGTCATTGGTTCAAGAATTTTACACAAATCTATTTCAGACTAGCACTCGGGCTTATACCACAGTTCAGGGAGTCGAAATTCTTGTGAAAGATGTTACTTTCCATAGAGCCCTAAACATTTCTGATGATGGGCATCTACTATCCTTCACCCCCGTGGTTGCAGAAGAAGTATACACTATCATGACCCAAGAAGATTACATTGAAGGTGTTAGTGGTGTGATGAAGCTTAATGCAAACATGTTTCCCCCTCTTCAAAGGGTAATTCATCACATTTTCACCATTATCCTCTATCCCAAGGGGGGTGAAGTCACTGATGTTCACAAATTCTTATTCTATTACCTATTCAATGGGTTGCAAATAAATTTGGCTCAATTGATGGTTGATTTGATCTTGAAATGTCTTCATCAACATAGACAGTCCCTACCATATGCCGTACAGTTGACAGTTGTCTTTGAGTATGTTGGCATTGATTTGACAAATAAAGCCTTTGAGATCATCACAACAAGAGATACTTATAACAAGAAACAGTTGGAAACCTTCACGCACTACATACAAGTTGGTGATGAAGCTGTGCATAGGGATCCAAAATATTATGCCAGTGATGATGATACTGATGACACCTTTGAAGATGAACCAGACAATCCTCCAGCTGATCAGCAGCATGAAGCACCTATGTTGGAGGAGAGGCCTATTGAATTCCATGTTGGCGAATCCTCTTCACACCCAACCGGACCAGGGGCATCTACATTCCCTACTGTGAGCACCATGAGGATTGAGACTCGACTAGACTCCCTTGAAAATCAAGTCTCTCAAATTGCATCGTTAGTAGCCTCGCTTACCCGTGACGTAGCTGACCTGCGACTATACCACCAAGAGTACATGCACTCTTTTGGTTCCCTTCAACAGCATATGGCATCCATCCAGCAGCACATGGAACTTCAAACCAATCTCTATCACGGCCTTAAGGCCGACCTTTCTGATTCTGATGACTCCCAGTCGTGATCATCTCCTATGTCTTCTAGTGCTTAGGACTTTGCTTTTTCTTTAATATTCCTTTCTCTCCATTTTGATGATGCCAAAGGGAGAGAGGTAGTTAGATAGACTTACATAATATATGTGTGTGACTGGTGTTTGCTTGCTTGCATGCATGTTGTTTTGAGCCTTTCCATCGGAAAACTAGGGATGGAATCCCTGTAAACAGTCAGATCAGACTTATCTAGCGGCCTACCTCGTTTACTAGCTCGCCACCTTTGTTGTGCCCCATGGCGAAGGTGGTCTTGTGCGGCTTGAGCTAATATATCCGGCATGCCTTCTTATTGACGGTCATAGATGGGTTATTGCACCTGTTGCTTTGGCAAATATATATCATGGCTTGGGGAATTTGACAGTTCATAGTTCTCCCAAGGACAAGAGTGTGCCGATGGCCACCCACTATTTGAGCCCTTGGGCTGGCTTATTGCTATCAGAATTGTGTTAGAATGTCAATTTTTGAGAATTTTGGGGCCCCATTGATCTTTTTGTTTCGAAACCACCAAAATCAGAGCTCGTTGGAACATTTGTCAGGTGCACGGAGGTTATTATCTTATGTTCCCACATAGGGGGAAGAGGGCCTGAATTTTGCCCACAGCTCATATGACTTCTGGCCATTTATGATTGAGGGCTCCAATGGTTTATCTTATAGCCTTCCTCACCATCCAACTTTTAGTTATTCTTTTTATGAGGATTGACTTTATTATATCAGGTCGAGCGCCCTTGTCTTCCAAAAGGGGTACACTACATTTTTGGAGCCTTACTATCTACACCACTTTGCATGAAATTTTGGTTATGACCAATCATATCTCGAGATGTTGATTTTGCCTTGGAAGGGAGGTTATGTAGGAATCATAACACCCACTTGGTCACAGTTAGCTGGTGGGACTATCTCTTTAGAGGTGAGCCAGATCCGAGATGTACCCTTCCAAAGAGGAGAAAGATTGGCTATGTTGATATGTATTATGTACACTAGTGGTTCAAGTATAGTAATGCCTTCAGGCAACCTCCGCAACAATTGAAAGATGCTGAAGAAGCTCGCTTGAGGAGAACAAACCTACCCCGAATTGCAATTGAGAATTCTTATCTCCATGCTCAATTTCCACGAGTTGCTAAAGTTGTTTGAGATTTTCGCATACAATGGGAAGCTGAGAATGAACCCATCACCATAGATTGGCGTTCTTATTTGTGGGCAATCAGGCCTCTGAGGTGTCCAACTGACACCCCCTTAGAGAAAGGTAAAACTGCGACAGTCTAGAGAGTATTCGTGGTGGGAGAATTTATTATCAGATTGTGGCTATCTCTAGAATGCTCCCAAGACGATTGAACTTCTCCTAGAAGGTTTTAACAATGATCTCTGGCCGCAGTATGAGAGGCACTTGATAAGCTCTATTGTCAGCATTGGCCTGTTTGAATACATCTCGTTGATTGAGAATGGTACAACTCTGTGAGACATTTGGGATGTCGTTGCAAAAGCGAGAAAGGTCATAGGCCTTCAACTAGAACAAGTGGTATTACAACCCACTTTCTCCCTTGCTCCAGACGGTATGTAACTACAAATTTTGCTTTTTTATTTTTTTTCAAATTGTGGTATGTTTTTACTTGTTGAACTTATTTTACGATGGATGCTCATCAATTCTTTTCTCCCTTTCTTTATTTGTAGTGAGATTTGTCACCGTAGACAATCCTCCATCAAGGGAAAGAAATGTTCAACTTCTTCGAAAAGACAGAGGTCAACTGAGGTTGAGGATCATGGTATTAAAACCTTCCATCCCCGCACTATTGAGGCAACTTCACATGGGAAGCAGCTTGGTAATTTTTGTGCATCCTTGTTTGACTGCTAGGACAATTTGCCAAATTACATTGCTGTTCTTTCTGTTTTCGGGTTCTTCAGACATTAATGCCAAAACGGTGGGGAATCTCTCTCTTGTGGAAGAGAACATTGCACTTGAACTTGAGACGGCTGAAGAAGAGGGCGTACTACATGATTCAGACCTGATGAATGTTGATTACAATCTTGTATCAGGTGCCTCATCGTCATTTTCATGTGGGGAGTCCACTGGCAGTGCCTTGGCTGATATGCTTACTTTTCATGCACATATATATGTATATTTTTACTAGACCCTTAAGGCTATGTTTTTCCTCTTTCTTCGTAAGGGACTTTTGAGGCCGAAGGTGTGGTACCATGTTTAACACATTTGTTGCTATTTAAGTAGCGTGTGCATTAGTATTTCTGCGAATTTAGGTTTACTAGACAATTAGGGTTCAGGTACGAGACATTTCCCCATCAATCACAATCGATGTTTATTTACATTGGCCTAAAGTCTGAATACCCT
The DNA here is from genome assembly GCA_024336825.1 of Amorphophallus titanum. Classification (NCBI taxonomy): domain Eukaryota; kingdom Viridiplantae; phylum Streptophyta; class Magnoliopsida; order Alismatales; family Araceae; genus Amorphophallus; species Amorphophallus titanum. Next base: position 83,864,138 of record JANBPO010009603.1, on the reverse strand, counting down.
TGATTAACTACCAAAGATACCATTTTTGACCTCTGTAATATCCGCTGTGATATCGAGGGTTTTATCTAACAGCTTTGATTAAAGAAATCACCTATTAGAGATACACATTTACAAGAAAAAAAAATTAAACATTTCATTCTTTGGATTCATTTTTGCAAAATACATGAAACCCTGATTATATAATTGGGTTGATTTACATTTGGCCTTCATTCCACCACGAGAACAGATCGTTAAGTTCTCGGTTCTCTCTTTCTCTCCCTCTCTTCTCCAGGCAGCCGACGGAGCTAGAGGCGGGTGAGGTGGCTAGGCTTGGGGGGCGAGGAGTAATGAGGATGAAGCGAGGACCGGGGCAATGGAGCGGCGGTGTTCGTTCGTGAATTTCGGAACCTAGCCGTGATTTAAGAAGCGTTTTCACGAGGAATCGACGTCCTCAGCGTGAAAAATCTTCGATGGAGGTATGGGGATGGATCCCTAACCCGTGTATTCCATTTCTCACATTTTGTAGGCCGAGGTGAGGCCAAGGCTGGTTTATTTCATACCGAGGTTAATTTCGCATGATTTTGGGGTGAGCGTCGGATCCATCGTTTTAATTGTGCTTTTGGGGTTTAAATAGAGCCTCTTGGTGGTCTAGAGGTTGGGGAATGGGTTCCCCTTGTTTTTCCCATCACCCGGGGTGATTGGGGTGTAGATTAGGGCCCCTCGGATGGGGTTCTGCAGGTCCGTCGCCAGAATCAGTCAACCGATTTAGTGAATCGGTCGACCGATCAGCTATTCGCCATGGAAGTGCCCCTGTGCGGTCATGGTCGGGCGACCTACCGCGTTCATGAGAACACGATTGGGACACCAACCGTGTTCTCATCAGTCGACCAACCCCTTGGCCGGTCAACCGACCAAGGCTGTGTTCAGCTTGGCTGTGCATAGGTCGACCGACCCATGCAAGCTGGTCGACTCGAAATGCACCCCATTGGCCCATTTTGGCTCTCGGTCAACCCCATGGTGACCCTTTGGTTGACCTTTGGCCCCGTGGATGTCCTAAACGCCCAGTGGGTACCAAAACCATATTTTTGGGTGTCTGGAGATATCGTATTATCTCGATTAGCATGCCCAAGTGGCTTTGAGGGCCCAGGTGACCCCGTATGTTCCGGCTATTTTGCTAGATCGAGTCATTGTGTATCGGTATGAGTGTGGAGGGCTGTCCCCGCACGACGTTAGCTTCTTTGGAAAGTAATTTCTGTGTGGGGCATGTGTATGACTTATGAACTGTGAGTTCTGTGACCCAGCCTAGGGCTGGAGGCTTCTTAGTCTCCCTTGGAAAGGGAATTAACTTGGCAGTTGTGAGCCACCTTAAGGATTATTCTTAACCATGGTTTTTGACCCTAGGAGTAGGGTAGATTGACAGCATGATTTCGTGTTGTACAACGGTCTTGCCCTGAGTCACATGACTCAAAGAGCATTGCGTTAGTAGGTCTAGTGGACTATCCAGAGTCTGGTGGCACCGAGCCACCCGGTACTTCGTGTTTCATATGAATGGGTGCGTACGTGACCTTCGGTACTTCAGTGTTTCCTCTCTACAGAGAGTGTCCACGTTCAATGATCCCCCACTAGTCGTAGCTTGCCTGGACACGCGTGTACCTACCTACCAAGGAGTAGGTGGAGAGCTACACCCAAGAGAGATGGTTTTAAGCTGGTTGTCATAAGGCCTCCCATTGTGTCGGCTCGAGTCCAGACTGGGAGGAAAACCAGCTAGAGGGGCTGACGTAGTGTAGTTAATCAGTGTGTGCACACATGGTCGGGAACCTCGGATGCATGCTGATGAGCATAGCCCTGACTAGACCCTTGTCTGTGTTCTTTGGTTACTTGTACAGTGTCTTAGTTTCCACCTACGGCGAGTAGGGAGACACTAGGGGCATGGGCTAAGTCATCAGTGGACGCATTCGGCCTTACTTCTGGTGGGCAGGTGCTCCCGTCACGCAACATGTGACTTTCGTGACTCGAGGTTTAGTTTTTCCATCTGCTAGACGTGACTCTTCGGGTAGCTTTGGTATGCTTTCCTAATGTAGTGGTCTATGATTTTTGGTAAGGGTTACCGAGGTCTTACCCGTAGATAGTGTAGGGTGGGGTTCGCAACTGCGTGGTCATGACTATGCCCCCAGACTGCGTGGTCTTGGGTTGGGCCTTCGTCTATGTTGACGGGCCTCCACGACAGGGATGTCATGGTATTTCTTTCGGTAGCATAGCCAAGTTTTTCTGTTAGTTCGGTGGTTCCCCGACTGCAAGATTGGGGTTTACTTTTCGTGCCGTAGGAGTAGTTAGAGAGTCATGGTTCGGCCACTGTTGTTATGGTTGTTCCTTCCGCCATTGTTGTTACTGTTGCTACTCCTATTCCTGTTGTTATTATTATTGTTAGTGATGCCGTTTACCGTCGTTATTTTATGGTGGGGATCCGTGGGACCCCTACTGAGCTAATGAGATGAGACTTACCCCTGTCTTTTTAGGTACAGCGATTCCTCCTCGAGGTTCGGAGGTACAGTATGGAGGTTCGTAGTTGCCAGCTCGCCAGAGTTGAGTGTGTACCTGACGTTGAGTACGTTTCTTTCCCAATAGATTGTACTTTATTGGACTGGACTTTGTAGTTAGTTATTTAATTGAAAATATAATTTTATTTTATATTTTGACCTGAAGAGCATTCATATCTTTCCAGGAATTGAAGAAGGTGTTTGATAGATGAAACCCCACCATTCATAAAAATAATAGAATCATCAGCATAAAGTATATGTGAAATGGGATAAACCCCTCTTGGAAGATGATAATATTTGCAATAGCCAGAAGCAAATAGCTGACTTAAGCCCCTACTCAAAATTTCCTCAGCAAGTATAAAGAGGGCAGGGGCCATGGGATCCCCTTGCCTGACTCCCCTAGAGGACTTGAAGAATCCATGAATGTGACCATTGAATGAGATAGAGAACCAACAGTTAAACAGCAGTTGGGCAATAAGAGAATTAAATCTATTAGAGAACCCAAATTTTTTCAGAACCATAAGGAGGAAGTCCCACTCTAGACGATCATATGCCTTAGCCATATCTAGTTTAAGGAGAATATTATGGCCTCTTACCGGCCTGTCAATCTCCATGAACATTTCTTTAGCCAGCAGAACATTATCTGTTATTTGTCGATCTCTTACAAAACCACTTTGCTCATGGGATATGATGAGAGGCAGTATAGGACTCAATCGATCACAAATGATTTTTGAGACAATCTTATATGTAAAATTGCATAAACTGATGGGCCGAAAGTCAGCATAGGTCTGAGGATTTTTAACCTTCGGAATTAGGCAGATAATAGTTGATGTAGCACCCCGGGGAAAGCCCCAGTCCTGGAAAAAACTTTGCACAACCTTGACCACATCCTCATTAACAATATCCCAGCAGTGTGTAAAGAACCCGCCAGTAAAGCCATCTGGCCCAAGGGAACTATTGCTTGATAAAGAGAAAATAGAAGACTTAACTTCATCAGCCGAAGGAATGGAGCACAAGTCTCTGTTTTGATCTTCAGTAACCAACCGAGGGATGACTGAAAAAAGGTCATTCTCCAAATCGTGAACCTTAGAAGATAAAAGACCATTAAAATATTCAATAGCACCATTAGCTAGCATTTCCTGATCATCCACCCAACTGTCATTTATTTTGAGCTTTTGGATGAAGTTCCTCTGCCTTCTAACTTTGGTATAATGATGAAAAAACTGAGTGTTCCTATCACCGCTAGAAATCCATTGAATCCTAGATTTTTGATACCAAAATAACTCTTCTCTGTACAGAATGCCACGCAGCTCAGCATTAGCTTTCTGCAAACTAATGCGATTATCCACAGATGGATTAGCATCAAATGCCACTTGAGCTTTCTCAGCAAGGTTTTCAGCACAGACCTTGGCCTGGTGAATGTTGCCAAAGACCTCCTTATTCCACACCCTTAAAGCAGACTTTAGATGATAGAGCTTCCTTTGAAGGAGTTGAAACGGGTGAATATCCATAAGATTGGAGTTGCACCACTGTACTTTAACAAATTCCAAAAAACCCTCATGAGTGTGCCACATATGCTGATATAAAAATCTCCCCGGAGAAGGATGGGCAGAATTCAAATGTAAAAGGAGGGGAGCATGATCTGAAGGACCTCTCACCAGATGCTATACCAACATATTATGATTAAGTTGCAGCCAATAGTTGTTGTATAGAACCCTATCCAACCGTGCTCTGATATGAGAGAGCCCAGTCTGATTGTTAGTCCATGTATAGGTTGGACCAGAGTAACCAGCATCAATAAGCCCAGTAGCTGACATAAATCCTTGAAAGTCTGTCATGGCAGTCGTAGAAGAAACAGAACCCCCTATTTTTTCTTCAGGGGAGGCTATACAATTAAAGTCTCCTCCGACAATCCAAGGGAGTGCTACCCCATGATTAAACTCCATCAGAGAATCAAACATTTCTCTGCGGGAACTTATGGAGCAAGAAGCATATATAACAGTGAAGAATAAAACTATAGAGTTGTTCTCCTTAAGAGCAACTGTCATGTATTGAGGATGTAGTTCTACAATGTCAAGACTTATGCTATGCTTATGAAAAAGCCAAATCTTAGAAGAACCTCCATTATTGCCACTGAAAGAACAAAGATTTATGCGCCGAGCTACCCCCTGAGCTCGGCTAAAATTTATACGGGGTTCAGAGATAGCAGCAATGCAGACATCATGGGCTTTGATGTATTGTGCTAGGCTTCTAATAGTAGCCTTATTACCAATGCCCCTAACATTCCATATCAGAATTGAATTAAACATGATCAAAAGGAAGATGTAAATTGACAGCCAATGCCTTGGCCTTAGCTCTGGTCAACCGAGCATCACTGAATAGAACTCCTGGCAGAACCAAAATTCTGCTCCACTTCAGTTCTTGAGAATGATGTTTACTGTCAGCAACCTGATACAGCATTCTTGAATTCTCCATTGTAGAGATGTTTGCAACATCTTCCATTTTGGTTTTATTGATGGGGTTAACATCAGACACAGAGTTTACATGAAGCTGAATTACCTCATCAGTATGCTGGATTGAAGGAAGCTCATCCACTACTGCAGTTGCCTCGATCTGAGGTAGAGTAGTAACAACTGTTTTACAAATGTCAATTGCACAAACAGGTGACGGGGGACCTGGTAAGTCCACAGAAGCAAGACCAAAGCTAATGTCAAGAGGAGAAAAATGACAGCAATCCAAATCTTCAGACAGATCGCCAACCCCCGAAACACCTCTATTTGGCTCAATTGTTTCCTCTTGATAGGAAACATTCATAAGTTGACGCGAAGCAGAGTTAGTATCCTGAAGAACATTACAACAGTTTCCCACTTCTTCAGATAAATCTCCGACCCCAGCAGCACCTTTATTATGCTCAACTATTTCCTCCTGCTCGGAGACATCCGTGTGTTGATGCAAAGCCGAGAATCTATTAGAGACAATTAGAGTCTGAGGGTCAGCCAGCTTAGGCGACCGAGGTCTGTACACCTGTCGGACAGGATGATGAATAACAGCAGGAGGGTCCTTCCTTACTGACTGACCACGCCTTGGTCTATTACTCTGATTTCTTTTACAATTTACTTCCGTGTGCCCAATCTTGTGACATGAGGAGCAAAGATGTGGAACCCTGTGATAGTTAATTCTCTGCCAGAAGCCTCCACTATCCATCCCGATCCAGATTCTTTCCAATCTCCGAGCGGAAAGATCAAGCTCGACGCACACCAGGGCTTCGGTTGTTTCTGTCATGGCAATGGTGGCTTTGTGAATCCGCAGAACAGGACCTATGTTGCCTGCAATAGATCGGATCATATCCTCCTGATAGAAGTTGACTGGAAGTGACGGAAAATCGATCCACACAGGAACTGTTGAAGGATCGGCATCAAAGTCAAAATCATGCGACCATTTGAAAAATCGGAACAAAAATCCCTTAATATACAAATTCTTTTGAAGGAGAACTTTGATGAAGTCAGCTTCGCAGCCCAGTCTGATCAGCATGTGCCTGGAATTCATCCTGCTGACAGTGAAATCTGAGCATAGTTTCATCCGCTGAGAGAGACAAACTTTTAACTCCGGAATCGAAGGTCGACCATACAAACATTTGGCAATTATAGAATTTTGTAACTGAGCACATGAAGCCTTGATTTCCTCCCGGGAGAAGAAAACAGCAGGTTCACCTTGATCGGTGTACACCGGAGACTTCACCTGGACGGCTATTCTCTTCCGAGGCTGGATTTCCAGAAGCGTTTGGGCATAAGTCTTCCGCGGAGCAGGCACAGCTTCCACACTTCCTGCTTCAAGATCCTCCAGAGAAGAAGGGACCTCCCTTGCCACACCCTCCATGGCCAGCAAGGGGGCGTCGACGATCGACCAGGGAAACGAAGGCGGGAGGACGCCGGAGTTTCTTACTCTAAAAATCTAGAGAGAGACTGTAACATGTCTCTCCTTGTTGTTGTTCTCTTGTTGTCTTGTCCAGTTACTCATTTGTATTTGTTTGTGTTGTTTGCATCGTTGCTAGGTGCCACATTGCATGTGGAGTTGCTTCCAATCCATAGGTTCATCTCCTAGGGGTAATTCCTCTTTCACTTAATCCTTTGTTTGAGTCCAACATGTCTTCCTATGATCTTCCCCATTCCCATGAGGAATCTCTCCCTCGGGGACTCCTAGAGGACCCGCCCAGGGTTATACCTTTTCAATCTGGAGAAGGGTCTGTCCCTCCTCCACCCTTTATTCCTATGGAGGGCAATCGGCCCTCCCTTTCAACATTATCCACCAACAATCCCACTAGTCAGATCTTATAGATGATGGCCCAGTTGGATCCGGCCCAACTCCAGGCCATTTATCAGACCTTGTAGGGGTCAAGTGCCCCTTCTCCTATGATTGCACAAGGTCTGTCCATTACCTCCATCTCACAATCTAGAGTTGATGGGCCCGGGGCTTCACCCATCCCTATTGACCTTACCCCAGTCCAGCCCAGGATCCTTCGCTTCTCTAATCTAGAGGCAGGCCAGTCTTCTAGCTCGGCTCATCAAGTTCTTGATAAAGGGAAGACCGTTCTTCCCTCATCTACCCAAACTGATTCCTACAGGGCCAGCCCATCAGTGCTGCAAGTCCTTGTTGGCCTGGTCAATTTCACTCGCTCTCAGCAAGGGGCGGCCCACGTCCATTCCAATTTGGGTCATCCTTTAGCCCAATATCCTTCTTATGGGCCTCCCCGTCCTTCTGCCTATCCTTTAGCTCCTCACCTTGAGCTTACTCCCTTTACTCCACCTACTCCATCTCGGGAGCAAGAACTCCTCGATAAATGGGCCACCATGCAACAATAACTCGACTTCCTTCAAAAATGGGTTGGCCCACAATCTTTGGCAGATGTTCCAGTTCTTAGTTTCCATAACATTTGATTCCCTCCTCAATCTGAGCTCCCCACATACCGCAAGTATGATGGGAACAACAATCCTTATATTCATGTGAGGGATTTCATGTATGACTCGGCGCAGTTCCAATATGATGATCGCCTGATGGCGTATTTGTTTCGCTGATCACTAGATGGAGTTGCACTGGAGTGGTTCTATGCTTTGCCATTAGAAGATGCCAAAAGTAGTGGTGAAAGAGAAATTTATCTAGAGGTTTCAGGACCGGGTCAGCCCAGAATATTCGTTTACAGATTTGGTTGCTGAAAAGATGAAAGCTGATGAAGTCTTTGCTACATACGCCGACAGAAGGAGGCAGATGGCCGCTCGTGTGCTGGGTCATATTCCAAAGGAGGAGAAGGTCAAATTGCTCGTTTCCAATGCTACACCCACTTTTCGTAATATATTGGCCATGAACGATATTGCCAACATGCACCAACTTTATAGCCGGGTGAGATTTATTCAAACCCAGCAAATGCACCGGGATCAATCTCTGTAGATCGTTGGTTTTGAGGAAAATAGAGCTTGGCTCTGATACCAATTGTTAGGTGCCAAGGGGTGCAACCGGATCCAGAAGGGGGGGGGGGTTGAATAGATCCCTTGAAAATTTCGGCCCAATTAAAAAGTCTTAGCTGATAAAAATATAGCCTACTGCTATAGATCAAATAGAGACACTTAGACACAATGCACAATGGATCTAATAGGAAAAGCTCAAATGGAAATGGCAAAACACAGTGCACAGGCTGCTGAGGTTGACACACCCAATTTGTGAGGTCGATGCTCCTTCAAAGAATCATAGCTACATGGGTAGCTGAGGTCGACACTACCATACAAAGAGGTCGGCGCACCTTCAGGGCAGGTTCAGAAATGAGTGAGATCTGTTGCACTAGACTATAGGGATCTCATCAAACTCCAACTGAGTGAACGACTAGAATAACTATGTGTGTGAACAAGATGCGGATGTGAGCGTTGGGAAAACAACTACAGATGCACACGTTGAAGCTAACATGCATACCTATGAATGGGGGTGGAGGATATGGAGCAAACACACAAATCACAAACCATTGCACAAGAATTTTTAAGGTGGTTCGGTTACAAACCTGCAACCTACATCCATCGCTAACCAAACCTGGTAAGGCTTTTCCACACGAGGACGAAGTCCTCAACACATACACGGGGATGACGCCCCCCCCACACATAGGAGGAGCAAACTCCTCACGAGGACGAAGTCCTCAACATACACAGGAATGGACCCCCCCAAACACAAAAATAAAGAGACACACCACGCTACAAGTGTAGCAGAAACACAGGGACAGATCCCTAAGAACACACACGTCTGATACACAACCTAGGACCACCTCCGGTCTCTAAACAGAGCACCGGACACGTTGCTGTAAGCACAGCAAAACACACAGTTCACAGATGTGAGAACACAAAGAAGAGCAAGTAACAAAAGCAAGAGAAACACTTTGTGGCTTCAGAACGAGGTCTAGAAGCACAATGAGTAGATCTAAACACTAGTTCAATCTTAACTCTTCCTTCTCAGATGCTGGCTGGCTGCATGAGGATGGCTCTCCTTTCTCTTCTTCCTTTCTTATTTTTCTTTGTCTCTTTACAGCAATGGTCTGGGTCGGACCAGAGCTGGGCTGCACACACTCCCTTTTTCTTTTCCTCACAAATTTCTTCTTGGATGTGCAAGGGGCATGGCTCTCTTCAAGGGCAGCAACAACTCTCTTCATGTAGAGAGCTTCATATATATAGAGAGCTGGGTAGGAAGTTTTCGCTCCAAGACATCTGTATTGTAATTGGCTAGAATTCAAAATCTTGTTTAACCACTGACCTCCTTTTTGATTGGTCCTCCATATCTTCTTCCTTGATCGGTCCAAGCAGGTTTATGAATAGCGAGATAATGAGGTTGTTCTTCAGACATTTTTCCCTCCAGCAGAACTTCATGTGATTGGTTGAGATAAAATAGAGTTCTTTCAAATGAGCTCCTTCCTTGGCGGCCTTTGATTGGCCCAGCAAATATGATGGCAGGGGTAAAATCTTATCTTCGATTGCAAGCTGACTGGCCCAAGGAAATAGACAATTTTGATCAGGAACCATCTTCAAGATTTGCATTCTGATTGGTTGCAAGGTAGCATAAACAAACTCTTTTTCCTGTTCCCACCAAGAACGTCTATTTGAATTATAGGAAGAGAAATGATGCTTCTTGGACTTGGGGATCTACCCGATCTTCTTTCTCATTTGCCCAAGTCAGACAAGACTGATCTTAATCCTACGTATCATTTTAGAGACTAAAATCCCATTGGTGTGACCAAAGAGTGTGGTACTAGGATAGCTAATCCTTCCCACATCTGGTATATGCCAAAAAGTCTTCTCCAAAAAGTTGTACAGTAGCCTCATGATGGAGAGGACAATCCACTATCCTAGGAGACTCCTCCAGACCTCAAAAGGTGTGTTTTTGGAGGTTTTCAGTTTCTATTTTTGGCTACTAGATGAACTAGCGTGTTTGACAGAAATAGGCAGAAGAGCTTTTTGGAAAATAGCATGAGGTCGACCTCCTGTTGACAGGAGTTGGAATGAGGTCGACCTATCTTGAAGAAACTACCCATATAACAGGTTCTGGAAGACACTGAGGTTGACCTCCTGATGAAGTGAGGTTGACATAGTTGTTGGCCTGCTTGAGTTCTTCTTCAATTGAGCAAGAGTGAGGTCAAAGCAGTAGCTCCATGACATCGACACCGGTATAGAGATTTCATCAGACGGGCCGCTGATGTAGCTGGTGAGGTCGATGCTACTCATAGTGAGGTTGACCTTCTTCATACACTTTTCATGTTTTCAGCCTGGCCACCTATTTTTCACCCTTAGATACCTATTTGTCACCCTTAGGTATCTATTTGTCATCAGGTTGAGTTAGCTCACCTCTAACCTAACTCCATATCAAAGTGAGGTCTAGATATTTGTACTAACTCAGTTACATTTACGTTAAATTACCAAAAATATCTATAGTTACTGTTTCATGCATAGTGGGCTTAGTTGGGAACTCTATCATCGAAGGATAGATTTTTAAACTCTCACATCCGTACACGAACATGTAAAGTCAGGGATTTTTAATCATGTGAAATTCTAGGAAGCTCCTCTCACGTTGCTTCTGTGGATTATCAAAACTAGGAACTTTTGTGCCTGGTTCTCTTTCCACTGTAAAATCTTAATCTCACGAAAACCCAGGAACACTTCGTTCATTTGACCTAGCTTAAACATTGTCGGGAGATTAATGTTAGAAAGCCGCGCCAAGACACCTTCCCAAACGCAGCCTTAGACGCAAGCGTCAGGAATTTTTCGTCATTTGAAATCTAAAGAAGTAGGGCACCGACTATTATACCTGAATGAAACCACCTCCCCGTGGAAGCCAACGTATTGCTGCGTTCTATGGGTAACATTTAAATTTGTCACAAAATTTAATAATTGAAATCCTCCCCCCACCACCACCGCTCCAAACGCACCCTAAAGTTCCAAGCAACCCCTCAATAGCAGTCTAAATGGGTTGATTTTGATCAGCCTGTTTTGTTCAAGAAAAAGGCCGCCCGATCCTCTTTAAAAGGCCGCCTGATCCTCTTTGGAGTTTTTTAACCGTCCAATTAATCTAAAATTGGACGGCGCGGACACCTTGCTTGAGCCCCAAGTGATTTTTTAAAAAAATCTTTTTTACTTGGGCTGCGGCACATGCGGTGCAGCAAGATGCAGCAAGTGAAACTCGCATCTACAGAGCTTGCCTGGTCCGAAAGAGGTGAATATTTCAACGAAATAATGGCGACGAAAATACTATATCTGTATACTACTCGCTAAACATTTCTGTGCATAGTGTGACAAGAACTAACAAGAAACGATGGACGTTGAACTTGCTATGTGCTGCAGAATGCAGAATAGGGGAAATAATGACTTTAATATTAAAAAAAAAAGAGAAAGGAGTACCAATGTCTTAAAAGCCTATACGGTAGACTTCATGTCAGAGGCTATTCAAACCATCTTGGTGAAATCGCTTTGAGGCAAACTCAGCATCATCACTTGAGCGTTTTGAGTAGGCAATTTTCAAATTTCATGTTATAACTCACTTCCCAGACTTCAGAACCCTTGGTAATATATAATAGGCACAAACAAAGTTGATAATTTAGCTCATACGCATTTAGATTGCAGTGTATGCAAGACATATAAGACAGCAAACATCCGTAAGAACAATTCCAAGTAGTGTTATAGAATAGCACATTTGGCACTTTCAGCCCTCTTCCGCAGATCCTCAGTCTCCCTCTGCGCTCTTTCCAAAGTCTCTCTCAGCTTACGAATTTCATCATTTGATCTCATTTGGGCAGCTTCTGCTATCTCTTCTGCCTTCAAACGTGCAGCATGTTCTTCGGCTAATTGTTGCTCTAACCTCTTAGTTGTCTCTCTTAGCTTTGTTTCCACCTACAGATATTATCATAAATGAGTACCGAGACATAAGTATCATTTTCATTTGTCGTCTTTTCTTTCTATCTAAGAATGTATGCAACAAATAAAATCAATTACCATAAGATCTAAATAAGACAATTGCCAAGGTAACTATCATACAACAGAAATAGCATCAGGAATCTGTATTACTAAATATGACAAGTTGCAACATCAAATACAACAACTAAGACACTGTCAAAGTACTTAAATCCATAAAGAACGCATATGTAAAGGGAAATTTGAGAATAGCCCATAAACTCAAAACAGGCCATCGTCTCTTTTTCTTCTCCCTGCTCCCGGCGTGGAACAACTTGGACTAAACTAATGGGCAGGTTTGATAATTCAAATGAGCAGAGCAATCATTAATCAGTGTATTTTGTGGGTTTATTCAGGAAGTTTTGGGATTGAGTTTAGGTGAGATTGGAAGAGCCCATCCCAAGGTCTCCATTCTAGTACTACTGCATGCAGAATACAAAAGAAATAGAATTCTAAAAGCAGGAAAGTACCAAGCCCAATCCCGAAGAGCCAAAACATAAGCAAAAATATGTTTGACAATATATATAGAGGAACCAAACTACCAAAGACCCCCAAGGTGCATCTATAACTCGGCTTGTACCACAGGTCCACAAATACCCTCTACATACAACTCTTTTTTAGGCATTGATTAGGCTAAATAGTAAACATAGAGAGGCATATCTAAGTTAAGAGTGTACTGTTTATGAATGTGTTCTGTGTACATGTATGTGTTTTTAGAGTGGATGGCATGATGCTTCTCGTACCCACTGGTGGCAACATCTTCCCCACCCCCACCCGAACTGGAGCCCTCCGCTTCGATCAAAGCAATTAAATTTTATTTTCCTAATCACAGGTTATCTTGTCTGTGCTATTTTTTTTACTTCCTAGAGGAATCGCTCGCGTGCGGGCTCTCTCTCTCTCTCATCTCCCTCCGTTGCGACCGCCGCTTATCGCCGTCGTCTTCCTCGGCCCTTGCTATGTGGGCAGTAGAAAGTCATCTTCTTAGCCATTGACCTTGCACACGGAAGTATTGGTTTGTCCATCTTTCACCAGTTCATGCTAGATTGCAACATGCAATGAAGGTATCTCCAGCTCTATCGAGACGACTGCCTCCAAGCCATACACCAATGAAAAAAGTGAGCAACCCGTGGGGGTCTTATACACAGTGCGGTATGCCCACAATGTTTTATACATTCTGTCTTCCCAATCCTTCTTGCTAGAGCTGACCGTCTTAGCAAGAAGTGAGCATAGTGTTTTATTGAAGGCTTCCACTAATCCGTTTGCTTGCAGGTTGTACGAAGTGGACGTCCTCCAATCAATGTTGAATTTCTCAGCCAATTTGTAGACCTTCTGGTTCTGAAAGTGGCTTCCATTGTCGGAGACAATTCAATCAGGCACGCCGAATCAGAATATGATAGTTTGACAGATAAATTTGACCACGATTTCTCCAGTCACTTCTCTTAGAGCCACAGCTTCTGCCCAGCGAGAGAAGCAATCTATTGCTGCTAGGATATATCTGCATCTTGATAAAGATGCGGGAAATGGGCCCACAACATCGGTGCCCCACTAAGCAAAAGGCCAGCTAGGCGTCGTTAGGTGCAATTGTATCGAATGTTTTCTTGGGATTGCAGCATGCTGCTGACATTTATGCGATGACTTAGCATACTTGCAACAGTCGTTGAACATAGCTGGCCAGTAATATCCTAACTTTTTATTTCAATTTTCATCTTCGACGTAGCTTGATGGACACTAGTTGATTTGGCATGAAATTCCTTCATGACTATCCATGCCTCCTCTATAGATAAACATCGGAGGAGCACCTTTCTTTTGGCATCCGCCATAGTCCAGAATAAGGTTCCATTCTTAACTTCGTAGGAGTCCTTCATTCTAATCAATCTGATCTTTTCTTCCCTCTACGTGGGTAATTCCTAGTGTTTAAACCACTTTATCAGGGGTTCTCTCCAGTCAGGAGAGTCGATTGCTTTTGCCGTTGCAGCCTTATATTCTTCTTCTTCACCCGACTCCTCTATTATGCTAGGAACCTGGCACCTGTTTATCACTGTTATGTTGAGAGATTGATCTGGTGGAACTGCCAATGAGCTTGCCAATTTTGCCAATACATCTGCCTAAGCATTTCAACTTCTACTGACATGGCCTATTTTGATGAAGTAGAATCGCCCCATGAGCTTCTTCGCCTTGGCATGGTAAGGGGATAATATGGGCTTTCAGACATCAAACTCTCATTGTATCTGCTTGACAATTAGCATTGAATCGCCGAATACTTGCAGCATTCGAATCTCTATCTAGAGGGCAATCTGAAGACCAATGATCATGGCTTCATATTCTGCTTCATTGTTTGTGCACGACTTGTTGATCGAGCATGATGTATGTAGCACTTCTCCCTCCGGCGATTTGAGGACTTGCCTGCTCTGACTCTTATCCTCGTGTGTCCCGATTAGGATGTTTTAGTTATGGATACTTCGTCAAAGTATAACTGCCATATGGCTTGACGGACTTGGTCCACTTCTAGTGTTTCATCTTCCGGAATCTCCGTGATTAGAGGGAAATCTTCATGCACAGGATGTGCCGCAAAGAAATATGATATTACCTGGCCTTTGATAGCCTTTTGCGGCATATGCAATATCAAATTCTATCAGGATGATGGCTCATTTACCCAGTCAGCCTTTCAATGCAAGCTGGGAGAGTATGTATTTGACTGGATTGGCCCTTGATATCAGTTGTACTTCATGTGATAGCATGTAGTGCCTCATCTTCTTGACTACAAAGACCAAGGTTAGGCAAACTTTCTCAATCGGGGTGTGTTTCCCTTCCATCCCGACCAATCTTCAACTAAGGTAGTAAAGTGCCTACTCTTTCCCTTCGTCGTTGTTTAGGGCCAGTATTGCCCCCAGGGCGTATTCGGTGGTGGCTATGTAGAGAATCAACGGTCACCCTTTGACAAGTGCCCTCAGAACTGGAGAGGTCTTCAGATATTCCTTAAGCTGGTCTAAAGCCCTTTGGCAATCTTTCATCATCAGCTTATGGAATGGCTGACATCGTTTGGACAGGTTGGAGATAAACCTGTGGATATATGCTAATAGGCCTTGTAGTGACCGCAGCTCTATCAAATTCTTCGGAGGTGGTAGCTCTTGGATAGCCTTTATCTTGGAGTGATCTATCTCATTTCCCCGATATCGGACAATGAAACCCAGAAATTTTCCACTGGAAACGTCGAAGGTGCATTTCATCAGGTTCATCTTTAGCTCATATTGCTATGACCGTCGCTTCGGACCCGCCTGGTTGCACTGGATCTTGCTACGATAGAGGTGGCTCTTGGTGCGACATGCCGTTAAGAGAGCGACATGGAATTATATCAAGAGGAGAAGAGGATTTCGACAAAGAGACCATCAGCACCATTTCACCTGTATGACAAAGGTAAAAAGGTGATGAAGAATCTGTCGCAGTCATTCATGACAGGGAAGACCACACCATCAGCAATAAGCAATAACAAACCGAAATGTAAACACTGCGGTAAGTGCCATGGCGGGGAAGTGTGTTGGATCGCCACCGGCAGGTGTCTCCGATGTGGCAAGAAGGGCCACATGATCCGAGACTATCCGAAGATGATGTAGCCTGTAGCAGCTCAGCCAATTGCAGCAGTAGCAACCCCAGTAGCAGCCAGACCAGCAGAAGCACAACCCGCAGGGAGACCCCGGGCGCCAGCTCGGGTATTTGCACTAGCCAGAGAGGATGCTGAGTAGGTAGAGGATCTTACAAAAGGTACTATCTCTATCAACGGTATTCATGCTAGAGTATTATTTGACACCGGTGAAACACATAGTTTCATTTCTGAGAGGTTTACTAGTCAATTGTATGAAGAACTCGGAATTGAGTCATTAGACCTAGACGTTCCCCTGTTGGTACACACACCTGCCAGAGCAGTGTATACCAAGAGGCATATATCCTCATTGTCAGGTAATATAGAAGGAAGAACTCTGCCTGGTTACTTTTGCTATTTACCTATGCAAGACTTTGATGCTATCTTAGGGCTGGATTGGTTAGAAGAGCATTACGATCTGATAGATTGTCGAAGGAAGAGAGTTATTTTTCGCATCCCTACAGAGAAGGAGTTTTCTCATCCCTTACTGAAGCATATGGCTGGAAGGAAGTTGGTGGTTTCAGCAATAAGGACTATGCGAATGTTGAGGAAGGGCTACGATGCATTCTTGGCAAGCGTAGTCACAAAGTCTGATGCTGACCAGTCACTGACTGTAGTAGAGATCGAGGTTGTTCGGGAATTCCTAGATCCGTTTCCAGAGGATTTGCCTGGATTACCACCGACAAGAGAGATAGAGTTTGCTATCGACTTGTTACCTGGCACTGCACATGTCTCTAAGGGACCCTACCGAATGGCCCTAGCAGAATTGTCAGAGCTGAAACAGTAACTTCAAGACCTATTAGATAAAGGGTTTATCCGTCCAAGTGTGTCATCATGGGGAGCTCTAGTTCTATTTGTGAAAAAGAGGGATGGTTCTCTCAGGTTATGCGTTGACTATCGCAAACTTAATGAGGTGACCATTAAGAATAAGTACCATTTACCCCGCGTAGATGATTTATTTGACCAGTTACAGGGAGCCACGGTGTCCTCAAAGATTGATTTACTTTCGGGATACCATCAATTGAAGATAAAGGAAGAAGACACATCCAAGACGACATTCTAAACGAGATATGGCCATTATGAATTCTTGGTGCTACCATTTGGTCTGACAAATGCCCCAGCAGCTTTTATGGACTTGATGAATCAGGTGTTTAGAGCTTATCTTGACACCTTTGTGGTAGTCTTCATTGATGATGTGTTGATATATTCTCCTGATGAAGCTTCGCACCGAAAATACTTGAAAATTATCCTCGAGACGTTAAGGGTACATAAGTTGTATGCTAAGTTCAGCAAATGTAACTTTTGGCTGAAGGAGGTCTATTTTCTTGGGCATGTAATCTCAGGCAATGGTGTTACCGTTGACCCCACAAAGGTTCAGGCGGTATTGGAATGGGAGACTCCTAAATCTCCCACGGAGATTCGGAGTTTCTTAGGGTTAGTTGGTTATTATCGTCACTTTATCGAGGGATTCGCATATCTAGCGGCACTACTAACCAAGTTGACCCGAAAGGGAGTCAAATATACATGGTCTGAGAGCTGTGAAAAGAGTTTCCAAGAGCTGAAGGCTAGGCTAACATCGGAACCAGTTCTTATTTTGCCTAATAATGCGGACGACTTCGCCATCTACTCTGATGCATCAAAGGTTGGGTTAGGCAGTGTATTAATGCAAAATAGAAGAGTGGTCGCTTATGCTTCTCGTCAACTAAAGGAGCACGAGTGAAACTATCTGACTCATGATTTAGAGTTGGCTGCAGTGGTTCATGCTTTGAAGATTTGGCGTCATTATCTTTATGGCATCAAGTTCGAGGTGTTCACCGACCACAAGAGCCTGAAGTATTTATTTTCTCAGAAGGAGTTGAATCTAAGACAAAGAAGATGGGTCGAATTTCTGAAAGATTATGACTTCGAAGTACGATACCATCCAGGAAAGGCTAATGTAGTAGCCGATGCTCTCAACAGAAAAATGGTTATGATGCAGCAGGACTGGAAGATGATCGAAGACGTAGCGCAACTTATGGCTGTGCTCGAGGCTCAACTATGTCAGGCATTATAACTGTGAGGAACTCGATTTTGCCCCTGCCCGTGGGTGTGGCTACAGTAAAGGTCATCCAGCACAACCTCCTCATATCCCTCACTGCTGATCGACAGCCCAGAGATCCTGAATAGAGACCACAAGTCAAGAAGAGTCTCCCCCTCAACTGTCGCTACTGTGTTCCATTAGCTGTTATAGCACTCCAGCAATGCCTACAACAGCCCTATATAACACGGGTACGCGTACAACGCTATAGTCACAGCATACCTGATGCCGGCACTGTCCAACAACACCCGGTAGTAGTGCACCATCCCCATCAGCCACTCAGTGGCTCCCTGACAGTATCAGTGCGAAGAGATCACTGACCAATGATCGTACCAACTGACAACGGTCTACCACATGATCCCATCCAAGAGACTGTGGTTGTCGTACCCCTCTCCAGCATACTACAGTCCAGACGGCTCCAGCACCAACCCATTCGTGCTCTCTGTCTCTGTCTGGTGGTGGCCGTGTAAGTCCCAGGAAGCGGGACCCATCGGTCTGACCCAGACTCCAAACTGATCTATTCTGTTGAAGAAGCCCAGGCACTCAGCACTGGGAAACTAGCACTGCCTCCAGTAATCTCCAGAGAAGCTAGAAAAGCTGTAGAAAGTGACCCCATACAGGCTGTCCCTGCCTACCAGAATCGCCCGCTCAAGCCGACAATGCGCTCCTGCAACTTGCAAGTCTCCCTCCTCCATGCTGGGAGGGACATAGCTCCTGATGAACTCAAACAAGTGACGGTCCAAGGGGAACTCTATTGGGTAGCCTCCACTACGATCATAGGTGCATAATCCACCTGCTCCTGAAATCTGGGCCAACTCCACAACCCCAACTCCGCTCGTCCTCTCGCCGACCGGGCCCTCAGCTACCGTCATGCATCCTAGATCAAGCTGATCTACACCCGCCGCTGTGACAACTAGCGGGCCCAATGGAGGCATGGCACACTTAGTCCTCCGTACCCAGTGGTCCTCCTCTCGAGCCCTACGCCTCGAGACCCGCTCATCTCTGCCAAATCAGGCCATAGCTGGAAGAAGAAGCACAAAAATGGTCAGCACATCAGAAAGTTGATATATGTAATGCAATAAAATAAAGGCACATGAAGTGTCAAAATATAACTACAACAACCTAGAATGAGGGGCTCACGGGCCGTACGTCCTCGTCTCCACCTCCGACGCACACCCTGTGGGGGGCATTTGTTGTACTCGAATATTTTCCCCGCCAAAATGCTAAGGAAGAAGGGTTCGGGAATTTTCCCGAACACCTTTAAGGCATCGGCTACCCAGCCCTTCCTACAACTCGGTGGGCCCAACCCAAGACCCCAACCAGCTGGCCGTGACATACGGCGATACCAGCAACACATGGGGACCACTCCCGGCAGCTCAGTTGCGGGTTTTGCCCGCGCTCTACACGGCCACCCGGGCTAAGCCGGTGGCGCCCCGACTACAAGCCATGCTACATGGCACCCAGTAACAAGGTTGGGGTCTACCCCAAGACGACTTCTTCTAATCCCCCCAAGGTTCCCCAAGGTGAAAGGAAGACTTAATGAAGTCAGCCACAAGCTTCGGAGGCCTACAGCGTACATGTACGGCTCACACATGTGTGTTGGGCATTCGCCCGAACACCTTGTGCGCACATACATTTCAGACTTTCTACAGCAAATCGGGAGCCGACTCATGACTCCAGCATACTAGTCAGGTTCTACAACAACCCCCCAGCAAGTTGGCGCCACCCCTAACCCTCTGACACGTGGCGCTCGGGCTAACACGAGGCTACCCTGCCAACTAGCTGTGTAACGCGGCACACACCTCAAGGCCGGGCCCATGTGCCCAAAGTGCCTCTTCTCGGATCCCACGAGCTCATATCCTCATCCCAAGGCCCATTCTGAGGCCCCTTAGCCAGTTATCCTGGCCGTTTGACAACCCGGGGTGTGTCGGGCATTTACCCGAACACCTTGCGAGCGACAACTACGACTCGACAACAACAGCCCCCACGGGCCAATCCCAGCATCCCAGAGCCCCGTGCCCCTTAAAGGACACCCCCAAACAATGAAAGAAGATCCCCAAGGGCCATCCCTCAGGGCTGTGGCTTGCCTAGAGGCTTTTCACCCCAGGGTGCGGTCGTGCCCCCAGGAAGGGCGAACTCCTTGGGGGCCATGCCCTCCTCCCAGCCTAGAGGCCCCACTGGCCCTCCCCAGCCCCGATGCCGTGTAAAGTTCCAACCTTGTGCAAGGTTAGTGTAAGGATTCCTTTTCACCGTACCCGTATGTGGAGGGAGTCACGAAGAACGCTCACGAGGAAGCACGTGGGTCAACCCTAAGTCCACACGCCCAAGCGTCCACGTATCCTCCCAGTATCCTTGTCGTATCTTCCGAGTATCCTTGTCCTTTTCTTCTTGGTCAAAGTAGGAAGAAAGCCTCTAATACGTGGCTCTAGCACTCTTCAACCCGAAAGGCATTCAGGTGTAACAGTAGATGCCGAAGTTGGTGACAAAGGTAGTCCTCTCAGTGTCTTCGGGGTCCATTCGGATCTGGTGATAGCCGAAATACATGTCCAGGAAGCTGAGAAATTTATTTCCCCGAGGTTGAATCGACCAACTGGTTGATGCTCGGTAATGGGTAATAGTCCTTCAGAGTGGCTTTGTTGAGGTCGGTGAAGTCCATGCACATCTGCCACTTGCCCGAAACTTTTCACCCCAGGATGACATTTGCGAGCCACGTCGGGTAAAGGACCGAACAAAATAGCCCGATTTTCTTTCCCTTATTTATCTGCTCTTTGATGATCGCTTGCTTATCTGGGACATGCTTCCTTCTCCACTACTGGATGGGTTTCACCGATGGATCGAGGTTGAGTTTATCCATCACCACCTCCTTGGCAATGCCGGGGAGATCCTCATCAGACCATGCGAAGACTTGAATGTACTCAGAAAGGAAATTCTTGTATTGCTCTTGTACATCGGGCGATAAGTCTGATAAGGGCTCTGATACCAAGTGATAGGGGCCCTGATAGCTTGGTGATAGTGATTGGTGATCCTCTCTGATTACGGTTAAGTGATAGAGACATGTATGAATGAGATCTAGAGTGGGGGTGAATGGATCCCAATGACACTTTTGCGGAATTTAAATTTTAAACCTACTCTTGACGGATCTAAGGAATTATCACAGATCTGCTAGCAGTATGAACACCAAGAAGTATTACTCAGATGAGGAAAGTGCTCAACCAATCAAATGTAGTACTTGGCGGAGGTTGGATCAGAGATCTCCTCACGCAAGAGATGCCAGTCCAGATAGGTGTGACCTATCCTTTCTGGCATGCCTTTTGATATACCTATTTGATTGACGAAGCACTCAGATCATATAAGTAATCTTGCATTCACAATTGAATTCTACTGGCAGCATTCCTAAACATTCATCTATCGAAGCAGATATTCAAATGAACAATCACATGATCGATAAAGATTTTTAGGTGGTTCAGTCTCAATCTTGAGACCTACATCCACCTCACACTCGAACTTGAGTGTGGCTTCCGCTGACTCATTGCTTGAACCACTGAGCAATGCAGCTTGCTTCCGCTGAGCAACACAGCTTGCTTAATAGCTAAGCAATACAGCTTGCTTAACACCACTGAGCACCATAGCTTGCTGACCGAGGAACACTTCCCCGTCGCTAAGCATCATACCTTGCTCTACTGGCTCACAGCTTGACAAAGATGATAAGAAAATAAACAAAACTACTGAAATCAGAAATCAGATGTAACAATGATAACACTATAGCTCAGAAATAAGCACATGATTCTAGATCTGATCTAGTGATTGTGGCTGGAATAGCTCTTCCTTCTTCTCCTCTTCTTCTCCTTTATGGCACTCTATTTTGAACTCGAGCCTTCTTCTTCTACCAGCAACAAATTCTCACTTCTTCAATTCTCTCTCAGATGCTTCGACCTCCTCACAATTCTCTCTTTCTATCTATCTCTCACTCTTAGGTTTCCTCCTTTCATTTTTCTGGTCTGTCTATCCTGATCTTTATGTCTGCTACCTTCTTCTTCTATCTAGGCTAGTTTCTTCTAGGTTCAGACTTCTTTTCTCCTCTTCTTCTATTTTATTCTTATGTCCCAGCCTCAGAGAGATCCCCTTATATAGCAGGGAATCAATTAGGGTGGACCCCACACTGATTCACTCCAGCGCGTGGAGGGAAGATTCCCGCCAAAGGCTCATTCCGTGACAGGTGGCTTTAGTGATCCGCGTGTCAAATCTGGTGGACGAGGTGAGAACACGTGGCTGAGTGTTATTGGAGAGCAAGTAGCCTCAGATCACGTGCCCTACTTGAATTTTTGTTGCTCTCAGACACTTGAGGTTTGCCTTAATCCTGTCAATCAAAAGACAATCATTTGTCAAACACCTTATACATTAGAGTGCATACTTAGGTAATAACTAGAGAAGACATATGCTCAGACCAATGACATGAATGTATATACGAATGCTTTAGAATGTAGACAATGATGCACAGGCATGATGACTTGAAACCAGATGTGCATCGACTTCGGTCTATATATGTGCATCGACCTTGATGCAACATGTGCACAGACCCTGGACAGGCACAAACCTATATGTGCACAGACTTGAACATATGCATAGACCTTGTTTTTTGAATGTGCATAGACTCTAAAATGTGCATAGACCTGAATGTAGCATGTGCGTAGACCTTACAAGACATATTGAGAAATGTGCATCAACCTTGTAGACCATTCTACAAAACATGTATCAGTCTTACCTTACATGAGGTACAATGTGTATCAACCTTACTTTTATGCAAGATGAAATGTGCATCGACCTTGCTATACTTGCAGAAACAGCATGATGGAAGAGAAGGGGATGATGGGGGGAAGTTTCTAGTGGAGGAAGGAAAGAGGTTCAAGATAGGAGAAGATGGAAAAAATTCTAAAGGTGAAGGAAAGATTGATAGAAAGGCCGGAGAGAGTCTTCCCTTGCAAGGTGGAGATGCCATCTGCAGACTTAGATCAAGATGTCAAGGTGGTATTCTCAAAATTAAAAAGAGGTGGCAGGCTAGCATTCTCGGAGGGCAGAAGGTTCCACAAGAAAAGGAAAAGCAGTGGTAGGCTAGAGGTGGATCAGGAATTGAAAGGAAGGGCATTGTGGAAAGAGGCAATCATATTCATCAATGTGGATTGTTTTCTTGAATGTAAAGGGCATCTATAGGAAGAAGAAGAAAAGGATCACCAAGGAGGTGATCAAGTGTAGAACGGACATCTTGTGAATTCAAGAGAAGAAATGTGAGCGCGACAGGACTGACATTATGACAGTGGTGATGGGAACTCAGGTCTCTGGAAGGTTGGCATCCCCTCCTGACGGGAGAGCCAGGGCATCACAGTATTGTGGAATAAATATGCCATGGAGGGGTTTGAGGAGTTAAGAAAGATGAGAAGACATGTCATTTCTCTTACCTTCCGCAACAGGGAATATGCATTTGTGATGGACTTCTCAAGTATCTATGGCCTTCAGTCCAAGGAAGATAAGGAGTTACAGGAGGAGTTGATACTTTACAAAAGACAACCATGCCGACATTTGGGGTAGGGGGTGTTCAATGAAGCTTCTTCTTGGGGGTAAAGATCAAATGGCCTGCATTTACAGGACAGAAGGATCTCCGGGAATTCATTCACAAAGTGGCTCCAGTCAGTATCTGTACATAATGGCCACTTCACATCGTCTAAATAAGGAGGATCACTTTGCATGGTTGAAAGGGGGCTTTGCTTACCTAGGCCAACCTCCAACCATAAGCCAATCCTCCGCAGGACTTCTGGCAGGTGCAGAACAAAGCCAAGATTTCCCATGAAACGATATTGGCTATGGGAGGATGAACTAATGGAGATTGTCAAAAAGGTGTGGAATGAGTAAAATCTCTAAGAATCTTGCAATGGTCAGGGTGGTATTGAAACTGAAGAAGCTAGTGTAAGGGGTGCAAATGGGGCCAGAATTCTTGAGCAGCCAGAGGGTCTGGATGCATTAGAAGAGGTAAGGATGTTTTATTGTTTGAAAAGCAGGACAATGAGCTCAGAGATAAATTGAAGGCTAACCATCAGGAGATCATTTTCAAGGGGGAGATTTATTGGCGAAAAGAAATTGAGGAAAAGATGGATAAAGGAAGGTGATAGGAACACCATATTTTAAGAGAGTTGCTTCAGGTAGGAGAAGGTTAAATTATATCAAGAGCCTGAGAGATGGGAGCAGAACATTATGCAGAAGGAAGCAATCTGACTATACGTGATAGCTAGCTGTATTCGACATGTTATAGAGGATGAAAGGCAGTTGACAGTTGTTAATGATCATCTACGACAAATTTCTCAATTAGAGATGAGGGACCTCTCCAAGCCATTTTCTGAAGGTGAGGCGAAGAGTTAACAGTTTACTTTGGCGGGAGATAAAGTTCTTGGCTTGATGATTTAACCTCATTGTTCTTCCAACATTGTTGCACAGTGAGGAAATTTGATATCTTGGGGGGAATATCGTACTGTCAAAAAGGGAAGCTCACTTGAAATGCAGACTTTGGCAGTACTGATCCCCAATAAAAGATGGATCAACAGACTACAAACCCATTAGTCTCCTGAAGGTGTATAGAAGATTGTTATCAAGATGTTCGCATTGACATTAGAGATGGTGATTGACTGGATGATTGGTTGCAACCAGGATGCTTCCATTGAAGCAAGACATATATATAGGAGAATTTTCTTGTGGCTCATTAATGTCCACAGGACATGAAAGTTGATAGCCCCTTCTACTCACCATAAAAACCAGATTCCAATCAGAATTAAAACAACTTAAGATGCACCTCCTGTCCTATCATTTGCTTCGCCTGATTCTTCTATAATATCAAATTAAGCATTAAATCTCCATTATTTACCAGGTCTCTTAGCTTAAGGAGTAAATAATTCATTCATTTCTGTATACCACAATTGATAGTTGAATGCATACACTATAGTGGAAGAGATAGTTGATTTTTTTCCATTTTTTGATATGCTTACATCAGAAGACTGTTTGGTGTGATTTGGAAATGGAGAGCAGGCTGAACAGCTTGCATTTAAAAGTAGATGGATTTTCTAAATATTCTTTTTATCCCCCTTAAAAGAAGGGTGTGATGCACCACCCAATTTAATTAGGATAATAAATAGAGGAAGTACAGCCAAAAGAATCAAACAACAGTCTGACAAAAGTGCATCTTAAAGCCCTCACAATGTCCCTTTACCCTGAGTTATGGACCCCAAGTATGAGTTTTGACCACCCGCCTTCCCATTTGTTTAAAGGGAAACCTCTGGATAGGATTCTAGGTAGTGCTAATATGCTATGAATGCAAACGGGGAAGGAGATTGCAAGATGGAACAAGAAACAACAAGATAGAAGGATCAAACCCAGAGGGTGGCCAAGCTCATGGGTGGCCAGCAGCGCGGTTTGGGGAAGGTGAGGAGTAGCCTTCGTGCTTCAAAGCCTTGCTCCTGAGCTCTGACTGTTCCTTGCTGGAGAATCTCTCCACCACCCTCGTCCAACCTACAAAGCAACAAGAGAAGACAAGGAAGACTCTCCCTCTCGAGCACTCTGACCATCTGGAAACCAACCCAGAGAGACCAACCCACTAAAATCCACCAACCTCCCACCCACCAATCCCATCCTCTGTCATCCACGAAGGAGTTTTGTACATCGAGGCTCCATCTAGAAGTCTCAAACATCGTGAGATTGATCGTGGGCAATGAGGGAGAATGGTGCCTGACGTGGCGGGAGAACGGGCCACGTTCTTTGACCAGTAGTTGCAAGAAGGTGGCCAACGTAATTACCTTCTATCAGGGGGTAGGCAGCCAATAGAGTGGCCTTCCAGGGGCCTGGGTGGCCATTGCGGTGGCCTTCCAGATGGGTGAGGGTGGCCAACACTTGGGCCTTCTAGCAACCTGGGCGGCCAACATAGTGGGCTTCTTGGTGTGGAGGGTGGCCAACAAAGTGGCCTCCTAGGGGCAGAGGGCGGCCATCGCCCTTGCCTTCTAGGGGGATGGACGGCCAGTGGTTTGGCCACCTAGCCCATGTGCCCTTGGCCTCTTCAAGTGAGAGTGGCCCAATAATAGAATGTGTTTGGGCTGGATTTTAAAAGCATAAACACCGATAAACCAGGTAAAATGACTGCATCACTTATATGATAGTCTAACTGGGGATCCACGGGATGTCCGAAATTAGGTGTCTACAGTAAGGTGGGAGTAGCCTTGGCCCTCCATTGTGGTTGTGGGCTTGATTGCTTGCCCTTCCAAGAGGACAAAAAATTGGTAAAGGAGAGGACCTCCTCGCTGCTTGCATGCTCAGGGTAAAGCCCTAGTGGAGGAGGAATTTCTGCACCTTTGACTTCAGGCTAGGGAACCTGGTATGGTTGCTCACCACGTAACATGATGTTGTGGTTAGCCTGGGGGGACTGGCCCCATTTTCTTCCAGACCTAGTAGCATGCTAGGAGGTGGAAGCTTCAGCTTGGTTTGCCTCCGCTGGTGTGAGGACATATCTCTTCATCCTCTTCTTTGGAGATTCAGACTGTTACAAATAGAGCCACAAGGGTATTGCAAGATACGACAAGGCCTTTTCTTTTGTTCTTAGATTTCATCTTCTTTTTCTTCACTGTCGATGGCTGCTCCCTTAGAGGTTCATCCCATATGTCGGGTTCTTCAACTTCAGCTTCAGCCTCTTCTGTGAATTTCAATGACTCAAACTGTTCCCAAGGGATGTATTCGTCTAGTTGGACGGGTCGAATCTCGGGTTGTTCATATTCATCTGGCCCATCGATGATTTCTTAAAGTCGTTCCACTACCAGGCTGGCTTCTTTATGAAATCGTATAGGGACATGTTTCTTATTATTGTTTGTGAATCTTCTGATGACCACATGAGGATCCCTCTTATGCTAGACAGGGGTCACTACCGGGGGTTCTGACTGAGGTGTGACACCCTTCATATGAATTCCTGGGCCATGACGAGGCGCTGCCCTTCTTCTTGCTCTTGACGGCACGGTGTGCCAATTCCCTTGATCTTCTACTGGTGCTAGGATATAGGCCACATTGGTATGTTGAGTGCTGGACTCCACCATTTCTTCGGGTAGTTGATGGTATAGGGATACAATATTAATTGTTGCCCCCAGAGTGGGCATTTCATGTGGGTGCAAAGGATTGACTTCGTGATCTCCCATTTGTAGCTCCCCTTTCTTGGTTAAAGACTCAATAGTGTCTTTGAAAATATAGCACTCCTCGATAGCGTGCCCGGGCATTTGGTGGTCCTTTCTTCGGATATCACCTGGCCTCTTTGGCTCTGGGAGAGTGATTTTGTTCTATTTTGTGGCCCATTTGAATAAGACTCTGGTGAGGACACATGAGCTATTGATCGACATTATAGGACGCGTAGTGCGACTCGAGCTATGCAAGCAACACTATGACTTGGAGACAGCTTGGAGTCCCAGTTATGAGGCAGGATTTCATCATTATTTTTATTTCGGATTCCTTTTTGTACGCCATTTGAGGGCCATTTGGTTAATGGATCATTAAGAGTCTAGGTTTAGGGAATTGGGTCATTTTGAGTGCATAGGGCCCAAGTCTTCGTCCCCTTAGTTTTGGGCTAGGGGCACCCAAGGCCCATCTCGGACTAGGGGGTGCCATGACCCAAAGCCCACCCCAACCCTAAAAATAAATGCTAGGTCCCTGGCTATTTCGGGGATGATCTGCCTTTACCTCCAAGGATAGTTGTCAAGAAGAGTTCTCTTGCACTCGTGCCAGTTTCTTCTCAAGCGAGGCCGGTGGCAATCTCATTGCTCGCCAGAGGTTCGATCGTCGAGAATGTTATCACCTCTCACTCCATTTCTGTTTAGATTACTAGCCTAGAAGGGTTCTCCACCCGAGTTGTGCTAACGCATACGACCGCTAAGCACCTGCTGGATTCTATGTTCAATGGGAAATTCGTCATGTTTTCAACATTTTCAAAGGACATTCTACACATTTTATGCAATCTCCCTTGATTCGTTAGTACGCCGGCCACGTCAATGTCGCGTATTACTCTCCCTCAGTTTCACCCTTCTCTTCTATCAAGGGAGTTGTGCTTCCTGCCTGACTATCGAGTGGAGTTGCCGAACCCCATGCTCCTTATGCCAAGGGACAAAACTCCATGGTTTCATGATGCTCATCCTTCTAAGGAGTTACTTGTTCAAGAATGTCTGCATATTGTTAGCACCGAATGTCTATGACCAACTGCCCCGACGAGGCTACATGTTCATAATCGAGCCGGGCCATCTGCCAGGTGGGCCCATTATTTGAGATGATATTGCAAATCAATAAGTCCGAAGGTCCGAGCCCGCGCCAGGTAGGTCCACTACCAGCCAGTTTCAGCTAAGAAGAGGCGGTGGTGCAAGTCCAAAGGCCACACGTTGTGCACTCAAGGGTCCGCTTCTTCTTCCTCTCCTTTCCACTCATCATTTTTTCTGCTTAGCTCTCATCCTTGGGTAGTGTATCTTCCTCTCTGATCCGATTTTCACGATTCTCTCCTCTCTCCTTGAGCCCACGAACCCTCATTCCACCTCTTCCCATCAAGAGCCTCCGGATTCTCCCTCCTCTCACAATTATAGGCCTCCACCTATGTCATCCTTTCATCCTGATTTCGGGATGTCACCTGAATCTTCTTCCTCGGGACTTTCGGGTGTTGCCTTTGATTCTTCTCCGACCCTATTGGATGACCACTATTTTCACTCTCCGGCTCTGCCGGATGTTACTTCTGGTTCATCTCCAACTACGTCGGATGATCCCTCCTTTCCTTCCTCATCATTACAACAACCTCCCCATTATCTTTCCATTCATTCTGTCTTACCCTCTCAAGGTCATCACCCTTTTTCATGCTATTTTCGAGGCTTTAGCCCATCTTGACCTCAGTTGATCCTTATTTATTCTGTAGTTGGTTCCTTGTTATCAGGATCTCTGTGCCTTAATAATAGAGTTCTAGCCCCCGTCTCTCTTTATTTATATCCTTCTTCGTCTACTTTGGTGTCTGCCGCTCCTCCGTGTAGAGGAATCTTTGATCCCTTGCTATCCTTTCTTTCTCGATCCTGTCAAGCGAGGAATACAAAGCTCGTGCTGCTCCAAGCTTGATGATCAAGATCGCATCAGGATGCTACTTTCACTCCATGGATGCACAAGGTATCTTCATTTTATGCATGAATATGTTATCATTATTATAATTTCTATTATTCCTGCACGTGGTTATAATGTTGGTTCCTTAAAACATGTTTGAATGGCTTTAGAAACTTTGGGTTTGAGTTTAGTTAGGTTAGCCAAGATGAGTCCGCTTCTGTAGCACCCTTAGGCTGGTGACAACTCCGCACTAAGAGTCTAGTTTCTTTCGCCGACCGTTGAGGGTGTACATTGAGTATGGATTTTTCACACACTTCACAGTGAACTATAGCTGATTTCTCTAGAGCACACCATTGCTGCTTTAGCCATACCACAGCTATGCACAAAGGCCTTTTCTTTTCTCTGCTCGGCCGAGTACAGGAGCAAGAGATGGATGGATGAGATGACCAACCTAGACATTCTCCAATACGGGAGAAGTCTCAAATAGGGGCAGTCTTAACCCTCAAAAAGTTAGCTTTATTACAAAATCTATCCAATATGGGCTGTTATGAAAATTATCATCAATCAATAGCAAAATTATGAATTAAAGGCATGTCAAGAGAGGCAAAGTCCTTGCAGGGAAAACTCTGGTCGTATGCGTGCCTAAGGGTCTAAAAATCAAAGACACAAAGTCCCAACGCAACAGACTATCTCTTTGAGGGGTAGTGCCTTGGAAGGAATTTGAATCCTGATATTTTTCATCCTGCATGAAGCTTGTCTCCTAATTTTCTTCTATTTCTCCCTCTTAGGCTGGGTTGTATCCCAGGTATGGCCTTAGTAGGGGCACCATTATTTAGAGGCAGTTGGTTATGGTAACCCACCCTCAAATGCACGCCCTGCTCAAGGAAAATCCTTAATGAGAGGGGAGGAACGACGATCCTTGGCCAGCAGTTTTAGTCCATCCTTAGATGCTGCAGATAGTAATGTTTTCAAAACAAACAAATAAATAAATAAATAAATAAATAAAAGAAGAACCTCAAGTACCTCATCTTCCTCTGAGAAAGAATATTGGAGCATCCTCTAGTATTTTAGTTTGTTATTCAGCTTTGCTTTAATCTATGATCTTTGGGAAGCAAATATGTGTTGTTCGGACAAAACAGGCAGAGAGGTGGGGGAGAGAGTGACAGAGATAGTGTTTGTTCTATCAGTGTGTGTGTGAGACTGTGTGTGCAAGAGAGAGAGAAAGAGGGGGGGGGGTGGAGTCCTCTGTTGGGTGAGCTGCAGCCCCTGTTGGGACTCAGACAGATAAGACAGAGAGGTGGGGGAGGGGAAAAGAGGGGAGAAAGAGTGAATGTGGGTGTGTGACTCTGTGTGTGCGTGTGAGAGAGAGAGAGAGAGAGAGGCAGACAAAGAGGCCACAACCCAGAGAGAGAGAGAGATATTGGAGTTGGTGCAGACCACAACGGGCTGGCGGTGGAGTCGGTTGACCATGACGGATGGCGGCGGAAGTTGCTTGGACAGACACGTAAAGAGAGGGGTCGGCTGGGACTGCAGCTCCTGCGGTGGAGGAGGGTGGCACCAGTGGCGGAGGAGGGCAGCTCGGCGGCAGAGGATAGTGGCTGCACCGTGGAGGATGACGAAGCCTTAGGACGGAACGGATAGGGAATGGGATGGGGGGAAAGGGGTTCATGGTAGGGTTTCAGGGTTTAAATACTGGATCTAGTTCGTGGGTCCGGCATGGGCCAATTGTAGGTTTAACGGGCCCAAAGCGACCTAGGTGCCCGCCTTGGTCGCCTTTTCACCTTGGAAGAAGGCAGCCTAGCGCCTTGTCAATTGGAAGATTGAAGTCCATCACCTGCATCAAAGTTGGAGATCAGCTCTTCTCTAGGGAGATGGAGATCAGGGAGAAGGCGAAGGAGTACTATGCCACTCTTTTCACGGAGAAGGACTATAGCTGACCAGTGATTGATTCGGACCTGCTCTCTTGTGTTGCTCTAGAGGATAGGGAAGCCCTCTTCCTCCACTTCTCAGAGGAGGAGGCCCACCAGGTTGTGTCATCTCTTGCAAGTGTAGGGCACTAGGCCCATGCGGCTTCTCTATGGCTTTCTTCTAGGTGTCCTTAGATATAGTTAAGGAGGATCTTCTGGCAAATTTTAGAGAGTTTCAGGATGGGCGGGCTCACCTTAGGGGCATTAACCATGCCCTTCTGGTCCTCATTCGCAACAAGCAAGGTGCTCAATGCTTCAGGGACTTCAAACCCATTCTCCTTAATGGCTATTTTAACACGGAATAGTTTTAAGAGTTAGGCGTTTATTGGCTATTTAAATAGCATGCACATTTCTAATTCCGCAGGTTTAGGGTTTATCAGATGATTTAAGATTCGAGTGCACGACACTTCCCCACCGACCACAGTCGATATCTATTTACATCGGATGTAATCCGAAGCTCTTGTTTAACCGCCAAAAGGAAAGAGTCATCGACTTCAATACTGGCCGCGACGCTGAGGATAGGCTAGCACAAGCACTAGGGGTCACATGTAAGGTGGGCTTTGGGGATCACTCACAGTTTGGCACTGGTGTGGATGTGAGCCCTAGGCGGGTGAGGTTTAGGCACAGTTGAATACCGTCTGGGGTTTGGCACAGTTTGGCACTGACGGTGGTTGGACACAGTTTGGCATTGGCGGAGGGTCCAACATAGTTTAGCACTGGTGGAGGGTTCAACACTGTTTGGCACTGGCGGGTGGTTCAACACAATTTAACACTGGCAGAGGGACTAGCACAGTTTGGCACTGGTGGAGGGTTTGGCACAGTTTGGCACTGGCACAGGGTTCGGCACGTCTCATCGTTCGGGCCAGTCGGTGACCTCAACTTTGTTGAAGACCGAGTGTGACAAGGACGACTTCAAGGCTTGCTGAAGGTCCAAAATATTTTTGTAATCCCCGAAGTATTCCATTGATAATCATCATACAATACTTTACATGGGAGTTTTATAAACCCAATTTCAAGTTTACATAAGTCACGGGACATTTCCGTAATTGCGCCGATCCCCGGATCTTTACACAACCACAAGGGCGTTTCTGTAATTTTACAAAGCTTCCTCCATAGGGCTTGTAGGTTCGTAACTTGCCTAAGCGTTGTTAGAGGGGACATTTTTGTAACATACTCTCACTTGGGGGGACAAAGACCAAAGCCGAACCGAAGGACTCTTCTGCGCTTCTTGCTCCAGCTGGCCGCTTTGTGCTCCTTGCTTGCTTCTTACTTGCTTGGTCCTTCTGTTCTTGGGTTCATGGTTTGCCGTATCGGATCTCGGCTTCGTCTTGGGGGGGTCGGAGAGAAGAGATTTCGGAGAGATCTCGAAAAAATCTCGGGAGATCGGGTTCGGAGATTTCGGAATAATTTTTCATACATATAACCTATTTCTAAAATAATCTTAAGAGACTGTTAGAGAGTGGGACTGTTAGAGAGTGGCGAGAGTGGACAAAATTTGAGGATTGTAACTATTCTTTCATATTCGTGTATCAGGGTTGTCGGATCCAGCCGGGGTTTCTTCCCCACGCACTAGTCATGGAGGTACATGCTTCGTTCCACACTCGCCTTGCTGATTTAGTATATTTTCTATTATGCTGCATTTGTGAGATTAGGGCCATTAACAAGCTACAAATTACTGTGGTTGTGAGCTGTGAGCGCCCGTTCCTTAGCTCCAGTCGAGCACTGAGTTCGAATAGTACACCCTGGGCGACAGTGGTTTCTTAACCACTGCGATCCCGCATTTCCCTTGCAAGGGACGATCGTCGGGCTGAGTGAGTTTCTATTGAGAGGCGCCTCGACCTGGAGAACACCCCGGTGGTTAACCGCCCGGCTTGTCTTCAGCTTGCTAGTGCTGGCCGCACATCGAGTTCGTCGAACATCTTAGCCCGGTCGTGTCACTCGTCCCGCATCAGAGGAGGGTTTGATTTTGACTGGGAAGGCTTAAGAAGAACCAAAGGGCGCTCTTGCCCTGACTGAGCCTTTGGAGGGATGTGAGATTCTTGACAAGGTGTTTGAGGAGGGTTGATCACGGTGAGCGGATTTTGAGTAGCACTTGAAAGTTGGTTGGGAGGTGAAATCTGATTCCAAGGTCGAGGTTCCTGAGTAAACATATTGACATCCGTCCTGGGTTCATTGGCCTCCACTTCTAATTTGCTGTACTATCTGGGGAAGCCTTTGATGCTCCACATTTGCATCCTCTTGAGTACTCAGGGTTCCATCCCGTCACCATATTCACTTGCTCATTTTGCCTCGAGCGTGAGGGATCTTTGGTTGATTGATGAGTGGGTAGCAGATTTTGCACAATGTTGAGGTCCCGATTAGGTTTCTTAAGGTTAGCAGTGGCTAGCTTAACATCGAACCAATTAATTCTCCCCTCATCATTCATGTCGTATACCCAGTCCCAGAATTGAAAGCAATGAAGGATGTCATGCCCGGGAGCTCAGTGATATGGACAATACTTGGAGGTATCAACGTTGGGGTGGACCCAATCCCTTTTAGGGGGGAGCTGAATAGCTTTAGAAGACATAAAGACAGAATATGTCACTTAAAGTTTCAGTCAATGGAGGATAAGAAGCCCTTCTTGGTCCGGTGCGATTGTAGTTCTGAGGCGGAGGGACACTAGAGTATGGCATAGGATTGCCTTGACCCTGATTTCCACCGGCCTGCTTGGAGTGTGAGACCTGACGGTTCTTAGGCCTAAAGGGCGGGCCAAGTGCATTGACTTGTTCATTTACCATGATACCCTCGGTGGTGGGGATGGCCGGAGCTTTTTGACCCTTTATGCAAGGCTCAAAAAAAGGAGGTAGGGTGGAATCCCTTATCTGGGCTTGAACTATCTGAGCTCGATTATAGAGTTGAGGGAAAGTGTGGAGCTCGTTGAGCATTAAAATGGCCCTAAGCTGAGGAGTGGCATTATTCACCAGCATGGTGACGTCCTGGGACTCGGGGATGGGGACCTCCATCCTAGAAGCCATGATTCTCCATCAATTTGCAAAATTAATGAAGTCCTCGTCGGGCTTCATTTTTTCCATGACTAGGTCAAACAATGTAGGAGCAATAGAAGACATGTGACCAAAGTGAGCGAGAAATCGCTTAGAGACTATATCAAAGTTGAGGAGATCAATAGCTGGTAGGGAGGAGAACCAACATAGGGCCTCACCCTCAAAGGACTTTTGGAACAAATGGACCAGCAGGACCTGATCATATAACCACTGATGGAAATCCATGAGAAAACCAGAAAGATGATTGTGAGGGTCGATGGTACCATCATATCTCCTATACTTTGGAGCCTTGAAACTAGGCAGAAAGTGAGCATTGGGGAGTTTGCAATATTGGGCTAGCGAGTGGAGACGTGAATTTGGCATACTTTCGGCCACCACTTGCCGAATGTAGCTTTGAATTTCTTGTCTGAATGTGGGATCTATCCCCTTCGAAGGGGCGCCCATGGTTGGGGGAATCGGGGGTGAAAGAACCCGTGGGGGAGCCATTGGATGGTTGGATTGGAGTGGATTTTCGGAGAGGGTGAGCTTGTGGACCCTTGAAACGGAGTTTGGACCCATGGAGGTGTGAAGTGGGACGACACATGCGGGATAGCGGGAACATTCCCTCGGGAGGCCATTGCGACCAAATCCACAGAAGTGTAGAGGGATAGCACGCTGATCAACTCTTGATCTTCACATGGAGACAAGGGAGGAGCCCTAGGACTGCCACGGTCATGTTCACTTGGGGATGATGTCAAATCATCATGGGCGACCTCATTCGGTGTAGCCGAAAACATGCCTATGAAGGCGGCTGGGTGACTATCCTTTATTTGGAATAGGGGGTTGCCCCTAATGTTGGACTCATATTGGGGAGGGAACTCCTCCTCATAATCCAGGAGCCCTTCTCCAGTAATTCTTGAAGTTACTTATTTAATTCTTTAAGCTCCGTAGGGGACATCCTGTAAGGGGCCTTTGACACTGGTGCTTCTCTAGATGCGAGTTCAATGGAAAAATTGACTTCCCCTTTGGGCGATAGACAGGGTAAGTCCGAAGGAAAGACATCAAGGAATTCTTTTACAACGGGGATTTCTTCTGTAAAGATTTCCTTGGACTCAGTAATGACTACGGAAGTAAGAAAAGCTTTACACCCTTGTGAAATAAGTTTACAGACATGAAGAGAAGAAATAAGGGTAGGATGCTTCCTATACTTAATGCTAAGGAAAGAAAACTTTAGAAAATCTAGTTTATAAAAAAAATCCACCAATTGCGACAATTGATATCTGCATAATGTTCACAAAGCCAATCTACTCCTAATATGACATCGTAGCCTTCCATATCGAGGCATACGAGGTTTGTAGGGAGATTATGACCTTCTATGATAATCTCACTATCAGGAAAATAAGTTTTAATCTCCCTTCCAGAACCAAAAGGTGTAATTATAGATAAATTCGAAGGTAACGGAATAGGTGAAATTAACAAGGTTTTAGCAAAAGTGTTAGAAATAAAGGAATGAGAAGCACTAGTATCAAATAACACAAATACATGATGCGAGTAACTTTGAATGGTACCTTCAATCAATTCTCCTTCTTTGATATTTTCCTCTTCCATGACAGCATTTAGATGAGCCTGCCACCTTCATCCGCCGTCATTCTTTGAGGGTTATTCCTTCATGAGGGGACAGTCTGGCATGCGATGCACCTGACTGCCATATCTTAAGCAAGCACCGAGATGTTTCCAGCATTCCTCAGCCGAATGGCCGAACTTCTCACAGAATGAGCAAGCCGCCATGACTTGCTTATCTTCCTCCCTCGCCTTCTTATTTTTGGGGTTGCCACTCCCATTCCCATTCTGGGACCTCTTCTTATTGTCACGGGACTGGTAGGACCCTATCAAACTGACCTCTCTTCTCTCTTTCCTCGCCGATCAACCTTCCAGGTTGACTCCTCCCCTTTGCCCCTAACTTTCTCGACCTTCTCCAAGGTCCTTTCATATAAATGTGCTCGCTGGACCATCTCCGCATAAGTCTGAATATTTTAGGAGCCAAGTTGTTGGATAAAGATGAGTCTTAACCCATCTAGAAAATGGTTGGCCTTTAAAATATTGGTGCTCACCAGATGCTCGGCATAAGGGGCCAGGTGGGAAAATTGTAGTTCATATTCTGCCACCGACATCACCCCTTGACGTAAGGAAGCGAATTCTGCAGCCTTCCACTCCTTAATGTACTCAGAGAAATACTTTGCTCGGAAAAGAGTAAGGAACTCATTCCATGTAGGCTGGGCATTTTGAGGTTGTGCCGAGGTGGTCTTCCACTAAGTACATGCATCTTTATTTAGTTGGAAGGTGGCCAGACAGACCTTCTCTTGATCAGCCCATTGCATAACATTAAAACTCCTCTCCATCTCGTCAATCCAATTCTCTGCTTCATCTGAATTTGAAGAGCTAGAAAATCGATGAGGGTTTAAGCTCCGGAAGTTACGGTGTAGGTCGGCAGCACCTTCCAACTTGGGCCATAGTTTGCAATGCCTGGGTAAGACCAGCAACAGTTTGTTGAATTGCGTCCTAGTTGACACGGTGAGCCATTGTAAGGATAAGGTACTTGAGAAAAAGAGTTAATTTGTCAATTCTCATGGAATTAATGGGAGTTAACCCAAAGATATTTCTTAAACACTATCTCATCTCGACTCTACCCCATCTCACATGGGTTTGGGAATTTCTTTCCTTAGTTTATAGGTCTGGGTCCTAAATCCTTGGACTTACCCTAGAACATGATGTTTTTCTAGGACTTACTTATGCCTAGGCTCTGATAGACGGCGCGTCGACTCTGTGGACTAGTGCGTCGACCTTGCTGCCTTAGTTGAGCTATGGTGTATCGACTCGATTGACCATTGCGTCGACTTGGTTGTTCAGCATGTTTCCTGTAATTAGCCTGCTAGCTGCTTCTTTGATTCTTGCTATTTTTTCTATTGCCTTAAGGGATCTAAATTTTCATTTTTTTTGAGCTTAGGGACATGCTACCCTGTTTGTTCTTTGGTTATCTGCTTTCCTTTCCCCTTCTCAGTATAGAATGACATAGTCTTTAGTTCAAACTTCTTTTTCTCAGTGGGGTTAAACACTAGCCCTTCTTTTCTAAAATTCACCTTGGTTCCTAAGATAGCATCCAGGTTGGACTTACCTTGGGTCATTTTTTCTAGGACAGACTGTGTAACGACCCAGAGCCCATGGCACCGATAACCTGGTACAAGTACCGAATTACCACTACCATGAACTGGGGACGCTACCCAGGAGGCTGATGAGGCCCCCGAAGGGTTAGTGGGGTTTGTTGAGGGATTGTAATAAATCCCATAAATAACGAGACTCATGGGGGCGTCTCCAGGCTGTCTCCGAGCCAAATAGAACCTGCCGTGGCTCATGTGGTGCTCCGTGTACGGTACCGATGGCTCGCTGGCCCGGACCGGTCAAGTGCTCGGGTGTCCGCACCAGACAGCTTCAAGCCTTGATGGATCTCTGCCAAGGCCTCCTCAACAGGCTGACGGGGTAGGAGTGCTCCCCCACGGAGCAACCTTAGAACAGGGGGGGCCCTACCATAGCGAATTTTTGTCAGGTGCGAGAGGCCTCCCACGACTCCGCGGCACAATTCTGGCGTCCGCGCAGCTCGCCTGCACCAAGGCCGCATAGTACGCTCCACTTCAACCTAGAGATGGCCCAGCGACTACGTCGCTATGAAGAAGTGGAGCGTGAGATAGAGGGCAAGGCCCGGTACTTGGACGATGTCTTGCAAGCCGTGAAGACCCACGGCCTTATCGACGACGATGCAGACTTCCATGCTCCTTTCTCCAAGAGATCATGGAGGCCCCCATCTGGTCGAAATTCCAACTACCATCTTTCATCACCTACGACGGTACCATCGATCCAGCTGATCACATGCACAACTTCGAGTCTAACCTGGTGTTCCACCGGGTCTCCGACGCTGTGAAGTGCTTGGCCTTCGTCACCACTCTCCAGGAGAACACCCGGACATGATTTGAGTCTCTGCCTGCTGGGACCATTACTTCCTTCTAACAGCTGAAGAAGCTATTTAAAGAAAACTTTATGGGCTATCGGAAGGAAGCGAAATCTATGGTGAGCCTGCTCGCCATCAAGCAAGATCGGGAGGAGACCCTCTGGGACTACATATCTCACTTCCAGGCAGAGGCGCTCCGTATTCCCCGCCTGGACGTCAGCATCGCCACCACCACCCTGACGCAAGGAACCCGGGACTCCATCCTTTGATGATCGCTCGGAGTAGAAGCCCCAGCAACCTTGATGGACCTCCTTGCCCTGGCCCAGAAGCACACTAGCTGCGAGGAGAACACCATGGCCCTTGGTCTCACGGCCGGGGCTGGGTGACCTGATTGAAAAAGATCCATCGATTCTGCTCAGGAGGGTCAAAACAAGCAGGAGCGACAGGATCGGGAGCGTCGCGATCGCTCCAAAACCAGAGAGAGGGGCCAGTATATGCCCTACACTCCCCTGATTGCCGCCCCCGAGCATATCCTCATGAAAATTCATGAGGAACCCTACCTCCAATGGCCTCCCAAGATGAAGTCCGACCCACGGACTAGGAGAAAGGGGAAGTACTGTCACTTCCACCGCGACCATGGGCACGACACAGTTGACTGCATCCAACTCAAGGATGCCATCGAGGACCTCATTCGGTGAGGACTCCTCGATAAATTCATTGCCAAGGCCACAGAAAAGTGACTGCGTGAGCAGACCCCTCTACCCATCAACAATTGACCCAACAGGAAGGAGATCATGGTAATCTCTAGATGGCCGGCGTCGGGTGGGGACAGCTCCAGAGGACGCCACCGGTATGCATCGGCGATCAACACCGTGGAGTAGGGCGACAGTAGCCACTGTGAAACTGCCACCCTAGAGCATTGCAAGGATCCGATCGTCTTTTCAGACAAAGACCTTGAAGGTGTAACCACCTCTCATTCTGATGCTTTGGTGGTCTCGGCGACCATCAACTAATATACCATGCAACAGATTCTAGTTGATAATGGAAGTGGACCCGACGTAATTTCTTACGATTGCCTCGTACTCATGGGAGTAGACTTGTCACGAATAACGCCACTATACACACCTTTGTATGGCTTCTCTGGCTCGACCGTCCTCCTTGAAGGCTGCATTTCATTACCGATCATGTTTGGAACCACACCCCGAGACGTGATGTTCTTAGCAGACTTCACGGTCATGCGCGGGATGACCGGGTACAATGCGATAATAGGATGGGGTATCCTCGGCATCCTACAGGGTGTCCCCTCGTCCTACCACCAGAAGTTGAAATTTCCCACTCCTCGTGGAATAGGAGAAGTACGGGGGGATCAAGGTGAGTCCAAGCAATGCTACTTAATCTCAACATGCGACGGGCAAGCTGAGGAAAACCCCCCCAAGAAGGCGAGGATAGAGGATCTGAGGCCTCGTGGGAGTACCCTGGGTGAGGACCTTTACCTCATCCAGGTGAGGGAAGACCCGAGCAGAATGCTCTGAATCGGTGCCACATTGTCTGAGCAAGAAAGTGAGGCTTACACGAGTTTCCTAGTGGCCAACCAAGACATATTCACTTGGTCTGAGGACAAGCTCTCTGGAATTCCACCGGAAGTCATAACC
Source organism: Amorphophallus titanum (assembly GCA_024336825.1). Classification (NCBI taxonomy): domain Eukaryota; kingdom Viridiplantae; phylum Streptophyta; class Magnoliopsida; order Alismatales; family Araceae; genus Amorphophallus; species Amorphophallus titanum. Next base: position 83,824,669 of record JANBPO010009603.1, on the reverse strand, counting down.
TACCAGCTGAAGCTAGACCCAAGCTGTCACCCGGTACAGCAATGCAAGAGGCGCTTGTGGACGCGTAAAATCGCACGTCCTCGCATCCCGACCAATTTAGCATCAACAACAACTTCTTGGGAGGGAAAACCATAGCCTTGCTGGCCCTCAACCAGCAAGGGTCTTGCCCCACCACCTCTACTCGGCATCACCAAGTCACCACGGGGATCGTGTGTGCGACGTTGGTTCAGCTTCTACGTGTTTCTCCACTCTTGCGCGTTGTGCTTGCAGAGTAGGTCCGAGGGCCTTTGGCTTTTTGCTGCAAACCCCCTTGTTGGTGTCACATCACCCGCATAATCCCACCGGGTGGCGACCCTCACATATTACTGCCACTACGGGCCTTACGCTTGAATCGGCGTAAAAAAAAAAGCCCTTCCTTTGCGTTAACATTATCTCCGTGCTAATGAATAAACCCCTTTTCGGCGCAAGACTTTGTGTCCTAGCTGACTCTTTAACATATTATCACCATTACAGGCCTTATGCTCAAATTGGTGCAAAAAAAAATTCCTTTCTTCGCATTAGCATTATCTCCTTGCTAACGAATAAATCACTTTCTCGGCGCAAGACTTCATGTCCTAGCTGACTCTTTCACACATTATCACCATTATGGGCCTTATGCTCGAATTGGTGCAAAACCCTTTCTTTGTGTTAGCATTATCTCCTTGCTAATGAATAAATCCCTTTTCGATGCAAGACTTTGTGTCCTAGCTGACTCTTTCACATATTATCACCATTATGGGCCTTACGCTCGAATCTGTGCAAAAATTATTTCTTTGCATTATCATTACCTTCTTGCTAAAGATTAAACCACTTTCTCAGCACAAGACTTTGTGTCCTAGTCGACTTTCACGCATTATCGCCATTACGGGCTTTACGCTCGAATCAGCGCAATGATTCTTTCTTTGCGTTAGAATTACCTCCTTACTAACGAATAAACCCTTTCATCGGCGCAAGGCCCCACGCCCTAACAGCTGTCATATGTTACCATCTAGGGTCAAATATCGCATGATTGACCAATCCTCAATTTCTTACTCTGTGTTTCAAAAAAAATGGGGCTTAAAATAGAGGTGCCCCGCCAGACTTGTCCCTACACTTGGGCAAGGGCAAAAATGGCGATAACCCGGCTACAACAAAAACCCACAAGGGCATTGCAGGCAAAATTAGGTATCCCGCCACGTGAAAACTTGAAAGGGAGCATGGGCAAAAGTAAGAGGGGGCTGGCTTCAGTGAAAATTTGAAAGGGCACTTAAGTCAGTAATGTGACAGTTAAAAGTTCCTCCCTACTTTCACCCGCACGAAACTCTGGATTGGATATTCCCATGTGTCTCACCGGAGAATAAACCACCAATCGACAGAGCTTGACTGGAATAGACCTTCTGCCTATTCTGGTGAAGAATACAATATATATTTGCTTCGACATTTAACCAATGTCAACGAACAAAATAGTTTCGACCCTTGTCATCATCGACAAGATCGGTTAGCATTCCCTTAACTTGGACCTTTCGTCCTCGTTAATGAGCAAACATATCCTTCATTCGACATTTAACCAATGTCGATGAATAAACCACTATTGACCCTTGTCATCATCAACAAGACCAGTTAACATTCCCTTAACTTGGACCTTTCGTCCTCGTTAATGAACAACCATATCTTTTCTTCGACATTTAACCAATGTCGATGAGCAAAATAGTTTCGACCCTTGTCATCATCAGCAAGATCGGTCAACATTCCCTTAACCTGGACCTTTCATCCTCATCAATGAACAACATATTTTTGCTTCGACATTTAACCAATGTCGAAGAATAAAGTAGTTTCGACCCTTGTCATCATCGGCAAGATCGGTCGGCATTCCCTTAACCTGAACCTTTCGTCCACGTTAATGAAGAAACATATCTTTGCTTCGACATTTAACCAATGTCGATGAACGAAACATTTTCGACCCTTGTCATCATCGGCAAGATCGGTCGGCATTCCCTTAACTTGGGCCTTTCATCCCCGTTAATGAACAAACACGCCATTGCTTCGACATTTAACCAATGTCGACGAACAAAATAGTTTCGACCCTTGTCATCATCGGCAAGATCGGTCATCATTCCCTTAACTTGGACCATTTGTCCTTATTAATGAACAAACATATCCTTGCTTCGACATTTAACCAATGTCGACGAACAAGCCACTATTGTCCCTTGTCATCATCGTCAAGACTGGTCAACATTCCCTTAACTTGGACCTTTCGTCCTCGTTAATGAACAACCATATCTTTGCTTTAACATTTAAACAATGTCGATGAATAAAATAGTTTCGACCCTTGTCATTATCTGCAAGATCAGTCAACATTCCCTTAACCTGGACCTTTCATCCTCGTTAATGAACAAACATATTTTTGCTTGAACATTTAACCAATGTTGATGAACAAACTAGTTTCGACCCTTGTCATCATCAGCAAGATCGATCGACATTCCCTTAACCTGGACCTTTCGTCCACATTAATGAACAAACATATCTTTGCTTTGACATTTAACCAATGTCGATGAACGAAACAATTTCGACCATTGTCATCATCGGCAAGATCGGTTGGCATTCCCTTAACTTGGGCCTTTCGTCCTCGTTAATGAACAAACACGCCATTACTTCGACATTTAACCAATGTCTACGAACAAAATAGTTTTGACCCTTGTCATCATTGGTAAGATCGATCGGCATTCCCTTAACTTGGACCTTTCATCCTTGTTAATGAATAAATATATCCTTGCTTCGACATTTAACCAATGTCGACGAACAAACCACTATTGACTCTTGTCATCATCGACAAGACCGGTCAATATTCCCTTAACCTAGACCTCGCGTCCTCATTAATGAACAACATACTTTTGCTTCGACATTTAACCAATGTCGATGAACAAACCAGTTTCGACCCTTGTCATCATCAGCAAGATCGATCGACATTCCCTTAATCTAGACCTTTCATCCACGTTAATGAACAAACACATCTTTGCTTCGACATTTAACCAATGTCGACGAACAAAACATTTTCGACCCTTGTCATCATCGGCACGATTGGTCGGCATTCCCTTAACTTGGGCCTTTCGTCCCCGTTAATGAATAAACACGTCATTGCTTCGACATTTAACCAATGTCGATGAACAAAATGGTTTCGACCCTTGTCATCATCGGTAAGATTGGTCGGCATTCCCTTAACTTGGACCTTTCGTCCATATTAATGAACAAACATATCCTTGCTTCGACATTTAACCCATGTCGACGAACAAACCACTATTGACCCTTGCCATCATCAGCAAGGCCGGTCAATATTTCCTTAACCTGGACCTTGTGTCCTCGTTAATGAACAACATACTTTTGCTTTGACATTTAACCAATGTTGTTGAACAAACCAGTTTCCACCCTTGTCATCATCGGCAAGATCGGTTGGCATTCCCTTAACCTGGACCTTTTGTCCTCGTTAATGAACAAACATATTGTTGCTTTGACATTTAACCAATGTCGATGAACAAAATAATCTCGACCCTTGTCATCATCGACAAGATTGATCAGCATTCCCTTAACTTGGACCTTTCGTCCACATTAATGAACAAACATATCTTTGCTTCGACATTTAACCAATGTCAACGAACAAAATAGTTTTGACCCTGGTCATCATCGGCAAGATCGGTCGGCACTCCCTTAACTTGGACCTTTCGTCCTCGTTAATGAACAAATATACCTTTACTTCGACATTTAACCAATGTCGATGAACAAACCAATTTTGACCCTTGCCATCATCGGCAAGACCGGTCAACTTCCCTTAGCTTGGACCTATCGTCCCTGTTAACGAACAAACCTACCCTTGCCTCGGCACTCAGCCAGTACCGACGAACAAATCCCTACCTGTGCTGGCATCAGTTCTATAAATCTATATTAACAAAAATGAGAAAGAGGCTTAGAATAGAGTTGCCTCGCCGGCCTTACCCAGTCACGCTGGGTAAGGGCAAGAATGGCTATAACCCGGCTGTGGCGAATACCTGAAAGGGCACCGCAGGCAAAATCAGGTACCCCGCCATGTGAAAACCCAAAGGGCACGTGGGCAAAAGCAAGATGGGGCTGGCTTCGGCAGAAACCTGAAAGGGCGCTTAGGTTGGTAACATGATAAAAAAATGATGAATAAAAAAAATGAATGAACGAAAGGATGATGGAAGTGATGTTTCTATCACATTCACTATTCAGGTCCTGCGGGAACTCCTGCGAGCGACCGGCAAGCCATACCCCACCGACATAAGCCTTACACCTATGCCATAACAAACTCTTTTGCTTCGGCATTTAACCTATGCCGATTCTCGTCATCATCGGCAAGATCGACCAACATAAGCCATCGGCTCAGACCTTCCGTCCCTGTTGATAAACAAGCTCTTTTGCCTCAGCATCTAACCTATGTCGATGAACAAATCCTACCATCGATTCTTGTCATCATCGATGAGATCAACCAACATAAGCCATCGGATCGGACCTTCTATCCCTGTCGATAAACAAACTCTTTTACTTTGACATTTAACCTATGCCGATGAATAAATCCTACCATTGATTCTCATCATCATCGACAAGATCGACCAACATAAGCCATCCATCATTATTTTTTATTTTTTTATTCTCATGTAAGCACGCAGACATTCATCAATAGCAGACATAGAATATATGTAGTATACTTCCCCTCTCTCAGGGATAGGATAAGAATAGCATCCATGATTCATGAACAGAGTGCGGCTCACAAAGTATAAATGAGGGAGTCATGCATTCATTAAGAGGACACCACGTAGAATATGCGCATAGCATAAATCACAATTTACCCCCAAGATTAATCCTCCGTGGTGTGATAGTGCAAGTATGTAAGCATCGAATCTTAGGCGTAGGGACACACGGACACTCTAAGTAATGCTAGAGGATTGCTCTAATGTCTACCCGTATATTTTGAGGTTCTCGACTTTTGGTAGCTTCGCACAACCTCTTTGTTTATTTTAAATTTTAAACTTCATCGTTCGACGTGAGTCTCCTCATTTATTTTAGTGGGGATTCTCAGATATTGAGATTCATCCTTTATTATGATTTTATTGTAGGATTTGCTTCACCGTTTTGCACGAGTTTTCTCATTTGTTTCAGTGTGGATTCCCGACTTCCTAGATTTGCATTCCCTTATAGCAATTTTACTATGAAAATTACTTCACCATTTCGCGCGAGTCTCCTCATTTGTTTCAATGAGAATTCCCGACTTCTTAGATCCGCATTCCCTTACAGTGATTTTATTATGGAAATTACTTCACCATTTTACGTGAGTCTCCTCATTTATCCGAATTCTTCTTACTTGGCTCTTGAGAGTCATCTTTCACACATATATTTATGGAGGTACACCCACTCCGAGGGGTGATGGAGGAAGGTGAGATGGAAGTGGTAGGCTCAATGAATGATGGAGTTTTAATGGTAGGTATTGTTGGAAGGGTAGGTGGAAGTTCAAATACGATGAGCTTCTCCCTTTGCTCGAAAGCAGACAAGGTTGGCTCGAGTGCAACAATAAGTGGCCTACTCAGGGTCAGCATGGGTTTGGGTAAAGGGTTAAATGGAGGAGTGGGAATGATTGGCTTTGGGGTCACAGGGATAATGGAAGGTTTGGGTAACGGCAACAGAGAGTTAATTGGTTAGGAAAGAGGAGAAGTGGTGGAAGGCTCAAAAGGCTTGGTGGAGGTTGATGGTATGGTATTTGGAGGTATAATGATAGGAGGGTGAATGGTTTTAGTACTGATGAAGCGTCTGATTTTGGTGGGTCGAGAAGGTTCAAGGGTAGGGGGTTGCATTGATGTGGGTTGTTGAAGTATCAACCCATCATCGAAGCACCACATGGTTTCATAAGTAGGGGTAAGGATGGTGGCATCATATTGAGCAAGGGGTTCTTGTGGTAGTAGTGGAAGAGGAAAGTGAAGGAAACTCAGAGTAGGTATATCTTGAAAAGTTTCATCATGTGCCATCTCCAATTCCTCATAGTTGTATTCAAATGGATGCCGTGGTGGAGGGGTATTGATTGGTGGTGGAGCATGGTGATATGAAGGGTTTTGGGGATATGGATGTGGAGGCGGTGTGTCATATAAATGAATGGGTTGAATGGGTGGTGGGCGGACGACGTCTATTTGATCATTAATGTTTGGCGAGTCATCTTGCTCACTCATGTCTTCGATGTCATTTTCATTTCTCCTCTCCTTCTAGTCTTTCTCCATTTTGGTTATTTCATTCATGAAAGTGTGAAGAGGATAGACTTGAGGAGGAGGAGGAGGAGGTTGCAGACTTGTGACCCTCTTTAATTGTTCCTCCATCTCGACAATCTTATCAATGAGAACTTGTTGGAGGAGAGTTACTTGTGAAATAGAGGGTTGGCCTTGGGACCTTGAAGGGGCTTGATATGGAGCATGGAGGGATTGACCCACAAAAGGATCCAGTTGGACCGGGGTGCAAGGAGCGCATGGGTCTCTGGGCCGCGGGGGAGGATGAATGAAAGAAGGTGGGTGATGGGCCACACGAGGGGGAGGATGAATAGAAGAAGATGGATGTTGGGCCACCCGAGAGGGAGGATGAATGGAAGAAGGTGGGTGATGGGCCCCCCTAGAGGGAGTGGAAGGAGGATGAGGAGAAGAAACTACACCCTCAACAATAGCCTTAAGAGCTTGGATTTGTTGAGGGGTGAGATGCAAAACTTGGGAGACCTTCTCATCATGTGGAGGAGAGGGTTCTTTGGGAGTAGTGGTTGGCGATCAATGCGAGGGATCATGAAATTGAGAATTGCCCATGGGGTGGACAAAACCATGGGTATTTTGATGGAATCCCTTAGGAGAGTTGTGGTGAGAATCATATATTTGAGGATTATAAGATGTTCTAGGTTGATCATCCACATGATTATATAAATGATTAGGCATGTTAACTTGGTTACTGAAGCGAAACATTATGCAAGTCAAACAATAATTCAATCAAATCAAGTTATAAAGATATCAAAAAAGTGGATGTTTATACTTGTTTTAACTATCACTTGATGTGGATTAGATGATTTTTAACAAGATTTATGCAATTCACTCGAGGTAGGAACCGAGTTTTAATATAGCTTCAGTCTAGTGTCAACTAGGTAAATTCTCTCACCACGAATAGGCTAACTAAACTCGAGGAACTTCATAGGTACAACCAGCCCAGTTATCAAAGAGGAAATTCTTCGATGTCAGAGACTTACGGAGGCCTTGGTTAAGGAAATTCTGGTCCAATGAGAGGAGTTCTCAATTGGATGGTTCTTCCTTCACCAAGAGAGGGTATAATCTCCAAAAAGTGTTGGGAGAGGAGGTCTCCCAAGCCAAAAAATGTCCTAAATGTAAGACTAATGCAAAAGAAACATAAAATAATGTAGATATGAACAAAGGATGCAGAGAAGGAAACAAAGCAGACAGGATATACAGGTCCTATGAAAACAGAAAGAATTCGTGTCTGGGACAGTGGGCGCCAATTTTAGGAATTGGTGTCCACTGCATTGGACGCTATTTTTTTTTTTACAAAAGCTTAACGTGGTTGCCTTGAGCACCCCATTCACAAGAACATGGTACTATGCACAACCACGTTAATCCCCCTTTCAATGGCCAGATAGCTATGAAAAGAAAGAAGACCGACGGAATAATCAATGCAACACTCACAATACCACAGTATGAATCATAGGAATCAAAATATGAAGCATGCTATCCCATTTTTTTAACAAAAAGGAAAGGACGGCCGCTGGTCCTGTACATAGCAGCCACACACTACTCCCTGGGGGTCAATGCTAGCCCAGAATAATGAAGAAGGGAAGGAACAATCCCTCTATTACCTTAGTCGAAGATTAGTCAGAACTGAGGAGAAGTACACCTACATCGAGAAGATTTGCCTGGCACTGGTCTTCGCAGTCAAAAAGCTCCGACACTACATGTTGTCGCATGAAATTAAGCTAATTTCCAAGGCGGTTCCGCTGAAATATATCATGTCCCAACTAGCACTCAAAGGCCGCTTGGGCAAATAGGCAGTGATTCTTATGGAGTTTGATATCTCCTACGTGCCGCAAAGGGCCGTTAAAGGCCAGGTCATCGCAGACTTCTTCGCTGAGCATCCAATACCGAAAGACTGTCCGCTAGAGACAGAGCTCCATGAAGATGAGACCCTAGAAGTCAACCAAGTGCAGCCCTCATTGTGGCAATTATACTTTGACGGCGCCTCCAGAATTGACACCTTGGCAACTGGATCAGCCAGGGTCAGAGCGGGGACAGGCATAGTCCCGAAATCTCCAGAAGGAGAAGTTATTTATACGTCCTGTTCAATAAACAAGCCTCGTACAAACAATGAAGCAGAATATGAAGCCCTAATAATCGGGCTACAGATTTCTCTGTCCATGGGAATTCAATTGCTGGAAGCATTCGGGGATTCCATACTAGTCATAAAACAGCTGGAAGGAGAATTCGATGTGCAGAAGCAAGAGCTCCTCCCTTACCACCGGCTGGCACTTTGCTTGATGACAAGGTTCTACTTCATCAAAGTCAAGCATATCAATCGGGGACAGAATGCTCAGGCAGATGCCCTCGCAAAGTTGGCCAGCTCTTTGGCGATCCCACCAGACACAAGCCCGAATGTAATGGTAATTAACCAACGACAGGTCCCCAGCATGGCAGAGGTCCTGATCGATGAACAAGAAAATAAAGCGGGAGCTATAGAGGAAGTCCAACAGCTTGATTGGCAGGAGCATCTCTTATGCTGGTTCCGACACCAACGGCTCCCGAAGGAAAAAGAACAAAGAATGAAGCTCCTACGGGTCAAGGACTCCTACGAGATGAGGAACAGAACCCTGTTTCAGATAATGGCAGACGCCCAAAAGAAAGTCTTGCTCTGTTGCTTGTCTTCAGTAGAAACTCGACAAGTAATGCAGGAAGTCCATGCCAGATCTTCCAGAGCACACAACATCGGTCCAAAAATGAAGATTGAAATAAAGAAATTAGGCTACTACTAGCCCTCTATGTTTGATGACTACTGCAAGTTCGCTAAGGCATGCCAGAAGTGTTAAGAACATGCCACTGTGTCAAGAAGACCACCGACACCAATGCATCCTACCGTACCAAGTTGGCTGTTTGCTCAATGGGGTATGGACGTGGTAGGGCCACTGCCAGCCGCTTCGTCGGGGTGCAAATACATCTTAGCAGCCACATATTACTTCTCCAAATAGGCAGAAGCAGTAGTGCTAAGAGAAGTGACAGGGGAATTGGTTGCCAGATTCTTCTGGTAAAATATAATATTCCGGTTTGGGATCCCCAGCCGAATCATCTCCGACAATAGCAGTCACTTTAGGAACCAGAAGGTTTACCGACTGGCTAACAAATACAATATCGAATGGAGAACATCATCTCCCTACTACCCTCAAGCCAATGGACTTGCAAAAGCCTTCAATAAAATGCTATGCATCCTGTTGGCGAAGAATGTTAAGTCCAATAAAAGAGATTGGGAAGAAAGGATGCACGAAGCACTCTGGACTTATCGTACAGTCTATAAAACCCCAACTAGCTACTCACCTTACTCCCTCGTATATGGGTCTGAGGCTGTGGTGCCAATTGAATTAAAGGTCCCCTCGCTACGAGTCGCCACTCAGCATAGGTTGGTTAACAGTGAGTAGACTAATGTGGAAAGAAGACTAGAAGAGCTTGCTGTGCTTGAAGTAAAGTGCCTCTGAGCGTAGCAGAATATCCAATTATACCAAGCTCACATGACCCATGCTTTCGACAAGCTGGTCAAATGGCGAGAATTCAAGAAGGGTGACCTCGTTATGGTTAAAAGAAGAGAAGTAATGGCGGCTAATCGCAAAGGGAAGCTGGTCGAAAATTAGGTAGGCTCATATGTCATGCATCGGGTCTACGAAGGAGGTGCTTATGTTCTGGTCGACCACAAGGGCGCAGTCCAGTTCTTTCCTCTCAATAGAAAGCACTTGAAGTTATATCGGGTGGCTGAACCGGCACCTGAAGAATGAACGAGACTAAAGGCACCACATGGCAAGCCGTAAGTCCCACCATGATGGAGTGCCCCTGGCGGAACCTACGTCTGAATCGGCGAAAATCCTTTCTTTGCGTTGGCATTACTTTTTTGCTAATGAATAAACCGCTCTTTGGCTAAAGACTTCGTGTCCTTAAAATTATCTTCAATGCATGAAATTATCTTTATGGGCATCGTATTTTAATTCTAGTAGCATGCGTAGGCTTGGAATTTCGGTGTGGTATGGCAGGTTGATTTGGTTTTGTGTTTCACCACGTCCCCCATCGATTTCGATCGATCGGGAGGGGGTTTCGATTTCAACCTCTGGAGTCACGAAACCCAGGTGACATAACGCACCACCCCAGGTGCGTTATAGTCATTTGACGCACCCCGAGAGGCGTGTTATATCGTCCATGAACTAAGAGTTTTCTGTGGATTTTCATGTTTGGGTGGCTTTAACGCGCCTGCCCTGGTGTGTTATAGCCCTGTTTATCGAGTTAAAGGTCTGTTGCCTTTAACGCCCCTGTCCCTGTGCGTTAAATTCGTATAATGCCCCCTTCTTGGTGCATTATATCCTGTGGTTAACTGTGGATTCTGAACGTTCTGGTGGGCATAACGGCCCATGAGAGGTGCGTTATGTTCCTATAACGCCCTACCATTGGTGTGTTATATCTCTTATCAGTCGTGTTCCGTGCCTATTGACTTTAACGCCCCTGCTCTCATGTGTTATAGGCTTGGATTTTCTCTAAATTATGCCAGTGGCACACTCACTTTGGAGCTGTATAATATTGCCCTCGGTTATACGTCAGCTTCCTTGGCCGCTGCCGTGGGGAACACTGTTCCGGCGATCACATTCCTCTTGGCTGTTATTCTCCGGTAAAGCTGCAAATCTCACTGCGCATCCGAGATTATTCAATGCACACAGATTAGGGTCAATGAAGAAGGAGACTTGAAGTCTTCCGATGTGTTTTCTTTTCAAAGTGTCGTACGATTAATATGGGCATGGTAAAATCCTACAGTCATTGTTACTGATCATCAATTACGAGCTAGCTAGTGTCTGAACACTACGTACTTGGTTTGCTTCGAGCATGGTTATCTGCTGGTAAGATTATCATCAGAAATCATTCAAAGAGGTGCCTCGGATTTTACGTACGTATAGCAACACTCGATCGACCGCAACTAATTAATTAGCACACGCCCGCTACGAGATTTCGTTTGAGTTTTCCGGTGAATCATGTTGTATAGTTCTATGAAACATCTATCAAACTCCGGTCATCACGTACGCTCTGCCGGCCGGCACAGGAAGGAAGCTGTTAAGATAAAGAGTCTAGTAGGCGTCGCCAAGATCCTGGGAGTAGCGTTGTCCCTGGCGGGCGTCATGGCAATCGCCTTCTACCAAGGGCCGCCGCTGAAATCGTTGAACCACCATCCCCTACAGCTCGGCCACGGAGCAAGTGCAACGGGCAACAGTGGATCCTCTTCAAGCAGGACATGGATAAAAGGCTGCTTCCTAATGCTGCTTGCCGCCACAACAGCGTCCCTCTGGCTCGTGCTCCAGGTAAGTGCATGTAATATTTATAGGAAAGGAGAGCCCAAGTCTTCCGCTAATTAACCCCCTCGTTTGATCTGTGCAAAACATAGGTAGGGGTACTGAAGCAGTACTCTTCCAAGCTTCTGTACACGACGTTGATGTGCTTCTTCGGCACGATCCAGTCCTTCTTTGCTGCCCTAATTTTCGAAAGGGACTTCAGTCGGTGGAAGCTGGGTTTGGACATCCGACTCCTATCGGTGGCCTATTGCGTAATTACGTTAACCCCATATATAAGTACTTTTATACATTGCTCTAGTACATGTATTAATTATATCCTTCCCCCATCAGCCGGCTGGCCGGCTGGTGATGGGAATTCTAATTCGCATGCCACATCCTGTTCTCATGATGGAGACCAACGCACGCACTGCGCAGGGGATCATCGTGACGGGGGTTGCGTTGTACTTGCAATCTTGGTGCATTGCGAGGGCAGGTCCGGTTGTTTTGGCCTCGTCAACGCCGCTATCTTTCGTCATCACAATCACCTGCTTATCGTTTATCTTCGGCGAGACTATTTCCTCTGGAAGGTTTCCCACGTCTGCTAAAATCCCGTGGTTAAAAGTTTCTGTTCCGAGATGCATGCGGGTTTCCTCCGCAACATTCTACATTGGACTGTACTCTTGCCGTTTTTGCAGCATCGTGGGCGGAGTGCTGATGGTCGGGGGCCTGTACAGCGTCCTCTGGGGGAAGCACAAAGAGCAGGCGTATGGTAGCAGATTGCCCGTAGTGTCCGTGGAAGATGGGAATGATAAGCTACAGACGAAGCACATGTCGTCACCGCTGGGTGGAGCTGCCAAGGATTCCAACCTGGACTCATCTGATTCCAAATGCCGCATAGATCAAAAGAGTTAAGTAGGATTCACATGGGTCTGATATATATCATCAGAACTACACTAGTCCAGCTCAAAACCTTCGTAAATGCCGTGTGATGCACACTTGTTATGCATCAGTACGTAGAGGTATGGCATGTATATATGGTGCGTAGATATGATTAATTGGGATAGCTCAAAACATTTGTAAATAACTTACTAACCTAGGTATATGACTCAAATAAAAAGAAGATTACGTGATTTATGACTCCAAAATAAAGAAAAAAATACATAACATGACACAAAACAAGGTGACAAACAAGACTATGTGTCGACGGCGAGCATCGGGGTCCTGCCAAAAGAAGTGGCAAGAGATGTTCTCATCATACTCCCGAGGTGCAGAGAACTCAACCCCATTGAGTATGGGTCCATGTTGCCCTAGTGACGCTCCAAAAGATCCCGTCTAGCTGCAACAGGATGCCCGACTCACCCACAAATCTTCCAGAGGAGGCCGATCTTTCCACCTAATGACGTAGCGCTCATGCGCCTTGCTCCTTGTGGTGGTAACATGTTCATCCAGTATTCTCTCAATTTGCTCGCGTCGTGCTCTTCGGACTGATGGTGATCTCGCGGGGCTGGGTTCTCTCTCAATGGAGGAAGTAGGCTCAACATCCTCACTAGGTCCCACTACGGGGCCCTTGTATGGTACAAGGTCTGTCACATTGAAAGTGAGTTCGGGGAGGTCCAACTCATTAGCACTTGTACTGATGCACCTCACGACCTTAAGGGGACCGGTTCCACGAGGTCTCATTTTTGAGGTGGCTCCAAGGGAGAGCCTCTCAATTCTCACCATCACCGAGTCACCCTTTTGGGATTCACAGTGGCACCGGTGAGAGTTCGCCTGCCTTTTGTAGATTTCATTATTCTTATTGATGTGCTTGCAAACACTTGAATGGAATATAAGTGCTTTGATTGACTTCGACACCCTAGCATGCATGGGTGGCCCTGGACATCCAAACGTGGACCTATCACATACATGGTTCCTATCAATTTTGATAGACATGGGAGGACCAAGGCATCCAAATTTGGACCTATCATGCACAGGATTCCTATCAAGTTGGTTGGTCATCGGGGGACCGGGACATCCAAACACACTTACTTCGTCACCCTTATATGATGCTAGACATTGTGATGCACGTGACTTGATCCAAATGATGAGCTTTTCACTCCCAACTGTGGGTGCATGTAAGGAGGGGACTTGTTTAACTCTAGCGCAACGGGCTTGGCAAGGGGTAAGGTATAGGACTTCTTTGGAGGATCGGAGCAAGGATTGTGAGTTTGGGGACTCCCATGTTATTGAGTCAAAAGGATCAAGAATTGTTAGGCTCTTGGCAAAGTTGGTTCCATCTGTCCTTTGACAAAAGAAAGCCCATTCTACGAGTTCTCCAAGGCGAGTCGGATCCTCATCAATTGGCAAAATGAATGATATTGGTAGTCCTGTGGTTTTAGTTGGGCCTAGGGATGGGTTGGCTTTAGTTGAGCCTATGGATGAGTGTGGTTTGTCCCAAGGGATGGGTCTGGGGCCCACTAGGCATGTAGTGGTGGGGATGTAATGGCCTTTAGGAAGGAAGGAGGGGTAGATAATGGTGAAGTAGGGAAAGGGGACAAGTTGGCATTGGGGTTCCCAAGGGAATGGGCCAAAGGGGTCAAGAAAGGTCAGGTTTTTGGTGAAGTGAACCTCATCTAGCCCTTGACAAAAGAACGCCCACTCTACCATTTCTTCGATATGAACTAAGTCCTCTTCTATCAAGAAGGTAGAGGGACTGTTGGCTTCCTTTGGCTGATTACATTCCCTATGTGGGACATTAATGATCTGAGATTGGGTCGGGTTAGACTCGTCAGGAGTGGGGAGAAATAATGGGATTTCACTAGTGTAACGTCCCATGGTGCAAACAGAGGTAATGGAGCCAAAACATGGGAGGATGAACCCAATGTGTTTGGGCCGGTTGGTCCCTAGGGCCAACATTTCAGTCAACTCTAATTGCCATCCTAGACCCTCAATAAGATCATCCATGGTCTCTACAACATAGTAGGATTGGAAAGTGGTATGAAAGGGGTTGATGGGCACTACTTGGGAATGGTGCTCCATGAGCGAGCGAAATGGAATTGGGTTTCCTAGGATTGGACATCTCTTTAGCCAGTGAGCTAGGGATTCTTCTATGATTATCTCTCTCACTTCGGCAAAGGTGGGGAGGGTAGGGATTCTAGGCCAATCATCTTCTCTGGCTTGAACGTGGTGACACTCAACCACACCTAACTGTTGGTTGATGGATGGGATGGGAATTACCTAGCCTGACTCATTGCATTGTGCCTCATACTCTTCCTCCCAGTCAGGGGAGGCCTCATGCACCTCAATCATGGCCTCAAATTTCCCTTGGGGTAGGGAGGTTTTCTCCCTTATGAGCAAAGTAGGCGGCTTCCTAGCGGGATATTGAATTGCGATGTGTCCAATTCTGTGGCACCTATAGCATTTTATCTGGCTTGAATTACCTAAGATTGTCCCACTCATTTTTGTCCCTTTAGAACACTCCTCTCTCCGAGAAATGGCATGGCTCACTACAAGAAACATGATGGTTGGGTTACAGGCGCGATTTAAGAAATAGTGGTTGTATCCCAAGCGCTATTTAAGAAATAGTGACCATGACCTAGGCGACATTTTCTGTTCCTTGGATTTTTTCATCGTTTCATGTACACCCTTCCAACGGGTTACATATATGGCACTATATTCCAGACCGTGAGTATATCCCCACGTTTCTTGATGATTTATCGATTACCCTAATTTCTCGATGACATACAAGCTCTTCGTTGGACATTCCGTTCCTTCGGACTGGTGAGTTAGTCATAGAGACCTCCGTAAGTCTCCTCGAAGCATTGGATTCCCTCAAGGCTGATTGAGCTGGTTGTACCATAAAAACCCGTGACACTATTCAATTACCATATCACTCTAAAGAAACATGGTATACCGGCCCTCGTGATATGCTATTTGAATGTTATGAGAATATTCTTGAAATAATGGAATGGGGAAATCATACCATTTAAATTCCGTGAGAATTATGTGCCGTACTTGTGGACACTAATTCTATCTATCTTATCATGTACAAGAACGAGTGACCATTTCTATATGAGCGCTTCTTCTTAACATCATGGCGCCTAATTAGGGAGCCGATTCCACCTAGTTTTCAATGTTAACTGTGATTATACCGTTATTATCGTGGTACGTTCTTACTTATCATGATCAATCCTTGAAATTCTATTCCATATGATCTACCTTAAAATTCCTACAAGTTTGTTCCTTTGGAATTCTATATTGGCTATAACTAAAGTGGATGTCGAAAAATACATGATCAATGCCTGCGGATATAAGGGCCCGATCTGGTCCTGGGAGGAGCACCCGAAAGTTCTAGTGCCCATGGGAGTTGTAATGATCACAGTGTGACATTGCACCGAAGTGCTTGTCGTTCAAGTTAAATGACATTCCACAATCTAGTACTTGACTTGACATGACATGACTCGCGTGATCCGAAAAGGGTATATTATTTACTTGCTTGAAACATGCTAGCCAATTCTTGACATGATATGATAAATATACATGCTTGATCATCTTGATATTCATTGACATGAGTTCTTGAAAGACATGTTACTTCACTCAACTATCTCTTGATATACACTCTCTTCTGTCGTTTTACGTGAGCAGGCATAGCTATATTGCATTCATGTAACATGTAATTTACTTAAAGCAAATTAGCACCTGAGATATAATTCCTACTGAGCATTCGCTCATCTAGTGTTTTCCCCTATTTTTCAGATAAGTCCGATGACGAGACACAATCGGATGGGGAAGGTCAAGAGTGAAGAGATTAGAGCTACTTCATCTATCAAAGCATCAATTAGTCCTGTCTTTTCATCTTCTTGCGTCAACTATTGTACTTTTAATTTTTATTGAGTCTTATCACTTTCACTAAGTGAGTTGTAATAGAAGTACTTTGAGGTTATAAATGAATAAAGGATTGGGTTATCTTTACTTTTGTACACTCTGTCTTTGTGTCAAATACGCTAACGTTCTGATTGACATGATCGATATAAACTCATCACGCACTCTGGGTTCCTTTCGCGCTTGGGGCGTGACACCGTCAATTGCGTCATGGATGACTTTATGTTCAGTTCACTCAGCTGTCTTCATAGCATTTCAATCTCCTACTGTTTCTCGCATAACTGTGCTAGCATGGCAGGGTCTTGTAAGAAGTGGCCGGGAGTACTATTGCCTTTTGCCTCTGGTTTGCATGAGATGAATGGCCACCTGCCATCATTGCTGACAGCCAGCTCCTCCGGGACGAACTCCTTGTGTTTCATGCCTGTGGGTGGAGGAGGAATGTGGTGTTGGGCCTTCTTATTAGCTAGCGGGTGTTGCTTCGGCATTCTCCCAGACCCGGTAGATGGGTGAGAGGCGGGAGCTTTGGCTGGGGTTACTTCCTTTGGCACAAAGTAAATTTCTTCATTTTCTTCATCAGCGACTTGAGCCACACTAGAAGATGCTGATAGTGTGTTGCAAGAGAAAGCAATATTCCTCCTTTTAGCCTCTGCATTCTTCTTTTTCTTTCCCTTCATGATTGGTCTCTGCCTCCACAGTGGGCTATTTGGTGTGTTCAGGCCTTACTATCCACCGAGTCAGAACCAAGTCGGCGTAGGACCGAGTCAGACTAGCAGGCCGAGTTCGCCTCGAGAGCACATTCAGTTTACTGCCCGTCAACCTAGGGTCGGTCCTCCTGGGCCCCACATATAGCCTTTTACCTTCCTGTGTGGAGTGGGCAATAAAATTCACAATTGTAAATTAACTTTTACCATTGTATTGGGAGTTACCGTAATTGGCCGGGATCGTCGTCCCCATGCTCGAAGCGTGGAGGTAAACTCGCCACCCTCCTCGTGGGAACTTTGCTTTACTCGTATACTTTTGAATGCCGCTGCTAGAGTGATAGGATCGTAGCTCGCTATATTATTGCAATCACATCCGCCCTTGGGAGGCCTCGCGGGTTCCAAGTGATATCAGGTATATTTGATAATTTATCGGGTATATCTGGTATCCAGGATCCGGGTCGTTACATAAAGACTATTTTTTGAAATTTAACAAAGATAAAAACCTAGGATAAATGCCTAGAACAACCATTCTTAATCAAGTTTAGAAGCACTTCATCTTGAAAATCATGCGTGAAAGATATTAAATGCAAACCTTGTGCAAAAATATTACCTTGCAACCTTATGAAGCAGTTACCGGCAGAGGCGGTCTTGGTGAACCTGGGATCTGTCCTCAATGACAGGAAAAGAATTAGAAGCCAAGGTTTGAAGTGGCTTATCAAGAAAGAGCGGTGCCCTGACCTGACTCAGATGAATAAGGAGAAAATGAAGAGAGGCGAGGGCTAGAGCTCCCTCGCTAAGGTGCGGAGACCCTGATCACATGAATAGTTTATGAAAGAAACAAAAAATCAAAAGGAGGAGTGAGGACTAAAGCCTTGGAAGCAGTGGGAGAACGGACAGACGCCTATAGTAGTGGATGTGGAAAAAGTCGGGTCAGACTCGGGATCGGGAGGAATTAGAGGAAGAAATTGATAGATCGAAAGAGGAGGATCCGAAGGGTCTGGAGGTAGTGAAGGAAAATCATGATGGGAAGAAGAATCTAGAGATTTTGGAGGGAGAAAGTGATGAGGGGCGCAATGCCCTAGGAAGAGGTATGGAAAAAGATGATTGAAGAGGAAGAAGAGAATAAAGGATGCGATGTCCTGAAGGAGCAAGAGGAGGAATTGGAAGAAAGATGAGAGATCCGGAGGTTCCGGAGGAGGACAAAGATGAAAAGGGGTGCGGCGTCCTAAGCACAAGAGAGAAAGAGGATCCGAGGGTTCCAGAGGAATAGAGAAGGAAGGGACATGATGCCCTGGGAGGAGAGATAAGAAATCTTGGGGTTCCAGAGGAATAGCATGGAAAGGGGCGTGATGCCTAAGGAGATTGGAGGGAAGATAAGATGGAGAGTCTAGAGATTCTGGAGGAATAGGATGAAGAGGGGCGTAATGCCCTAGGAGGATGAGAGAGAAATTTGGAAGGTCTAGATGCAAGAATTGGGAATGGGTGTGATGCCCTAAGAGAAATCTGGAGGGGGCACAATGCCTGGAAAGTGTAATGGGACCCAGAGATCCTGAAGATGGTAAGGAATAAGAAGATGAATGTGGAAGATCCGGAGGTTCCAGAAAATGAGAAAGATATAGGTTCGGAAACTCGAGAAAGAAGAAAGGCGAATGCATGTGAATGCGATGCAATGAATACAATGAATGCATGAAATGCGATGAGTACAAAGAATGTATGGGGTGAGAGGATGAGATCCTCCTCACCCATGGAGTGGCCCACGATAATATGGATGGAATAAGAAAAGAAGTAATCAATTTGGTGGAAGGCCCAATAATGTAAGATTGCCCACCCCTCCGTGGTAAGCAAGGTGCCCGACCAAATGGTTTAAGAAGTGGAAATAGCACCCATCAGCTCTCATTAGAAGGATGTGTTATTGTGATGCAAGAAGAAAATCCCTTAGGAAATCGTATGATGACGACGAGAGGGGTAATGAGAGCATTGAAAGAGTATCGACCAATGAGTAAGGCGACAATGGTAAAAGGCCGATATGGCGTCAACTTGGAAGAATTTATCATAGTGAGCCTTGATGGAGAGGTATAAAAAATGCCAGGCACAAGAACGTGAATCAGCATTTGGCAAACGAACTCTCGAATCTTGAACGGCATAGCCATAGCCAAATCTTTCTCACCCGGCTCTTGATTATCATCCTTGGCACAAATACTCGTAGAAATATACCCATTTCGAGGGGTGATGAAAAATGAGGTGGAAGCGGAAGGCTCCATGGATGGTGGAGGTATAATGGAGAGTGTTAACGGAAGGGTAAGTGGGTTCAAGCACGTCGTGCTTCTCCCCTTGCTCAGAAGCGAATGGGATTGGCTCTAGTGCAACAAGGGGTGGACCCTGCTCAGGTTTAACCATCATCGTAATGGAAGAGGGTTCATGGTGCGTCGGTGTGGGCGATTGGAGTATCGACCCATCATCGTAACACTAATTGGTTTGGTAAATGGGGTTGGAGACGGTGGCTTCGTCCTGAGCGGGGGGTTCATCGGCTGGCAATGGAGGGAGTGGAAAATAGAGGAAACTCGGGATGGGTGCCTCTTGAGGAACTTCAACATCTTGTGCCGGCTCCAATTCACCATAATTATCAAAATCAAGTAGACGCCGTGGTGAAGGTGTAGTAATGGGTGGTGGAGTATAATTTTGCGATGGAGGATTTTGTGGAGGTAAATGTGTATGTGGAAGCGAAGATGGAGGGCCATATGAATGAGTGGGATAAATGAGAGGAGGGCGAACAACGTCCACTTGATCATTGAAGCTTGTAAGATCAGTCAAATTCAGTTCTCAGGCAGATCCCAGTCTGCCCAGGCTATTCTTAGCCTGGGAAACCAGCCTGTTAAAAAATCCCCCAAGGGGAGTACAACGATAGGAAAATTCCTGTCACAGTCTGGGTTCATATATCTCTGAGGGAGCTTCGCAACGGCGCTAGTTCCACTTTATTACGACATCAGTCCTGGTTGTGGCGGCTGCTCTCGTGGGAGAGCGCAGTTCTACCCAAAACTAGGATAGCAAGAATGGCAATCGTAGAAATTCATCGAAAAATACATCATAGAAGATTCAGTGACGGCCATTCCCGGGGGTCAACAAAGGACCCACTGCCTTCCTCCCGGTGAACCGCCACCGTCAGAAGCTTACCAGTGGTCATCGTCCCTTTGGAGGCCCTTGCCCTCTGTCCTGTCGACCAGAAATTGTAGAACCGAAGCCGCTGCCGCCACCGCCCGGCACCCGCCTTCTTGCTGCCCACCAACCCAAGTTCGGTGCTCCTGGCGCCACTGTGTAGCCCTTTACCTTCTCTGCATGGAGTGGGCAGTAAAATCTTTGCTGTAAATTAATTTTACCAATGTACTGGGAGTTACGGACTTGGCCGGGACGTCTTTCCCGCGCCCCGAGCGTGGAGGTACACTCGCCACCCTCTTTGTCGTATCTGCTTAATTAGTATTTGTTCTAGATGCCACTGCATGTAAGTAGTTTATTTCCTACCTAGCTAAATTTAGTCACCACTGTGAGTTGTGAGTGCGAGACCCGTCCCGTGACTCATCCCGAGCACGAGAGTGAGCTGACCACTCGAGACTCAAAGCTGGTTACTCAGCCGTGCCGATCGACTCGTTTCCCTCGCTAGGGACGACTGTGAGCGAGTACTTCTTGTTTGGGGCACGTTCTCCTCTTCAGGAACCATGTTAGGTGCTGAGTCGTGTGTGTCATCGTTGGTCGCGTCGTCTAGAGTCCAAGGTTCGCACAAGTCCGAGTCGAGTCTCATTGTCGTCCCGCATCAACTGGGATTGGATGGGAATGACACATGTAGTGGTGACTGGGATAGAAGTGTCATCAACCCAAGCCACATTGTATGGCCTAGGATGAGGGTGTGTAGGTAGACCTAGATGGGAGACAAAGTCTAAAGAGACTGCATTGATACAGCTCCCGTTGTCAAATATCACCTTACAGGGTTGAGATTTCACCATGATGTAAGTTTGAAAGATGGAAGTTCGACGCCAGTCATCCTCCTGGGGGTGTGCTAAGATGCAATGAACTACACCTCATCTTCCCTGGCTAGAACTCTCAGCGATATCTCCAACCTGCATGTACTCGACATACGTGCCATTAAATCCTACGTTCATTTCCTCAAACTGGGTGATAAGGTCAGGATCGACCTCATACCTCTCAATGGATTCTTATTCTTGAGGTGGAAGCTCCACAGACTAGGGGTCAGTGATGACTAAGACTCGGGTGGGGCAATTGGTGACGACATGCCCTAGGTTATGGCACCTAAAGCAGTGAATCCCCGAGACAGGGACTGATTGGGAAGTGCTAGGGATGGCTCCCTTTCCCTTGTCATCCCTTCTATCAGTTGGTGGAGTGTACTCTAGCCTGGGCACAGTAGCAGGTGCAGGTTAGGGGTTCCTTATGATAGGAACAGTAAGGACAATGGCCCGAAGAGGGGTAGCAGTAGGGACATAGGAAGTAGAGGGGCCAGGTCTCTCCGGGTAACGAACCATGGGGTTTCGGGGTTCAGGTTGGCGATAGGTGAAAACCCAAGGTGGGACCACCCTTTGAAATCACTCAACATCTCGAGCAACCTGGTAGGCGTGCTTGATGGTGTTGACCTCTCGCAAGAACAGTTTTCGCTGAATGCTCTCGTGTAGGCCAGCCCTAAATCGTGAGAGGGTGACAGAGGCATCTTCCATGACCGACTCTGAAGGAAAAATTCATCAAATTCAGCGATGTACTCATCCACAGACTTTCCATCTTGGGTGAGTTTCTGCCATTGATCTAAAAGACGCTGATGGTAGGAGGGTGGTAGGTACTTCTCTCTTAGTTTCTCCTTCATTTCTTCCCATGTGTTTATGAGCTCCTCTCATCTCCTAGCTAGGAGATTCTCAACATTGCACCAGTAAGTCTTGACTTGACCTAGGAGTTTCATCTTGGCGAACCTTACCCTCGTAGCAGGGGTCATGCGGTGATGCCAATCAAAGTATTGATCTATCCCGGTCTCCCAATCAAGGTATGTGGCAGGATTTAGGGACCCATCAAAATCGGGAGCATCTATTTTGAAGTTCCGTAGGATGATCTCCTCATCGTCCTGGTCTCTCTCCAGAGGCGCACGATCCCCTTGCTCTCAAACTCGGGGAGCCTGATTCTGACGGGGTTGATCTCTCTCTTCTTTAGGGTTGGCCCTGGGATCTCCGCGACCATTCAACCTTCCTTCCCTAAACATGCTGTTGTGAACGTGGTGGTTGCCTGCGCCACGTTCTTATGAAGAACGTGGTGTAGGTGAACGCCACGTTCATGAAATTACTTATTAAATTTCTAAGAAAGTAACAGGATCAGGGAATATTGGGTTTTAAGTAAGGATCATATACTTTTGAATTAAAATCATGATTTTGATATTATTAACTAATTATTCAATATTATACTAGTTAATTGCTAAGAAATTAAATTTAATGCACAGAAAAATAATCTTATCATGTTGAAAATAACTTTAACATGTTGAAAATAATTTTTATGTTTTACTTTACTGATAAGATGACAGAAATAGATTTTTCATGCTGGAATTGATTTTTAACATGTTAAAAATTAATATTTAACATGCTCGTCAAGAGCCTCAGAGCGACCGAGCATCTAGAGGACCTAGCGGAAACATTCGCGATGCTCTGGAAGTATAGCATGAAGCTCAACCCGAGCAAGTGCACCTTCGGAGTCAGGTCGAGGTAAATTCCTTGGTTTCCTTGTAACCCATAGGGGAATTGAGGCGAACTCTGACCAAATCCAAGTGGTGCTAGAGATGAAGCACCTAGAGCGGGTGAGGGATATGCAATGCCTTACTGGCCGCATCGCTGCCCTTACTTGGTTCTTATCTCGAGCCGCGGAGAGATGTCCACCCTTCTTTTGGCTTATCAAACAGGCAAACAAAGCACCAGAGAGGAAGGGACAGATCGATTGGGATCAAGAGTGCGAGCAAATGTTCGAAGAGCTCAAATGGTACCTGACTTCCCCTCATGTGCTCTCCAAGCCCCGAAAGGGGTAGCAATTGCTCCTGTACTTGTCTATAACCCCGAGCACTTTGAGCACCGTGCTCACCCGGTAAGAAGACAAAGAGACGAGGCCAATGTACTACGTAAGCCGAGCACTCCAAGGTCTAGAGTTCCAGTACTCACGGACGCTGGCTCTGGTTATGGCTGTGCGGAAGCTGCGGCCGTATTTCCTCTCTCACCCGATTGCGGTTCTTACCGATCAGACCCTGCGCCAGATCCTCTAGAACCCAGATGCATCAGGGAGACTCATCAAGTGGGCCATTGACCTGGGAGAGTTCGGCATCAAGTTTCACCTGAGAACTGCAATCAAGGCTCAGGCCTTTGCAGACTTCGTCATTGAGTGCACGCTTCTGGAGGAAGAATCACCCGAGCAATCCCCAGGGCCGACATGGGAGCTTTACGTGGATGACTTATCCTGTGTTGCAGGCAGCGGAGCAGGCCTAGTCCTGTTGTCCCCAAAGGGAGTGGAGCTGCAATATGCCCTTCACTTCAATGCAGCCACTAATAACGTGGCCGAGTACGAAGCACTACTTTCAGGCCTGCGTATGGCAAAGTACCTCGGAGTGACCAACTTGCTAGTCTACAGTGACTCCCTGCTTGTTTCCAGCCAAGTCAAGGGAGAGTTCGAAGCCTGGGACCCGACGATGGTGAAATACCTTGAAAAGGCCAAGGAAGCCCATGTCAACATTCTCCTGCTTTGAAATGGTGCACTTCCTGAGGGAAGAGAATGCCCGAGCAGACGCTCTTTCCCACTTGGCGTCCTCGACGACTGCCTCTAACTCAAGAGCCATCCTGATAGAGGAGTTATTGGCGCCAAGCATCGAGGAGCCGAGTTCCCAGGTGAACGTCATTGATTATGAGCCATCATGGATGGATCCGATCTTGGACTTCCTCCTACGACAACAACACCCCAACTACTGTGCCGATGCCCGTCGTACGTGAGCACATGCGGCACATTTCACAATCATCGATGACCGTCTATTCAGGTGATCATTCTCTGCTCCACCGTTGAAGTGCCTATTCCCCTCGGAGGCCAAGCATGTGATTCAAGAAGTCCACGAAGGACTTTCCGAAAGCCATATTAGTGGGCAAGCACTCGCGAGGAGCCTCATCCGACAAGGATACTGGTGGCCGACGTTGCAGCAAGACTGCCTCAACTATGTCCGAAGCTGTACCCAGTGCCAGAAGTTTGCAAACTTGCATCACCAGCCAGCTACACAGTTGTACATGTTGATGGAGTTTCCGAGCTCTCAAGCGGTGAGCACTCATGCTCCTCTTGGAAATAATGATAGCTTCCGAGCTCGCAAGAGGCTAGCACTCATGCTCCCCTCGAAAATTATGGTGGCTTTCGAGCTTCCAAGAGGCGAGCACTCATGCTTCCCTCGTAAACAAAGGTAATCAAGAAAGAGATGGGAAAGAGAAGGGAAGCAGTCGGGGAGAATAAAACTAGAGAAATGATCTAAATTTCCTTAATTCCCTTTTCAACAAGGCATTTTGAAACATTCATTAGCAAGTGTTCAAAAATCATAACTACCAACTATTTTTAAATGATTTTTTTTTGATAATTCAAAGACTTGCACAGTTGGTTGGTTTAGGATTCAACCTGAGCATCCGCGGTCGGAAATTTGCTATAGTTTTATGATTACCACCGTCCGCAGGGGCAATTTGGTTGAGGATTGCCCCGAGTTCTGGGAATATATTTACAGCTTGGAAGATAAGAAGAGGATTGATTGGCCTATAATTCACAAGATTATTTTATATCTCCACAAGCAGCAATAACCAAAAGTGCCACCCAGGCAGTCGTCTCCATTACAAGACCCGGGGCACCCCTGGCCCGTGATCCTTTAGTTGATGTTGCACCAGCTCCATCTCCATCTCCATCTACCCCATCATCTTCACCATCTCCTACATTACCTTCACAACCTCCACAAACCCAAGCCTCTGCTCAGGCTAGTGTCTCTCATTCTTCCTCTATTTCTGCTTCCACCACTTCTGCTCCCGATGCCGCCAGACGCATTATGTCGATACATCGACAGTGGGCACCGCGGCCACCCTCTTCACCCTCTCCATCTCCCCCATCTCCAACACCTTCACCATTACCTAACCCATCTCTGCCATCTCTACCGCCTTCGCTAACATCATCCCCACTTTCACCTTTTCCTCCATCTCCCTCACTGTGCAAACCTGAGCAAGCTACATCTCCACCTTCGCCTGTGCCTTCACTTGAACCTATCCTTGCCATATTGCCTTCACCTTTACTCGACATCACCCTCCCCGTTGAAGCCTCCACACCTTCAAAGCCTCCTACCTCCACCTCTCTATCTATTTTCACCCCACGGAGCAGGTGTGCGCTACCACTGGTGCCCCTTAGGTCTGGTCCCTAGGGTGAAAATGAGTCGAGTCAGGATGATGCTTCGCCAGTAGTGCATTTCAAGATTCTAGATTTCATCTGTCGCATGTCGGTCCATGTCCTGGTCCCTTGCTATTTTTGGGATGATGAGCGTGCAGTTCCCATGATGGTTTTCAAGAAGAGTTCCTTAGCATTGGTGCCAGTTTCTTCAAGAGAGAGACCGGTGGCGATCTCATTGCTCGCCGGAGGGTCTATCATTGATGGTCTTATCACCTCTCGCTCTGTTGCCATTCAGATTACTGGCCAGGAGGGGTTCATCACCAGATTGTGCTAACTCATACGGCCACCAAGCAGATTATGCACTCTATGTTCAAGGGGCAATTGGTCATATCTCCAGTATTTTCAAAGGACATTCTGCACATCTTATGCAATCTCCCTCGGTTCATTAGTAGGCCGACCTTGTCAACGTCGCGTATTGCTCTCCCTCAGTACCGTCCTGCTCTTTTGTCAAGGGAGTTGTGCTTCATGCTTGACCACCAAGTGGAGTTACTGAATCTCCATATCTTTGTGCCGAATGACAAGACTCCGTGGTTCCATGATATTCAACATTTTGAGGAGTTATCTATCCGAGAATGTCCACCTATTGTTGGCATAGGGTGTCTAGGGGCAAGCGTCCTACCGAGGTTGCATGTTCATAACTGGGCCAGGCCGTTTGCTAGATGGTCCTGGTATTTGAGGAGATATCTCCAGTTGAGAAGCCCAAAGGTCTGAGCCCGCGCTAGGCATGTCCGTGTTCAAGAGGTGTCTGCTAAGAAGAGACGACAGCACAGGTTTAAGGGCTGCATGTTGTGCACTCGAGGGGCCACTTCTTCTTCCTCTCCTTTCCATTCATCATTTCTTCTACTCAGCTCCCACCCTTGGGTGGTGTACCTGCCTCCTCTTAATCACACATCTATAAACTTCTCCTCTCTTTCCTGGTCCGCGAACCCCCATTCATCTTCTTCTCATTCGGATTCTCTGGATTCTTCTCACACTCATGATTCTAGGCCTCGGCCTATGTCCTTCTCTCACCCCGACTTCGGGACCCCTCCTGGTTCTTCCTCTTCTCATCCGGAACCTCTGGATCTTTCCTTCCATCCCAATTTCGGGACATCACCTAATTCTTCTTCCCCGGGGCTCCTAGGTGTTGTCTCTGCTCCTTCTCCGACCTTGTCGGATGACTCCTACTCTCCTTCTCTGACCCCGTTGGATGACCATTCCTCTTCTTCTTCCTTACCTTTGCAACAATCTCTACATTATCTTTCCATTCCTTCTGTCTCACCCTTTTAGGGTTCTCGTCTTTTTTCACACTATTTTTGAGACTTTAGTCTGCCTTGATCTCAGCTAATACTTATTTATTCTATATCTGATTCCTTATTATCAGGGTCTCTGTATCTTAACGAGGGAGATCTAGCCCTCATCTCTCTTCCTTTTTATCCTTCTTCATCCAATTTGGCATTTGCTACTCCTTCGTGTCAAGGAACCCAGTCTTTTGCTATCCTCTCCTTTTCGTCCTGTCAAGCAAGGAACATAAAGCTCATGCTGCTCAAAGCTCATTGACCAAGGTCACTTTAGGACGTTGCTTCCACTCCATGGATTTGCAAAGGTATCTTTTGTTTGTGCAAGAATATGCTATCATTGCTCTTGTTACTTATGTCATTTAGATAAGCAGTTAAGAAGCATTTAGGTGCCCTTGAAAGCTTAAGTCTAGAGGCTTACTGATCCGTAAGGAAACGTGTCCATGTCGTCCTGAATCACCCGTGATAGGCGCTGCAACGACCCCATGTCCCCAGCCACTATCCACTGCCTTGCGATGGGTATCTGATCCAGATGTACCTCCTTCCCTCGCCCTAGGCCAGGGAGGTACAGGTAGCTCTATACCTGCATTTGTCAAGTGTCAGCATATAGCAATAATAAGCATAATCATAAGCATAAGCATAAGCATTTAGAGTTAAGCATTTTACCTGGAGTAGAGGCGAGAAGCCGCCCAGTATCATCTACCGGTCGGTCGTGCTGAGTGACTAGAAGAGGAACGCTAGTACAACGGCTCCCCAGGCGTACTCTCCAACTCCATCTAAGTCTCTCAGCAGCGGAAGGAGCTTGCAGCTCACTCCATCTACCCTCGTCGCGAAGAGCTGCTTCCCGAACAGCTGCATCAGGAAGCGACATAGGATGATGTCTCCCTCCGGTCTCGGTCCCACAGCTACTCTCTTCCTGGCTCAATCTGTCAGTCGGCCCAGATGCTCCTCGAGTAGCTTGCCCATGGCTATCGTCGCTCCTCTCAATCCTAGGCTCTCCTTGAGCGCCGCCCTCGCCAACATTAACGAGTATGTCCTGGTCGTGTCAACTCTAAATCAAGTAGCTCCCTCGCCATCTCTCGGTAGTCGGCGTAGGTGGTCCCCGTCACCAGCACTCCGTGGACTCGAAGGCCCGTAATCCTCGCCACGTCCTCGAGCATGGGGATCACGTGTCCCCACGAGAAGAGGAACGCTTAGCTGATTACGTCCTATCTCTCGTGCAGTACGTATAGCAGGGCCGTGTCAATGCACATCACCTCCATCCCTAGGAATTTTACAAACCCCATCGCCGCCAGTCTCTCTCTCTGGTAGTTCGACAGCGCCTGGTACACTACCCAGACCTACAGCCAGGAGATCCGTGTCCGTAGCTTCCCCTACACACATTTAAAGCATTTAGTCAGTCATTTCATAAATGACAATTCATAACCATTCATTACATTGCATTATTACATCACAAAAAATAAAATAAAATAAAATAGAAAAAAATAATGATCATTTTCTTCCCAAAAATCCCAAACGGTCTTCCCCAAGACCGCTTGATGGCCATACGGTCGCTGGAAGGACTGCATGGCATTCGCCGCCATGGCTGATTCTAAACCATTCCTCAGGTCATTAGAATGGCCCATACATCATCTCAATGGGTCCCCAGACCCATTCCCCTCCTAAATCTACCCACATGCATCCATTGAAAAATTAAAAAAAATGGGATTTTGGGGTTTTTTCAACTTACCTCGGACAATCGCTAGCCGGACGCCTTTTTTGGGGTTTCCTCCGCCGTTTGCTCTTCCTCCTCATCTCCAGGAGCGTCTACAGCCCCCTCCACCGTCGTGGGGACTTCTTCCTCTAGATGCTCTATCGTCGCCGTGGACGGCTCTTCTTCCTCCAGCCACAGTTGAAAATGGCAGACGGCCCGCTTCTTCGCTAACCTCATTGACTAGTCGCGATGGTCGCTGGTGGGTAGTCGGTAATGCTCGGTCAGGGTTGCTGGGGTGCTCGGTTGCATTTCTAGGTGTTTGAGCAAAATGAGTGTGGGAGAGGGAATAAGGAATGGCCGGTTTATTTTTTGAATTCTCTAAGAGCCATGCGGTCTATTGCCAGACCATTAGGCTGTTTCAGGCGGTCTTTCCGTAGACCGTTTATCACCTGGGTCACCCTCATTGGAGAATGTGAACCGCCCTAATCATGCGGTCTATCGTTAGATAGTTAGGAGGTCCTTGCGGTCGTATCCTAGACCGTTTATGGTGTTGCATGTTGATGGGGTTGCGATGCTTTACCTATCCTATTCCTCACTTCATTATTATGTGGTTCGTGTTTAATTTATGCTTCATGCCTATTCTTATGGATATAATTGTTGATGGCTAACCCTTTCATGGTCAAAAGCATAAATGCCATCGCATCGCAATGCTTCTCGCCAGGCAGGTAAGTCAGGTAAGTATCTCAATCCTTAGTCCCTTAATGCATTATTATATGGTATCTGTGATATATTACCTCGAGAATCGACTGGTCATTCATGTGTTCTAGGATCTGATGTTTCCCTCTAACAAAAATGATGATGATCTAAGTGCACATGTTTAATCGTTGGATAGGCCGTTAGGTTGGAAAAGTTAGGGGACGATGGTTCTATCTTGCACGCCGTGGTTGCAGATGGCAACCTGACCCTAATTTGTCCGGTCTAGCAATACTATTCTCGAGTATCTTCCTATTTTTATCCTTTCTTTGCATTCATTTTGATGATTTCCTTTCCTTTAGCCCAGCATGCATCATGTGCATCTTTGAGCAGTCATGTGCCCTCATCCGGAGAATTTGTTTCCATTATGCCTGAAATTATTTTTCGGACATGTTTCGGGTTCAGATCCGTGCGTTTCGGATCAGTTTCGGAGGTCCCAAAACGTGTTCCGCGGTTTCCGCGTGTTTTGTCCGGCAAACCTACGGAACCCCGTAGTGGGTGAACCGAGTCGTTCACCTACTTGCGGGTGGTACCGGTGCAACCGGCGTGTTCCGAGGATCGTGAAAACGTATTTTTCTATTTTTTCATATTTTTTAAAAAATCTAATTTTTTTTATAAATACCCCCCCCCCATTTTCTTTTCTTTTTCCCTTCTTCTTCCTCCTTTCTTCTTCCTCCCGTGAGAGAATCGTGCCCCCTCCCTTTCTCTCTCTTCCTCTGGCGTGACCGCGGCGACGTCCCCTTCCGACAGCAGACAGCGACAAGACGACGGCGTGGTGGTGACGACGGTGGTGGAACGAACGTGGCGGCGTGCGGCTCATGGGATCTCATGGAGGAACGAGCGTTCTAAAAGCTTCTTCTGCAATTTGACGGCGATCCGACACGTATCGAAGTGAGATCAAGGTAGGGTGATGATCCCCTAGCTCCGCAGTTCCTTCCCCGTGATTTCTAGCCCGAGAAGAGGCGGAGAGAGGGTTATTTTGAGCCGAGAAGGGAAATCCATGCTTTGGGGATCGTGAGCCGATCTAGAGATTTACCACATGGTTTGGAGGTTTGAGGGCATCTTTGGATGCCTAGGATCATGGGGACAAGTTTCCCCCTTGTCGCCCCCTCAAATGGGGTTGTTTGGGGCTCGGAATGGGGTTTTTCGGTGAGGTTCACCATTCTCGGGTCGACAGGATGTACACGGTCCTAACAGAAGCCCTGTACATCCTTGAGCGGCCCAGAGACTGACCGCTCGCTGGCCCAAGAGCGTCGGTGGCTTACACGGTCCATCGTTTGACCGTGAACACCATGGACGACCTACAGGTCAACCGCTTACCCCATAGGACTAGTGTGACCCCCGAGGTGTTTGCGGCCGTTGGTTTTTGATCGTTGTACAGTGGTGGATCTACACGGTCATGGTCTGGCCGTTTAACCCCTTTGAACGGTCCCAAGAGCACCGTGTGGCGTTTGTACCATTGGGTGACTAGACGACCCCAAGGGGGACCGTTCAGCTTCCCAAGCGGACTATCGTTGGACCGTTCAGGTCCAGCACGGTTCGAAGAGGATCGTGTAGTTTCTTGTCTAGTCCAGAGACTGAACGGTCCCATTGTGGCCATTCAATTCCTGGAGCGGTCCAATGGGGGACCGTGTATATATTGCAAGGCCCAGTGAGGACCATTTGCATGTGTTGATAGGCAGTTTGAGGGCAATCGTGTCAGATCATCAAACAATCTGTGCAGAACCATTTGCGTTCTGAGACGGTCCATCGACCGTCCGTTTACCCAGGAACGGCCCAAGGTGGACTGTTTACTGTGTTTTGTCTAATCGGTAGTTCTTTTCGTGCCGATTCAAACCCCAGGTGAGTGGACCTCGATCCACGTGTTGACCTGTGGCCTGACTGATGCAGGGCATCATGTCGGGGCCATGTGTTCGGGTACCATGGGGTCCCGGGAGTTGTGTTCTCGACTTGTGTCACCGTGAGTCAGTGTTAGTGCGGGGAGCGGTCCTCATACTTTGTCCTGTTTAGACGCTATTTTCCGCTGACTTGAGAGTCTACTCCTTCAGCGACCCTCCACTAGTCGTAGCCTTCCCGCGTGTGGGCTCACCAGGGAGTGGTGGAGAGGCTACTCCGAGAGACGATTTTTAGACTGGTTACCGTAGGGCCCCACATCTTGCAGCCAGAGTCCGGCTGAGGAGAAAACCAGTTAGAGACCAGACCTAAGACACACGGTCTGTGTGTGCACACGGGGTTGGGGGCAGCAGAGACGCACTGACGAGCACGACCCCAACTAGTTCTTGTTCTGTTGTTACTTGTACAGTGTCCTTGGCTCCGCTTGGGGCATTGTAGTGAGGCACCTGAGGCGTGGTCTAAGACATCAAGGGATGCATCCAGCCTTGCTTCTAGTGGGTGGTACTCTTGTCTTGTCAGGTCGTGACTCTTGGTCATGTCACCGTGACATGTGTCTCAGTTTTCACACCGTGAGACCGGTGTCAGTAGTAGCAGGACTTTTCCATTTATTTATTCCTGCTGCACTCGCCTTCGCTATGTTGCGTTGTAGTTTCTCGTTTTGTGAGGTAGGGGTTCGAGTGATCCCTATTGAGCCTTTTTGTTATGAGGCTCATTCCCTACATGTTTTCACTGTGTTTCAGGTGAGACGAGGCTTCAGAGGAGCGCATCTGAGGCTCAGCGTGATTTTAGTGCCCAGGGTTAGTTGCCCGTTGCCAGAGCCGGGGTATGCCCCGTGTAGTTATACTTCCTGATGTGACACACCCTATAGCTCTGATACCAATTTGATGTGAGTGTGCGCTACGCGAGTGAGCCCGCTCGAGTGAAGTCACCGGTCCGCTCATTGTTTGCTTGCTAGGTCCGAGGGTCAGTCGGTCTTGTGACTACCACCCCCAAGGTGGTTTCACATCAACTACATAAGAAGATGGAGGAACCTCTGTGAAAGGTGTCAACATCCGCCAAGCTATGGGGACTCTATTCAAATCTACGAAGAAAATTTGAGAACAGAGATTCTACGATGGGTCATTGACATTGAAGTCATGACCTTTGAACAACTAGGTGACATCACAACCAATGCCAAAGTAGTTCTTGCAAGGCTCTATCTGACTTTGATAGCCCCGAACCAAAAGAATGAGCCAACCGGCAAACACCTGGCCCAAGAAGAAATGTACGCCTCAAATTTTGAATCCTTCGAGAAACAGAAGAAGAAAAAAAAAGAGAGACATCTTCCACCGAGCCGGCAAAACAAGGACCCTCATTAAGGGGCAACATGATGAAACTGTACTCCTTTTCGAAGAACAAGACTAGGGCTCTTTTCGAGTGGGCCTGTGAATACGGCAAAGTGGTGCTTCCGGAGCCGAAGAAACTAAGCGATGCCAAAAGAAAAGACGATCTGCGCTTCTGTCCTTATCCCCAAATGTTGGGACATCCCATTGAGGATTGCTATGTGTTCAAGGACGTTATTGAAGGCTTGATGGAAAAAGGTAAACTACAGATGGGCGAGTACAAGGTGGACCCACCGTGCCCTCATCAAATGTCTATCTGGAAGAGAGCTGACTCGCGCGGTGTCATCGCCTCAGCTGCTCCTCATAAATCTGGCTGAAGCCAATGTCTAGCATGCCCGCATAGCTTGAATGCGGATGCTTGCCAACACAAAGAAGAATGGTAAATGACGAAAAATATGCAAAAAAAAGGAAAGGGCCTGTTCTAGGGGCAAGAACCAAAAAAAAAAAAAAGAGTGAAAATTTAAAATAAAATGAAGGAGGCCTTGATGGCTGCATCTGCCAAGGGAGATATCACTCCCCTCATGTCTTAGTCCGTGCCAAATAAGAAACTACCATTGTGGGGTAGGTATGATGCAGTGAACCACTCATCCCCTCTCTGAGGGGGCGAGTGCTCTCCTATGCACCCACCTTGGTCTGTTAAAAAAAAAAGATAACAAATGGCTGAAGGGTGACGGCTCTACACTACATTGTACTGTCAGCACCATCCGAGCTGTCCGTTCAAAAAAAAAGAGAAGAATGAATGCAAAAGAAAAGAAGAAAGGAAATTATGAGGTCAACAAGGCCTCCTCATCTGCCCACGTAGGCAGAGGACTCCCTAGTAGCATTGCATGGTGAATGCCCAAGGGATAATAGAATGTGTATATCATTTGCGGAGGTAGGAAGACCCTGCAACTACAGCTTCTAAGAACAAGCGTCCAAAGAATAACACTTAGTGTAAGCACCGAAAGCTTGAGTAGAAGCTATTCGAAGCGTCTCCTGAAGAAATCAATGACGAAAGAAGATAGCTGGTAATCTGATGCTTAGTTGTCACTGAATGTTCCCAAGTGGACTATGTAATCAACAGTCCCATTGACACTAAAGGGCCCTCATTTGCAACTAGCCCCTCGTTTCAAACACAGGTCCATGCCCATTGGGGGAACGAAAAGAACAATCCTTACTGAGTCAGCTACACGCTCGACTCCTTATCAAGCTAGCAAATAAATGCCTTTCGGCTTCTAGTGGCATGTCTCAGTAACCCTAGTCCCATCTGAATCCATGGTACCATGCCATCTTCCCATAGTATAGGGGTACTCTCCACTTGTCCCACTGGGACTAACCCCCCACCCTTGATCTAGGACCTATGCTCCCAGCCAATGCATTCTCATTACCTTTTGACATTCAACCATGACAATACCATATTTGTCACACGATGCTCTCCCATCACTGTCGATTCGAATTCCTTGCCCAACGTCGGCCCAATAAAATCTCCTTTTCTTGGCATAAGGCACTCCGCCCTTCTCGAGCTTAGAATTTTGCCCATTAGTCCCGCCGGACTAGGTTCATAAAATCTTTTTCCTTGGCATAATGCACTCCGCCCTTGCCGAGTTCCAAATTACCCTTTGCCCTATTAGGATGGGTTCGTAATTTATTTTATTTTTTTCCTTAGCCTGGGGCACTCTGCCCTCGTTGAGCCCCAAATTGCCCTCTACCCCACTAGGCTGAGTCTAAAAAAAATAAAAAAATAAAAAAAATCTCTCTCCTTTGGCCCGAGGCACTCCACCCTCTTCGAGCTCTAAAAATTGCCCATTAGTCACGTCGGCTTGGGCCCATAAAACCATTTCCCTTGGCCTATGGTACTCTGCTCTCACCAAACCTGTCGAGCTCTTGGACATCGATCCCTAGCCCCACCAGCAAAATAAATAGTCAAATTCATCAATAGTCCCACCGAATAAAGTATCCTGCACAGCCAAACCCTTTGGGAGACCCTCTGGCCTTGCTGGCCCTCTACCAGCAAGGGACCAGCCCTCATATCCTCCACTCGACATCGCCGAGTTACCCACGGGTTTGGGGTGAGTGCCGGGTGAGTTGACCGCTGACATCGGCCCGTTCGGCTTGTGATTATGCTTGCTTACTTAGGTCCGAGATTGTGTCACATCACGGAACCTGTGAAGAGGATGGATGAAATGGATCACACACGCAAGGCAAGCCAACAACAAAGGATGCTTTTAGGTGGTTCGTCCAGACACCCAGTCTGTCTACATCCACCCCTCACTGGATGTCACGCCCCGAACCGATAGCAGCGAGAAGTATTGCTCGGAACGTGGCAGCGAAACAATCATGATAATCAGAGAAATAAAACAAAAGATGAAAATAATAACAAAGACACATGGAGGCCATTAATTTAACAAACATATAATTTTATTGATATCGATAATTTAAATTACAGTTGACTCAAATTACAATAAAAGACTCAAAAAAAGAAAAAAAGAAAAGAACGAGACTCACTACACTAACTAGACTCAAGAAATAAAAGACTCGGGTCTCAAGGCTCCAGGTTCACTCGGTCACGCTAGCCCGTTCCCAATTTCACATGCTCCAGCTACCGAGTTACCGGAAAAATGTTAAAGTAGGGAGTGAGCGAGAAGCTCAGTAGGAATTACACTCTATCACTAGGTAAAATTTAAGTAATTAGTCATTTCATGAATATGGGTGAATGATGTATAAAAATACAAATAAGCAGACTAAATAAATAGCATGATCGCAAGATAACTGACATGATATAGGATTTGAGACATTGTAAGTCAAGATAGCAAGAGCAGGTAACCAGAACTTCATGTGAGTGGCCATATATCAAGTCACGCAAGCAAGTACTTCACGTTTTCAAGCATGCATAGCAAGTTTCATGAGAATGTGGAATGTCGTAAACTCACACGCTAGATAGTACACGGTGCAATGCCACACCTAGTCATTACACCTCCCCGGGATACAAGTACACTTCGGGTGCTCCGCCCAGGACTATAGACTGGGCCCTCTTTATGATTGCGTTGGCATTGATTTGGTTGGATCGGAGATCCCACGAAATCTAGACATCCACAGTTAATAATGGCCAAGAGCTCCATGGTTAAGCTATGTAGCAGAGACGATACATGTAGGAAATTGGATTTTCTTGAAAGATTTCCAAGAATAAGCTCTTCAACTACTAGAATATGCATATAAGTCATTACAGGGAATGACCTTCGAGGAAAGGATTATGATGTAGACCCATCAAGGGTCACATTCTCGAAATAGAATAGCCTGGAGAGGCTAAAGGGAATAACATGCAATAAAATCATGAAATTAACAAATTCGTAGAACTGGCTAAGAGGCAGTCTTGACGGAGGCCGCACAGGATAATGCAGTCACACAAGAACCGCAATAAGGATGCCACTGGCTACATCGAAAGTCAGGAAAGAAACATTCTAGAGGAGATCGCACGAGAAACATTTGCGGTTAAAGGAAGATCACAAGAAATATGAGACGATCAAGGCACAGCCGCAACAACATAAAAATGGTCTATACTGGACCGCTAGAGTCGCTACTGGGACAAAGGGCGAAGCCTAGTTAGACTAGAGAAAATGGTCGCTAATAGGGCCGCTAAACAGAAGAGACAGTCCTTAATGGGCCGCTAACAAGAATTGCAGTCCAAGGAAGGCTGCAACTAAGTTGGGTATAATAATAGGCAGTTGGCTTACCGGGCCCTAGATCAGCCTGAGATATGGTGGGACCGAACTGGGTCCAACCCACACATCCTAGATCATACAAGGACTTTAGGTCGACTCTTACTGAGCTAGGTCAACTGGAAGTCAAAGGAAATCGATCGGCAAACCTGGCACACAATCCAGAACAGAAATAGAGAAACGGTCACATGGTGGCTGCTAACATACAGTGGCGGTCCTAGAAGGGCCGCAATAAGCAGAACAGTCCCAATTTCGAGCTGTAGAAACATGCAATTTGATCGAGTTGGTGGGTTCAAGTTTTGGGGTTACAACCCGCCCGGCGTCCTAGTAGGAATCCCAAGCTCGCGGGGTCTTACGGAGGCCTTGAAACAAGAACACCTAGTCCAGCGAAAGGAGTGTCCGATGGAGAGGCATTCATTGCTCAAGAATTAAGGCTCGAACACAAGCGAAAAATAGGTGTGAACGGTATTGTCAACACCACCAGAGTGGCATGACCTTAAAACAAGTTCTAAACTATACATAACAGAAAAATATACACAACTAATCATTTAATGAGGCAAGTTATTATACTCTCTTTTCAATCATTTGTAACACATGAATGATGATCACGAATGGAACAATTATAATTAAGAGAATTAAACTTATTTTTTTTTGGAGAAACCTTGCCAAGAGATAGATGGGAGAAATATTACTATTTGCAGCATCTAAGGACAGACTAAAACTGCTGGCCATGCATCATCGTTCCTCCCCTCTCATTAAGGATTTTCCTTGAGCAAGATGTGCATTTGAGAGTGGGTTACCATAACCAACCGCCTCTAAAGAACGATGGCCCTACTAAGGCCATACCCAGGATTCAATCCAGCCTAAGAGGGAGAAATAGAAGAAGATTGGGAGATAATCTTTGTGCAGGATGGGAGACATCAATATTCGACTTCCTTTCAGGGCACTACCCTTTAAAGAGATAGTCTGTTGCGCTAGAGCTTTGTGTCTTTGATTTTTAGGACCCTTAGGCACGCATACGACTGGGCTCATGACGTCCCGCGGGACTTTGCCACTCTTGCCATGCCTTTGATTCATAATTTTACTATTCATCGATTTTCATTTCAATTTTTATTTGATAGCCTTTATTGGCTAGATATAACATGAAAGCTCACTTTTAGAGGGTCAAGACTGTCCCTATTTGAGACCTCTCATATTAAGGAGCACCTAGGTCGGTCATCTCATCCATCCATCTCTTGCCCTTGCACTTGGCCAAGCAGAGAAAAGAAAAGGCCTTTGTACATACCCAAAGCATGACCAAAGTAGTAATGGTGTTGCTCTAGAGGAATCGGCTATGGCTTGCCGTGAAGTGAGTGAAAGATCCATACCCAAAGGTCACCCTCGACGATGGAGGAAAGAACTAGACTCCAAGCACTAAGTTATCACCAGCCTAAGATGCTACAGAAGCGACTCATTTGACTAAGCGAACTAACTAAAGCCTAAAGTCACTCATTCACATCGAGGAATCAGCACTTATAAGTGCGTGCGAAAATAACAGAGTAATAGCAATGATAACATGTTCTTGTGCAAAATAAAAGATACCTCTGCAAATCCATGGCGTGGAAACTGGCATCCTGAAGCATTTTTGACCATCAAGCTTGGAGGAGCGCGAGATCTATCTTCCTTGCTTGTCAGGATAAAGGATGAAAGGAGAGCAAAGGATTTGATTCATCGACACAGAGGAGTGACAGACATCACACTAGACAAAAAAAGGATAAAAAGAAAGAGAGATGAGAGCTTGAACTCACTCGTTAAGGCATAGAAGCCCTGATAACAAGGAACCAAATACAGAATAAACAGGGTCAGCTGAGATCAAGGTGGGCTAAAGCCTCGAAAACAACAAGAA
Organism: Amorphophallus titanum; assembly: GCA_024336825.1. Taxonomy (NCBI): domain Eukaryota; kingdom Viridiplantae; phylum Streptophyta; class Magnoliopsida; order Alismatales; family Araceae; genus Amorphophallus; species Amorphophallus titanum. Next base: position 83,786,438 of record JANBPO010009603.1, on the reverse strand, counting down.
AAAGGGTGAGAACCCTAAAAGGGTGAGGAAGAGAGAATGGAAAGAGGAGAAGGAGAATCATCTGATGTGATTAGAGAAAAGGAATAGCGATCACCCGCCAGAGTCGGGGATGAAGAAGCATAAACACCCGACAAGGTCAAGGAGAGGAAATGATAGACACCCGACAAGGTCAGGGAAAAAAATCATAAATACACGACAGGGTCGGGGAAAGAGAATGAGAAGTAGAGCCTAGGGATACCAGAGGAGAAAGATCAGAAGAAGTCCCTGGATCGGGATGATGAGGTAACATAGGTCACAGCCTAGAATAATGAAAACGTGGAAGATCAGGCGGCTCCAAATGAGGAAAAGGGAAGCGGGGGTTCATGGACCCGAGAGGAGGGGAGAAGATGATCGAAGTAGGATTGGACGAAGAAAGATACACCACCCAATGGTGGGAGCTGAGTAGTAGAAAGAATGAACGGAAGAAAGGAGAAGAAGAAGTAGTGGCCCCTCGAGTGCACAACTGACGGCCCTTGAACTTGTGCCATCGCCTCTTCTTGGTAGAAATCTCCTTGAAATGAATCCGCCTGACACGGACTCGGGCTGCAATGCCTTCTCAAATAACGGGCCCATCTGGCGGATGGCCTAGCCCAATCATGAGCATGCAATTTCATCAGGACGATTGCCCCTAGACATCTAGTGCTAACCATAGGCAGACATCCTTGAACATATAACTCCTCAGGATGAACATTAGAAAATCACGGAGTCTTGTCACTTGGCTCTAGTAACATGAGATTCGGTATCTCCATTCGGCAATTGGGTATGAAGCATAACTCCCTTAGAAGAGTAGGATAAAATTGAGGGAGAGTAATGCGCGGCGTTGACGTGGCCAATTTACCAATAAACCAAGGGAGATTGCATAACAAGTGCAGAATGTCCTTGGAAAGTACAGAAGATACGGCCAATTGCCCCTTGAATAGGGAATCTAGTAGGCTCCTGGCAGCCGTAGGGGTTAGCTTTTTATAAATCTCAGTAGAGAACCCTTCTTGGCCGGTGAACTGAACAGCAATCGAGTGAGGAGAAATAACAGCATCAAGGGCGAATCCTCCAGCAAGCAAAGAGATTGCCACCGGCCTCGCTTAGGAAGAAATTGGCACTAGTGCAATGGAGCTCTTCTTAGCAACCGTCTTTGAAAGTGTAGGCTCATCATCCCCAAAATAGCTAGGGACTAGGACTCGGTCCAGCATACGACAACCAAATATCAAGAATGGTCAATTTCTAACTTGCTCAAAGCAAGGGGTTGAGTCTAAGAATAGATCTAACTTGTTTTCTTGTCTAAGTGTGTGCAGAATACAGGTTCCAAGCCGAAGATTTAGTTTCTGGCCATATAACGCACCTACACTAGACTGTTATATTTATTTAATGGACCAACATCACCCCGTTATATTCCTCAGGAGCCCAAAGCTTAGTTCTCAGAAAAATGGTCATTTAACGCACTCCAACCTATCCGTTATATTCTTAACGGATCATGTCTGGTCCATTAATGTTTCCAGAATGCAATAAAATGGTTGTTTTTCTGGGTCATTTTTATGACGGATGATGTCTAGTCCGTTATGCTTTTGTGACGGATTGGTATAAGTCCGTTATTTCACACAGAAACTCTATTTTCCAAAACCAGTTCGCTCAATAAGGGGATCAAGTCAAATCTCTTCAAATAAGAAGCTTTCATTCTCATTTTCAATTGAACTACATTTGTACATCAAATGATTGAAATTCCACTCTTCTCATTACATCGGAAGCAAAATCAAAGTACATTCATTTTCTTGTCTGCTTGAGGCCAGATTTTTCGCAGTTCTTTCACGTAAGCCCGGCGATGTTCGTCATCTTCCTCCACTTCCTCCTGCCACGGACGCACCTTGCTGATCTCCCACATGGTCAGCACGTTTCGAACCGCTCTTTCATCTTCCTCGGTCCCCATCTTTCTAGCTTGAAGGGGAGGGTAGTGTGCAAGTGTAGGAGTGTTGATTCGAGGTAGCCCAACTTGGAGATAGCATCGGTGAGAGTTGTAGATCGCCAGGGTAGTGTCCCCCACTAGCTGAAGGTCTAGGCCAAGTCATCGTGGTACTCTGAAGGTGGCATTCCGAAGCACGCTTAGACGCATCTTGAATCTGTCTTTTGGCATAGTGTTGAGGAAGAGGCGCCAATCGTTGCATGTCTTCTTATCTGCTGTCCGGCATTCAACCTGTTGACAAAATTTGAAGGCCCCTCCGATGAAGACTAGTGGGTGGCTCCCAAAAATCTGGCTCATCGTGGTCAAGTCCTCCTTGTGTTGGAATTTAATTCTGATCCCTATCCAGCACTCAAGCAATATCATGGAGCCGAAAAGAGATCCTCCAAGGCAAGCTGAGCTGAGCCCTTCATATAGGTATGCAAGGACCGCTTGAGAAATAGGCATTCCCTGCCATAGCCCACTAATAATGCTCAGATTTTGGATATCAAGTAGATGATTGGTGGTGGAGAAAAGGAAAACCCCACATAAGCACACTGACACCGCTTTGGCTATAGCTTCAAAACTCCCACTCTTATTTTTGCAATAAGTGGTTATCCATTGGGCTATTGGAAGCAAGTGAATGTCCTCACGTCCTTCTCACTATGAATGAAGCCGCTCAAGATCAGTGTGGGATCTATAGGCTCTACGGTGTGGCACACTAGGTCCTCATCCCCCGCTTTGGCCTTGGCAAAAGAAAGGTAAGTTTCTACTTCCTCCAACAGGATTGTGGCTTCAAAATAAGGGAAGATAAAAGTATGAGTTTGGGGATGCCATAATTCTACAAGGGCAGAGATGCTTGCCCAATCCAAATGTAGTTTCTGAAAGTTCTTCCCTAAGACAACTAAAGGCTGAAGATGCCACGCCCTTAGGATTGATAGGACCTCTAAAGGAAGTTCTTTGATCATGGGAGCCACCCACTTCAGATTAGAATAGCATCTGGGGCCAGGAAAAGCCTGGAGAAGAAGAAGAGAACAGAAAAGAAGAGAGTCATGAGAGAGAAGAAGTACAGAAAAAATTGAATCTTTTTGATGAGAACTTGATGACTCACCTCTCTTGGAGGGTGTGAACTCAGGTGCTTAGGGATGCAGGTTAGCCTTTGGAGTTCTTCATGCTCCTTCCTAGCTGCTTTGGGCCCGGCATAGACCCTTTCCTCCATGGCAAAGGCTCCATGGCTTCTCTTCCCGTGGGCGTCTCTGCTCTCCCTCCTCATTCCTCCGACGACCGGAGGAGCTGGCCAAATAGTCTCCCACCGATGCGCTCGGTGTCGCGCTCCGTGAGCCTCCTACTGCGCCACTCCCGGATGCACTCCGCTCAGATCCTCGGCCCATCAGCCGAAAAGTCTGCTCCATGGTCCGGAGCTCGATCCTCAAGTCATGGACCTAAAGTCGAGCATCACGATCCTCAGTCTGGTACCGCTCTATGTCCACTGCCTCTCCACTCAGCCGGGTCACTTCCACCCGGAGTCGCTCGATCTCTTCCCAGAGATGGGCTACCTCTGTCGCTTCTGCTCGGGCTCATTCCTCCGCAGCCAATGCTACGGCTCATTCTCTCGCCTGCATATTGCATTTGCATCATGGTTAGCTTAGGCACATGCATAAGTCATGAAGCATTTTAGGAAGGTTTGGTTTCTTACCCGCTCCGCGAGGGTAGCCTCGGCCTCCTCGGCTCGAGCTACGGCTCGGGTAAAATCTGCGTCTTGCTCAGCCCGTCCCCCGGTAGGCTGTGTAGAGGAGGACGGTGGATCTGGTTCGGTCCTCTGAGCTCCCTCGGCCCACTGCATTTTCAAAGGTCAGTTATTTTGCATAAGCATTTCAATTTTTTTTTTAAGTCTAAGGAAAGCTCACCAGAAGCTCCAAAGCCGCTCGGTACTCATCCCACTACTGCACGGTGGCGTGAAGTAGTCCCTCAACCTCGGCAATGCACCCTTGTGGGTCTAGCTACATTTAGAAACAAAGCAAGTGTCATGCATATAATAAGATTCATTCATATAGAACAAAATGTTGAGTTTAGCATTCATACTGGTCGTCGGGTACCGCGGAAGACCTGGCTGCCGTATCGACGGGTGAGGGCTTTCAGATATGCCTCATCACTATTAGCCCATTCTGTCATGGCCTTGCCCTTATGCTTCCAATCTTGAACATACTTTCGGGCTCGACCGCTCCAATCAATATCGCTGCCAATCCCTTTGGCAGATTTTCCTGGGTGCTCATCATGTCGGTGGGGGAATCTCACCACGGGCTAATGCACTCCCCGCATCCTCATGATCAAGCGATAGTGAAGTGGCTCAATCAAGTTGATACAATGGAGCCAGATGTCCCATCCTCGGTAGGCCAGGGAAGCCTCGACCCACAGCTACCCCGCATGATCCTCAACCCTATATGGTGTCCAACGCACCTGAAAGGGCCATTCATAGCATTGGTCAGCATATAGAAGCATATAGAAACATGTAGGAGCATATAGGAAATTCAGCCTTTTACCGATGCATGCGGGAATGAGTGAAGATCCTCTTGAATCACCCGAGTCAACCTCTAAATTGACCTTGTGCCTCGAGCTATGTTCCACTGCCTCGTGATGGGAATCCGCCCCGGATATAGCTCGAATCCTCGGCCAATCCCAGGTAGGTATGTGAAAGCCCAGAACTGCATTTTTAGAGATGTCAGCATTTTAGTTAATTCGAACACATAACGAAAAGCTTGTAGAGGCATTTAGGCAATTTACCTGCAGGAAAGGTGAGAAGTCACCTAGCATTGTCACTCGGTCAGTCGCACTGAGTGAGTGGAATAAGAAAGCCAGCACCGCTGCTCCCCATGCAGATCTTCTCACTCTGCTCAGATCTGCTAGCAGAGGTAAGAGTCGATAGCTGATCACATCTGCTCGGGTCGTGAACAAGAGCTTCCCAAACAAAAGCATTAAGAAAGGTCTCAGGACCTTGTCTCCCTCTGGTCCTGGCTCTGTCGCCATGCTCAGGCGTGCCTGTTCGACCACCCGATCGATGTGCTGCTCCGGGAGCTCTCCCACTGCTATGGCTACTTTTCGAAGTCCCAAGCTTTCTTGCAGCACCGATCACAATAAGTGGGATGACGGATCCCCCGGCCTCATCAAATCTAAACCAAGCAGCTCCTGAGCAAGCTCCCAGTAGTCCACATATGCCCACCTGGTCACCGCCTTGCCGTGAACTCGCAAGCCGCTGATTCGGGCCATATCCTCCAGAGTTGGTATCATATGCCCCCATGGGAATACAAATGCTCTGCTGACCGGATCCCATCTTTCATGTAAAGCAAGCATGGTGGCCGGGTCTACTCTGGCTACTTCAATGCTGAGGACTTCCCCGAAGCCCATGGCAGCCGGTCTCTCCCGTTGGTACTCTAGTAACGCGAGGTAGACCGCTCGGACTTGTAGCCATGTGATCTGTGTTCTTCTTTTCCCCTGCACATTTAGGTCATAGGGTCAGTCATAGAGTCATAGGAATTGCTTGCATTGCATTTACAATAACCAAAACAACAAAAAAATCAGAAAATAGAAAACCAAATAAAAACAAATTCTTATTCTGGTACACTTAACGCACTCGCCCAGGCGCGTTAAGAGCATAACGGCTACTGGAAGAGCCGTTATACTCCTCCGCGACCGGCACGGTGATTTATGTTTCTCAAGCTCGTGGAAATGGCCACAATGGCCTACAAATGACCCTAATGAGTCCCAAGACTCATTTTATCCCCTTCCATCACACATGCATCAAATTTGGAAATTCAAAAATCAAATTTTTTGGGCAAAAATGGCTTACCTCCGGGTCTTGCCCTCGTTTCTTCTTCTCTGGAGCAACAGCTTCTCCTTCGATGCCCATGGCCTCCCTAGCTTCTCCTTCTACTTCCTCTGCCTCTACTGGAGCCATGGGAACCTCTTCTTCCATAGGTTGGGTCGCCGCCGCCGCCGTCTCCTCTTCTGCCGACGGGCTCACCGGTGGGGAAGCCATCTCCCTTTCTGCCCTTGCCATCACCTTCTGGACCGCCTTTCTATTCTTCCCCTTCTCACGAGTCATCGTGGCTGGAGGGAGTTTCACCGGAGCTCGTCGCCGGAGGAAGAGGTTGGATGGGTTTTTTTTGGAGGGGTTTTGGTGAGTACGGAGTGATTTGAACGAATGAGGGAATGTGAAGGGCCCATTTATTTTTTTAACAACCCAAGAACTTTAACGGTCTATCGAGGATCCGTCATATTGGGCATAACACATGGTACCTGGTCTGCCATGCAATTGGGTCGTCAATTATTAAAAATTTTTGAATCAGTGGACTTTAACGGGTTCCATCCAGTCCGTTATTCTGTGGCGTACCTATCTAAGTCCATTAAATGGTTGGCTTGTGTTTTCATTTATTGAAAGATTATGCCTTGATGGATTTTTGTTGTTATTATTGGCTAAAACCTGTTGCAGCAAGCCAAATCATGAATGCCATCATGAAAATCATTCGCTCCATACTTGGAAAACGTGAAATTTGTTTATCAACAAAGCATCCTTTGGTTGTCATCATCAAAACCAGAGAGACAACAAAACAAACCATGTCGGTTCCGCCACCCCGGTGACATCGACGAATGAACACCTTACTCGAGCCTTACGCCTGGGATAAGGAAATAAACCACTCTTTGCGTGACGCGGGACGAACCCAGTCGAGATGTGGGACCCTAAGCCAGCAGTCAACAAAGCGCAAGTCGTCTAGTGACGAAGATAACAATCACGCACGCGATGAACTCCACTCGGGGCACGTAGTGACGGTTCGGTGAGCTGTGGCTGGCGACGGGGTCGAACACGGTCCGTGTAGCGCGGAGGGTGGTGGCGAGCCACCCGGGGACAAGTACTGGGCACCAGTTTCAACCGGGCAGACCGATACCGAGGGGATCGATTCTGGTGTGCACTGGCTCACCGGCAGTAAGATCTCTGGTATCTTGGAAATTTGGGCCGGGCACTCCTCACACGGCGCGGCAGTCGGAGCTAATACTAAGCAAGCAGGTGGAGTGGCGCACGCACGTACCTAGCCGTCCGAAGGATCGGCTCCGGTCAGAGACGATGGCCTTCCCCCCAGCCAGACTCTGGCTGCAAAGACAAGGGGCCCTATGAAAATCAGCCTAAAAATCATCTCACTCGGGTCACGCTCTCTACCACACCCAAGTGGGTTCGCACCCGCATGCGCAGGAAAGCTACGACTAGTGGACAGGTCATTGGAGGTGAGACTCGACGCACGTAAACCACGGATCGAAGGGAAACAGGGCGACAATCCTCTCAGGACTGCCCCTAACCTAGCGGTCCTCTTTGGACCTCAAGGCGGGCCTAGCGGTCCTTCTCTGGACCGCCAGGCTCAGCCTAACGGTCAAGTCAAGACTGCTAGGGAGCGAGCCAAGGTGAGCCTAACAGTCTATTGCCAGACAGCTAGCCCAAGCCTAATGGTCTATCACCAGACCGCTAGCCCAAGCCTAACGGTCCTCCCTGGACCGCAAGGCGACAAGAAACGGTCGTACCACGATCACTAGTCAACACGTGACTCCCAACGGTCGAAAACACGCACCCCGAGGGTGTAACGGTCAAACGGGAGAAACAGTCGCGTGCCAACCGCTTGTCCAAGGGTAGCGGTCTATCGCGTGACCGCCACCCTGGGCCTAGCGGTCCTGCCTGGACTGCTAGGGCCTACCGACACTTGGGGGTTGCTTAGCGGTCTTTTGACGACCGCTAAAGGGAGCCTAGCGGTCCCTGGAAGGGCCGCATGGCTCACCCGACATGAAACCGACAGGAAAACACCCAAAACGTCGATCCACGCCCCAATCATCAGTCGATGATGCGGAAACAAAGGGGAAACCTCCCCCAACCCTCCTAGCATGATTCTAAGCCCTCAAATCAGTCCAAAACTCCCACGAATCGAGAGATCCGGCGCTCACCCCAAAACATGGATTTTCCCCACCTCGACATGAATCAAGCCCCTCTCGACCTCTCCTTGACCTAGAAATCACGGGAAGGAAGGGGAGAAGGGTGGAGATCCGCCCCCCTACCTCAAAGAAGGCCGAATCCCGCCGCATCGCCGTCGATCACTGTTCCCGGCCGCACGAACCACACCCTCACGCCGCGAATCACCACCGCCAAGTCCGCCTCGTTGCCGTCGTCGCGAGCACGCTACTATCGGAGGGAGAAAGTCACGCTCACAGACGCCCGGGGGAGAGAGGGGGGCCAATGGTCACCAAATGGGGGGAGCGGGGGTCTCCAACGGGAAGAAAGAGGGAGAAGAAGAGAAAAAGAAAAGGGAAGAAAAAGAAAGAAAAAGGGCGCACTCAAGGTGTTTGATCACATGTACTGTCAGTGTGTTGCTCTGGGCAACCAGAGTTTGTGGAGGTGTTTCCTCCATCGTCCCGTCTGTGGTATCAGAGGAAGGGAGATCTTGATCTCCAGGTTGTGGGTAACTTGGTGTTGCTCATGGGGTTCCCCCTATGCTTCAGAGGAAGCGAAGACTGGCCCTCTGGTTGTGGGTAACTGGGTGTTACTCATGATTCCTTCTAATTTGATCAGAAGAAGAGAGGAGAGTGTTCTTCTAGGTCAAGATGTAAGTCAGCATTTGTTTGTAGTCTGAGTCTGCAGTTATTGCTGCTAGAAGGGGAAGCCACACTCAGGTTTGAGTGTGGGGTGGACGTAGATCTGTGTGGCAGATCGAATCACCTAAAAATTCTGTGCGTCGTGATTTGCATTGGTGTGATTGGCCTTTATCATCTTCCTCCATTCACAGGTTTGCGTATGAACTGATCTTCCCTATATGCTAAGTGGTTGTATTGCATTCTGTTAGATCTGTCTGATTTGAGTGGATTCTGTGAGATAGCATTCTCTTAGTTAGTGCATTCTTGTCACTTTCATTTATATTGTTCTCACAGATATCTTGCATGTTTATATAGTGACCCGCATGAGGTATATTTTTTTTCATAAGGCCTTCACGTAGAATTATTTGTTTAGGAAAAAGTTAGATTTCCCTATCATTTTTATCTGGGGTGCTACACTAAGAGGGATTATCTACGGGAGCCAAAGAAAATACCTTCCCTAACCTCCACTGTCACAGATTCCAGGGCACCCCCTTCATTGGGCCGCACTCCGGAGACTTTTGTTGTGTCTACACTGGGGGCAACAGTCGGGGCAGATTCTTCCACACCGGCTGGAATGCGAAGGAGAGAGGCATACATGTCACAATGTTGTTCCTTGAATATGCAATTGGGTCTTGAAGACCCTCAAAGTCAAAGAGACTCACCCGCAAATGGAATTAGATCTGTCTAAAAGGTAGCGAAGTCCTCGAAAGATGGAAGCTACGGGACCGGAGGGGCAGTGGCTGAGGAAGGTGTGACCTTCTCCCGCTTCCGCATGACCTCCCATTTGTCAGCCACCTTTTTAGTGGCCAACGCCTTCTTCACTGGTGATTTGGCTCGTGCATGCTTGCCTGCCCGTTGTAGCAGAGTAGTCGTAGGAGCCGACTCAAGCACCTCAAACTGAGGGGGCTTGTGCGCTCGTCGGAGGAGCTCCCAGTAGCAATTTACCTTGTCACCAAGAGGATGCTCTGCACGGGGAAATCAACACCGTGAATGTAAATAGCATGCATAAGTAAAAAAAAAGGGGAGATGGATGAGAAGCTTCATACCTAGAGGGCCAGTATACAGACATGATAGTGGCCAATACGTCAAGGACGGCTCTTTGTCTTGGCGGGCCGCCTCTCGGACCAGCCAACAAACATCTCCAATCTTAATGTAGTGGTCCGTGAGGTCGGCCAGGTCTAAATGCTGCCGGGAGGCAAGGTGGTGATAGAGGCTCAAGTGGTCCATGCACCACCCATTAGCGTAATGGAAGGACACGTGGAGCTTCGCGTCAAAGACAACAGCTGTCGGGCCCTCAATTGTCAGCCCGTGTGTCCGAAGAAGGACATATAGCCATGTAGTATCTTTATAATGCTCGGGCTTCCAGTCCTCCCTCCTCAAGAATGTCCGATGCGGACACGTGGGGTCGACCTCAAGGCGCCAGCTCCGGGCAGGGGCGCCAGCTCCGGGCAGGGGTGCCCGCCTCCTCCACTGGGAATGGATAATTAATTAAATCCAAACGACCTGTCGCAATACGGCACAAGTCACGAAGGGATCGTCTGAATTCAACCACGACAACTGGTAGCAACTCGATCTTGGGATGCGGCTTAGTTGCCCATACTTTCTTGCGTGCGGATAGATAGGCCGCCACCTCCTACTTTTTGCTGGACTTCAGCCGAAGTAGATGACCTAGCTCAATGTCAAGAACAGTTGCCTTCTGCCTGTTAAGGAACTTCCTTTCAGCCCAGTCCAAGTAATCCATTCTGCACAAATGGTAGAAGCCTGTCCGAGCGTTCCACCATTTAATGTAGTCTATCGTCAGCCGTGGACGCTGCCCTGATGTTGGCACCCTAAAAGTGGAGCTGTCTGCCGGATGAAAGAAATCCCACCATGCCCAGGCATTATCTGCAACCAAGCCCCTGTGGAGCATCCAGACGGCCAAGGGAAATTGGGCACTGTACGGCAGGATATGTTGGTCATACCCAAAGTTTCACCTCAACCAGAAGGGGTAATATGGCTCTAGCAACACAGTACTCCCTTTCCTGAATACAAGAATGCTAGGGCGTATGGCCGGCGCCCAATCACGGAGCTCCGGCTCTAGCAATAGATGAGTGACCGTCCGCCAGCTGATAGGGTGGGGGTACTTCTCCACCTGGTCACCTTTACATTCCCTTTTATTGTTCACCAAGGGACTTGAATGGGAAGCCAAGGCACAGAAGTGGATGCTCCCGGCATGTTCTAGAGGGATTGATGTCAACCTGCCCCTCAGAAGATATAGCTGCTGTGACGTCACGCCCGGCTCCGCACTCGCAAACTCTAACATTCGCGGGAACAATGTCCAGGACTAGAGCGTACGTGGAGCGTACTCTGGGAATAGCATGCAGACCCAAGCATTGAAGAAGTGCATTGGGCCGACAATCTGAAATTATCAGGGAAGATGATGATTGCTGACATCGCCTAGGGTCTTATAAATCAAACATAGGGCAGCCGGGCATAGCGACAATTTTTCCCCTCAAGCCATCTGGCAGGTGGGCTAAATAGCCTCTAGCCGAATAACGATTTCATCGCCGTATGACAGGGCAAAGGAGCAGAGCCAGTAGGTCAAGAAGGTGGCGCAATGCATCATAGAGTCGACACCCACCGGATTAGGACCGTTCTGACGTCCTTTCAAGTCAGTCTGATGTGACACAAGCTAGGACCTACTAGCAAGCACAATAGCGAACCGAAGCGGGCCGTATTTGGCGGCCGACTCACGAACATCGTGCACAGGACACACCACTACACTGACCTCGGGTAAAGCCACGAGCAGGCTAACCCAGCAAGGTCACGACGCTCGAGAAACACAAGAGTCACAAAAGAGTAACTGGTCACATGACTGGAGTACCCACCACTAGAAGAACAGCCAGCTGCGTCCCCTGATGTCTTATGCTGCGCGTGCAAGTATCTCGTCTACGCTGTCACCCAACAGGCACGACAGAGACTAAGACACTCCGAGAACCAGAACAGAAGTATCATCGTGAGTGACTAGATAGGGTAATGCCCATCGACATCAGTCCAAAGCCCCTGACCACGTGTGCACACACTAGCTCATGCCTAGAGTCGGGCCTCTAGCTAGTATTCCCCTCCTGCGGACACTGCAGTATAGAGCCGGGGGCCCATGGAACTAGCCTAAGAACTATAAATCGGGAAGTGCCCCACTACAAGAGCCAACACGCCGTAACGTGTCGTAAGGCTATGACTAGTGGAGGATCACGAGACACAAACTCTAAAATGTGAGTGTCGGAGTATAGATAGGTAAGAAACACTATCGCACGTACTTCGAAGCACCAATGGCAGCACAGGAAACTGTCGACAGACTCAGGACAAGGCAACTAGACTGAAACTACAACGATCCTTGAGTCTCACGACTCGGAGTCAAGATCATCGTACAAAGTAGAATAAGCCGCCAATCGGTCTAATCCTAAGCCAGAGAAAATGACTCACCAAAAGAAATGACTCACGGAAACCTGAGGGAACACCAAGAACCCTCAGAACACTTGGATACGGAGAACGAGGTAAGACGACACCTCACGGCATCTAGAACCATGTCTCGAACTGGACAAAACCGCTAAGACACACATAAGGTCACCTGTCAACCACTGGGTCATTCCGGGCTGACCAGAACCAGGCAATGACAACAAAAGTAGTACAGAATACTACTCACCGCATGAACACTCTTGGCTACCTCACGTCATGCTTTTAGCCCTCATAGGACATTGGGAGACATCCACGGGACAACGGGCAAACCACAACGTCAAGCCAAGATGAATGGAAACCAAGACATTGGGAAATGACATTCCGCATAATGGTAGTCCTAGACTGAGTCGTTAGGAAAACTGTGATAGTCTGAGAATAGACCACACTCAGTCAACCTTCAACTGACCAATCTAGCGCACCACCGACACACAGACACCGCCCTAGGACACAAACCTAAGACAGACTGACACACAGAACAGGCTATCACGGCCAATAGACAACACACAGGGATGAGCGATTCTAGGAGGACCGCACAAGGGCATGAGCGGTCTGGGATAGCCCGCTCAAGTGAGAGACCTAAAGGGGGATGGGCGGTTAAGGGTAGGACTGCCCAAGGGGATGAGTGTTCAAGGTCTGACCGCTCAAGCCCACCGCCCCAGAAGAGTTCTTGGTCCAAATGGTTTTGACCAAACTGCTGAACGGAACCAACCTACTACAGTGTCAGTCAAAACAATCTTGACCAGACTGCCTAACATGACTGACACCCAACTGTTGACCAAAGGTCAACTGGGATAAGCGGTCAAAACATGGCCGCGCATCCCAACAGAAGGACAAGCGGCTGAAGGCTGGCCGCCCTAGAGGGGATAGGCGGACCTTACCTGGCCGCCCATACCATGAGCGGTCTAACGATAGACCACTCAACCTAAAAACCAGACGAGGATAAACGGTTCGAGGTTGGCCGCTCATATAGATGAACGGCACCTGGTTCGACCGTTCAACCATCACGGCAAGTAAACCCAGGGGTTCATTCGATCGTGGCCTTTCCACGCCCCGTTCATGCCGAAACAAAGGGGATATAGCCACAACCTCCCTGGCAATCACATAGACTCCGACCGGAGTCAAAACAATGCACGAATCGCAAGAAACGGGCGATTCTAACGAAATCACCTAAATAGGGTTAACGACATTCTTGGCCTCCTACCGACCCCGATAGACCACCATTCGACACGAAATCAGTGACTATGGAACGCTGACGCTCCAGGGAGTCCATTGACACTAATCGATCGCAGAACCATCGCCATTTTTTGGCGAAGCCTACGAAACCCCAACGAGCCCGATCTCGCTCATTCGAGCACCAAACGACGTGCAGGGACATGGAAAATGTAGAGGACGAGTGAGTGATCCATCTCCCAACCTCCACCGAAGAAATCGTGCACTGAAGCAACTAAAGCACGCCGAAAACTGCCAGGAACACGAATGACGCCTTCTCAGAATCCACCGAGGGATCGCACCATGCCACGCTCAAACCGATGCTCCATCCCACGAACATATCTCCCCAACGCGTCCCCGCCTCGGCCAGCTCCGCAATGGTGTGCACCCCACGCCGAACAGACCAGAGACGAGAGAGAATAGAGAGAGAGAACGAGAGGTGAAAAATGAGGGAGGGGAGAGGGCTCCTCAGCCCACGCAGTCTCACGTAGGCCCACACCTGCATCGCATTTCATCATCCGTCAGTATAAAGAAAGCATATAGGAATTGCACAATCAAGTCTAAGGGTCGAGTCATACCTGGAGAAGAGGGGAGAACCTGCCGAGCATGGTCCGCCAGCTGGTCAAACTCAGAGTGTCAAAAAGAAATGCTAGGACTGTAGCTCCCCATGCGTAGTCACCCACGTGGTTGAGGTCCTGGAGTAGCGGAAGGAAGCGGCAACTGATCACGTCCACCCTTGTAGCAAACAGTAGTCGTCCGAACAGCAACGTCAAGAATCTCCTCAGCATTCGATCCACCTCCGCTCCCGGCTCTGCCACAACTCTCGGTCTGACCAGGTCCGTCAGTCTCTGGAGGTGTTGCTCGGGCTACTCCCCCATCACTATCCCAGCACGCCGCAATCCTAGGCTGTCCTGTAGCCTCGCCCAAGTGAGGGTAGTGGACTGCCGCTTAGGATGCAGCAAGTCCAATCCCAGGTGCTCCTGGGCCATCTCCCGGTAGTCGGGATATGTGCTGCCACTAATCGGAGACCCGTGCATGTGCAAGCCCGTAATCTGAGCCACATCCTCCAATGTGGGGACCATATGCCCCCACGAAAAGAGAAACATACGACTCACTGGGTCCCAGTGATTGTGCAGAGCATAAAGGAGCGACATGTCAAACCGGCTCACTTCCATACTCAGGAACTCTGAGAACCCCATGGCTGCCAGCCTCTCACGCTGGAAGTCGGGCAGTGCCAGATACACTGCCTGGACCTACAGCCATGAGATGCGGGTACTATGCTTTTCCTGCATTCATTCATTTAATTGCATGCATTTAATAAGTAAATTCATGAATTGCATTCAACAAATAAAGGAAAATAATGAAAATTACATTTTTTTTCAGAAGAGCAGTTCCCCATGGACCACTCTAACTCATGAATGGCCTGGTGAGGGCCGCTCTGTTTCCCAGCTTTCCACAGATGAATGTCCCCTTTCTAACCTTTCAAGGATTACATGGTCTAATATGGACCGCTTGGTTTGCAAACCTTTCGTATTCTAAGCGGACCACTGTGGCCCGTCCATCTCTCCTACAGTGACCCTCTCATCGTTCTTCACCATCCCAGCCCCCTCATTTTCTAGGTTCGAATGGCCACCCCTGGGTTGTGTTTCGTATGAGCAGCTCTATGTGAGCCGCACGGTTCTTCTTAGTGGTTCCTGCCAAGCCTTTTATCCATCATCTTCCCCGACGACGGTGAGCGCCACCTCGCCGGTGGTGAGGACACCATGGCCTCCCAACCAGCCCCTAGGGGTTGTATCCTCCTATTACCCCGCTTAAACTAACATGCATGGGCTTAAAATGAAAATGGGTTAGGGTTTAGGGGCCTACCTCGTCCGTCTTCGTGGACTTGGCCGCCGCGGTGGCCACCTCCGGCACTGGTGCTTCCTCTCTGACGTCCACAGTAGACGCTGCTCCTCCCTCTGTTGTCACAGGCGCGGCATCCTCCTCAGCCGCCGGTAGCACTTCCTCTCTTCCGGGATGGACGGGAGCTCACCCACAGCCGTCGCCAGTGCCGGCGGTGGCGGTGCTCCTCCTTCTTCACCGGCCATTCACGGACGTCGCGATTGATGCTTGGAATGCATAAGCGAAAGCGGTAGAGATTGAGAGTTTGGGAGAGAGTTTGAAAGATTGAGAGTGGGGAATGGGGTGTGTTTTCTCCCTTCCTCCGTCGTCGGTTACGGTGGGGAGGAAGGGAGATGAAGGGGTTTTAGCGTTTTAAAGCCCCAGAAGTTGCACGGTCTATAGCAAGACCATGCATCCTATGGGCAGCTCTTTATTAGCCACTTAAGCCCCAACGGTACATTGCATGAGCACGGCTATTTTTCTGGCCGTCCATGTAGTTGGCAGTTCTAGCTGGGCCGTTCACCTTCTTATTCCACGTTCAAATCCTCTGTTTATGCACGACTTGAACAGAGCCGTTCTTAATCATGAGCAGCCTACCATTGACCGTTCACATATTGAAATAATAGTTTAAACCCTCTTTGCTGCATCATATGGTTAATTGATGAATTCAATTATTTCGTGATATATTGCAAGTCCTGTTCATGATTTTCCCTACAGCATCGCCTCCACTTGCCTTTCTTCACCGTCAGGTAAGCAGGTAAGTATCCCGATCCCTATATCCCTTATTGCGTTACTATATGGTACTAAGCTATACTATCTCGAGAACCAGCTGGTTGCTCACATGTTCGAGGATCTGATGTTCCCCTTTAACAAAAACGATGATGATCTAGGTTCACGCGTTTAACTTTCGGATAGGCCGTTAGGTTGGGAAAGTTAGGGAATGATGGTTCTATCTCGCACGCTGTGATTGCAGATAGTGTCCTGACCCTGATTGCCCCGGTCTAGCAATACTATTCTCCTTACGGGATAGAGCGGGACGAAGCGGGACAGAATCGTACCGTCCCGTACCGGTAAAAAATAGGGACGACCGGTATGACCGATCCGTCAAACCCTGCCTCCTATCACTGGCTCAGTAGGGATCCCGCGGAACCCCAATTGTAATCAACGGCGGTATGGAAAGCAGCAACTACAGTAAGAATAACAACAATAGTAGGAGTAGCTACAACAACAACGATAGAAAACACGGCCATACACGAATCCCTAAACACGACAACTGATGAAACCACGGCTCTACATCTACTCCTATCGGAAAGGAAAACCCACACCCAGATCCTACGGTCGGGGGACTACAAGAACACGAACCACCCTAGCCACGCTACCAGGAAAACGCCACGACACCTCTGTCATGGAGGCCTGTGCCCACACATAAAGGCCCACACCGAGACTACGCGGTCCGAAAACATGGCCACGACCTCGCTGTCATGAACTCTATGCTATCTAGGGGAAAACCCTCGGTGACGCTCACCAGAAACCCTAGACCTCGGCTTCGAAAAAACACCCAAAAATACGTAAAACCTCATCTCGCAGATGAGGAATAGAACCTCGAGTCATGACATCTCACGTCAAGTGATGGGAGTACCTGCCCACTAGAAGCAAGGCCGGATGCGTCCACTAACGACTTAATCCGTAGCCTCAGGTGTTTCTCTACGACGCCCCAGGTGGAGACTGAGACACCATACAATAACCAGAAAAACATAACAAGGACTAGCCGGGGTCGCGCTCGTCAGCACGGGTCTGACGCCCCCAGTCACGTGTCCACACACAGACCATGTGCTCTAGGTCAGATCATCTAGCTGGTTTTCCCCCCATCCCAGACTCAGGCTGCAAAAATGGGGGGCCCTAAGATAATCAGCCTAAAAATCGTCCCTCTCAGGTCACGCTCTCCGCCACTCCCAAGTGGGTCTGAACACGCGTGCGCAGGAAAGTTACAACTAGTGGGGGCTCACTAAACGTAAACACTAAAAATCACGCATGCACCCATCATAAGTAGTGCGGAGTAACAGGTGGCTCGAGGCCACCAGACTCTGGACAGCCCACTAGACCTAATAAACTCAACGGTCCTTGAGTCATGCGACTCAAGTCAAGATCGCTGCACATGATGGCACAACACCGTCAACCTAGCCTAATCCCTAGGTCTGAAACCACAGTGACATGATTTCCAAGGCAGCTCACAAGCCGTTGAGTTGATCCCTCATCTAAGGGACACACGGGAAACCTCCAGCCCCAGGCTGGTTGACTGGACTCACAGTCCAAGGCCATACACATAGCCCACTCAAAAATCACTTCTCGGAGAAACTCACATCATGCGGGGAAGGCCCTCCGCACTCAATCTGACTCACGATGACTCGCTCAAGCGTAACACGAAAACTCGGAACACACACAGGGTCACCCGGACCCCCAAGATCCATGAGCACTCTAATCTAGGTAACTCAACACCTCCAAACACCCCTAAAAATATGAACACAGGACCCACAGGTGTGTAGGACATCCATGAGACCGAAGGTCGACCACTGGGTCACAACCAGGTCGACCGAGGCCCACACAACGTGAACGGAACACGGCTAGCACCAAAACACAATGGCGGTCCTCTTTGGACAGTCACACCGATTGGCAACCCTCTCGGGACCGCAAAGCCTGGCTAGCGGTCCAGCCAAGACCACAACACCTCGAAGACACTTGGACCAAAGGTGGTCACCTCCCAGACTACCAGGCAAGGTGGCGGTCCTTCGCCTGACCACTAGCCATCGAGTGGTGGTCAGTCACAAGGCCGCTACCCTACCCGAACCTGAACGACTAAGAAATTGAAAAATGGTCATGTCCTGACTGCTAGGCTCTGCTTGGCGGTCTCCTCGAGACTGCTAAGCTCGGTGGCGGTCCATCACGAGACTGCAACTCTCGAACTGACTTAAGAGACCCTTGGCGGTCTCCATGAGGCTGCCCCATCAGGTGGCGGTCCCTGGAAGGACTGCTACCCCGTCTCGAGCGTAAAAATGGCAAACACTATAGAAAATCTCATTCCACGCCCCGTTCACACCCATGTGAAGGGGAAAACAAGGGGAAACCGGTCCCCAGCCTCTCTAGCACTGAGAGGGCCTGTTTCAACTCTAAAAACGTGATCAAAACACTCGATCTGGCTCACACCCCAATACATGCATTTTACCCCAAATCACGAAAATAACCCCGCTCGGCTCACCCAGGCCTATAAAACTCGCGGGAAAAGAAGTACAGAGGTTAAGGATCCATCCCCCTACCTCCACCGAAGATTTCATGTGCTGAAGACGTCGGTCCGCCAAGAAAATACTATTTAAACCCTCGTCGGCTCGCGAACCCACGAACTACCTCCACCATCATGATCCTCATTCTAGCTAGTTTCTGACTGTACGTCCCGATATTCACCACCCTCTCTATAGGGGCTCTCCCCCTCTCTCATTCTCATTCTCATTCTCCTACTCTCCCCATCTTTTAACTTTTCAATCCCACCTATGTTGTTCAAGAAAGAAGTCCTACGCCGCCTAGTTCATCGGAGGATGACCAGAGGAGATGCCCCACTACCAGCGCCGTCGTCGGTGAACCCCACGGAGGAGGTAGTGCTACCATAGGCCGAGGCGGAAGGAACGGATCTTCCCACGGCCATTGAGGTGATGGAGGTCGCCCCACCAGCGGAGGAGGCCACGATGGTGACCCGGCCACCGACCAAGGAACCACGTCCCTCCGAGGTCACGGGCAAAACCCCCATCCCCCATCTACAATTTTAAGACCGTACATGTAGCTTTAAGAGATGGAGGAGGGGCACATGACCCCTTAGGACTGGTTGGGAGGCCCCATGGGCCATCCCTGCTGGCGACGACGGGGGTGAAATGTCATCAGGCACGGCAGACTAAACACGGCCTCACAGTGACCGTGTAATAAAACGACATGGTTCACATAGAACCATCTGGATTTAGAATGGTCTGTGGGTGACCGTTCAGAAGGAGTTGGACCGATGGGGAGCTGGCGCGTGGACACGGTCTGAAGAGGACCGTGGAGATGTTGGACGATCCAGGTTGGA
The DNA here is from genome assembly GCA_024336825.1 of Amorphophallus titanum. Classification (NCBI taxonomy): domain Eukaryota; kingdom Viridiplantae; phylum Streptophyta; class Magnoliopsida; order Alismatales; family Araceae; genus Amorphophallus; species Amorphophallus titanum. Next base: position 83,767,116 of record JANBPO010009603.1, on the reverse strand, counting down.
CTGTTCATAAGATGAACAGTTGAGAACAGAACGGTCTACACTAGACCGCCCATCCTTTAAACGGTAAAGGGGTGACCATATAGTCTCAGATCAAAAGAGGATTGAGGGAGATATTACATGGTGAGGTGGGGACCGTGGGGTATCCAAACGATCAGAAAACTACCGTGTTTAGGACATGCACATGATGAAATAAACGGTCCCCCACTGGGCCATCTAAATGGATGAACGGCCCCCAACGGACTGCTCACTGCTCAAAGCGGTCAATGGATGACCGTCCAGGTTCAGCTAAAATGCACACATTTTTTTTAATGCTATGCATGGTTTATTATGAAATGTATGACTAATGCAAGTTGTTTAAATGCATGCAGGGAAAGTGCAGGACCCGGATCTCCTGGCTCCAAGTCCAAGCAGTGTACCTCGCACTGTCAGACTTCCGGCGGGAGAGACTCACCGTGATGGGGTTTGGTGAGTTCCTCAGTGTGGAGGTGACGCGGCTCGACACCGAACTCCTATATGCCCTGCACGACCGGCGGGATCCAGTGACCTAGACATTTCTCTTCCCGTGGGGCCACATGGTCCCAACGTTGGAGGACGTCGCGTGCATCACTGGCCTGCACATGCACGAGATAGCGGTTAGTGGGAGGACCTTCCCTGACTACCGAGTGCTGGCCCAGAGACTGCTGGGCTTGGAGCTACTGCGACCGGAGCCTCAGTCGACGACGCTAACGAGGGCGAGGCTGCAAGAGAGTCTCGACCTACGAGGGGCCAGGATTGCGACGGGAGAGCTACCGGAGCAGCACCTCGAGAGGCTCGTGGGCCTGGCACGACCACAAGTAGCAGTCACAGTGAGACTGGAGGTGGATGTAGTGCTGAGGAGGTTCCTGATGCTGCTATTCGGGAGGCTCCTCTTTGCCACCCAAACAGATGTCGTCAGCTGCCGCCTACTCCCACTTCTATAGGACATCGATCGAGTTGGGGACTATGCCTGGGGAGCAGTAGTCCTGGCTTTCCTGTTCGACACCCTGAGCTCCACCAGCCGGCATACGATGCTCGGTGGGTTCTCCCCATTACTCCAGGTATGACTCAAATCCCTAAAATGATTATGCAATTGCTATATGAATTTCGTAAATGCTGTATGCTGACAATTGTTGTAATGTAATATAGGTTTGGGCCTATGTACACCTCCCCGGGCTTGGGAGAGGGGAGGAGACATGTCCGGACCAGCTGCCCATCGTGAGACGGTGGAGGGCACCATGGAAGGTCGTGTAATGACCCAGAGCTATGGGTATCGATAACCCGATACAACATCAGATTACCACTACCAGGAACTAGGGAAGACACCCAAGAGGCTAATGAGGCCCTTGAAGGGTTGGAGGAGTTTGTCGAGGGAGTTTATAACGAATTGGAATTACACCACATGCAATATTAATTAGAACATTAATTTAAACTGAAGTGTGGAAGTAATTAAAATATATCAGAGTAATAGTCAATATACAATAGTCCAGAATTGCCAAAAGAACAAGTTCACAACTATAAAAGTCTGAATGTACAACTACTCGGGGCATACCCCGGTCAAAAGTACACAAAAGACCCCACCAACACTGGCTGGCTAGCTAAACGCGGTCGAGAAAAGCACGGGGACCTCCGGTCAAAGGCTGTGGTTGCTCACCTGAAAAAGAGAAGGGCGAGTCACAGTCAGACTCAGTAAGGGTCACGTGGAACCCTACCACGTAACTAAGAAAGTAGGTATGCAAATATAAAGCAATTAGAGCATGCATTTAGGTGTGAGGGCTATTAATCGTCATTATCGCCACAATTTCCTACCTCTTAAAGGGCACGCAACGGTCACATAGATAAGCCTTCGTCAGTCGATTCGAGCATATGGCGCTGGCTCTAGGGGGTTTCCCGAGCAATAGGCGCAAGGCTCGGGCATGATGCATGGGGCCTCGAAGGGGTCTCCCGATCGACCTGACGCTCAGACTTTAGAACCCAAAGGTCGCCTAGGAAGCGCTTAATCCGAGTGAATTATTAGGCTTAGTGGGACCTCGGAGGGGCTGTCACTTGTGGGAGCTGGGCCTCATTTGGTCTGTCAAGACCTTGTTTGGCTGCTCTATTCGGACAATAGAAATCCCCTCTCCACTTGTCCCCCTCCTACTCCCAAGCCAAGATTAGGCTCGGTCGAGTAGAACTTGGGGTAGGTGTAAGTGGTTCGAGCCGAGGGGGAACTTTCTCTGATAGGGGCCACTTGATGCGACTGTTCTGGAGATACACCCATCATGATGATAATTCTTGCGAATTGATGTGTGGAGCCCTCTTTTTGAAGATCGAAACGTCGCGTCACTTTCCCTGGGGGGTTTATAAGCGTAGTGCGTGCTGTCACTCCTAACTTCTGTCACCTAGGGCTTTTATTTCCACCATCTTTGCATTCGTGAGAGGCTCATGCGCCGTGAGGGCAACTCAGAGGAGCAAAGAGTTGCGGTGGCCTTCGCAGAACTTGCAGAAGTTATGGCGGTGGTGATTTGCCAACCTCTGCCTCCCCCTGAGTCATCTGGCTCAGTGTCTTCTGCTTCCTCTTTCGGCTCTCCTGGTTTCTCTATGGCGGACCAACATTTCGAAGTCGAGGTGCAAGAGGTTGAGCGGGCTCCTACGGCTTTTACAGCACCACCGGAACCTCTACGCAGTGAGCTAACTGAGGATGAGGTGAAGCGACTGGAGGGCTGATATGGGCTGCCCTAGAAGTATTATTTCTCTCCCATAGAACCCCATGAGTCCAGTCTGGACACTTGCTCCAGCCTATTATGTTCCTTTCTCTTGGCCTGGAAGTGTAGGTTCCACCTTCCTCTTCATCACTTTGTGGCCGAATTGCTTCGGTTCTACCAACTGGCTCCAGTTCAGTTGGTCTTCAATTCTTACACCTTCATATTTTCCTTCATCTTCCTCTGTCGTTCGCATGGGATTGAGCCTTCACTGGACCTCTTCCATGTGTTTTTTGAGTTGAAGGAGCATACCCACACGGGTAAGGGCTTCTTCTATCTCTAGGTGAAGAGGGGAAGGAGCTGCGTGACCCTCTCTCCCAGAGATTCTCCACACAAGGGCTGGAAGACCCAGTATTTTTAGGTGGGTGCGGCCTTAGGCAGTGGGTCCTGAAACTTTCCGCTGGTCCCCAATTTTCACCCAAACATTCCTCCAAAGTTGGTTGTGATCTCTCCAGAGGTGGAAAAGAAGGCTGCCCTTCTTCAGGAGAATCACCGGTCCACCGCCGAGTTGATGACCGAGGCGAACATTGAGGTGTATCCCTCTCGGATGGTGGCACCACCAAGTAAGGGCTTCATAGCCTTGTGTTGATGTTGGGTCACCTTAGTGAGCATCTGACTAATGGCTCACTTTTCTTTGCTCAGATTCGAGGCGAGTGGCTGATGAAGAGGCGTCGCCGGCCGAGGTGGTGATCATCGACGAGGAGGGGACGCCTGCTCCCGACGGACCTCAAGCGTCCGGGAGTTCTTCCGGTGCCCGGGACAAGGGCAAGTAGCTTGCTCAAGATGGATCTTCTGAGAATCATGGGGTCAAGCGTAAGGATCCCGTGGAGAAGTTGTTGCGGTCCTCGATGAATGTCGTGACTGCTGAGAGGAAAAGGGCAAGAAGGGCGGAGGCCGCTCGCTCAGTCGAGGGGGGCGCACAGTTGGCTCTCCGATCATCGAATCAGAGGGGGTCGTTGCCGCCAGAGGAGTCGTGGCCGAGGTGGATACGTCCCAGGCAGAGGCAGCTAACACTGGGGCACCCATTGAGGCTGATGGGGCACAAGGCGGTGGATCCCGATCTGAGCCGGTCGAGGCCGAGGGGTCGCGAGGCGAGGTGACCCAGACCCAGCCGACCAAGGCAGCGGATGTGCGGGATGAGGAGGTCTGATCCGAGCCAGCCAGTGGGACCCCAGGAGTGGGAGTACTCGAGGAGGATGCCCCAATCCCAGTAGTTCCAAAAGGGACTTTTCCTCCTGTGGTGGTTGCCTTTATCGTCCGAGCCTCCTTGTACTGCAGGTGCCGCTTTGTGATCGTAGAGGCAATTCGGGGAGGTCTCGGGCGTACCTCCCCTTCCGTGCTTCTCGAACGAGTCATGGAAGGTGGCTTGATTGTAGCCGAGCTGGGGGCTGAAATGACCGATCGGTCCGCTCGGGTAGATTCGGAGAGGGAGTCCCTGGCCTGGGCCTGCGACGTGGCCCACCACCCAAGGGTGGGAACTGAGTAATAGAAATGAGGAATGAAAGGAAGGGGAAGAGGAAGAAGTGCACCCCTGAGTGCACAATTGGCAGGCCTTGAACTTGCGCCGCCACCTCTTCTTGGCAGAAACTATCTTGTAACAGACCCACCTGGCACGGACTTGGACCTTTGGCCTTCTTATCATGCGGCATCTTCTGAAATAACGGCCCCATCTGGTGGATGACCTGGCCCTATTATGAACATGTAGCCTTTTCGGGGCGGCTGTCCCGAGACACCCAGTGCTAATCGTAGGTAGACATTCTTGAATAAGTAACTCCTTAGGATGAACATTATAAAACCATGGAGTTTTGTGACTTAGCACTAATAGCATGATATGCGGCATCTCTACTCGGTAATCAGGCACAAAGCACAACTCCCTTGATAAAAGGGATGGATGAAGCTGTGGGAGGTCAGCGCACGGCGTTGACGTGGCTGATTTACCAATAGACCGAGGGAGATCGCATAAGATGTGCAGAATATCCTTGGAAAATTTTGAAAATACGACCAATTGCCCCTTTAACATAGAACTTATCAGGTTCTTGGTAGCCGTATGGGTTAGCACCATCTAAGTATAGAACCCTTCTTGGCTAGTGAACTGAACAGCAACGAAGCGAGGAGAAATAACAACATCAATAGTGAATTGTCCAACGAGCAAGAGATTGTCACCGGCCTTACTTTTGAAGAAACTGGCACTAGTTCAAGGGAACTCTTCTTAGCAACCATCTTCGGAAGAATAGGCTCATCCCCAAATAGCCAGAGATCGGGACGTGGATCGACATGTGGCATATGAAACCTTGAATCTTGTAGTGCAGAACCGGCACTAAATTATCCTGTCTTGGCTCATCATCTCCCTAGGGACCAGACCCGAGGGGCATCAATGGTAATGCACACCCGCTCTGTGGGGTGGAAAGAAGTGGAGAAAGGGAGGTAATAGGCTTGGATGGTGTAAGTGGAGGTTTAGAGGGTGCATGTGGGGGTAAAGGGAATGCAAGTGGTCAAGGGATAGCGGCGATGATAGACTCAGGTGGAGGTAAAGGCAATGGTGTAGCCTACTCAGGCTCGGGCAACGATTGTAAAGGTGGTGGAGATGGTGGAATAGGGAGCTTTAGGAGAGGAAGTGGAGAAGGAGCTGGTGATGGTGGTAGGGGTAGTGGAGATGGTGGAGAGAGTGATGTGTTCAGTGGAGGTAGCGAAGATGGGGGTGGAGAAGGTGGTGGCCGTGGCGCCCACCTTCGATGTATCGAGACGACACGTCGAGCGGTGTCGGGAGTGGAAGCGGTGGTGGAACTGGAGGAAGCGGAGGTAGTGGAGGCGCTGGCCTGAGCAGGAGCTTGGGATGGTGGAGGTTGTGGAGGTTGAAATAGGGTAGGAGATAGAGAAGGTAATTGGGTAGGTGACGGAGATGACGGAGCGAGTGCAATACCGGATAATGAATCACAGGGGTGCCCCTAGACTTGTAATAGTGATGGCTGTCTAGGCGGCGCTCACTACTGTTGCTGCTTGCTGTGGAGATCCAAAATAATTTTATGCATAACAGCCCAATCAATCCTCTTATCATTCTCCATACCATAAATAAATTCTCAAAACTCGAGGCAATTTTCAACCAAATGCCCCTGTTGATGATGAAACTCACAAAAATGGAGCAAGTTTCTGACCGCGGATTGACAAGGCATAATCAGAGAAAGTTGCAATGCGCAAGTGGCCATCAAAGCCCCGAAGATGTCTTTAAAGGATTCCGGCAACGGAGGGTTAGGAGCCCGCTTCAGGCAAGGTGGATGCTAAGGGGTGTGGGAAGGTAATGGGGATGGTAGTGGGGATTGCGTAGGCAATGATAATTGCATAGGTAGAGGCGCATGGCTAGTGAGTGGATTTGGAGGAGTCGTGCATGGAGTGGGAATGTAATGGATGTCATCCACCCGCTCGAGATGTGGTGTTTCCTTGACCGAAAGTGGAGACGCATGTGGGCATGAAGAGGCGGAAGGCTGACTCATGGAAGATTGATGTGAGGAAGGATATGTGGGGGTACGTGGGTATGTGGGAGTAGAAGGCCAACTCATGGATGGATATGAGGTGGAGGGCTGACTGATGGGGGATGATGGATAGGAGGCATACGTGGGCGTAGAAGGTGAAGGAGACTCGGGGTCAAGGGAAACTAAGAGTTGTTGGTGGATGAAGCGGGCTCGTCTATACAATTGTTGTTAGGAAGTGATATTGTTCAAGGTTAAGATGCACCGATACTCGGGCGTTGCATTAGAGATAACCATCTTGATCTGCTCTCCCTCTGGAATGTGCCCCGGGACTTGAGCGGCCAACTGATGCCAACGGTCGACAAATGTAGAGAATTCTTCGTCATGCTTCATCTTCTCATGGGCCAAATCCACTATGGAATACCTGGGCTAATAGAGTCCAGTCTAACTAAAGACAAGTACAGTCCAACAGAAAAGGGAGCGTGCCCTCAAGTCGAGGGAAGCCCGACATTGGCAAAGTTGGCCACTAAGAATCACGAAAAACACCTCGAGACCACGAGGAAGAAGAGTAACCACACCTGAAAAGTCAGGGGTGAGTCTCGTGTTACTGACTCAGTAGGGGTCCCGCAGATCTCCACCAAGAAACCAAAGCGGTAACAACAGTAACAACAATAAGAGCAACTGTAGTAAGAAAAGCAGGAGTAACAACAACGGAAGTAAAGAGGAAAGCTGTACAGAAGAAACCACGACTGTCGATCAAATCTTGGCCCTCTAAACTACTCTTAATCGGGAAAGGCACAACTTCCCACACACTTGGTAGGGAGTTACCGGACTAAACTCAAGAAAACTGGATTACATTGCCAAGACACGTCATGCTACAATAGTCGTGTAGGCTCCACATAACACTAACCCAAACACTGATGCACACACGACCTCGACGTCGTGTCTGCTACACAAGCCACGGTAAAGCCAGACACAGGCTATCCGAAGCACTATGTCAACGCTGATGGAGAACCGGTGACAAAATCACAAGTCAAGTGTCATGTGACAGAAGCAGCTCCTCACTAGAAGCAAAGCCAGATGCGTCCACTAACGTCTTACACTATGCCTCAAGCCTCTCACACTCACCTCGAACATGGTGACTGAGACATTGTACCAAGTGCAAGGAACAACAGTAACAAGTGACTAGTCAGGGTCATGCCCATCGGCACTCGTCCAAATGCCCCGACCACATGTGTACACACAAGCCCAATGCCTTGATCTAGCTCTCTAGTTAGTTTTCTTCCCCAGTAGGACACTACTGCAAAGTAAGGGAGCCTACGAAAATTAGTCTTAAAATAGTATCTCGAGAATACGCCCCGCCCCCACTCCCAGGTGGGCTGACACCAAATGTTGTTAGACTACGAGTAGTCAAGGCTCACTAGACATAGAGACTCTCTGAAAGAAACATCAAAGTATAGACAGGGTAAATACTCACCTGTCACACATACTACGAAACACAAGTCAGTACATAGAACTGCTGCCAGACTCAAGATAGACAACTAGACCTACAACAACGATCCTTGAGTCACACGACTCAGGTCAAGATCGTCACACATCACGACAACATACCGTTAATCAGCCCAGTCCCTAAGCCAAAAACATGATAAAACACAAGTCCCCAGTCCCTAGGCTGCACATAGGACTCTCGACTCCATATCATACAAAACACGGAACATGAGGGAGCATCAAACCCTCAGACCAGACAAGCACACAAACTAAGGTAAGATGATACCTCCATGAGCCTAAAACTAGAGTCTCGATCCATATAGGATAGCCGAGACACTCACGAAGTCACGTGTCAACCGCTGGGTAACAACTGGGTTGACCAGAAATCATAATGACCCTCGAAATAACACAAAACACTACTCGGTGCAATGGCACATTCAAACACCCTATAACATGGTCACAACCCTCATAGGATGTCCACGGCATCTACGTACGATAGGCTAACCAAGGGGTCGAAGTCAAGCCAATAATCACGGAGAAACACCAAACACTGCTCAGGATGAGACTACTCTTTTGGGATCCCTCGACACACAGATGTGACTCTTACGGAACACCAGAGGCATCTGTCGAGTCAAATGCCAACAAGGCATTGAATACTGGGTTCACCGGAGCCCGAGACAAATCATAGAAAACCCCAAAAATAGAAGACATGAACGCAGTGTACACCTGCGTCGCGATGATGAATGCGTCCAAAGGAGGCATTGTGATGCCAGCAGAACGTGTCCAACCGTTACTGCGCGTCAATGCATTGACACGGGACATGCTAGGGTTGTTGTATATCCTCTGGATTTAATGTGTAATTGTCTTGTTTTAATGATGGCAATGAAATATCAACTTCACTTTGATGCGTTAGTGCAGACTGAAGTCAGTGCATGATCTATATGCAGGCACACTAGGTCAGTGCATGCTCTATTCGTCACATACTAGGTCAGTGCATGTTTCTGTACGTCGCATGAATAGGTCCATGCATGCTTTGTTCCTCGCATGTATAGGTTAGTGCATATTTACTCTGCATACCTATCAAGGTCTATACTAACTCTAGAAGAAACCTCATGAAGTCTGTGCACATTTTATATTCATGTATCTAGGTCGGTGCACGTTTTGCTCGATCGCATATGAATTCAGTGCACACTTAGCTTCACATCATTCATAGGGTCTGTGCACATTTTCTCCTCATGTATATAGGTCAGTGCACATCCTGTTCGATCGCATATGACGTCGGTGCATATCTTGCTTAATGACACATGAGGTCGATGCATGTTCCTGTAGAACTGCACATAAGGTCAGGGCAAGTCTTGCCTTGTGCACATTCAAGTCAAGAAAGCATACTTACTCTCTGCCTCACTGGCCGGGGTAGGTGAGGGCAGTCTAATATCTTCTGGAGGAATAGCAGAAGGTTCCCTGCCTGCACCTTCTACTGCAACCATAGCTCCCTCTGTAATCACAACAGCGATAGCTTGTCTTTGAACTGCCACTAAGGAGGAGACATGTCGAAATGAGAATGAAGGCATCGCAGAAAGCAATAGAAAAGAAGAAATCTACAATTCCCCAAGAAGATCAGTGTTACCTTCATCTGCCTATTGAGCGGCCTCCTTCTGAGCTACAAACTCATCAAATGATGGAACACCAGGCAAAGGAGTATCTGTGACAGCTGCTCCGGAAGGGGATAGTCTGGAAGAAGCCTTCTGGGCCTTTTTAGCCCACACCACGGCAACTCTAATTGCAGAGGCCTTCCTTTTCTTGCCAGAAGGCAACGGAGTAGTGGTCGGTGCCAGCTTGGGAATTTTAAAATATGCAGGCTTCTCAGCCTGAGAAATGATCTTCCGATAGAGCCCCTACTGTTTGATGTCGGGTCTATCTGTTGAAGGAGATGCATGTGCTGAAATGAAGATTAAGCAATAACACAAATGCCACAGCAACCAGAGGAAGAATCATACCTGTCGGGCCGTTATAAAAGGAAGAGAGGGGCCAGTACTGATAAGCCACCTCCTTAGAATGAGAGACAGCCTCCTTGACAAGCCGGCAGGCATCGTCAATTTTTTGACATTTGTTCGTTAGGGCGGCTAGATCTGCGTGGCCGTGAAAGTCAAGACAATGAAATAGGCCGAGGTGGTCCACACACCGGCCATCGACATAGTGAAAAGAAACAAATAGGGGCCTGTCCAAAATGCTTGCAATGGGGTTGTCGAGGGTCAACCCGTGAATATTCATCAAAACAAATAACCAAGACATGTGCTGGTAGTACGTCGAGGTTCAGTCTTCTCTTCTTACAAATGTCATGTACGGACAGAAGCGGTCGGCTTCACTCTTCCACGAAGCAACCTTGGGAAGTGATTCTTCTGTAGGAAAGGGGTACTGTTGAGCCTCTAGGCCAGCACTTCCAGCCTGACATAAATGTCTTAAATTCTTCATGAAGCTGTCCTCATTAATAACGGCGAGCACTAGCGTCAATTGCTACGAGGCTTCATCCTTTAGGGCCCGCCGTTTGGCCAGATATGCATCCGCCTCCCTCGGGTGCTGGGAGTATAGCCGCTTCAGATGAGCTTCATCAATGTCGAACACCGGCCCTGATTGTTGACTCAAGAATGTCCGCTCAGCTACATCCCAATAGGCTCCTCTGCCGTTCCGATAAAAGCTTGTGCGGGTGTTCCACCATTTGATGTACTCTGAAGTGACCCGGGGAGCACGGTTTGATATAGCTGGCACCCTGAAAGTGGCACCATCATGACGGTGAAAGAAGTCCCACCAAATGTGGCCATCACTAGTAAGCACTGAACTGTGCTTTGCTCTACTGTCCAAGGGAAACTGGGCGACCGATGTCGGGATGTGCTGATCATAGCTGAAATTCCGTCCAAATCGAAACGGGTAATAAGGTTCTAAATTAAGCAAGCCGCCTTTCCTGAAAACCAAGACACTTGGCCAGATTGCTAAGGCCCAGTTGATCAGCTCGGGCCCCAGAAGTGACCGAGTAGCATTAGCACCCGAGATAGGATGAGTAAAGGTTTCCACTTCCCCCATCGTACACTGACGTTGCGGGTTTACTAGGGGAGTAGAACTGGCTGCCAAAGTCCAGAAGTGGATAGTCCATGTTGCATCTACTGGGACTCGGGTCAGTCGGTCTCTAATCTTGAAGAGCTATTCAGATATTGGGCTGGGTTCGACACTGGCAAATTCTATCATCCGAGGAAATAATGTAGTCACCTGAAGAGTCCTCAGGGCAAACTCAGGGAAAAGACTGCACACCCAGGTATTGAAGAAATGAAATGGACCCACTGTCCTGAGTAATCAGGGGATTCGATGTTTGTGCAGGTCTCCTAAAGACTTGTAAATCAAGCAAAGTGCAACTGGGCACAGGGAAAGCCGCGTGCCCCAGGCCATCTGACACGCCGGATACATTGCCTCTGGTCTTATAACTGTCTCATCTCCTTGCGAGAGAGCAAAAGTGCACAGCCAGAATGTCAAATAAGCTGCATAATGGGTGATGGTATCCAATCCGGTAGGGTTAGGACCTTCTCGACCAGTACGACAGAGGGAAGCTGACAATTCCAACTTGAACTTTGGTGTCCTGTTTGGCTTCCCTGCAGCGGGGCCCACCGAAGGAAAGTCGGTGTACTTCAAAGGTCCGTTGAAGAAATACTGTATCCACTGTCCCACTCAGACTTTCAACCTGCCGCTTTTCTCTCGGGTATGGTAACCCTTGGAAGACCCTTTGTAATGGGCCAAACAGATGGAGCGGTAAGCCTTCATCAAATAGCGATATGCAAACCCGAAGGAGTACCGGCCCTCACCGTCAGATGCATCCTTCACTGAATCCTCCAAACAAACCTCCTCGTAAGGCTCTCCATCAGATTCTATTTTCAGAAAATGTGGACCCACCATGAAAATTTCTATTCTGCTGTGAGCTCTTGCTGGCATACCAGCCCTATAGCATCTTCCTCTATTACCACTCTATACCTCAAATTGAAGTACCTGAGAAAGATGTTAATTTTTTGGAATAAGAACGTTTTCGGTGATGTTCATAAGAATTTGGCTCTAGCTGAAGACAATGTTACAAAAGCCGAATTCAATTATGATTCTTAATCCTTCTAAAGCCAATCACACTCTCTTGGAAGAGGCCAAAACTTTATTATCAGCCAGATATATTCAGCAGGAGTGTTTTTGGAGGCAAAAATCTAGGGTTCGATGGCTTTCTGAAGGAGACAGGAACAATAAATTTTTTCACATGACTACTTTGTCTAATAGAAGAAAACACCACATTGCTCATTTCAGAAACCCCTCTGGCAACATTACTTCAGATCATGAGGAAATGAAGAGGATTGCTATTTCACATTTTCAGCAAGCTTTTCAAACACAACCACACCATATTGACAACAACATTCTTAGTTGTATTCCATGTTTATTAAATCCAGAAGACAATCTTCAGCTGTGTGCAGTCCCTTCGGAGTCTGAAATCCATGATGTGGTGATGAACATGCCCACGGACAG